>JACBWV010000610.1:13837057-13877057 GCA_013435795.1 Chlamydomonas sp. ICE-L | reverse complement strand
TACTCACCCAACATCTTCGGCATTGTGTCATGTATGGTAGGCAGTACAGTATAATGTATGGCAGGCAGTACACTGTAACAAGCAAATACAAACTCACCAGGATCGTCTGCATGGCCAGCAGCTGCGTGCCAGCTCTGCCTTGCCCATTGGGCGAGGCCCCCCCTTCCGAGATTCCTACCCTGCCCCCAGCCCCCTCGTCCTCCTCAGCCCCGCCCCCCGCCCCCCCTGGCCCAACATTGGGGGGCCTGGTGGGGCTGGAGATGGACAGCAGTACATGGAAGACCTCAAGCCGCTCTGCAGCGGAGGCAGTGGAGTGCGGAAGGGACAGATAGCGCATGCATGTGTAGGGCAGCATGACGTGGCCTAGTAGGTGTTCGCACTTGATGACTGGGGAGGAGGAGGGCCCGCATATGAGCCCACCCTCAGCAGCAGATAACATGCACACATACGGGGGGGTGGGGTGGGGCTGGGGTGGGGTTGGAGGGGAGTAGTATGTGTGTGTGGTGTGTGCGGGTGTTTGGGGGTCTTGTGGGGGGGGGGGGGGCGTTCATGGTGTGTGTGGGGTGTTTGGGAGTGGTGTAGGGGGCGCTTCGCGTGTGATGGTGTGGGGGCGGGTTGGGATGGGGCGGGAGTGGGTGTGTAGGGGTGGGCGGTAGTCGGGGTTTGTGGGGGGAGGTGATTGGGGCGCGGGGGAGGTGGGTGATGCTGGGGGGGATGGGGGGGGGTATGTCGGGGAGTGTGTGGGGGGGGGTGTGTGGGTGGGGGGGATATGTGGGTGTAGGGGGTGTTGTATTTGGGTGTGATACGTGTGGTGGAGGGTCTGAGGCGGAAGGTGGGTGTAGGGGTGGAGGGTAGGTGTTTGGGGAGGTGTTAGGGGGTGGATGTGTGTGGTGTAGTGTGGTGGGGAGAGGGGGGGTGTATGTGTGAGGGGAGGGGGTGTGTATGGGTGTTGGAGGGGTGTGGGAGGGGAGGGTGGAGGTGGGTATGGTGTGTGTGTCATGGGTGGGTTTGTGTAGTGTGCGTGTGGATGTGGGAGTGGATGGGTGGTGTATGCTGTGGGTGTGGTGTTTGTATGTGTGTGTGTATGTGTGTTTTGGGTATGGGGGTATTTGTTTTGTAGCGTGTGGCGTATGGGTGTGTATGTGTATTGTGTATGTGTGTGTGTATGTGTGCGTATGTGGGTGTTGTATTTGTGTTGTGTGTTTGGGACGTGTAGGGGGTGTATGTGTATGTGTTATGTGTGTCTGTGTGTGGTGCGTGTGTAGGGGTGCTATGTGTGTGTGTATGTGTGTGGTATTTGTGAGGTGTGTATGTGTGAGGTGTGTATGTTGTGTGTGGTGTGTGTGTGTGGTGGTTGAGGGGTGGGGAGCAGGAGGGAGGACAGCATCTGAGCCTACCCTCAGCTGCAGCAACATGGAAACATATTGGGTGGTTGGTTGGGTTGAGTAGTTGGGTTGGGTTGGGTTGGAGTGGGTGGGTTGGGTTGGGTGGTTGGGTTGGGTTGGGTTGGGTTGGGTTGGGTATAAGGGGGAAGTGGTGGTGGTGATGGTGGTGGAGACCAGCATGATTTCACAACTGATTTAAAGTTAAATCTAAATACTATCTGCTAACCCTCTTTCACTTATTAAGTACCAACCAACTACCAACTACCACCAAATTGCCAACAAACCATTTGGCAGTGCAGTACACATGCAGTAAAAATACACACCTGTGCCAGGTATTCCAGCAGCTGATGAGCTGGCGCCGTGCGTCCAGCCTGGAGCAGCATCAGCGCCATGTCAGCGTACAACAGCGTGGCGTTACGGTGTCGCCCCGCCTGCCCAAAGCACCATGCCGACAGCATACATACACAGACAAATACACCTGCAACCACATACACTCAAACATCAACAGCATACACATACACACATACATGCACACACACACATACACACAAAACCCACCCGCACACAAAAACACACCTGTGCCAGGATTCAGAAGCTTATGAGCGCTGGCGCCGTGCGTCCAGCCTGGAGCAGCAGCACTCAGAGCCATTCAGCGCTACAACAGGCGTGGCGTTGCGGTGTCCCCGGCCCGCCCCAAAGCCCATGCAGCAGCATACATACAAGACAATACACCGCATTGCCCTCCCCCCCCCACCCCCCACCCCACCACTCCCCCCCCACACCAGGCACACACCTCATACACCACATACATACACCACCCACCACCCAATCCGCCCCCCCCCCCCCCCCCCCCAACACAACCTTAACCCACACACCCACACACCAGGGACACAGGACACGTACACACCTGGCAGGTATTCCGAGCGATGAAGTGGCGCCAGTTGCGCTGAGTCCAGCCTGGCGCAGCATCAGCGCCATGTCACAGACAATAAGGTGGCATTGCGGTGTAGCCAAGCCCTCCCAAAGCACCATGCCAACAGCATGCATACACAGACACACAACTCGCAACCATACACACTTAAACATCAACAGCATACACATACACACATACATGCACACACACACACACACATACACACAAAACACACACGCACACAAAAACACACCTGTGCCAGGTATTCTAGCAGCTGATGAGCTGGCGCCGTGCGTCCAGCCTGGAGCAGCATCAGCGCCATGTCAGCGTACAACAGCGTGGCGTTGCGGTGTCGCCCCGCCCGCCCAAAGCACCATGCCGACAGCATACATAGCTGCATGTTGAGGTGGTCTAGGTGGACGGGGGAGGAGGGGGGAGGAGAGGTAGGCGCAGTCGCAGGTCGTTATTCTCAAGCCAAGCCACTTTTTTGCGGGCCTCTTGTGCTCTCGGGTGTGGGGTGGGGACCTGGGGGTGGGGAGGGGGTGGGTGTGTGAGGGGGGTTGGGAGGGGTGGGGGGGGGGGGGGGGGGGAAGTGTGTGGGGTGGGGGTGGGGGTGAGGGTGAGGGTGGGGGTGTGGAGAAGAGGGCTAGACGCAGTCGCCAGTCGCTTATCCAAGCCAAGCCACTTTTCTGCAGGGCCTCTTGCTGCTCCTCCGGGCTGCGGGGTGGGGTAGGGGGGGGGGGGGGGGGGGGGGGGGGCAGTCGCTTATCCAAGCCAAGCCACTTTTCTGCAGGGTGTCTTGCTGCTCCTTGGGCTGCAGGATGGGGACCTGGGGGTGGGGAGGAGGGGAGGAGAGGGCTAGACGCAGTCGCCAGTTGCTTATCCAAGCCAAGCCACTTTTCTGCAGGGTGTCTTGCTGCTCCTCGGGCTGCGGGGTGGGGACCTGGGGGGGGGGGGAGGCATGTGTGCGTGTGACCAAAACCGAGGACCAAATTACCTTGGAAGCAAATATGTCTAGCTGGTTGAGGAAGTCGTGCGGAAGCTGCTCAATTAAACAAAATCAAACCATAGCAAACTAAACCAAATCAAATCGAAGCAACCAAATAAAACATACCCCGCCACCCCACCCCCAAAACACAAATAAAGTGAATAAAGTCAAATACATTGTGTAACAAAACATAACACCCCACCCCACCCCCAAAACACAAATAAAGTGAATAAAGTCAAATACATTGTGTAACAAAACATAACACCCCACCCCACCCCCAAAACACAAATAAAGTGAATGAAGTCAAATACATTGTGTAACAAAAACATAATACCCCACCCCACCCCCAAGAAACAAATAAAGTGAATTAAGTCAAATACATTGTGTAACAAAAACATAATACCCCACCCCACCCCCAAGAAACAAATAAAGTGAATTAAGTCAAATACATTGTGTAACAAAACATAACACCCCACCCCACCCCCAAAACACAAATAAAGTGAATAAAGTCAAATACATTGTGTAACAAAACATAACACCCCACCCCACCCCCAAAAACAAATAAAGTGAATAAAGTCAAATACATTGTGTAACAAAAACATAATACCCCCACACCCCACCCCACCCCACCCCCAAGAAACAAATAAAGTGAATTAAGTCAAATAAATTGTGTACCAAAAAAATAATAACCCCCCCCCCCCCCCCACCCCCCCCCCCCACCCCCAAAAAACAAATAAAGTGAATAAAGTCAAATTCATTGTGCAACAAAAACACAATTTAACCACATTACCAAGGAAGCAAATGTGTCTAGCTTGTGGAGGGAGTTGTATGTTTGTGCGCATGTGTGCATGTGAGTGTGTGTGTGTGTGTGTGTGTGTGACCAGAAGAGAGGAAAATCACACACACACCACATTACCTTGAAAGACAATGTGTCTAACTTTTGGAGGAAGTTGTGCGGAAGCTGCTCCTGCTGACCTTTCTCTGACTGGCCGTAGTCGAGCCCAGTTGGCGTGGCTTCGGGGACAGAAGCCTGTGCCAGCCTGCTGGGGTTGGCTTGGCCCCCCTCTTGGGGGATGTTGGAGGAAGCTGGCTCCCCGGGCCGGCTCAAGCTGGCGAGGGAGATGTCGAGGGATAGAGTCTTGTGGTGGTGGTGTGGGTGGTGGGAGGGGGGCTTGGCAGATTTGTACATGTGGTGGGGTGGTGGAGAGGGGGGATGGTGGGCGGTGTGGTGGGGGTGGTGGGTGGTGGAGAAGGGTGTGGGGGGGGGGGCGGGGCGAGAAAGAAAAAAGGGGGGGGAGGGGGGGAGTGTCCGTGATAGGGTTGGTGGTGGGTGGATTTATGTGGGGGTGGGAGGGGGGCTTGGCAGATCTGTACATGGTGCGGGGGGTGGGGGGAGAGGGGGAATGGGGGCGGTTGGTGGGGGGTGGTGTATGGGGGTGGAGAGGGTGGGGTGGCGGGGGCGAGAAAAGAAAAAAAAGGGGGGGAGGGGGGGAGCTGCCAGTGATAGGGCGTGTGTGGTGGTGTGGGTGGTGGGAGGGGGGCTGGTCAGAGTGACATTGTGGTGGGTGGTGGAGAGGGTGGTGGGCGGTGGTGGGTGTGTGGGGTGGTGGAGAGGGTGGTGGTGGGGGGGGGGGCGAGAAAACAGGGGGGGGAGGGGGGAGATGTCAGGATAGGGTCTTGTGGTGGTGGGTGTGGGTGGTGTGGGAGGGGGGGGCTTGGTCAGATCTGTACATGGTGGTGGGGGGTGGTGGAGAGGGGATGGTGGGTGGGGGATGGTGGGTGGTGGGGGTGGTGGAGAGGGTGGGGGTTGGTGGGGAGCGAGAAAAAAGGGGGGGGAGGGGGAGGAGATGTCAGTGAAGGGTCTGTGGTGGTGGTGGGGGTGGTGGGAGGGGGCTTGTCAGATCTGTACATGGTGGTGGTGGGTGGATGAGGGGGATGGTGGGCGGTGGCTGGTGGTGGTTGGGGTGGTGGAGAGGGTGGTGGTGGGGGGGGCGAGAAACAAGAAAAAGGGGGGGGAGGGGGGGGAGATGTCCAGTGATAGGGTCTTTGGTGGTGGGTTGTGGGTGGTGGGAGGGGGGGCTTGGTTCCAGATCTGTAATGGTGGTGGGGTGGTGGAGAGGGGGATGGTGGGTGGGGTCGCGGTGGGGGGTGGGGGTGGTGGAGAGGGGGGTGGGGTGGTGGTTAGGGGCGAGAAAAAAGGGGGGGGGGGAGGGGGGGACTGTCCAGGATAGGGTCTTAGGGTGGTAGGTGTGGGTGGTGGGGAGGGGGGCTTGGTCAGATTGTACTGTCATGGGGTGGGTGGTGGAGACGGGGGGGCTGGTGGGTGGTGGTGGGTGGTGGTGGGGTGGTGGAGAGTGTGGGGGTTGGTGGGGGGACGAGCAAAAAGGGTGGGAGGGGAGAGTCCAGTTGATAGGTTCTTGTGGTGGTCGGGTGTGGGTTGGTGGGAGGGGGGATGGGGGCTTGGCAGATTGTACTATGGTGTGGGGTGGTGGAGAGGGGGATGGTGGGCGGTGGTGGGGTGGTGGAGAGGGGGATGGTTGTGTGGGAAGGCGAGAAAAAAAAAAAAGAAAAAGTGTGCTGTGTGGGGGGGGGGCGGGGTTAGGGATACGGTATGTTGTGGGAGGAAGTGGGAGGGGGGCGTGCCCGATGCTGGAGAGAAGGGTGGTGGGGAGGTGGGGGGTGGTGGGGGGTGTGGGTGGTGGTGGGGGGAGGTTGTGTGGGTGGTGGTGATGGTTTGATGGTTGGTGTTGGTGGAGGTTGGTGGTGGTGGTGGGGTGGGGTAGGATAGCTGTTGTGGGTGTGGTTGGAGGGGGCCTGGCCAAATCTGGGAGACGGGTGGAGGGCTGTGGGGTTGGTGGGTGGGTGGGGTGATTGTGGGTGGGTGTGATGGTGCTGATGTGGTGGTTTGCAGGGGGTGGGGGGTTGGGCTAAGGTCTTGTTGTGGGTTGTGGTGGGAGGGGGGCCTGGCTAAATCTGGAGAAGGGTGGTTGGCGGTGGGTGGTGGGTGGTGGTGGATGTGTGAGTGGGTGGTGATGGTGATGGTGATGGTGGTTGTGGTGGTGGTGGTGGGTGGTGGGTTGGTGGGTGGGTGGGTGGGTGGTGGTGGTGGTGGTGGGTGGGGTAGGGATAAGGTCTTGTTGTGAGAGGGGGGCTTGACCACATCTGGAGATGGGTGGTGGGTGGAGGTGGTGGTGGTGGTTTGGTTTAGTTTGAATTGGTTTGGTTTGGTTTGGTTTGATTTGGTTTGGTTTGGTTCGGTTTGGTATGGTTTGGTTTGGTATGGTTTGGTTTGGTATGGTTTGGTTTGGTTTGGTTTAGTTTGGTTTGGTTTGGTTTAGTTTGGGTGTTGGCAGGTGGCTTGGCCTTACCTTGTATATCTATCAGATTGGCAGGTGGCTTAGCCTCACCATTCTTATCTAGCAGAGCGTGGGAGAAGACGGGGGCAGGTGGCTTGGCCTTACCATGTTTATCTAGGAGAGAGTGGGAGGAGACGGGGGCAGGTGGCTTGGCCTTACCATGTTTATCTAGGAGAGAGTGGGAGGAGACGGGGGCAGGTGGCTTGGCCTTACCATGTTTATCTAGCAGAGTGTGGGAGAAGACAGGGGCAGGTGGCTTGGCCTTACCATGTTTATCTAGCTGAGTGTGGGAGAAGACAGGGGCAGGTGGCTTGGCCTTACCATGTTTATATAGCAGAGTGTGGGAGAAGACGGGGGCAGGTGGCTTGGCCTTACCATGTTTATCTAGGAGATTCCCTGCCGAGGAAGTGCGGGGGGGTGACCTGGCATTAAGGGCTGAACTGGCACCTGGCTCCGAAGACGAGGAGAGTCCCCCAGACGGTTGGGCTAGGCCCCCCGGCAGGGGCAGGGGCGGCCTGCCGCCAGCCAACAAGTTGGGTGGCGCCCCCCCTCCAGGGGGGGCGCCGCTGAGGGGGGGCCTGCCTGACCCGGAAGGGGCAGGGGCAGAGTTAGGGTCTACAGGTTGGCCCTGGTTGGAGGCAGCCGCTGAAAAGAAAGCTGGCGGCAGCGGTGGCAGGCCACCGCTGCCGCCAGCCTGGCTGAGGGAGGGGGGCTGCGCCCAGTGGGCGGTGGTGGAGGAGGAGGGGTGGTGGTCCATGCACGCAGACAGTAGGACCTGGGAGGGGGCAAAGCATTCCATCGCAAATTCAAATTCAAATTCAGATTCAAATCAGAGAGTGAAGAGGTGTGGAGGGAGGGTGGTGGTCCATGCACGCAGGCAGCAGGACCTATGGAGAAGAACACATTTCAACTCAAATTCAAATTCAAATTCAAATCCGAGTGGAGGAGGAGAAGGGGTGGTGGTCCATGCACGCAGATAGCAGGACCTATGGAGAAGAACACATTTCAACTCAAATTTAAATTCAAATCCAAATCCGAGTGGAGGATGAGGGTGGGTGGTGGTCCATGCACGCAGATAGCAGGACCTAAGGGGGGGAACACATATCAACTCAAATTCAAATTCAAATTCAAATTCAAATCCGAGTGGAGGAGAAGGGTGGGTGGTGGTCCATGCACGCAGACAGCAGGACCTATGGAGAAGAACACATTTCACCTCAAATTCAAATTCAAATTCAAATCAGAGTGTGAAGAGGTGTGGAGGAGGAGGGGTGGTGGTCCATGCACGCAGACAGCAGGACCTAAGGTGGGGAACACATTCCAACACAAAATCAACTCAAGATTCAAAACTGATCTCACTCTCTCACACACACACACACGCACACAAACAACCCAACAAACACACACACAATTTGTGTAGCCTCAAACAGAGCGGAGCCACTCTCTATTGCTGTGTAGCTGTCCTGTGTAAGCACCCACACACACACGCACACAAGCCACAAGCATCCACACACACACACACAACCCCACAACCCATACCCCCCCCACCCCCACCCCACCCCACACACACACCTGTTGCTGTGTCAGCTTGGCCACAGGGGTTGCTTCAAACAGAGCCACTCCCCACACAAACGAACACACACACAACCCAATGACCCCCCCCCCCACCACCACCACCACCCCCCACCACCACACACACAACAAGCACAAAAGCCAAAAGAACAACACACACGCAATCCCCCACCCCTACCCCCCCCCCCCCCCACACACACACAACTGTTGCTGTGTAAGGATTTGGGCCACCGGGGTTGCTTCAAACCGAGAAGATCACTCTCAGTTGATGTGTATCCACCAAGCACGCCGGCTGTAGTAAAACACGCTTATTCAAAAATAGGTGAAAAAGGTGATGGATATGGAATAGGATTTGTACAAAAATGAATAAAGAAAAATGAGAGGTTGTTGTGGTGGGGGGGGGGGAGGTGGTGGGTGTGGTGTTGTGGTTGGGGGGTTTGGTGTGGAGGTGGTTTTGTTTGTGTGGTGTGGCAGAGTGTGGGGGGGTTGTGTTGGTGAATGGGTGGGGTTGTGTGGTTGTGGTGGCAGGGTGTGGCGGGGTTGTGGGGGTTGTTGTTTGGGGGGGGGGGGGTGTGTGGCCTGTATTGTTGGTGCGCGCGTTTGGTTGTTTGGGTGTTGGGGGGGGGTGAGAGTCTGTGTTTCGGTGGGGGGGGGTGTGTTTTTTTGGTGTGGGTGGTTGTGGTGTTTGGGAGGGTTGTAGGTTTGCTGGTCGGGGTGGTGTTGGTTTGGGTGTGTGTGTGGTGGTCGGGGTGTGGTGTGGTGTGTGTGGGTGGTGGTGGTTGTGGGGGTGTTTGGTGGGTTGGGGGTATGTTGTTGGGGGGTTTGTTTTTGTTGTTTTGTGTATCGGGGTGGGGGCGGTGTTGTTGTTGGTGTGGGGGGTTGTTCTGTGGGTTGTGGTGTGGGTTTGGGTTGGGGGTGGGGGGGGTGTGGGGGGTGGGTGTGGGGTTGGGGGCTGTGGTGGGTGGTGTGGGTTGTGGGGGTGTTGGGCTGGGTGGTGGGTGGTTGGGGTTCGTGTGGTGTTTGCGGGTGGTGTGGTTGTGGTGGGGGGCGGTGGTTTTGTTTGCGTTTGTGTGGGGGGGGGGGGGGGGGTGGGGGGGGGGGGGGGGGGGGAAGGGCAGTGACAGGTGGCTTGGCTTGAGAATACGATTGTCCACACATGCCTCCAGACCACCTGATGTGGTGGTGGTGGTGTGGTGGGGGGGTGTGGGGGGGGGGTCATGGGGTTGTGTGTTTTTGTGTGTGTGTGTGTGTGTGTGTTGTGTTTGTGTGTGGTGTGTGTGTGTGCGGCGTGGTTGGTTTGGTGTGGTTGTTGGTGGGCGTTGGTGTGTGTTGTCGTGTTGGTAGTGGGGGTGACGGTAGTGATGGTAGTGGTGGTGGTGGTGGTGTGTGTGTGGGGGGTGGGTGGGGGGGGGGGGGGGGGGGGTGGTCGACTCACCTCTCTTTATGTCCCCTCTCAGGATTCATATTTTGCCTACCCCTGGATGTTAACATACATGCAAGGGGGGGAGGGAAATGGGAAAAAGGGGGTGGGGTGGGGTGGTGGGTGGAAGGGGGTGCGGTTGTGGAGAGGTGTGTGGGGGGGGGGGGGCGTTGGTGTTGTGGTAGTTGAAATGAAAAAGGGTAGGAGGGGTGGGGGGGGGGCGTTTGTGGGTTGGTAGTTTGAGGGGGGAAAGGGAGGGGGGGGGACGGGGGATTGGTGGGGTGGGTGGTGTTGGTGAGTGTGTGGTGTGTGTGTGGTGTTGGTGGTTGGGTGTGGTGTTGTGTTTGTGTGGGTGTGTGGTGTGGGGGGGGGGTGGG
The DNA here is from genome assembly GCA_013435795.1 of Chlamydomonas sp. ICE-L. Lineage (NCBI taxonomy): Eukaryota > Viridiplantae > Chlorophyta > Chlorophyceae > Chlamydomonadales > Chlamydomonadaceae > Chlamydomonas > Chlamydomonas sp. ICE-L. Next base: position 13,867,049 of record JACBWV010000610.1, on the reverse strand, counting down.
GGGGTGGGGGGGGGGTGGGGGGGTCGAACTACACTAGTCTCTATGTCCCCTCTCAGGATTTGGAACACTGTCAGGCGACCTCGCTCATTTTCAACGCTGCTGCCTGCCACAAGGGGGCTGATGGGGGTGGGGTTTGGTGGTGGGGGTCGGGGGTGGGGGTGCAGGCGACCTCACTTATTTTTAACAGGTGCTGCCTGCCACAAAGGGGGTTGGGGGGGGTGGGTGGATGTGTGGGTGGGGGGAGCGGACCCACTCATTTTCAACAGCGCTGCCAGCACAAGGGGCGGGGTGGGGGGGGTGAGTGGGGGGATGCGTGGGGGTTGTGGGGGGTAGGGGGGGGTGGGCGGGGGAGGCGACCTCACTCATTTTCAACAGCTGTCTGCCTGCAACGGGGGGGGGGGGGGGTGGGGGGGGGGGGGGGGGGGGGAGTGGGGTGAGTGGGGGTTGGGGTTGGTGGGGGGGGGGGCGGCGGACCTCACTCATTTTCAACAGCTGCTGCCTGCACCAAGGGGGGGGTGAGGGGGTGATGTGGGGGTGAGTGGGGTGATGGGGTTGGGGGGTTGGGTGTTGGGGGGGGGGGTCGGGGGGGGGGGGAGGGAGGCAACCTCACTCATTTTCACAGCTGCTGCCTGCACAAGGGGTGGGGGGGGGGGGGGGGGGGAGTGGGGGGGGAGTGGGTGGGGGGGGGGGAGAAGGGGATTGGATGGGGGGGGGGGGGGTGGGGCGCGGGGAGAAGGGGAGGGGGAGGGGGGGGGGTGGTGGGGGGGTGTGTGGGGGGTGGGGGGTTGTTGGGGTTGTTGTTTGGGTGTTGTGGGGGTGTTTTGGTGGTGGGTGGGGTGGTGTGGGGGGTTTGTGGGTTGTTTGGTGGGGGGGGGGGGGGGGTGTGGTGGGGGGGGGGTGGGGGGGGGTTGGTTTGGGGGGGGTGTGGGGGGGGGGGGGGGGGGGGGTGGTGGGGGGGGTGGTTGGTGGGGGGGGTTTGGTGTTGGGGGGTTGGTGGTGTTGGGGGGTGGGTGGGGGGTTGGGTGGGTTTGGTGGGGTGTGGGGGTGGTTTTGTGGGGGGGGGGGGGGTTTGTGTGGGTGTGGGGGGGGGACACAAAAAACCAAACCCAAACCAAAAAAAACCAACCCCACCTCCAAAACCACAAACAACAACACACCGGTTGTTGGTTGTTGGGGGGTGGGGGGGGGGGTGGGGGGTGGGGGGGGGTGGGGTTTTTTTTTTTTTGTGGGGGGGGGGGTGTTGAGTCCATGAGGTAGTAACCTTCACCACAGTTTGCCTAGGTTTAGCTATTTTGATACACACACGGTCTCCTGTGTTATGATCTAAGATAAGCTAAGAAAATTAATATATGACCATATATTATAATTTACCGATAATATAATATGAATGTATAATGGAATATAATCAATATAATAGGATCTAATATAAATATAAATATAATCTAATATAAATATAATTATAATATTCAATATAATAAAATATCTATAATCTAATATAATTATATACCGCCATTAAATATTTTTCATATAATGCAACGCCAGCATATGCTATAATACAACAGCAGCCTACCTAGCAATTGTGTAGAGGTGTGAGAGCATGAGGTAGTAACCCTTCACCACTGTATCCCTGGATCTAGGTATGATATACGCTGGTGTGTGTGGGGTGGGGGGGTGGGGGGGGTGGGGGGGTCGTAGGTGAGTGTGGGTGGTTGCGGGGGGCTAAGTCGGGAGTACAACCGACCACTAGCCATTGTGTAGAGGTGTGAGAGCATGAGGTAGTAACCCTTCACCACTGTATCCCGGGATCTAATCTCCGGATTCGAGCGTAGGATCGCCAGGCTGGCGGGGGCTAGTGGTTGACCTGCCAGGCAGGACAGGTCCAGATTGGGCACAGCCCTCTGCTCATGCCCTAGGGTGATGCCCAGGTCCCAGTCCATACCGCCACTGTTGCCGCCCCGCTCTCCGACGGCTGGCCCGGGAGGAGTGGGAGGGGCGGGAGGAGCGGGAGGGGTGGGGCTGTGGCTGCGGGGGATCGCGTCTAGGGCAGCAGCAGAGCCGTTGGTAGAGCCGGGTCTGGCGGTGCCGGGGACCGGGGGCTGCGCCCAGGTGTTCAGCTCGCTCTCCGAGCGAGAGTGCTGCATGTGCGGGGGGCGTTCCGACTGGCTGTGCGGGGCGGCGTCCTTGGGAGGGTCAGCTGCAGACGAGACCACGGCACCTGCCACCGCTTGGGCCAGCGCCAGACAGGCGGTGAAGACCCAAGCCTCTTGGAACAGAGCGGGTGTGTTGGTTGAGGACTTGGTGGTGGAGGCGATGACGGAGCGCATGGAGCGGATGAAGTGGAGGCCGCGGTCGGCCACGTCGATGGGACGGCCTAGTCGGAGTCGGAGGCGGGCCTGTGTGGAGTGGGTGTGGGGGGTGGGGTGGGGGGTTGTGGAGTGGGGGTGGGGGCGGGGGTTGGGTTGGGGTGTGGAGTGGGGTGGGTGTGTTGTGGAGTGGGGTGATTTGGGGTTGGGGGGTTGGGCCCCCCGGGGGGGTGGGGGGGGTCCCCGCGGGGGACGTGGGGAGGGGGAGGGAAGTGTGGTATGGGTGGGGGTGTGGAGGGTTGGAGGGGGAGGGGAGGGGGGTTTATGTGCGGTGCCCGGGGCGGGGGGGGTGTGGGTGGCGGACTTGGGGTGGAGGTGATGACATAACGCTCTGGAGCGTATGAAGTGGAGCGCGTCGGCCACGTCTATGGGGCGGCTAGTCGGAGGAGCAGGCGGGCCTGTTGGTGTGGAGTGTGTGGGGGTGGGGGCCGGGAGCGGGTGGGTAGGATGATGGGGGGGTGGTGTGGGTGTGGAATGAGGACTTTGTGGTGGTGTGGAGGGATGGAGGGGGGTGGAGGGGGAGTGGGGGTGTATGTGTGTGGGTGTGTGGGTGGAGGACGGGGGGTTGGTGGTGGAGTGGTGATATGGGTGGTGGTATGGGTGGTGGCAGGAGTTGGGGACTTGGTGGTGGAGGCGATGACGTAATGAATGGAGCGTCTGAAGTGGAGGCTGTGGTCGGCCACGTCTATGGGGCGGCCTAGTCGGCGGCGAGGAGCAGGCGGGCCTGTGGTGTGAGTGGTGTGGGGGGGGGGTGGGGGTGTGTGGTTGTGCGTAGAGGTTGGGTGGGGGTGGGGGGAGGCGCGGGTGGGAGTGGGTGGGTGAAGTAGGGTGTGGTGGGGGTGGTGGGGGTGGTGGTATGGGTTGAGGACTTGGTGGTGGTATGGGTGATGGTGTGGAGTGGGGGTGGGGGTATTGTACAAGGGTATACACAACAAGTACATACACATATATATGTAGGGATCGGCAATATGATATCATATGACATCATGTCATCATATGATATCATATGATGCCGGCAGTCTGACAAGGTAACTTTGGCCTATGGTTTCGTATCATATGATATAAAATCATATGATATTTGTATGATATCATATGATATACCTCCGTATTAAGCTGCACCGGCATGATGTGGCCACGGTGCCTGCCGGTCAGGCATTGGTGGTGATTCTTTTTACTGAGGTGGCCCTACGGTGACTATAGCTAGCTCCGGCTTACGCTATGGTGTCCTTAACTTCACGTCCTGTGAGTAACGGTTCTACACGGATGTAACAATTTCAATTTCATATGATATCATACTTGTCTTTAGTCAACATCATATGATTTGCCGGTCCCTATATATATGGGTATTGTTAGTAGGCACTACACACCTGTGCCGCGAATAGGTACTGCCGGAATCTAACTTCAGGCACACCATTCCTCTTCAAGATGGATTGCCGTTCCATTTCCTATTTTACGCTTTTCTTTTTGGGGTTTAAAGATGGACTTTATGTACAAGGGTATACATGACCAGTACACACATTTATATATATATGGGTATTGTAGACCAGATTGCTAAGGAACGAAGAGTCGGGGGTTCGACTCCCCCTTCGGTCGCTCTTGGCGTTGCAGGTCGTCGTCAACCGCGATGGTAGCTTGTCCAGTTGAGGTAGGAGACCGCTCCCTACCCGCGTACGACGGGCTCCCTTAACACCACGCCCCACCAGGCGTTATCATTACCTTTTTTATGGGTATTGTTAGTAGGCACTACATACCTGTGCAGCAAATAGGTACTGCCGGAAGCTAACTTAAGGCGCACCATTCCTCTTCAAGATGGATTGCTGTCATTTCCTATTTTACGCTTTTCTTTTGGGGGTTTAAAGATGGACTTTATGTACAGGGGTATACATGACCAGTACACACACATACACATGTATATATATGGGTATTGTTAGTAGGCACTACATACCTGTGCAGCAAAAAGGTACTGCCGGAATCTAACCTCCAACACTCCATTCCTCTTCAAGATGGAGCGCCGTCTCATTTTCTAGTTGCACGTTTTTGGTTTTTGAGTTTGAAGATGGATTTTTTCTGACTTTATATACACTAAGCGTGTATGAGCAGTACATACACATATACCTTGGTATTGTTAGTAGGCACTATATACCTGTGCAGCAAAAATGTACTGCCCGAATCTAACCTCCAGCACACAAATTCCTCTTCAAGATGGAGCGCCGTCTCATTTCCTACTTGCACGTTTTTCTTTTTTGAGTTTGAAGATGGATTTTTCTGACTTTATATACAATTAGCGTGTATGAGTAGTACGTACACATAAACCTTGGTATTGTCAGTAGGCACTACATACCTGTGCAGCAAAAATGTACTGCCGGAATCTAACCTCCAACACTCCATTCCTCTTCAAGATGGAGCGCCGTCTCATTTTCTAGTTGCACGTTTTTGATTTTTGAGTTTGAAGATGGATTTTTTCTGACTTTATATACACTAAGCGTGTATGAGCAGTACATACACATATACCCTGGTATTGTTAGTAGGCATTACATACCTGTGCAGCAAAAATGTACTGCCGGAATCTAACCTCCAGCACACAAATTCCTCCTCAAGATGGAGCGCCCTCTCATTTCCTACTTGCACGTTTTTCTTTTTTGAGTTTGAAGATGGATTTTTCTGACTTTATATACATTTAGCGTGTATGAGTAGTACATACACATAAACCTTGGTATTGTTAGTAGGCACTACATACCTGTGCAGCAAAAAGGTACTGCCGGAATCTAACCTCCGGCACTCCATTCCTCTTTAAAATGGAGCGCCGTGTCGTTCGCCATGAGGCATTGATAAGGCTAGCACTGTCGTCACCTTCCACATAGCTACCTGATTGGGTTTGGGGTTTGGATTTAAGATTGGGTTTGGGTTTGGGTTTGGGCTTGGGCTTGGGTTAGGGTTTGGGTATGGGATCGGCATGGGGTTTGAGATTGGGTTTGGGTTTGGTTTTGGAAGTGTTGTTTTGTTCGCCATGAAGCGTTGATCACGCTAGCCTTGTTATCACCTTATACATAGCTACCTGGTTGGGTTTTGGGTTGGGTTTTGGGTTTTAGTTTGGGAGTGGGTTTGGGATTAGGATTGAGTTAAGTTTATTGTTTGGGTTTGATCTTGGGTTTTGGGAGCGTCATGTTGTTTGCCATGTCACCTGCAACGTAGCTACCTGGTTGGGTTTGTGTTCGGGATTGGGTTTGGGTTTGGGATTTGGTTTGGGTTTGGGATTGGATTTAGGATCGGGTTTGGGATTGTGATTGGGTTTGGGTTATAGCTTCGGTTCGGTCTTGGGTTTTGTCTTGGGAGCGGTGTGTTGTTTGCCAGGAAGCGTTGACAAGGCGAGCACTGTTGTCACCTACAACGTAACTACCTGGTTTGGTTCGCCTTTGGGATTGGGTTTGGGCTTGAGTTTGTGTTTGGGATTGGGTTTGGGTTTTGGTTTAGGTTTTGGTTTGGGTTTGGGATTTGGATTGGGTTTGGGATTGGATACGGGATTGGGTTTGGGTTATAGCTTCACAGATGAATATACACGTGCACACATGCACACATGCACATACACACACATGCACACACATGCACACACGTACTTGTGTCAGCAGTATTGACTGCCCCCCTAGACAGCGTCTCCAGATAGCATGCCTCCAACTCGACATACTCCTGCATTGCGTCCTCAAACATGCCCACACCCTGTAGCATGAGTGCACACAAACAGACACATGCACACACACATGAACACACACACATACTTGTGTCAGCGGTGTTGACTGCCCCCTAGACAGCGTCTCCAGATAGCAGGCCTCCAACTCGACATACTCCTGCATCGCGTCCTCAAACATGCCCACACCCTGTAGCATGAGCGCACACACACAGACACATGCACACACACATGAAAACACACACACATACTTGTGTCAGCAGTGTTGACTGCCCCCCTAGACAGCGTCTCCAGATAGCATGCCTCCAACTCGACATACTCCTGCATTGCGTCCTCAAACATGCCCACACCCTCTAGCATGAGCGCGAATGAATCCTTGACCAGGTAGAAGGTGGCGAAGTTCCAGGTAGGCTCCAGCCTGTCATTAAGAAGCTTCTTAATCTCGTCCAGGTAGGCGACTTGCCGCAGATCGAAACTGCTGTTGACGCAGTCACGGAGGCTGGTGTCCAGGTCGTCAAGACCAAAAGCCAGTATGCTCGTGCTGCGGGCGTCGTAGGCGCGGTGGGGGAGGTCCAGGCGGACCACCCGCTCACGTTTCTTGGGGCTGAAGTCATCGACGATCTTGTCGTACACTTTCTTTACACCCTTGTCCTGCCAGTGTGTGTGTGTGTGTGGTGGTGGTGGGGTGGGGTGGTGGTGTGTGGTGGGGGGGGGGGGGGGGGGGAGGGGGGGGGGGGGGGGGGGGGGGGGGGGGGGGGTAGTGGTGATGGGGGAGGTTCCAGGGGACACACGCTCCACGTTCTTGGGGTGAGGGCTTAAGTCGTAGACAATCTTGTCGTCGTACATTTTCTTTACGCCCTTGTCCTGTCAGTGGGTGGGTTGGGTGGTTGGGTGGGTGGGGGGTTATGCTGTGGGGGGGATTCATTTATGTATTATAATAAACCAAGGAAAACAGACAGGGCCCGCCAGTGAGACAGAGAGACAGAGAGAAGGACGGACGACGGACGGACAGACAGACAGACAGATGGACGGACATACGGACGGACGGACGGACAGACGAGCTACAGCGGACGGACGGACGACGGACGGACCGACCGACAGACAGACGACAGGACAGACAGACCGACCGACATACGGACAGCTGAGGAACGGACGACAGAAGACCGACCGGATGGACAGACAGACAAACCGGACGTAATGAACAGACGGACGGGAAGGACCGGGCAGATGGACAGACAGACAGACGGGCGGGCGAATAGACGGTCAGGTCTGTGGACTGACAGGCGTACGGGCAGGCAGGCAGGCAGACAGAGCCAGAGAGACGAGAGAAGGGCGGATTGCCGGAAACGGACAGACAAACAGACAGCCAGACAGGACCAGACAGACAGACAGATGGACAGATGGGCCAGATGGAACAGCTGACAGACGGACAGACGGACGGGACGGACGGACGGACGGACGGTACGGACGGACGGGAGGACGGACGACGGCACGGACGGAGGTAACAGAACAGCAGACCAGAACAGACCGCGACCGGGACATGACAGGACAGAAGGACCGAACAGACCAGACAGACAGACAGACAGACAGACCGGACAGACAGACAGCTCCGAACCAGACTGACTGACAGGACAGGACAGACAAGGACAGACAGACTAGACCGCCGCAGACAGGACAGGACAGGCACAGACAGGACAAAAGACAGGACAGGGACAGGACAGGACAAGACAGACCCCCAGACAGGTAGGCGGCAGCAGGGGCAAAGGGAAATGATAGACAGGCAGATAGACCAGGTCATAATCTCCACAAATAACAATTGCAAGGTGACCGTGCATGTCCAAATACAAAAACTGGATACAAAAAACATCGGTTAACCGGTTTGCAAAGTTGCAAGTATTACCTCTGGAATCCACTCAAAAATGGGCGGAATGCCGAGGAAATGAAGACACAACAATGCACCACGCAAGATAACCCCAAGGGTTCTCCTCCATGGGCGGGCGGCAAGGCAGAGGCAAGCAGGCAGGGCATGGCAGGCAGGAGGCAGGCCAGGCAGGCAGGGCAGGCAGGCAGGCAGGGCAGGGCAGGCATGGAGGCAGGCATGGCAGGCGGGCAAAGACAAAAACAGGAGACAAAAGAAACTGATGGAAAGTGCTGGACAGTGGGGGCAGCACGCCAAATAGGCGACAGCACCAGCAGACATTCGAATGGCTCAGTGGCAGCAGCGAAGCAAAGGGGAATAATAGCGATGAGTAGGTGCGGGGGGTAGAGGAGGGGAGTGCAGAGTGCGGGGGTGTCGGAGTCTGTTGCTCGAACCCCCCCTTGAGTGCGGCTTGTGTGGCGTTGGCCCGGCCGGAGGGAGGGTCGTCGGACAGGCCACGGTGGTAACGGGTTATTATGTATCTGATTGAGGATTGGTTGGCTCGAGCAGCAGCGCATATACTTACGATCCGGTTCCCGTAATCCCACTGGGGGCACGTCCCTTGAAGGTCCTTTGTGACAATTCTTGGGTGGTTTTAAATTCCCTTTTTTTACCTGTGCATCCCACAAAGGGCGACGAATGAAATGAAAGACCCAATGCCCCACTTCAGATTAATGAGCGGAGGGGTCCTCCCCCCACTCCCCTCTCATGTCACTTAAAGATCGCTGATCTGATTTTTAACATTGGCTCGGTAGGTATCGTTGATTTCTTGAGGTGGAGGAGACCGTGTTATAAGGTTTGTGTAGGGGTGTGTGTGTGTGGGGGGGGGGGGGGGGGGGGTTTCGGGGTAGGGGTGGTTGTGAGATCTAGGTAGGGGTTTTTAGGCGGGGTGGTGTAGGGGGTTGTGGAGATTTGGGGTTGGTTGGTTGGGGTTAGTGGGGGTTGTCTTGAGGGTATTAGTAGGGGGGTTGTGAGGGTGTTGAGATTTTGGTTGTGAGTGAGATATATGGCACTGAGTAAGAAGGAACATGGTTCTTCACATTGGCTCGGTGGTACCCGTTGATGTTACTACGTTGATGTCTCTGAGGGTGGTGGAGAGATCCCTGTGTATAGGGTGGTGGGGGGGGGGGGGGGGGGGGGGGGGGGGGGTGGGGGGGGGGGTTCAGGGGGGTCAAGTCGTGGGCGAGGGTGGTGTTCAAGTATTTGAAGCGTGTGTGTGTGTGTGTGGGGGGGGGGGGAGGGTGTTGGGGCGGGGGGAGGGGGAGGGGGGTGGGGGGGGGTAGGGGGGGAGGGGGGGGAGGGGGGGGGGGAGGGTATTTGTTTTGTGTGTGTGTTGTGGGGGCTGGGGGGGGGGTCAAGTGGGGGGTCAAGTATTTAAGTGTGTGTGTGTGGATGGGGGGGGGGGGGGGGGGGGGGGGGTGGGGGGCCAAAGGGGGGGGGGGTGGGGGAAGGGGGGGCAAGGGGGGGCAAGTAAAAAGGCAAGGGGGGCATTGGGGGGGCCAAGTGCGGGGGGGGGCACGTATTTGGGGGGGGGGGCAGGGGGGCAATGTATTTTTCTTTGAAATCGTTTTTTGTGTGTGTGATGGGGGGGGGGCGGGGGCGGGGTGGGTTGGGGGGGGGGGGGGGTGTGGGGGGGTGGAGGGTAAGGATTGGTAAAGTCTTTTATGTGTTTGTGCAGGGGGGTTATGTGGGGTAAGTTCTAGTTCTTGTTCTTCAAATTAGCTCGGGCACCGTTGCTGTCTGAGTGGTGGATACCTGTGTGTAGGGGGTGAGGCGGTTGTGGGTGGGGTGAGGTGATCGGGGGGGGGTGGGTTGTGTAAGGGGGGGGGAGGCGGGGGGGGGGGGGGGGGGGGGGGGGAGGGGGGGGGGGGGGGATTTTGATGGTGCTGTTGTCGGGGGGTTTGAGCAAGGACTCTTGCTGGGGGGGGTGGGGGGGGGGGGGGGGTGGGGGGCCAGGATTTGATGGGGCTCTAGTTAGGGGGTGGTGTGAGCACGGACTGATGGGGGGTGGGGGGGGGGCAGGATTTGGTGGGGGGTCTTTGTTGGGGTTTTTTGGGCACAAAAGGGACTTGTTATGAGGCGGGGGGGGGGGGGGGGGGGGGGGGTGGGGGGGCGGGGGCAAGGATTGATGGGGGCTTGTTTTGTGTTGGGTTTTTTTGGGCAAGGGGACTTGATGTAGGGGGGGGGGGGGGGGGGGGGGGGGGGGGGGGGGTGGGGGGGTTGGGGGGGGGGGGGGGGGGGGGGGGGGGGGGGGGGGGGGGTGGGGGGGGGTGGGGTGGGGGGGGGGGGGGGGGGGGGCGGGGGGGGGGGGGGGGCACTGATTTGATGGGGGCTGGTAGGTTTTTTTTTTTTTTGTGCAAGGGACTTGCTGATTGGGGTCGGGGGGGTGGGGTGGGGGTGTGGGAGGGGGCAATGATAAGATTTTTGATGGGGCTGTGTTAGGGGGCTGTGGGAGGAGCGGGACTTGTGTGTGTGTGTGTGGGGGGGGGGGGGTTGGGGGTGGAGCACGGATTTGCTGGGGGCTGTGTAGGTGGCTTGCTTGTGGGCGAGGGAACTGATGGTGGGGGGGGTAGGGGGAGGGGGGGGGGCAAGGATTTGATGGGGGGCTGTGTAGGGGGGTTGTGGTGTGGGCAAGGATTTTGAGGGGGACGGCTGTGTAGGATTTTTTGGGGCAAGGGCCTGATGGGTGGGGGGGTTTGGGGGCAAAGGATTGATGGTGGGGCTGTCAGGCGGGGTTGTGGGGAGCGGACTTGTGTGTGTGTGTCGTGTGTGTGGGGGGCGGGGGGGGGGTGGGGAGCAGCACAGGATTTGATGGAGGGCTGTGTGGCTGGTAGGGGGCTGTGGGCGCGGATCTGATGGAGGGGGGGAGGGGGGGGGGGGGGGGGGGGGGGGCGGGGTGGGGGGGAGGGTGGGGGGGGGGGGAGCAAGGGTTTTTGATGGGGTGGAATTTTAGTGTGTTGGTGGTTTGTGGTAGGACTCTATCTTCACAGTTGACTTGGATACTTGTTGATGTCTGAGGTGGAGGCCCGTGTGTATGGAGGGGGTGGGGGGGGGGGGGGTAGAGGTTATGGGGCGGGGGGGTGCGGGAGGATTTTTTTTTGATGGGGTGTTAGTTGGGTTGGGTTCTGTGTGGATTGTGGCCTGTTGGTGGGTGGGTGGGGTTGGGGTGGGTTGGGATTGTAGGGGGGGAAGTGGGGGGGGTGGGGGGGCGGGGGGGGGGGGGAGTGGGATTGTGGGTAAAGGATAGATTCCTTCACATGACTCGGTACTGTTGATGTCTGAGGTGGAGGCCTGTGTGTTGGGGGGGCAGGGGGGGGGGGGGGGGGGGGGGGGGGGGGGGGGGGGGGGACACTACACCCACACACCTCACACCCACACCACAACCACCAAAGCACTTACAAGGATTAAATGTGCATAGGGGTTCCGGAACCAGATCACCGGGCTGTGAGAGAATGGCTTCAGCCGAAGAAGCCTCTTGTCTGTTGACTGCACAAACCTGCAGAGGGGCAAAAATACAAAAACTCGGGGGGTCAAAAATGTGGTTAAATAACATGAGTCGAAAAGGGGGGTCAAAAACGTGGTTAAATAACATTAGTCTAAAAGGGGGGTCAAAAACGTGGTTAAATAACATTAGTCAAAATGGGGGGTCAAAAACGTGGTTAAATAACATTAGTCAAAATGGGGGGTCAAAAACGTGGTTAAATAACATTAGTCAAAATGGGGGGTCAAAAACGTGGTTAAATAACATTTGTCAAAAAGGGGGGTCAAAAACGTGGTTAAATAACATTAGTCAAAATGGGGGGTCAAAAACGTGGTTAAATAACATTTGTCTAAAAGGGGGGTCAAAAACGTGGTTAAATAACATTAGTAGAAAAGGGGGGTCAAAAACGTGGTTAAATAACATTAGTCTAAAAGGGGGGTCAAAAACGTGGTTAAATAACATTAGTCAAATTGGGGGGTCAAAAACGTGGTAAAATAACATTAGTCAAAATGGGGGGTCAAAAACGTGGTTAAATAACACTAGTCAAAAAGGGGGGTCTAAAACGTGGTTAAATCATGTGCGGCAAAAAGGGGGGTCAAAAACGTGGTTAAATAATATTAATAAAAAAAGTGGGGCAAAAAAAGGGCTAAAAAAGGGACGGTGAGAGAAAGGCTTCAGCCACAGGGGCCTCTAGTCTGTTGACTGCACAAAGCTGCAGAGGGTCAAAAATATGTAAAAGTGGGTGGAAAAAGGGGTCAAAAAGAGGTGACCAAAACGTTATAAAATCATGTGGGGCAAAACAAAAGGGGTCAAAAAGGGGTGACCAAAACGTTATAAAATCATGTGGGGCAAAACAAATGTCAACAAGGAGCTGTGAGAGAAAGGATTCAGCCACAGCTTCACTGCACAAACCTGCAAAAATAAAAAGGGGGGGTCAAAACGTTATAAAATCATGTGGGGCAAAACAAATGACAAAAAGGAGCTGTGAGAGAAAGGCTTCAGCCACAGGAGCCTCTTGCCTGCTAACTGCACAAACCTGCAAAAATAAAAAGGGGGGGTCAAAAACGCGGTTAAATCATGTGGGGCACAAAAGGGGGGCGAGAAAGGGGTAAAAAAGGGGGGGTCAAAAACGTGGTTAAATCATGTGGGGCACAAAAGGGGGGCAAGAAAGGGGTAAAAAGGGGGGGGGTCAAAAACGTGGTTAAATCACGTGAAGCAAAAAAGGGGGGCGAGAAAGGGTTATAAATAGGGGGGTCAAAAACGTAATTAAATCATGTGGGGCAAAAAAAGGGGCTGTGAGAGAAAGGCTTCAGCCAAAGGATCCTCTTGTCTGCTAACTGCACAAACCTGCAGAGCGCCGCTACCACAGCTAGGGCCAAGCCAAAAACATTCAACAAAGAAAGATACTGACTACACGTGGATGGGGTCTAACAAGCGCTACCACAGATAGGGCCAAGCCAATACCAAGCCAACAAAGGAAGATACTTACTGTACGTGAATGCGGTCCAACGATACGCCACGTCCCACTTTGTTCAGTAGTGCCAAGTTTTTAAGTACAAGGCGTGACTTAAAGATCTGCAGATACACAGAAAGCTTGATTTTGAAAAATGTATTTGGATTTGGGCAGTGGATCAAAGATCTGCTGATACACCTAAAGCTCGATTTTGAAAAAATGGATTTGGATTTGGGCAGTGAATTCATACTATTTTTTTAACTTGGCTGCGAATTGACTTTGAATAACTTTTTTAATTTGGTAGTGAATTGACTTTGAATGATTTTTTAATTTGGCATATCATATGATGTTGACCAAAGGCGAGTCTGATTTCAAATGATAGCAAACAATTTGCATCATATGATATTGTATACAAATGGTAACGTTAGCCTAGTCAGACTTCTGGCATCATATAGTCATATGATTCCACTTAGTTCAGCTACACTGTCCCTATGATTCCACTTAGTTCAGCTACACTGTCCCTATGATTCCACTTAGTTCAGCTACACTGTCCCTATGATTCCACTTAGTTCAGCTACACTGTCCCTATGATTCCACTTAGTTCAGCTACACTGTCCCTATGATTCCACTTAGTTCAGCTACACTGTCCTTATGATTCACGTTAGCCTAGTCAGACTTCTGGCATCATATAGTCATATGATATCATATTGCCGTCTATCAGCTTATACACTTCAAGAGTGGAGAGATACTCGCAGCGGTCAAATGCGCCAATCTTTTTACGCAACATGAGAATAGTTAAAGCACTGGGGGAACCCTCTTATGGGAAAACACCAGTGGTGGGATCAGGGTAAAGACAGCAGGGCCTAGACCCTGGCTAGACAGCACGTGGCAGATGATATCATATTGCCGTCCCCTACCTATATTACTAAAAAAAAAAAAAAGATAACGCCTGGAGGGGCGTGGTGTTAAGGGGACCCTCCCGTACGCCGCAGCTGGGGAAAGTCACCATGGCAGACCCCTGTATTACTATATACCATCAGTTGTGATAATATTCGGTACCCAGGAGTGTGTTGTGTTATTGATTTTGTATTCATGTGATTACATTCGTTACATGGAGTGTGGTGGTATAGTTTATATAAATGCCTAAACGCCCATACCCACCTCTAAACCATCAGTTGCAATACAATTTGGTGCCCAAGAGTGTGTTGTGTTTGTGAGTTTGTATTCATGTGATTACATTCGTTACATGGAGTGTGGTGGTATAGTTTATATAAATGCCTAAACGCCCATACCCACCTCTAAACCATCAATTGCAATACAATTTGGTGCCCAAGAGTGTGTTGTGTTTGTGAGTTTGTATTCATGTGATTACATTCGTTACATGGAGGGTGGTGGTATAGTTTATATATATGCCTAAACGCCCATACCCACCTCTAAACCATCAATTGCAATACAACTTGGTGCCCAAGAGTGTGTTGTGTTTGTGAGTTTGTATTCATGTGATTACATTCGTTACATGGAGTGTGGTGGTATAGTTTATATATATGCCTAAACGCCCATACCCACCTCTAAACCATCAATTGCAATACAATTTGGTGCCCAAGAGTGTGTTGTGTTTGTGAGTTTGTATTCATGTGATTACATTCGTTACATGGAGGGTGGTGCTATAGTTTATATATATGCCTAAACGCCCATACCCACCTCTAAACCATCAGTTGCAATACAACTTGGTGCCCAAGAGTGTGTTGTGTTTGTGAGTTTGTATTCATGTGATTACATTCGTTACATGGAGGGTGGTGGTATAGTTTATATATATGTAGGGAACGGCAAATCATATGATGTTGACCAAAGAGGAATTTGATATCATATGACATCAAACACAAATCATATGATTTAATATCTAATGATGTGATGCCCCAGGCCAAAGTTACCTAGTCAGACGTCTGGCATCATATGATATTAATGATATCATATTACCGTCCCCCACCTATACACCATCAGTTGTGATCATATTTGGTGCCCATGAGTGTGTTGTGTTTGTGAGTTTGTATCCATGTGATTACATTGGTGACTAGGGAGTGTGGCGGTATAGTTTATATATATGCCTAAACGCCCATACCCACCTATAAACCATCAGTTGTAATACAATTTGGTGCCCATGAGTGTGTTGTGTTTGTGAGTTTGTAGCCTTGTGATTACATTGGTGACTAGGGAGTGTGGTGGTATAGTTTATATATATGCCTAAGCGCCCATACCCACCTATAAACCATCAGTTGTAATACAATTTGGTGCCCAAGAGTGTGTTGTGTTTGTGATTTTGTTTTCATGTGATTGCATTGGGTGCTTAGGAGTGTGGCCTTGTAGTGTATGTATCTACCTAAACGCCCATACCCACCTGTGTACCATCAGTTGTTATCATATGTGGCACCCATGAGTATGTTGTGTTTATGGACCGGCATATCATTTGATGTTGGACCAAAGGCGCGTATGATATCATATGATATCATACGCGCCTTTGGTCCAACATAAAATACCATATGGTACAAATTGTACCATATGGTATTTTATACAAATTGTAATGTTAGCCTAGTCAGACGTCTCGCATTATATGATATCATATGATATCATGCAAATTGTACCGTATGGTATTTTATACAAATTGTAATGTTAGCCTAGTCAGAATTCTCATATGATATCATATGATATCATATTGCCATCCCCTACCTATGTGTAGGGAACGGCAACTAATATTAGTGTTTGAAAAACTAATATTAACTCATATTATTATAATGTCACAATAATATTAGTTTTTCAAATAATTTCGAAATTCTGGTGAGACGGCTCGTCCGACTAATATTATATAATATTATATAATATTATTTATTCACTAATATTATATAACATAGCCGACCCCTACCTATGTGCCATCAGTTTTGTTAAATTTATTACCCATGAGTGGGTTTGTATCCATGTGATTACATTGGGTACTTGGGAGTGTGGTGGTATAGTTTATATATATGCCTACATCCCATACCTACCTATATACCATCAGTTGCTATCATATTTGGTAATAACGGCAAATCATATGATGTTGACCAAAGACGAGTATGATATCATATGATTTATTGATACATACAAAAATCATATGATTTACTATCATATCATATGATGCCCCAGGCCAAAGTTACCTAGTCAGACCGCCAGCATCATATGATATGATATGATGATATGATATCATATGATATCATATGACATCATATTGCCGATCCCTACCCACGAGTGTGTTGTGTTAGTGAGTTTGTATCCTTGTGATTGTATTGAGTACTAGGGAGTGTGGTTTTACAGTATCTACACTGCGCATGCATGCTTTCCCATCAGATGGTGGAGCAGCATGTACGTGTGTAAACCACATGCTCAATCCCATGTGCCCACATGTCCACACTTGTCGTTATTTTTCAAGTTTGAAACACCGTTCGTCGGTACTTCGTCTGCGGACCTCTTTGAGTGAGCTCCAGAGTCCCGTTAGGCCGAGCTCGTCGACAGAGATTAGCAGTGCTCCTCCGCTTCCCAGCTCGTCCTCGTCCTTATCGGCCATTGGAAAAGGACAGACTCGAATTAAATGGTACTACTGGGCATGCAAGACTGAGATATCGACAGGAGATGGCCTCGCAGGATAACTGCAGCTCGTCAACTGGGGTGAACGCGTGCAAACCGTAGTGCTGATGTACGGTTGGCCTGACTCAGATATCGCCCGAATCCGAGGATACCTTTCGGTTTGGCCTGGCTCGGCCTGGCTTCGGATGGGCCTGACTCGGCCTGACTTAGATACCACCCGGTGATACCACCCGCATCCGATGCGAGGATCCCTGCCATCGGAGTATTATTATGTAAATGAAGAATGATAAGCTAATCCGGAACTAATCGGCTATTTTTCTGTAGCTTTCCCTACCTCTAGTTTCTTTCTGAGCTACTGACTTTCTCTGGTACTAACATTTTTGTCCCTTTCTTCTTGTTGGCAGCATTTTGGATGCTTAGCTTCTTAGACTGGTTTCTCGTCCTTCTGACAGTTTGTTAGTCTTCATTTGTAACCATCTACCGTAGGCTCCTGAAGTGTTGGTGGAGAATAGGTTGGGCGGAACCTGGGCGGAAATTAAAAAAGGCTGACATAATTTTCGGCACTTCAGTTGGCGAATTTTCGAATCTGGGGATCCTGGGCGCTCCAATTGATTAATTAATTAAATAATTAATTAATTAATTAATGGAAAAAAACGTTGAAACCAGATCTAAGTATGACTCAAGAAGAGACACTAAGCAGCCAAAAAATCGTAAATCCAAAATCTAAAACAAAATGTCTCAATGGTACTGCCAACTACGATTTTCTTAAGATTTTTTGTGTTCCTTCTCCTTTTTACCCCAACAGTCGTCGCCTACCGTGTACAGCTATACTCCAGTCGTGGCTACTCCAACTTATAAGCAAGCATTATTTTATATAGCGTGTCGTGAGTAGTACTCCTCCCCCCTTGTATGTATGTTACAGTCCAGGGGTAGGCCAAATAGGCTAAAGGGACTTGCCCAACCGTATAGGAAGGGCTTAAAAAGAACAAGCACTGATGAACTGAGCCCCAAACAATCGTTTAACCGACGGGGGCCCTAAGTTCGTTCTACAGTGATAATTTAATTCTACAGTAGTATTAAATCATCCCCCTTCGAATAATAATGCTTTCTGATAGTCCAAGCCAATAATGATTTGTGACGTAATAGCGCCCAGCTCTCTCTCTCTCACTTATCCCACACGCAAAGAAGGTTTGTTATCATCAAACAAGATCCATATCCTACCAATATATATCTGGTTTGCTCATGGCCTCAGAGTGGCACCACCATTCGAACTGAATCCTCCGTGTCGCTGGTTTGTGTCGGGAGACCCACCTCCTGGGGTGAAAATCCTTTCACAACTAAAAAACAAAAAGAGTCATGGGTTCCCAAAAGCTACACTTTTCAATTTCAGCTCAAATTTCACAAGATGTAACAATTTGTAATTCCTAAGAAAACACTCAAATCGAGGAAACGAGGAAGAGAGCATAAGTGGGCGGGTGTTTGCTTTCGAGCCTCAGCCCATGATCTACCAGCTCATGGTGGCTAACTCAATTAACTGTGGGGTGGGCAACATAGAGGCTCACCATGCAGCTTTGGGATTCAAGAACGGAAAGGTCTCCATCGGCTCCGCACTTCCCGATGGCAAGTCTGTAGAATATGCTCAAGCCGTGCGCCAAGGGGTGCGTGTGAACTATGGAGGCCGGTCTCTCGGAGTGGGCGGGGAAGTGGTGGCCATGCACACCTTGGATTCATTCAATATCACAAACCTCTCCCTTGTCAAGATCGACGTTCAAGGGGCTGAGAATCTTCTGATCTGGGGTGCCAAGGAGACCATCCTCAGGGAAAAGCCTGCTATCAACATTGAGGACATTAGTGCATTCAATGCCCGGATGATTTCTCCAGAAAATATCCACCTCTTCCAAATGCCTCCTGAGGTTCTCCTTCAAAGCAATCACTTGGCTCAAGTCCATTGGCTACGAAGTTGAGTTCAGGGTAAATCAAAGCGCGCGCTTTTGCACTTTTGAGAGCTGACTTTTTGATCCCCTCTGCGCTTTAAGCGCAGCTTTTTGCAACCCCTTGTGGGCGCTGAAAGCAATTTTTGCGCTTTTTGCACTGCAAAGCGCAGTTTTTTTGTTTTCAAGTGCGCTAAAGCGCTGGCCAATTTGGCCATTTGAAGTACCCTGGATGTGATCATGGTGTACAAGGGCCCACCTGGTGGAGCCTCTGCAACACTGTGTGTCTGTTACAGTCCAGGGGTAGGCCAAATAGGCTAAAGGGACTTGCCCAACCGTATAGGAAGGGCTTAAAAAGAAAAAGCAATGATGAACTGAGCCCCAAACAACCGTTTAACCGACGGGGGCCCTGAGTTCGTGCTACAATGATAATTTAATTCGACAACACTACATTGGCATAGACAGGCCATTGTTGGCCCAAGACAAGACAAGCCAAGCCATTGTTTACATTGGCATAGACAGGCCATTGTTGGCCCAAGACAAGCCATTGTTTACATTGGCATAGACAGGCAATTGTTGGCCCAAGACAAGCCCGCCCCACAGCATATGGGAGGGGTCTTCCAACAAACACAGGGAAGCACCATGGCAGGACCGGCTGCCAAATTGTCGCATCAACTGGCCTTGCAGCTGCCCCATAGTTTTGGGCGGAGCCCACTCTTCATGAGGGCGGGAGCCCCCATGATTACCCATTTGTCCGTTTGTGTGTCCGACCAAATCACGGAAGCCTGACTCGTCATCCAACCATCGTATAACTAACTCGCTTCGGTCAGCTTCATCGTTGCCACCTTTTGTTCCGTTGCCAACACACTCCGCAAATTTTTCGCGTCGCTTGCGACGCAGCATAGGACTTGTTCTACCCTCAACCCCTGGACCCAACGGAAAACCCTAAAACCCTGGACCCTACGAGTCCTTCAAATGTACAATCCGCATATCATGCTCCCTAGTTACCAGTACCTTGGGTATTGAACGGGGACTTGGAAATAGAAGACAGTGGCAGAAAAAACATGTAACAACCAGGGTACTTCAAATTGCCAAATTGGCCAGCGCTTTAGCGCACTTGAAAACAAAACAAACTGCGCTTTGTAGTGCAAAAAGCGCAAAAATTGCTTGCTGCGCCCACAGGGAGTTGCAAAAAACTGCGCTTATAGCGCAGAGGGGGTCAAAAAGGCAGCGCTCAAAAGCGCGCACTTTGATTTACCCTGGTAACAACCCGAAAAACTCGTTACAATCCAAGGAGGAGGCCTAAAAATAAAAAGCTAGAAAAAATCCGCTTTCAGATTAGAAAAAAGCCCTGGAATGCACATGCGGGCGTTTACATCTTTCGTAATTACAGGCAACACATACAAAACACATATACATACACCTCACGTGTCTTTTTACTTGCAAAGACTTCATCTACTATGCACTCACACATTCATGTTCTTATTGTGTCCTTCACTTCACGTCCTGTGAGTGAATGTATTGCACGGATGTAACAATTTCAATTTCAATCCCATTCATGTTCTTAATTATTTGAGGTTGGGAAAGGATCTGGAGACGTCTTCAAACTATCTGCTCTGCTTAGTATGCTCCCTGGTTTCCAGGGTAATTCAAAGCGCGCGCTTTTGCGCTTTTGAGCGCTGACTTTCTGACCCACTCTGCGCTTTATAGCAATTCAGCGGATGATTTGGGTTCAAGGTTTCCGAAAATCCTGGACTTAGTACTTCGGACATGAATCTGAGAATTTTTGGCCTGGAAATTCGAGAATTCTGAGAAATTCTGGGCTTCGAAATCGAGAAATCTGAGAAATTCTGGCTTCAATTTTGAGAACTCTGAGCATTCCGTGCTCAATAAATCGACTACTTCCCACTATTACGAGTCGCAGCTTGACTCGGTTTGAATTGTGATCTGCTTCCAGTATGGAAACCGATCTCCGTGAGACTATGAACCAGGCTATGAACGGCTTGGACGATCCGCAAGAAGTCGGTCTTCCAGATCCGTCTTTTCCTCGTGAACTCTGCCCGTTTGTCGGGAAAACCGCTAGGGGAATAGGGAGGCAAGTCATCCAAGCACCCTACAGCCTCGCCTGCGCCTGAGCTGCCGCTCGGTTTTGATTTCCCCTGGCCTCTTCAAATGGGTCCTGATCCGCCAGCAGTATCCAGGAATTGTTTGTTGTCTATGAAGCAAGAGAAAGGCCTTTCCAGAGACTGGTCCTCCAAGATCGTCAAGATGGATGCCCTCGAAATAACTCTGAAATCTCGCAGGGGGATTTCCTCTGGTCAAAGAACTGAGAGACGACGGCTTGCCTTGTATGCAGAGGGTACAACTTATTGCGCACCGGCATCTTTGAAATGGTTTGGGTCACAATCGTCTCGAGAACTCTCAGGAAATTCTCAGATTTTGTCGAAAGTTCTCGCGAGAATTCTCGATATTTGGCCTGAAAACCAAGTCCGAAGTACGATGTACAAAGTGTGCTTCCCAAATCATCCGCTGAATTGCTATAAGCCCAGTTTTTTGCAACCCCTTGTGGGCGCTGCAAGCAATTTTTGCGCTTTTTGCACTACAAAGGACAGTTTTTTTGTTTTCGAGTGCACTAAAGCGATGGCCAATTTGGCCATTTGAAGTACCCTGCTGGTTTCTGTTTCGGCTTTGGCAAACGTGGGACCAGGATACTACAACGTGGGACCAGGATACTGCAGGTTGTTGAGTTGGTTGCCTGCACTGCCATCTACTGATGTCAGCACTGCCAGGTTGTCCACCACTGCCAGGTTGTCTACCATCTCCTGATGTCATCACTGCCAGGTTGTCAACCACTGCCAGGTTGTCTGCAATCTCCTGATGTCATCACTGCCAGGTTGTCAGCACTGCCATGTCGTCTACCATCTTCTGATGTCAGCACTGCCAGGTTGTCAACCACTGTTAGGCTGTCAGCACTGCCAGGTTGTATACCATCCCCTGATGTCAGCACTGCCAGGTTGTATACCATCGCCTGATGTGACCTCTGCCAGGTTGTCTACCACTGCCAGGTTGTTAGCACTGCCAGGCTGTCATCACTGCCAGGTTGTCTACCACTGCCAGGCTGTCAGCACTGCCAGGTTGTCTACCATTGCCTGATATCACCACTGCCAGGTTGCCTACCACTGCCAGGTTGTCTACCACCGCCTGATGCCAGCACTGCCAGGTTGTCAACACTGCCAGGTCGTCTACCATCTCCTGATGTCAGCACTGCCAGGTTGTCTACCATCGCCTGATATCACCACTGCCAGGTTGTCAGCACTGCCACGTTGTCTACCACCGCCTGATTTCACCACTGCCAGGTTGTCAGCACTGCCACGTTGTCTACCACCGCCTGATTTCACCACTGCCAGGTTGTCTACCATCTCCTGATGTCAGCACTGCCAGGTTGTCTACCACTGCCAGTTTGTCTACCATCCCCTGCTGTCAGCACTGCCAGGTTGTCTACCATCGCCTGATGTCATGACTGCCAGGTTGTCTACCATCGCCTGATGTCATGACTACCAGGTTGTCAACACTGCCAGGTTGTCTACCATCGCCGGATGTCATGAATGCCAGGTTGTCAACACTGCCAGGTTGTCTACCATCGCCTGATGTCATGACTGCCAGGTTGTCAGCACTGCCAGGCTGTCAGCACTGCCAGGTTGTCTACCACTTCCTGATGTCAGCACTGCCAGGTTGTCTACCACTACCAGGTTGTCAGCACCGCCAGGCTGTCATCACTGCCAGCTTGTCTACCACCGCCTTATGCCAGCACTGCCAGTTTTTGTTTTGGTGAAATCCCCTCTTATGTCCGGCACGACCATGGTCGTCTCACTAGTGGTGTGGGGGAGGAAGTCTACATCAGATCTAGGGTTGGTAGCACTGCGCATGGACATGCACATGTAAGCCCACAGACAGACTCCCTGTGAAGAGTGGAGGGACAAGGGTGAGAGTGAAGGGTTTGGGGTTGGGTTTGGGTAAGGTTTGGGTTAGTGTTAAGTAGTCTACATCAGCTCTAGGGTTGGTAGTACTGCGCATGGACATGCACATGTAGGCCCACAGACAGACTCCCTGTGAAGAGTGGAGGGTCGAGGGTGGGAGTTAATGGTTTTAGGTTTGGGTGAAGGGGGTTGGTTGTGGGTAGGGTTCGGGTTAGGGTTTGAGAGAAGGGTTTGGGTAAGATTTGGGTTAGGGTTTGGGTGACGGATTTTGGGTTTGGGTGAGGGTGAGAGTGAAGTGGTTTGGGTGAGGGTGGTTTGGGTGAGGGTGAGAGTGAAGTGGTTTGGGTTTTGGGTTTGAGGGTGTGTGTGTGTGGGAATGGGGGGGGGGGGGGGGGGGGGGGGGGGGGGGGGAGGAAAGTCTACATCAGCTCTATTGTTGGCAGCACTGCGCATGTAAGCCCACAGACAGTCTCCCTGTGAAGAGTAAAGGGGCGAGTGTGAGAGTGAAGGGGTTGGGTTTGGGTAAGGTTTGGGTTAGGGTTAAGTAGTCTGCATCAGATCCAGGTTTGGTAGCGCTACGCATGGACATGCACATGTAAGCCCACAGATAGACTCCCTGTACAGAGTAAAGGGGCGAGTGTGAGAGTGAAGGGTTTGGGGTTGGGTTTGGGTAAGGTTTGGGTTAGTGTTAAGTAGTCTACATCAGATCTAGGGTTGGTAGCACTGAGCATGGACACACACATGTAAGCCCACAGACAGAATCCCTGTGAAGTGTGGAGGGACAAGGGTGAGAGTGAAGGGTTTTAGGTTTGGGGTTGGGTGAGGTTTGGGTTAGGCTTAAGTAGTCTGCATCAGCTCTAGGGTTGGTAGCACTGCGCATGGACATGTACATGTAAGCCCACAGACAGACTCCCTGTGAAGTGTGGAGGGACAAGGGTGAGAGTGAATGGTTTGGGTTTGGGTTTGGGTAAGGTTTGGGTTAGGGTTAAGTAGTCTGCATCAGATCTAGAGTTGGTAACACTGCGCATCGACACGCACATGTAAGCCCACAGACAGACTCCCTGTGAAGAGTGAAGGGGCAAGGGTGAGAGTAAAGGGTTTGGGTTTGAGTTTGGGTAAGGTTTGGGTTAGGGTTAAGTAGTCTGCATCAGATGTAGCGTTGGTAGCACTGCGCATCGACACGCACATGTAAGCCCACAGACAGACTCCCTGTGAAGAGTAAAGGGGCGAGGGTTAGAGTGAAGGGTTTGGGTTCGGTTAAGGTTTGCGTTAGGGTTTGGGTGATGGGTGATGGGTGAGGGAGTAAGTGAAGAATTTGGGTGGAGGAGTTTGGGTAAAGGGGTTTGGGTGATGGTGAGGAGTGTAGGATTTGAGTTTGGGTAAGGTTTTTTTTTTTGGGTTAGGGTTAGGAGTTGGGTTAGAGTTCGGGTGGGTGGAAGGATTGGGTTGGATAAGTTGGGTTAGGGCGAGAGAGTTATGTGTTCAGGGTTGGTGTTGAGATAGAGGTTGGTTGCAGGGGTTTGGGTAAGGTTTGTGTGGAGGGGTTTGGGTGACGGTGAGAGTGAAGGGTTTGGGTTTGGGTAAGGGTGTTGGTTGTTCGGGTTTTTGGGAAGGTGTTGTGGGTTGGAGGTGGTTTGCGGTTGCGCGGTGTCGCGATGTGCAGGTGGTTTGGGTTTGGGTTTGGGTAAGGTTTGGGTTAGGGTTTGTGTGAAGGTGTTTGTGTGTCAAGTGGTTTTTGGTTGCCGGGGTCTTGGGTGCGGGTGCTGTAGACGTGAAGGTGTTTGGGTTTGGGTAGGATGGATTAGGGTTTGTCTGTGAAGGTGTTGTGTTGCAGGGTTTGTTTTGGAGGGGTTTCGGGTTGAGGGTGAGAGTGAATGTGGTTTTGGTTTTAGCTTAGTGGTTTTGTGTGAATGTGTTGTGTGGGGCGTTGGGTGTGGAGGTGGGTTGGTGAGGGTTGAGAGTCAGATGTTTGGGGTTGGGTAACGGGCCTGGGTGTGTGGCTATGGTGAAGGGTGTTTGTTGTATGGCGGGTTTTGTGTTGTAGGTTGGTTTTGTGTGACGGGTCTTGGGGTCGGGCGTGTAGATGACTGAGTAAAGAGTTTGCGTTGGGTAATGGCCTCTTGGCGGGCCCCTGGTTATGGGTTAGGATTAGGGTTGTGCTCAAGATGTTTGTTGTGAAGGGGCGTTGTGTGAGGGCCGTTTGGGGTGAGGGTGGAGAGTAACGGGTCTTGTGGTTTGGGTTAGGTGTTATGGGGACCTTGGGGTTTGGGTTCGGTTAGGGTATGGTTGAATTGGGGTTCTGGGGGTGGTTCTGTGAGTGGGCTGGCTCTGTCGAGGTGGGCGAGTTGGGGGAGGCCGACGTGAAGGGCTTAGGTGTTTTAGGTTGTTTGGTGTTGTGCGTGTTGTGCGGGTGTGTGTGTCATCTTTTGGCGAGGCTTTGTGTGTGGGGTTTGGTGGGTTGGTGGTGTGGGCTCGGTGGGGTTGGCAGCGTCATGGAGCGCATGGGTCCTGATCTGGGGTCATGTAGGATGATGGGTGCACGGTGAGACGGGGGCGTGGAACAAGCTTCCCCGAGGAGGTAAGACAGGAAGCGCACAGGCTCTGGAGAATCGACAACAATCGCGCACAAGCGTTTGATCCTACCAGAGCACAGGCTCCGCAACCACCCATACCAACGCCACGTCAACCCCCCAAACGCACCAAAAACATAAACAGCAAAGTGATCGTCAACATCGCCCAACAGCCCTCTCAACCCGACTCCCACCCTAGCCACTCAACCACCTTAATCCACCCACAGAACAAAAATTCACGCAATGTGATTTCTTCCCATCGCAACAGCAGCCCTAGAACCCCCCCAACACCCACAAAACAGAAACTAGAATAGCGATCTACCTATTCGCCACAGTCCCAATCAAAGCTTTTCCCCAAACACTGTGGATCACGGCTGAAAGCATGGTGCGCTCCGCATCGTCATCGTCGCAAGGGGGAGCATCCCACCTGGGGGTAGGTGCTGGTTGTTGGGTGTGCTAGTGGGTGGGCTGTAAGGAGGGTTAAAGGGTCTGGTTCGCTCCTATCGTCTCATTGTCGCAAGGGGGAGTCATCCCCAGTGGGGGGTAGGTTGGGTTGTGCGGGTAAACGGGTGGTACGTCCTCATCGCATCGTTTGCAATGGTGTGCCCTCCCTTGGGGGTGGGGTTGAGGGTGAAGGTGAGGGTGAAGGGTGGGGTTAGGTCCACTGTTGGCCACAGCTGAATGCATGGTGCGCTCCTCATCGTCGTCATCGCAAGTGAAGGGGGTGCATCCCACCTGGGGGTGGGGTTGAGGTTGAAGGTGAAGGTGAGGGTGAAGGTGGGGGTGAGGTTGAGATTGAGGGTGAGGGTGAGGGTCAAGGTGAGGGTGAAGGTGGGGGTGAGGTTGAGGGTGAAGGTGAAGGTGAGGGTGAAGGTGAGGGCGAAGTTGGGGGTGAGGTTGAGGTTGAGGGTGAAGGTGAGGGTGAAGGTGAGGTTGAGGGTGATGGTGAGGTTGAGGGTGAAGGTGAGGGTGAGGGTGAAGTTGAGGGTGAAGGGTGGGGGTGTTAGTCAGGTTGAGGGTGAATGGTGGGGTTAGGTCCACTATGGGTCACAGCTGAAAGCATGGTACACTCCTCTTCATCGTCATCGCCGCAAGGGGGAGCATCCCACCTGGGGTTGAGGGTGAGGTTAAAGTTGAGGGTGAGTTTGAGGGTGAAGGGTGGGGTTAGGTCCACTGTTGGTTGCGGCTGAAAGTATGGTACACTCCTCTTCATCGTCATTGTCGCAAGGGGGAGCATCCCAACTGGGGGTGGGGGTGAGGTTGAGGGTGAAGGGCGAAGGGTGAAGGGTGGGCGTGATGGCGATTGTGGGGGTGGGGTTGAGGGTGATGGCCAGATTGAGGGTAAGGTTGAGATTGAGGGTGAGGTTGAGGGTGAAGGGTGAAGGGTAAGGATGAGTGTGAAGGGTGATGGCGAGGTTGAGGTTGAGGGTGAAGGTGAGGGTGAAGGGTGGGGTTAGGTCCACTGTGGGCCACAGCTGAAAACATGGTGCGCTTCTCATCGTCATCGTCGCAAGGGCGAGCATCCCACCTGGCATGGGGGTGGGGTTGAGGGTGAGGTTGAGGGTGAAGGTGAGGGTGAATGGTGGGGTTAGGTTCACTGTGGGTCATGGCTGAAAGCATGGTGCGCTCCTCCTCCTCCTCCTCGCAAGGGGGAGCATCCCACCTTGGGGTGGGGTTGAGGGTAAGGGTGAGGGTGATGGGTGAGCGTGATGAAAAGGGTGGGGTTAGGGCGAGGTTGAGTGTGAGCATGAGGTTGAGGTTGAGGTCACCCACCACCACCACCATGTAGTAGCAGCAGCAGCAGCAGCAGCACCACCACCCACACAGTCTTCCACCCATTCTGCTAAAAAGACCCATCGACCACCAGTCTTCGACTCATTATGCTGAAAACCACCACCCACCACCACCACCATCACAAAACATACTGCAGGTGCCACCCCACCCACCATCACCACCACCCGACCTACATCAGCACTCTACACCCACCCACCACCACCACCGCCACCAACACTACCCACCACCACCACCGCCATCCACCACCATCACCAACACTACCCACCGCCACCACCGCCACCAACCAACCATCACACACACGCCCATGCGCACGTGGTCCAGCCCCTACCCCACCTACACCCCCCCACAACCTCACAAACCCAATCACCATCCCTACCACCATCACCCACCCACCACCATCACCACCCCCACCATCACAAAACACATGGCCGCATGTGCCGCCCACCCATACATACCACCACACACACACCCCCACCTCATTGAATACAGCACCCCCCACCACCGACCACCACCACTCCGCACCCACTCACCACTCACACCCTTGACACCACACCCCCCTCTAATACATCACCACCACCACCACCCTACACCACCACCCACCCATAATACACCACCACCACCACCACCCTGACACCAGCATTTTTCGCTCCATATTGTCCAGCTGGTTCCGTAGTCGCCTGGCTCGCTCGGGGTCGTGCGCCCACCACCACCCACCACCACCACCACCCACAACCACCACCAACCCTACATCACCCATCACCACCATCACACCTACATTTTTCCCTGCTGTCACCATATCCACCTACATTCAGCTCCATTACGGGCACCCACACCTCCCACCCACCCTACATCACCACCACCACCCACCCACCACCACCACCCACCACCACCACCAACCCTACATCACCCACCACCACCATCACACCTACATTTTTCGGCTCAATTGTCCAGTTGTTCCGCACCGCCTGGCTATCTCGGGTAGTGTCATACACCCCACACCCACCACCTCCACAAAGCCATGTTTGCAGGTGCCACCCACTACACCCCCACCCAACACTACCACCATCACACTACATTTCTCTCATATGTCCAGCTTGGTCCTGCAGCGCCTGGCTGGCCTTGGGGTTGGCGCCCATTTCGTCGTCATACCCAACTGATGGGTGGACAAGTCCTGTGCAGTGTCGCAGGTGCCACCCTACCCTACACCACCATCACGCTTGCTTGGGGTATTCACATCACCACCACCACCACCACCATTACCACCACCACAACTCACCTACCACATACCACACATGTTGCAGGGTTCCACCGACTCCGACGAATTCCAGCGCTAAAACAGTCACCACCATCACGTCTGGCGGGGGGTAGGCACACACCACCCCACCACCACCACCACAACTCACCACCACCACAAAACATGTTGCAGGTGCCACCCTACCCTACATCACCATCACAAAACATCACCACCATCACGCTTGCTTGGGGTATTCACATCACCACCACCACCACCACCACCACAACTCACCACCACCACAAAACATGTTGCAGGTGCCACCCTACCCTACATCAACCACACCAAAAATCACCCACCTATCACGCTGGCTGGGGGAGGCACAGCCGACCACCCCGCACCACCACCACATCCCCACATACGCAACCCCACCACAAAGCTATCCACCACCACAAAAACAGGGTGGCTAGGTGCCACCCGACCCGACCGCACCAGCACCAACACAGCACACCAGCCATCCGTCGGGGCGGGGGGGAGGCACAGCCCACACCACCACCACCCCACAAATGCACCATCCCACAAAACACAGGGGAAGGGGCCACCCTCCCGACATCACCCGCACCATACACAGCACCACCAGGTCATCTGCTGCGCGTGGGGTATGCACATGCACCACACCACCATCACCACCACCAAAACGAACCACGACCACAAACCACCCCAAGCACCCAACCCCCCACCACCCACCCACCCGGATCACCACCTACCAAACACCACCACATCACAAACTACATTTCACGCTCCATACGTTCACACCATCACTCACCCCCCACTCACCAGCACCCCTCCTTTTTGCTTCCATACTGTCCAGCTGGTTCCGCAGCCGCCTGGCTTGCTTGGGGTTGTGCGCCATTTCATCGTCGTACCCTACTGATCAGCGGAAAATGAGTTGGGTGGATGTGGGTTGGATGTGGGTTGGGTGTGTGATGATGGTAAAGTTCAAAACAGCCTTAGCTTGCACCAAAAAATGAGATGGGTGGATGAGGTTTGTGCGCCATTTCATCGTCGTACCCTACTGATCAGTGGGAAATGAGTTGGGTGGATGTTGGTTGGGTTTGGGTTGGGTGGATGTGGGTTGGGTGGATGTGGGTTGGGTGTGGGTTGGGTGTATGTGGGTTGGGTGTGGGTTGGGTGGATGTGGGTTGGGTGGATGTGGTTGGTTTGGTTGTGTGGATGGGGGGTTGGGTGGGGTGGTTGGGTGGGGTGGTTGGGTGTGTGTTGGTGGGTGGGGTGGTGTGGATGTTGGTTGGGGTGGGTGGGTGTATGTGGGTGGGTCTGGTGTTGGGTTGTTGTGATGTGTGTTGGTGGTAGGGGGGTGTGTGATGTGCGGTTGGGGTGGTGGTGGATGTGGGTTGGGGTGAGTGGGTTGGTCGTGGTTGGGGATGTTGGTTGGGTGGATGTGGGTTGGCTGTGGGTTGGGTGTATGTGGGTTGGATGGATGTGGGTTGGGTGTATGTGGGTTGGGTGTATGTGGGTTGGGTGTATGTGGGTTGGGTGTATGTGGGTTGGGTGTGGGTTGGGTGTATGTGGGTTGGGTGTATGTGGGTGGGGTGTGGGTTGGGTGTATGTGGGTTGGGTGTATGTGGGTTGGTTATTGGGGTTGTGGTATGTGGGTGGGTGTAGTTGGGTGGGTGTATGTGGGTTGGGTGTATGTGGGTTGGGTTCTGTGGTTGGGTTGTTAGTGGCGTGGGTGTATGTGGGTTGGTGGCATTTGTGGGTTGGGGTTTTGTGCGGTGTATGTGGGTTGGGTGTATTTTGTGTTTTTTGGGGGTTTTGTTTTTGGGGGGGTGTTATGTGGGTTGCGGTGTGGGTTGGCGGGCTGTGGGTTTGGTGTATTGTGGGTGGGAGTCGCTGTGGGTTGGGTGATGTGGTTGGGTGATGGGGTCGTTGGGTGTATGGGGTTGGGTGCATGTGCGG
>JACBWV010000610.1:13807453-13835728 GCA_013435795.1 Chlamydomonas sp. ICE-L | reverse complement strand
GAGGGGGTAACGGTTGCTTTGGTTTGGATGACTTGCGCTGGTTTTTTGGTAAAGCTTCCAGTTTTGCTTGCATGTGAGTGGGTGTGAGTGTGGTTTGGTTGTTGGTTGGTGGTGTTGGGAAAGGCTCTCAGTTTTGCTTGCATTGCTGGTAGGAGGGTAAGTCGGTTGGTTGCGTTTGGTGCTTTGTTGGTAAAGCTTCCATTTTGCTGCGATTTGAAGGGGTGGGGAAGGTTGTCAGTGGGTTGCTGGTTGTCCTACAACGCCTCCAGTTTTGTGCTTGTATGTGAGGGGGTGGGAAGGTTGGTTGGTTGGTTGGTTGGCTGGTTGGCTGATAAAGCTTCCAGTTTGCTGCAATGTTAGGTAGTGGGAAGTTTTTTGGTTTGGTTGGTTGGCTGGTTGGCTGACAAAGCATCCAGTTTGCTTGTATGTGAGGGGGTGGGAAGGTTGGTTGGTTGGTTGGTTGGCTGGTTGGCTGATAAAGCTTCCAGTTTGCTTGCATGTGATGGGGTGGGAAGGTTGGTTATGGTTGGGTTAGTAGTTGGTTTGGTGGGGTATGTTTGATATAAGCTTCCAGTTTGCTTGCATGTGAGGAGGTGGGAAGGTTGGTTGGTTGGTTGGTGGTTGGTGGTTGGTTGATAAAGCTTCCAGTTTGCTTGCATGTGAGGGGGTGGGAAGGTTGGTTGGTTGGTTGGTTGGCTGGTTGGCTGATAAAGCATCCAGTTTGCTTGCATGTGAGGGGGTGGGAAGGTTGGTTGGTTGGTTGGTTGGTAAAGCTTCCAGTTTGCTTGCATGTGAGGGGGTGGGAAGGTTTGGTTGGTATGGCTTTGTTTTGGGGTTGGTTGGTTGGTTTGCTGTGGCTTGGTTTCTGGGGGTCCCGACTTCCCAGTTTGCTTGCCTGTGGTGGGTGGATATTTTTATTGGCGGAGCCCCCTCTTCAAGGGGGTGGGACCCCCCAGGGTTACCCCATTGTCTGTTTGTCTGACCGAGACGAAGCCTGACACGGCAGTCAACGGTCTCATAACGAATTCGCCTCCGTTGCCACCTGTCGCTCCTTCGCAAGCACTCTTCGTCAATTTTTAGCGTCGCTTACGACGCTGCATAGGGGCTGTTTATATTCAGTTGCTGGGTTGTGCGGGGGTGTGGGGAAGGTGGGTGAGTCTGGGGTTGGTAGGTTTGTTTGGTGGGTGTGGGGTTGGTAGGGTCGTGTTGGAGGGGTGGGCGTGGGTGGGTTTGCAGGTGTGGTGGGTGGGTTAGGTGGGTGGTTGTGGGGGTTGGTCGGTGGTCGGTGGGTGTGGGGGTCTGAGTGGGGTGTGGGGGTTGGTCGGATGTGGTGGGTGCGTGGGGTGGGCATGGTGGGTTTTGGTCGGTGTGGTGTGTGGTGGGTGGGTGGGTTGGGGCGATTCTGGTCGGGCTGTTCGTGGGTTGTCGGTGTGGTGGGGTGGGTGGGTGGGTGGGGTGGTTGCGGGTGTTTGTCCCGTGGTGGGGGTGGGTGCGCTGGGTGCGGCTGTGTGGTTGGTCGGTGTAGGTGAGGTGGGTGGGTGGTGGGGATTTGTCGGTGTGGTGCCTGTGGCGGGTCTTGTGGTTGCGTCGGTGTGGTGGAAGTGCGCTGGTTGTTGGTCTTGGGAGGGGGTCCGTGGTTCTTTCGGCGCTTACCCGGGTGTGGGTGTGGGGGTTGGGTCGGTGTGGTTCCCTTGATTCGCATTACTTGGGTTGGTCTGTTTGTGTTTTTGGCGTGTTGGTTTGTGGGGGGGGGTAAGTGGTGTGGGAGTGGGGACTCTGGGGGGTGGTAGTTTGTGACTAGGGTAGGTCTGTGGGGTGTCTTAGGTGTGGTGGTTGGTGGGTGTGGGTGTGGGGGGGTGTAAGTGGTGTGGGTGGTGGGTGTGGGGGTTGGTAAGGTGTGGTGGGTGGGTGAGTGTGTGGTGTGGGTGGGGTAATGGGTGTGGCGGGTGGGGGTGGGGTTGCTGGTGTGTTAACTGGGTAGGTCTGGGGGTTGTTAGTGTGGTGGGTGGTGTTGTGGGTGTGGGGGGGCTAAGTGGTGTGGGCTTTTTTTTTTTTTCGTTTTGCAGTGTTTTATTTTTTGTTTTGGTCGGTGTGTTGCCTGGTTTCTGTCTGGTGTTGGTCTGTGTGGCTGGTGGGTGGGTGTGGTTGTGTGGTGATGGTCCGTGGTGGTGGCGCAGGTGGGTTTGTGGGGTGTGGGTCGGTGTGTGCTGGGTCGGTCTGGGGTTGTCTGTGTGGTGGGTTGTTGGTTTTATGGTGTGGGGGGGGTCCGTGGTGTGGGGGTGGCGTGTGGAGGGGTTACTGGGTCGGTGTGTTGGTGCACGGTGGCTGTGGGTGTGGGGGGGGGGTCCGTGCGTTTGGGGGTGGGGGGGTGGGGTTGGTTGGGTGTGGTGGCCGCTCTGTCTGGTGGGTTGTTTCGTGTGTGGCTGGTGGGTGCTTGTGGTTTGGGGGGGGCTCCGTGTGTGGGAGGTGGGTGTGGGGGTTATGTCGTGTGGTTCCTGGGTCGGTCTCGGGGGGTTTGGTCGGTGTGTTGGGGTGGGCTTGTGTGTGGGTGTGGGGGGGGTAAGTGTGTGTGGGGGTGGGTGTGGGGTTGGTAGGTGTGGTGACTGGGTAGTTCCTGGGGTTGGTAGGTGTGGTGGGTGGGTGGGTGTGGGGTGTGGGGGGGGGAATGGTGTGGGGAGGGGCAGGGGTGGGTCTGGGGGTTGTAGTGTGGTGACTGGGTAGGTCGGGGGTTGGTAATTGTGGTGGGTGGTTGGGTGTTGGTTGTGGGGGGGTAAGTGGTCTGGGGGGTGGGTGTGGGGGTTTGGTAGGTGTGGTGACTTGGGTAGGTCTGGCTGGGGGATTGGTAGGTGTGGTCGGTGGGAGGGTGGTGGGTGTCGGGGGGGGTAGTGTGTGGGGGTTGGGTGTGGGGGTTGGGTAGGTCGTTGTGCTGGGTAAGGTGTCTGGGGGTTGGTAGGTGTGGTGGGTGGGTGATTGTGGGTGTGGGGGGGGGTAATGTTGTGGGGGTGGGTGTGAGGGTTGGTAGGTGGTGGGTTACCTGGGTAGTCTTGGGGTTGTTAGGTGTGGTGGGTGGGTGGGTGTGGGTGTGGGGGGGTAGTGGGTGGTGGGGTGGGTCTGGGGGTTGGTAGGTGTGGTGACTGGGTAGTTTCTTGGGGTTTGGCTAGGGGGGTGGGGTGGGTGGGTGTGGGTGTTGGGGGGGTCCGTGGTGTGGGGGTGGTGTGGGGTTGGTCGTTCTGCTGTGGGTGGGGCTTGTTCGGTGTGGGGTTGGTGCGTGGGTGGGGGGTCTGGGGTTGGTCGGCGTGGTGGGGGTGGTGGGTGGGTGGCTTGGGGTTGGTTGGTGGTGGTGGGTTGCGTGGTGTGGGTGTCTGGGGGTTGTAGTGTAGTGGGTGGTGGTTCGGGGGTAGGTATGTGTGATGGGTGGGTCTTTGGTTAGTTTGGTGGGTGGGCTTGGTGTGTGGGTGGGTGGGTGGGGGGTGTTGGTAGGTTTGTGGTGGGTGGGTTGTGGGATAAGTCTGGGTTGTTGATCAGTGTGGTGGTTGGGCACTCTATCTGGGGGTTGGTAGGTGTGGGTGGGTGGGTGGTTTGAGTGTTGGGTGGGTTTGGGTGGTGGGTGTGTCTGGGGGTTGGGTAGGTTTGGTGGGTAGGGTTGGTGGTCCCAGCGCTCTGCTAAGGTGTGATGATGGTTTTGTGGGGTGTTGTGGGTGGGTTGGTTCTGTAGCTGTCAGCATGTGGTTGGGTGGTTCTATAGTGTGCTGTTCAGACAGGTGGGTGGGTGGGTGGGCTTGGGTGGGTCTGTAAGGCTGTAAGCATGTGATGGGTGGGTGGGTGGGTGGGTCTGTAGCTGTAAGCATGTGGATGGGTGGGTGGGTGGGTGGGTCTGTAGCTGTCAGCATGTGGATGGGTGGGTGGGTGGTGGGGCTTAGCTGTAAGCATGTGATGGTGGGTGGGTGGGTGGGTGGGTCTGTACCTTAAGTCTTGATGGGAGGTGGGTGGGTGGTTGGTACTGTAAGCTGTCAGCCTGTGGATGGTGGTGGGTGGGTGGCTGGGTCTGTAGCTGTAAGCATGCGTGTGCACGTGTGTATGTGTTTGTTTGTCTACATACCTTCTCTGCAGCTTCCCTATGATCAAAAGCCTGCACTGCTCTCCGAAGTCAAGGTCGCCCATCTTCTCAGCCAAGCAACGAAACACTCTTGCCTGTGTGGTGGTGGTGGTGGGTGGTGGTAGGTGGTGGTGGTAGGTGGTAGGTGGTGGTGGCAGGTGGTGTTGGTGGGTGGTAGTGGGTGGTGGCAGGTGGTGGTGGTAGGTGGTAGGTGTTGGTGGTAGGTGTTGGTGGTAGGTGTTGGTGGTAGGTGGTGGTGGTGGGTGGTAGTGGGTAGTGGTGCGGTGGGGGTATGGTGTGTAGTGGTAGGTGGTGTGTGGGGTGTGGTGTTGGTGTAGGTGGTTGGTGGTTGGTAGGTGCGTGGGTGTTTCTGTTAAGGCTGGTAAGGTCGGTGGTGGTTGGTGGTGGTCTGAGGTGTTGTGGTCGGTGGTCTGGTCTGTTTGTGGTTGTGGGTGGTCTTGGGTCTCGGTGGTGGTGGTGTGTGGGTCGGTGAGGTGGTTGGTGTGGGGTGGTGGCGTGGTCGTGGTGGTTGGTGGTTCGGTGGTGGTGGTGGGTGGTCGTGGGTGTGGTGGTCCGGTGGTCGTGGTCTGTGGTGGTTGTGCCGGTGTCTGTGGAGTTGTGTTGGGTGGTGGTCGTGGTCGGTGGTCTTGTCGGGCTCTTTGGTGGGATGGTTGTGGTGTTGGGCTGGTGTGTTGGGAGCCTTGGTGGGTTAGTTGGGTGGTGGGTCGGTGGTCGTGTTCGTTGTGGCGGGTGGTTGGCTTGTGGGTTGTGGTGGGTTGGTTTTGGTGGTGGTGTCGACTGGTCTGTGGTCCGCTGGTCGTGGTGGTGGTGGTGGGTGGTGGTGGGGTGTGGTGGGTGAGTCCGCTCCGTGGTAGGTGGTAGTGGAGGTGGGGTGTGTGGTATGGTGGTGGGTGGGGTGGCGTGGTGGGGGGGTGGTGGTGGTAGGTGGAGGTGGATGGGACATATTGAAAAGGGTATTAATGGTAAGTTACGATAAGTTCCAGATAATTGACTAGGAGGCGATGCCGTGCTCCACTACCCACACCCACTTACCCACCCACCCACACCCACTTACCCACACACGCATTCCTCCCACCTACCTACCCATCCACGCCCACTTACCCTCCCCTCCCACCTAGCCACACCTACCTACCCACCTATCCACTCACACCCACAATTACGCCTATGTCAAATTACTGAATCCAAGGTACATAGATCAGAGATATAAACTAGTAGATATAAACTAGTAGATATAAACTAGTAGATATAAACTAGTAGATATAAACTAGTAGATATAAACTAGTAGATATAAACTAGTAGATATAAACTAGTAGATATAAACTAGTAGATATAAACTAGTAGATATCTACTAGTAGCAGGCTATCCTGCTACACCTTCCTACCCACCCCACACCCACTTACCCACCCACGCATCCCTCCCCCTACCTACCCACCCACACTCAATTACCCACCCACGCATCCCTCCCTACCTACCCCACACACCACCACTTACCCACCCCAAACTCAATGACCCACCCACGCATCCCTCCCCCACTTACCACCCACAACCCACTTACCAACCTACCCATCCCACACCCACCTACTACCCACCCATACCCACATACCCGCCCAACCCTCCCACCGACATACCCCACCCCACCCACCGTCAAACCCACCACACCCACCTACCTACACCCACGTAACCCACCCACCACCACCCACTGACGCCAACTCCACTATGTTCTTTATTTTAACCGGTCACCTGGCCAGTACAACCTCTTTGCAAAACCCATCCGCTCCTCTAGCATTATCTCAACCTGCCGGCATGAAGCTCAGAGTTGATCACCCACCTACCTACCCTCCCACCTACAAACCCCCAAACCCACCTCCCAACACCGCCCTACTTGTGTCTGCAACCTGCCAGCGAGCAGCACATCCTCCTTGCAAAACATCTTTCGCTCCCTCTCAAGGTGCCGGCATGAAGCTCAATGTTTACTGCCACCTTTCTTCCCACTCACACCCATTTAACCCTCGCCCAAAACCCCCACACTAAAAAGCCTCCTACCCACCCACTAGTGTCTTTTTTTTTCGCTTACCATGGCCAGAGCCACATCTGTTGCAAAAAGCATCTTTCGCTCCTGCTTGCATGATCTCAAGATGCCAGGATGAAGCTCAATGTTTTAGGCCAATCCTGCAGATTCGACACACAACTTGAACTTATGAAGGAAAAAACAATAGAATAACACATGGACTTTAGTCAACAAATAAACATGATGACTCACAAAATAAACTGATCGATCACAAATAAAACCTTAATGAACTCACGAATAACCTGAAATATCCAAATAACATCAGGAATAATCACAATAAAACAATAATTATTCACAAATAAACATGATTGGACAAGAATGGGACTTAATGAGCATGACGAAATATGAATACACATGAATTATCACAAATGAACATGATTAGACACGGATGGATGTGAACACACATGAATGAGCGTGAACAGCGTATACACACAACAATTGGCTCAATACTTCATTCCCCTAACCAAATCTCGTAACAAAAATCTAGCTTCAAAGCACGAACCTAGTTTCAAGGTGGGGCACTTGATGCATGGTGCCACCCACATGGTGTTGCTCGCTACTTCATTCCCCTAAACAAATCTCGTAACAAAAATCTAGCTTCAAAGCACGAACCTAGTTTCAAGGTGGGCACTTGATGCATGGTGCCACCCACATGGTGTTGCTCGCTACTTCATTCCCCTAAACAAATCTCGTAACAAAAATCTAGCTTCAAAGCACGAAACCTAGTTCATCAACGGTGGGCACTTTGCATGCCATGCATGGTGGTCCAAACACCCCCCAATGGTTTGCTCGCAAAATCCTTTACTTTCATTTTCCCCTAAGACAGAATCTCGTAACAAAAATCTAGCTCAAGCACGAACCTAGTTTCCAGGTGGCATTGAGCATGGTCCACCCACAGGGTGTTGCTTATCGCGAAGCATCTACTTCTCTAAAAACTGGCTAATTTCATTTCCCCTAAAACAAGTCTCTTACCATGCAACACGAGTTACGGGTACCGTACCACCCCGGGAGTCAGTCCTTACCTTGCAGTCAGGCAGTACCTGGAGTCAGGCAGTACCCTGGAGTCAGGCAGTACCCTAGAGTCAGGCAGTACCCTGGAGTCAGGCAGTCCTGAGTCAGCAGTTTCGAATGATGGAGGAGATCGCACCCACGGTCTGTATGGACAGCCAGGGAGGGGAAAATGTA
This sequence comes from Chlamydomonas sp. ICE-L, assembly GCA_013435795.1. Lineage (NCBI taxonomy): Eukaryota > Viridiplantae > Chlorophyta > Chlorophyceae > Chlamydomonadales > Chlamydomonadaceae > Chlamydomonas > Chlamydomonas sp. ICE-L. The sequence goes on along the minus strand of JACBWV010000610.1, from coordinate 13,828,358 downwards.
GCTTCAAAACATGAACCTACTTCCAACCTAACCTAGCTTCAAAACATGAACCTACTTCCAACCTAATCTAGCTTCAAAGCACGGACCTAGTTTAAAGGTGGGCACTTTATGCCTAGTGCCACCCCCATGGTGTTGCTAGCTTCTTCATTCCCCTTACTTAGTCTAAAAAACAAAAGGTACGAAACATGAACCTAGTTCCTACCTAATCTAGCTTCAAAGCACGAACCTAGTTTCAAGGTGGGGCACTTGATGCATGGTGCCACCCACATGGTGTTGCTCGCTACTTCATTCCCATTACTTAGTCTAAAAAACAGAACCTGCCTCCGCATTGAACACCCAGCCCTTCCCGCTGCTTTCCCCCCACAGCCCCTTGCTGGACCAGCCCATGGGCCCCCACCTCCTCCTACTGTCCTTCCTGGACGAAAACCACCCTGTGTGCCTCGTGTGCCAGGATCTATGCTGCAATGACACACATGACACACCACCTCACCTCCTCCCACCTTGTCTGCTTCCGAATTGAACACCCTGCTCTCCTCGCTGCTTTCCTCCCAACAAGCCCCTCTGGAGACCATCCCGCACTTCCCTCGCCTCCTCTTACTGTCCCTCTTGGATGACCGCCGCCCCCATGCGCCTCATGTGTCAGGAGCTATGCCACGACATCAACCTCTTGGCACACCACCACACCTCCTAACGACTACCAATTGTGTCCCCTCCTCTCTCACACCTGCCCCCGCCCCCCCCCCCCCCCCCCCAACCTCTTGCGCACCACCACACTCCTACACCTTGTCTCCCTCCTCATCTAACACACCCTGCCCCCCTCCCGCTGCCGGCCCCCCCCCGCCCCCCCCCCCCCCCCCCCCCCCCCCCCCCCCCCAACCTCTTGTCACACTACACAACCTCCTACCAATGTTGTCTCCTCCCATCTAAACCCTACACCCCTGCGCCGTGCCCCCCCCTCCCAACCGCCCCGCCGCCCCCACCTCCCCCCCCCCCCCCCAACCCTTTCCCCCCCCCCCAACACCATCTTTAACACATCCACAAACCACCCACACCTCCTTACCCCTTTTTTGTCTCCCTCCTCATCTACACCCCTGCCCCCCCCCCCCACCCCCCCCCCCCCCCCCACCCTCTTGGCACCCACCACACCTCCTACCACCTTTCTCCTACCCATCTAACACCTGCCCGACCCCCCCCCCCCCCCACCCCCCCCCCCACCTCTTGGCCCCCACCACAACACCTCCTACTCACGTTGTCTTCCCTCCTCATTTAACACCCTACCCCCCCCCCCCCCCCCCCCCCCACCCCCCCCCCCCCCCCCCCACGCTCCTTGGCACAACCACCACACCTCCTACCACCTTTGTCTCCCTCCTCTCTAACACCCTGCCCTGCCCCCCCCCCCCCCGCCCCCCCCCTTCCCCTCCCCACCTCTTGCACACCACCCACACTCTCTCCCCCTCCTATCTCCCTAACTTTTGTCTCCCTCGACTCATCTAACACCCTGCCTCCCCCTAGTCCCAGTATATTTCACGACGACCCTCTACTCTATTACTCTGCTTCAACCTCAGCACAGAAATAAAAGAAAATAAACGTACCTGCTCTTCCAGCAAGAGCTCCTCACTCCACCACCACCGTCACCATAAACACCACCACCACCACGTATCACCATAACTACCATAACCACCACCACCACGTACCTGCTCTTCCAGCAAGAGCTCCCTCACGCCACCACACCGTTCACCTATAAAACAACCGCTTACCCCATCCACCACCGACGGTATCACCATAACCACCACCACCACCACGTACCTGCTCTTCCAGCAAGAGCTCCTCGCGTCGGCAGCCTTCAGACAGACCCTTACGATTTTGGCGTAGGCATTCATGCACACGACCCTCTCCTGCCTCAACCTCAGCACAAAACTTATCCACGTCAGTACGGCAGGCGGCAGCCAGGATTACGTCGTTGTTGTAGTTGTTTACCTGTGTGTTCTCTTCCCGTTTTCGTTTGTGCCTCTTTGCTTTGCCTCTTATGTTTCCGCTGTTCTTCGCTCTCTTCATTTTTTAGTTTGTGCTCCACTTCCTTTCTTCTTCTTGTCTTCCTCTTCTCGGGGTGGTGGTAGTGGTGGTGGTGGTGGTGGTGGTGGTGGTGGTGGTTTTGGTAACCACCACCACACGACCCTCTCCTGCCTCAATCTCACACGAGAAAGCTATCCCATCATTACGCAGGCGGCTGCCAGCATTACTTCATTGGTTTATTGTTTACCTTTGTGTTGGGGTGGGGTGGGTGGTGGTTTGGTGGTGGTGGTTATGTGGTGGTGGTTCATTTGTGTTCGTGGATGGTGTGGTGGTGGTTATGCGGTGTTTGGATGCGTGTGTGGTGGTGAGTCCGCATTTGCTGGTGTGTGGGTGGTCTGTGGTTGGTGTGGGTGGTGGTCGTGGTTGTTGGTCGTGTTGGTGGTGGTTTTGGTAGCCACCACTACACGACCCTCTCCTGCCTTAACCTCAGCGCAAAACTTATCCACGTCAGTACGGCAGGCGGCTGCCAGGATTGCGTCGTTGTCGTAGTTGTTTACCTGGTGTGGTGTGGTGTGTGTGGTGTGTGTGGTGGGGTGGTGGTGTGTGGTGTGTGGTGTGTGGTGTGGTGTGTGGTGTGTGGGGTGGTGTAGTGGTGGTGGGGGATAAAAGCTCCTTTCCAGGCAGAGGGGGGTCTAAGGTCTAAGATCTGAGGTGAAAACCTACTCGAGACGAGATATCAACACTTAAAGGCGGCGAGAGGTAAGAGAGAAGAATTGTTTACAAGAATCGACAAGAACACACATAATCAGGTTATACTCTAGTAATGCTTACCCACCCATGCCCACTTACCCACCGCCACCCACACACATCATCAGGGAACAATCTAGTAAGGTTTCCAGTATGACGTCATGCCCATATATAAGTGTATATACGTATGTATAGGTATGCCCATATATAAGTGTATATACGTATGTACAGGTATGCCCATATATAAGTGTATATACGTGTGGTATAGGTAGCCATATATAATGTATTACGTATGTAATAGGTAATGCCGCATATATAAGTGTAATATTCCGTGATGTATAGGTATGCCCATATATAAAGGTTGTATATACATATGTCAGTATCCCATTATAATGTATATAGCGTAATTATGGTATGCCCATCTTTAATGTATATACGTATGTATAGGGATCCTATATAAGTGTATATAGTATGTATAGGTATGGCCCATATATAGTGTATATACGTAGTCCAGTACTGCCCATATATAAGTGTAATATAGTATGTCTAGGTTATGTCCATATCTAAGTGTATATACGTATGTACAGTATGGCCATATATAAGTTTATATACGTATGGTAGGTTATGCCCATATAAAGTGTAATATACTGTATGTAAGGTTTGCGCCATATATACTTATATACTATTACATGTATGCCCATGTATAGTGTATATACGTATGTACAGGTATGCCCATATATAAGTGTATATACGTATGTATAGGTATGCCCATATATAAGTGTATATACGTATGTATAGGTATGCCCATATATAAGTGTATATACGTATGTATAGGTATGCCCATATATGAGTGTATATACGTATGTATAGGTATGCCCATATATAAGTGTATATACGTATGTATAGGTATGCCCATATATAAGTGTATATACGTATGTACAGGTATGCCCATATATAAGTGTATATACGTATGTACAGGTATCCAATATAATCAGTGTCATATACGTTGTATAGGTATCCCATTATAAGTGTAATTACGTATGTACGGTATGCCATATATGAGTGGATATAAGGTATGTATAGTTATGCCCATATTAGTTTATATCCGTATGACAGGGAATCCCATATATAAGTGTATTACGTATGTACAGGTATGCCCATATATATTGTAATATCGTATGTATAGAGGGTATCCCATATATCAATTGTATATAAGTATGGTTATAGGTATCCCATACATAAGTGTATTACTTGTAATAGGTATAGGCCCATATATAAGTGTATATACGTATGTATAGGTATGCCCATATATAAGTGTATATACGTATGTATAGGTATGGCCATATATAAGTGTATATACGTATGTATAGGTATGCCCATATATTATTGTTATACTCTGTATAGTAGTGGCCCTATATAAGTTGATATACGTATGTATAAGGTATGCCCCTATATGAGTGTATATACGTAAGTCATAGGGATGCCCATGATATGAGTGGATATAATATACGTATTATAAGTATGCCCATAATGAGTGTAATATAAGTCCTAAAAGTTTTGTCCATGCCCATACATGAGTATGCCCTCATATAAAGTATATAGTTATACATACGTATGCCCATATATACTATCTGTAAGTATATATAATATATAATATATATATATATATATATATAATAATTCGTATAATATATAATGTATATATATATAGATTATAATATATATATCGTATCGGTAATGTTCCTATAAAACAAAAAAACCCCCAAATAAAATTAAGTAATCTTAAGGCTGCTAGTGACGTGGTTCATTTCCCCCCCCCCTGATCACCCACCTCCCCCCCCCACCACCCTCCCCCCGAGTGTTTCATATCTGCCCATATATAAGTCATCTACACTAGCATAAGGCTGCTAGTATGACGTGGTGACTTTCCCCCCCCATGATCACCCCACTGCCCCCCCCCGAGGTTTCAGATCTCCCATATAATAAGTATCCTACACGTATACAGCAGGCTCTAGTATACGTGGTTTGATTTCCCCCCCCCATGATCACCCCCATGGCCCCCCCCCCCCCCCCCACGAGGTTTCATATCTGGATCTCCCATATATAAGTATCTACACCACATACATCAAGGCTGCTAGTATGCCTGGTTGATTTCCCCCCTCCATGATCCACCCACCTTCCCCCCCCCGCCCCCCCCCCCCCCCCGAGTTTCATATCTGCCCATATAGAAGTATCATACCGGATACATAGGCTGCTAGTGATGACGTTGTTTGATTTCCCCCCCCATGATCACCCACCTGCCCCTCCACCCCCCCCCCCCCCCCCCCCCCCGGGTTCCTATCTGGCCCAATATAGGTCTCTAACACGTAACATAAGTGCTGCTTATTTATGACGTGGTTGTTCACCTCCATTTTCTCAAAGTAGAAGACCTCCTTCTGGCATTCATCATCGGCAATCTCATTCATCTTTTCTGTTAGGCATTGCAGCACCGTGCCGCCACACACCTGTCTGGGTGGGTGGGGTGGGGATGTGGGTGGGGGTGGTGGTGGGTGGTGGGTGGGTCGGATGAGGTGTAAGTGGGTGTGTGTCTTGATATGGTGGTGGTGGTGTGATGATGGTGGTGGAGGTGTGATGGTGGTGGTGTCTGTGGTGGTGGTGGTGTTTCCTCAATCTTCTCTGTGCGGCCTTGCGCGACCGTGCCGCCACACACCTGGGTGGATGGGTGGGGGTGGGTCGGTTGTTGAGACTTGTGGTGTGGGTAGGATGGGGTTGTGGTTAGTGGTGTGGTGATTTTGATGGTGATGATGTGGTGTGTTGTGTTTCTTTCCATCTCTCTAATTAGGCATTGAGCACGTGCTAGGCCACACACCTTCGTGAGTAATGGGTGGTGTGTGATGGGGAGTTGTGGGTGGTTGATTGTGGTGTTGGTGTGTGTGGTGCTGGTGGGTGTTTCTCACAACCTCCCTCCTCCATCTTCTCCTCCTGCTAGCTTGGAGTCACAGTGCCGCCACACACCTGTCGTGGAGGAGTGGTGGTGGTGGTGGTGTGGTGGAGGAGTTGTGGTGGTGATGATGATGGTGTGATGGTGGTAGGATGGTGGTGGTCGTGGAGGAGTGGTGGTGGGGTGTGGGAAGTTGGGAGGTTGTGGGAGGTTTCTTATTGATGCGGTGGTGTATCTTGGTGTGTGGTGGAGTTGTGATGGTGGTGGTGTGATGGTGGTAGGATGGTGGTGGTGGTGTTTACCCCATCTTCTTTGTTAGGCATTGGGGCACCGTGCTGTCACACACCTGGGTGTGTGTGTGTGGGTGGGTGGATGGATGGAAGTGGGTGGTGCAGAGGTGGTGCATGAAGTGGGTGGTGTGCGGTTGGACTGCCAGTGGGTGTGTGTACTGTGGAATGCACGTGGGTGGTGTGCTGGTTCTGGCCTTAGGGTGTTGTTGGCTTGTGGCTGGCGTGGTGATTGTGCGGTGCTGACGTGGACTGGTGTCTGGTGGCTCGCGTGGGTGGTGTTCTTGGGGCATTGAAGTGCTGGCGGTGTGATGGTGGATGCAAGTGCTTGTGTGATGGATGGCATGAACGTGGCTGTTGTGATTGGGATGGAAGTGGCTGGTTTGATGGGTGATTGAAGGTGGCTGGTGTGATTGGTGGTGATGGAAGTGGCTGGTGTGATGGTGGATGGAAGTGGCTGGTGTGATGGTGGATGGAAGTGGGTGGTGTGATGGTGGATGGAAGATGGCTTGTGTGATTGTGGCTTGGAAGGGGGCTTGTTGTATGGTGGATGTACGTTGTTGGTTGTATGGTGGAAGGAGTGGCTGGTTTGCTGTTGGAAATGAAAGTGGCCTGTGTGATGGTAGTATGAAGTGGCTGATTGTTATGGTGGCATGCGAAATGGCTGGTGTGATGGTGGATGAAAGTGTTCTGTTTATGATGGGTAGGCTGGAAAGTTGGACTGGTGTGATGGTGTATGAAGTTGCTGGTGGATGGTGGATGAAATTTGGCTGGTCATGATGTGGATGGAAGTGTCTGGTGTGATGGTGGAGTAGTGGCTGGTGTGATGTTGGATTGAATTGGCTGGTTGATGTGGATGAAGATTTGCTGTGTTGTATGGTGGATGGAAGTGGCTGGTGTGATGGTGGATTAAGTTGGCTGGTGTGATGGGGATGAGAGTGGCTGGGTGATGGGTGGATTAAAGTGGCTGTGGTGATTGGTGGATACAGTGGGCTGGTGTGATGGTGGATGAAGTGGCTGGTGTAATGCGGCTGGAAGTGGCTGGTGTGGATGGCGGATGAAAGTGTCTTGTGTGAGATGGATAAAGTGGCGGGTGTGATGGGTGATGAAATGGCGGTTGTGAGGTGGATGAAAGTGGCTGGTGTGATGGTGGATGAAAGTGGCTGGTGTGATGGTGGATGAAAGTGGCTGGTGTGATGGTGGATGAAAGTGGCTGGTGTGATGGTGGATGAAAGTGGCTGGTGTGATGGTGGATGAAAGTGGCTGGTGTGATGGTGGATGGAAGTGGCTGGTGTGATGGTGGATGAAAGTGGCTGGTGTGATGGTGGATGGAAGTGGCTGGTGTGATGGTGGATGGAAAGTGGCTGGTGTGATGGTGGATGGAAGTGGCTGGTGTGATGGTGGATGGAAGTGGCTGTGTGGGATGGTGGTGAAGTGTGGTGCGTGTGGTTGTTGGTGGAGGGGGATGTATCGTGGGTGCGTGGGGTGATGGTGTGTGGATAATGTGGCTGGGGTTGGTGGATGGTTGGATGAAAGGTTGTGCGTTGTTGTGATGGTGTGGTGATGCTGTGCGTTGGGCTGGGTGGGTGATGGTGGATGAAAGTGGCGGTGTGATGGTGGATAAAGTGCTGGTGTTATGGGTGGCGTCATGAAAGTTGCTGTTGTGCTGTGTGGATGAAAGTGGCTGGGTGTGTGTTGTTGGGAGGTGTATAGTGTAGTGGTGCGGTGTGTTGTTAGTGGTGTTTGATGAGCGTTGGCTGTGTGCTGGTGTGTGTTGGTGATGAAAGTGCTGTGTTTGGTTGTGTGGTGTGGACGCGTGGCTGTTTGTTAGTTGTGGTCACGTAGAGTGTCGTGGTGTGTGACTGTGGTGGAGTGTGTGGGCTGGTGTGGTGAGTGGTGGTGTGATGTGGGAATTTTTGTGGGGGGGGGGCTGGGTGTGTAAGTGTGGGGATGGGATGGTGGCTGTGGTGGGTGATGGGTGGGGTTGAATGGTGGGCTGGTTGGTGATGGTTAGGATGAAAGTGGCTGGTTGTGATGGTGGGGGTGGGAGTGGCTTGTGGCGTTGCGTGTGTTGAGTGAAAGTGGGACTTGGTGTGTGGACGTGGTGGAGTGAATGTGGCTGTGTGTGTGATGGTGGAGTGAAGGGTGGTGTGGGTGATGGGTGTGATGAGAGTGGGCTTGTGGTTACTTTGGTGGGATGAAGTGGGTGCGGTGGGTTGGTGGAGTTGTGTTTGGAAGGGTGGCTGGTGTGTGATGGTTGGCATGGGTAGTGGCGTGGTGGTGGATATGGGTGGTGGAATTGCTGGTGTGTGAGGTGGATGAATCAGGTGGCTGGTGTGGTGGGATGGGAAGGTGCTTTGGGGTGTATGGTGGTGATGACGCTAGTGGCTGGTGGTGATTGTGTAGTGGAAGGTTGTGGCTGGTGTGATGGGTGGTTGTGTAGTATGGGCTGGTGTTAGTGGTTGGATGGAAAGGTGTGCTGTTGGGGTGATTGGGTGTGGTGATTGGAAAGGTGCTGTGGTGTTTGATGGGTGTGGAGTGAGAAGTGGCGTGTGGTTTGTTGATGGTGTGATGGCAGTAGTCTGGTGTGAGGGGGGTGATGAAAGTGGTCTTGTGTGTGATGGTTTTGTAGTGGTAGTGGCTGTGGGTCCAGGATGCTGTGAAGTGGATAGGGGTGAATGATGGTAAGTTAAGCAAGGTTGTCCGTGTGTGACTTGTGGGTGGTGGCGGTGGTGGTGAGGGTAGGGGAGGGTGTGCGGTCGTGGGGGGGAGATGTGTGCTGAAGGTGTGGGTGGCTGGTGTGTGGGGGTGCATGGGGTTGTGTGGCAGGGGGTTAGGGGAGATGAAATGAGGGTGTCTGGCATGGGATGGGTGGTGGCAGAAAGATTTAGGGTGAAAAGTAGGGGATTGTGCAGTCCGGTGGGGGAGGGGGGCATACGTGTAACGAAAGGAAGGGGGCATGCATCACTGTACTTTTAGCTGCAAAGGGTTGAAAATGGTGCTGTTGACTAAGTGGCTGTGGAGGGTGGGAGGGGTGGGTGTGAAGGGGTGGGACGCCAAGGGACTGACCGCTGTCTGTAACCCTGGAGGAAGGCGTCAAAACACCTGGTGGTTGTGGGGTGGGTGGGCCACCGCCACACGGCAATGTACTCGTACATACATACATAATACCAATACATACATAACATACATAACTACATACATACAGCTACATCATACAAGCATACATACATACCGCCTTTTCAGGTGATAGGATTTTGGTGCTTGTGGTACACCACATCGCTAAACAAGCAGGGTCGGGGGTTGGATGTCCCTGTCTGGTACGGTCACCTGAAGCGTGCAGGGTCGTGTGTGGTGGGGCAGCGCCGGTGCGATGGTGGTAGGTGGTGGGACCGTTCTCTGCCCCGGCGTTACGCCGGTTCCCTTAATGAACTACTGTCCCACGCCCCAGCAGGTTTAGGCATGTAACATACATACACACCTCTCCGCGTGCGCTAACCTTGGCAATCATGCAATGGCACTGGGTCTCAATGGTCAGCCTTGCACACTTTAGACGGGTCGAGAGTGAGCGTAGTCCCGTTGAGCCTCGCATCTCATACTGACGAACCTGCTCCTTGCATGCCTTGGAAAAGTCCTCCATACCTGGTTGTCTGAAGTGCACGCTGGGACGGGTGCTAGTGTGTGTTGTATTGTGTGGGAGCAGGTGTGTGTGTGGGTAGGTGGTGTACTTCCGTTGGTACTGGGGTGTTTGATGTGTATGGGCGCGTTGTGCATGTGCGCTTGTGTTTTGTGTTTGGGTTTAGTTTCCACTGCCAATCTGCTCCTGCTGCCTTGAGAAAGTCTTTGACGTTTTGGTTGTCTCGAAGGCACCTGATGACCCATGAGCATTTGGTTGGTTTTGGTTTGGGATGGTTTGGTGTGGTTAGTTGGGTTGTTGGGTGGTTGGTGGTGGTTCCGTCTTGGTACCTCCTCATGGACCAGGAGCTATGATAGGGTCGGTTGGGTTGAAGCCTCCATCTCATACTGACAAAGCTGCTCCTTGCATGTCTGAAAGTCCTGTCATCGTATTGGTTGTCTGAATGGCACTCGTGGGTTGGGGCTGTTTGGTGTGTGTGGATATGTGGCTATGTGAAATGGTATGTATGGTGTGTTGTTTATGTTGCTTTGCATGCCTTGAGAAGTCCTTCACGTGTGGTTTGTCTGGAAGCACCTAGATGACCCGATCGGTTTGTTAGTTGTGTTTGGTTGGGGGTTGTGTGATTGTGGTTGGTTTGGAGCTTGTATTTTGTTGTTTTTGCTGGTTGGTTTGGTTAGTTGGTTTGTTGGTTTGGCTGGTTGGTTTGGTTGGTTTGGTTGGGCTCCTTGCATGACTTTGAGAAGTCCTTCACATAATGGTTGTCTTGAAGGCACCTGGGACGGGGGTAGTGTGTGTATGTGTGCATGTGTGAATGTGTGTGTGTATGTGTGCGTGAATGTATGTGTGTTTGCATGCCTTGGAGAAGTCCTTCACATAGTGGTTGTCTTGAAGGCACCTGGGACGGGGGCAGTGTGTGTATGTGTGAATTTGTGTGTATGTGTGTGTGTGTGTATGTGTGTGTGCGTGTGTGTATGCATGCCTTGCATGCCTTGGAGAAGTCCTTCACATAGTGGTTGTCTTGAAGGCACCTGGGACGGGGGCAGTGTGTGTATGTGTGAATTTGTGTGTATGTGTGTGTGCGTGTGTGCATCTGTGTGTATGAATGCCTTGCATGCCTTGGAGAAGTCCTTCACATACTGGTTGTCTTGAAGGCACCTGATGACCCACGAGCATTCGGTTGGTTTGTATGGTTGGTTGCGTTGGTTGATGCTTGGTTGCCATAGAGAAGTCTTTCATGTATTGGTTGTCTTGAAGGCACCAGATAGCCCGAGCGGTTCCTTGGTTGATTTGGTTAGTTGGTTTGGTTGGTTTGGTTCGTCAGTTGGTTTGGTTGGTTGTCTTGCAGACCCCTCATGACCAGAGCATGTGGTTAGTTGGTTTGGTTGGTTTGGTTGGTCAGTTGGTTTGGTTGTCTTACAGACCCCTCATGACCAGAGCATGTGGTTGGTTGGTTCCCATCTCATACTGACGAACCTGCTCCTTGCATGCCTTGGAGAAGTCCTTCACAAACTGGTTGTCTTGAAGGCACCTGATGACCCACGAGCATTTGGTTGGTTTGGTTGGTTGGTTTGGTTAGTTGGTTCTTTGGTTTGGTTGGTTGTCTTGAATGCACCTGATGACCTGCGCGATCTGTTGGTTTGGTTGGCTACATGGGACAGGGGGCAGTGTGTGGATGTGTGAATGTATGTGTGCGTATGTGTGCGTGTATGTATGTGTATATGTATGCCTTGCATGTCTTATAGAAGTCCTTCACGTATTGGTTGTCTTGAAGGCACCTGGGGTGGGGGGCAGAGTGTATGTGTGCATGTGTGTATGTGCGTGAATGTATGTGTGTATGTAAGCCTTGCATGCCTTGGAGAAGTCCTTCACGTATTGGTTGTCTTGAAAGCACCTGGGACGGGGGGCAGTGTGTGTATGTGTGCATGTGTATGTGTGCGTGTATGTGTGTGTGTATGTATGCCTTGCATGCCTTGGAGAAGTCCTTCACATATTGGCATTGAAAGCACCTGGGACGGGGGGCAGTGTGTGTGTGTGCATGTGTTTGTGTGTGTGTGCATGTGTTTATGTGCGTGCATGTGTGTGGGATAATGTAACCCTGCACTACGCCTTATAGACGACAATCCTTACATATTATTTGTTGTATCGAGGCAACCTGATGACCCATTACATAATTGGTTGGTGTTGAATAGTAGTTATTTTGGTTGTTTTGGTTGTTTTGGTTGTTTCGGTTGGGTTGGGTTGTTTGGTTTCTTTGTTTGTTTGTTTGATCTTGTTGGTAAGTTGTCTTGCAGACACCTGATGAACCGAGCATTTGGTTGGTTGGTATGGTTAGTTGGTTTGGTTGGTTGGTTTGGTTGTTTAGTTGGTTGGTTGGTTTGGTTGGTATGGTTGGTTGGTTTGGTTGGTCTTGTTGGTAAGTCCTCTTGGTTGGTTGGTTAAGTTGGTTAGTTGGTTAGTCTTACCTAATGACCCGAGTATCTCCGGGTGGGCACAGCTTTAAGCAATGCACAACATGGTTTATTCGTTGGTTGTTGGTTAAGTTTGTGTTAGAAATTTTTTAGTCCTTACCTAATGACCCTAGCATCCCTATGTGACAAGCAACACAGTTGGTTTGTTGGTTTGGTTGGTTAAGTTAGGTTTAGGTTGGTTATCTTACCTAATAGACCTAGCATCCCCATAGGTGGCACCGGGCAGCACGTTTGGTTTGCTGGTTGTGGTGATTAACGTCGATTAGTCTGGTTAGTCTTACCCATGACCTCTAGCAATCCCCAATGTGGCACCGCACAGCATCACGTGTTGAATCGGTTTGTGTTTTGGTTGGTTAGTTGGTTAGTCTTACCTAATGACCCTAGCATCCCTATGTGGCACAGCAACACAGTTGGTTTGTTGGTTTGGTTGGTTAGTTGGTTAGTCATACCTAATGACCGTAGCATCCCCATGTGGCACAGCAGCACAGAAGTCGTCGATCTCTCGCTCACAGGCCTTTTTCATCGGATACTGGAAGTCGATGTTGTGTGAGAAACGAACCTCCTCATCAAAGAAGGTCGCGCGACACATGGGGGATAGCTTGTCCCTCTGCTTCTGAAGGCAACGGATTACTCGGGCAGAACCCTGGGGGCAGAGGGAAAGGGTGGTGGTGGTGGTGGTGTGTGAGTGTGTGGGGGGGTGATGTGGGTTAGTGGTAGTTTGATAGTGGTAGGATGGTGGTGCAAGGGGGTAACGCGACACATGGGAGACAGCAACATGGGGGCAGTTGGACCTCTGTCTGGAGGGGCAGCGGATTACTCGGGCAGAACCATGGGGCAGAGGGAAGGTGGTGGTGGTGGTGCGGGTGGTGTGTGTGGGGGGGTATGAGTGGCGGTGAGTGGGTGTGGTGGTTTGTGATGTGATGGTGGTTAGGGATGGTGGTGAGGAAGGTGGCAACAACAAGGGGGGCAGCTTGTCCTAGCTTCTGGAGGCAGCGGATTACAGGGCAGAACCCTGGGGGCAGAGGGAAAGGGTGGTGGTGGTGGTGGTGTGTGTGTGTGGGGGGGGGTGATGTGGGTTAGTGGTGGTGTGATGGTGGTAGGATGGTGGTGGAAGGAGGTGGCACAACACATGGGGGGCAGCTTGTCCCTCTGCTTCTGGAGGCAGCGGATTACTCGGGCAGAACCCTGGGGGCAGAGGGAAAGGGTGGTGGTGGTGGTGGTGTGTGTGTTGGGGTGGGGGGGGTGATGTGGCGGATTACTCATTCAGAACCCTTGGGGGCAGAGGGAAAGGGGTGGTGGTGGTCGTGGTGATGGTGAGGGGGGGGGGGGGTTTTGGGAGTGGGTTATTGGGTGGGTGTGATGGGGTAGGATGGTGGTGGAAGGAGGTGGCACAACACATGGGGGGCAGCTTGTCCCTCTGCTTCTGGAGGCAGCGGATTACTCGGGCAGAACCCTGGGGGCAGAGGGAAAGGGTGGTGGTGGTGGTGGTGTGTGTGTGGGGGGGGGGTGATGTGGGTTAGTGGTGGTGTGATGGTGGTAGGATGGTGGTGGTAGGAGGTGGCACAACACATGGGGGGCAGCTTGTCCCTCTGCTTCTGGAGGCAGCGGATTACTCGGGCAGAACCCTGGGGGCAGAGGGAAAGGGTGGTGGTGGTGGTGGTGGTGTGTGTGGGGGGGGTGTGATGTGGGTTAGTGGTGGTGTGATGGTGGTAGATGGTGGTGGAAGGAGGTGGCACAACACATGGGGGGCAGCTTGTCCCTCTGCTTCTGGAGGCAGCGGATTACTCATTCAGAACCCTGGGGGCAGAGGGAAAGGGGTGGTGGTGGTGGTGGTGTGTGTGTGTGTGGGGGGGGTGATGTGGGTTAGTGGTGGTGTGATGGTGGTAGGATGGTGGTGGAAGGAGGTGGCACAACACATGGGGGGGCAGTTGCCCTCTGCTTCTGGGAGGGGGCAGGCGGATTATCGGGCAGAACCCTGGGGGCCGAGGGAAAGGGTGGTGCGTGGTGGTTGTGTGTCAGTGGGGGTGGTTGATGAGGGGGGGTACGTGGTGGTTGTGTAGGGTGGGGTGAGGTGGATGGACAGGAAACTGGTTGCCAGACAACCATATGGGGGGCAAGCAGCTCTGTCCGATTGCTTCGGGAGGCAGCGGCTTATTACTGGCAGAACCTGGGGCAGAGGGATAATGGGTGGTGGTTTGGTGTGGTGGTGAATGGTGTGTGTGTGTGGGGGGGGTGGGTGAGTGATGTGGGTTAGGGTGGTGTTGTGATGGTGGTAGGATGGTTGTGGATGAGGTTGGCACAAAAAATGGGGGAAGCTTGTCCCCTCTGTTCTGGAGGCAGCGAATACGGGGCAGAACCCTGGGGGGCAGAGGGAAAGGGTGGTGGTGGTTGCGTGGTGCTGGTGTGTGGGGGGGGGGTGATGTGGGTAGTGGTGGTGTGATTGGTGTCGGATGGTGTGGAAGGAGGTGGAACAAAACCCACATGGGGGGAAGCTTGTCCCTCTGCTTCCGGAGGGCAGCGGAATACGCGGGCAGAACCTGGGGGGGGCAGAGGCAAAGGGTGGTGGTGGTTGGTTGGTATGGGTGGTGGGGGGGGTGAGGGATGTGGGAGGATAGTGTGGTGGATATGGTTGGTCTAGGATGGTGCGGAAGGAGGTGGCACACAAATGGGGGGCAGCTTGACTCTGTCTTCTGGAGGCAGCGGATTACTCGACAGAACCCTGGGGGCAGAGGGAAAGGTGTCGGGTGGTGGGGGTGGTTGGTGTTGTTTGGGGGGGGTGGGGGTGAGGTGGTGATTGTGGGGTAGCGGTGCGTGTGATGGGGGTGGTAGGATGGTGGGGTAGGATGGTGGCACAACATAGGGGGAATCTTGTCTCTGCTTATGGAGGCAGCGGATACTCGGCGACCCCTGGGGGCAGAGGGAAAAGGGTGGTGGTGGTTGGTGGTGGTGTGTGTGTGTGGGGGGAGGGTGGTGATGTGGGTTAGTGGTGGTGTGATGGTGGAGCGAGGGGTTGGCGCCGACAATGGGGGGGCAGATGTCCCTTGCTTCTGGTAGGCAGGGATACTTGGGCAGAACCCTGGGGGACAGAGGGAAGGGTGGTAGTTGGTGGTGGTGAGTGTGTGTGTGGGGGGGGTGGGGGTGATGTAGGGATAGTGGCTGTTCGTAATGGTGTAGATGGTGGTGGAAGGGATACACACAAACACACCACCCAACACCACAAACCAACCTGGTGGCACAAACACATGGGGGGAAGGGCCAGCTGTCCTCTGCTTCTGGAGGCCAGGTAATACTTGGTCAGAAACCCTGAGGGGCCAGAGGGAAGAGCGGAAAGGGGGGTGGTTGGTTGGGGTGGGGGTATGTGTGTGTAGGGGGGGGTGAGGGGATGGTGAGGTTAGTGGTGGTGTGATGGTGGTATTGATGGTGGTTGGAAGGAGGTTGGCACAATATGGGGGCCAGTTGACTCTGCTCTGGAGGCAGAGGGATTACTCGGGCAGAACCCGGGGGCAGAGGGAAAGGGGGGTTGGTGGGGTGGTGGTTGTTGTGTGTGTGGGGGGGTGGTGGGATGGTGATGTGGGTTATGGGTAGTGGTGGGTGAGGGTGGTAGGATGGGTGGGGTACGGACGGTGGCACAACATATGGGGGGCAGCTTGCTCCCTATGCTCTGGATATGGAGGCAGGGATTAATCGGGCAGAAACCATGGGGGCAGAGGGAAAGGGTGGTGGTGGTGGTGTGGTGTGTGTGGGGGGGGGGTGATGTGGGTTAGTGGTGGTGTGATGGTGGTAGGAGGTGGCGCGACACATGGGGGGCAGCTTGTCCCTCTGCTTCTGGAGGCAGCGGATTACTCGGGCAGAACCCTGGGGGCAGAGGGAAAGGGTGGTGGTGGTGGTGGTGTGTGTGTGGGGGGGGGTGATGTGGGTTTAGTGTGGTGTCGATGGATGGTTTAGGAATGGTGCGTGGTAGGAGTTGGCAAAACACATGGGGGCAGCTTGGTCCCTCTGCGTCTGGAGGCAGCGGATTACTCGGGCTTGAGATGTAGTCCCTGGGGGCAGAGGGAAAGCGGTTGGTGGTGGTGGTGTTTGTGGTGGGGGTGTGTCGGGGTTTGGTGTGTGGTGTGTGTGTTGTGTGTGATGTGGGTAGTGGTGGTGTGATGGTGGTAGGAGGTGGCGCGACACATGGGGGGCAGCTTGTCCCTCTGCTTCTGGAGGCAGCGGATTACTCGGGCAGAACCCTGGGGGCAGAGGGAAAGGGTGGTGGGGGGGATTTGGTGGTTAGGGTGTGTGTGTGTGAGGGGTGGATGTGGGGTAGTAAGTGGTTGGGGTTGTGTGGTGGTGGATGGGGGGGGTGGAAGGACTTACCCATTCGGTGGCAAAACACATGGGGGGCAGCGGTCCTATGCTTTGGAGGGAAGAGGGCTTACTCGGGCAGAACCCTGGGGGCAGAGGGAAAGGGTGGTGGTGGTGGGTGTGTGTGTGTGTGGGGGGGGGTGATGGGTGATTTGTGATGATGGGGTGAGTGGTTGTGTGTGGTGGTTTAGGATGGGGGTGGAAAGGAGGTTGGCACAACACATGGGGGGCAGCTTGTCCCTTGCTCTGGAGGCAGCGGTGATTACCGGGGCAGGAACCCTGGGGGCAAGAGGGAACGGGTGGTGCGTGGTGGTGGTGGTGTGTTGTGTGGTGTGGGGGGGGGGTGTGGGGTCTGGGGGGTGTGCTGGTGGTAGGGCTGGTGGTGGCCGGCGTGGCCCCCCCCGGGGGGGCCCGTTGTTTTGCTTTTGGCGGCGTGGCTGCTTTCCTTGGGGCCTTGGGGCGGGGCCCCCCGGGTGGTGGTGGTGGTGGGTGTGTGTGTGTGGGGGCCCACCCACATCCACAACAAACCCAGGCAGGCCTGATGCTGGGGTTAGTGGTGGTGTGCTGGTGGTAGGGGGTGGCGCGCCCTTGGGGGGCAGGCTTTTGTCCCTCTGCTTTGGGGCGGGCTCCTGGGGCCGCGCCCCCTGGCGGCGCGGGCCCGGGTGGGGGAGTTGGTGGGGGGTGTTGGTGGGGTGGGGGGTTTGCTGGGGGTCGTGGTGGTGTGCTGGTGTCGGTGGTGGTTGGTGGCGGCGCCACCCCCACACACATCCCCCCCACCCCCCCTGAACACCCACTCATACACCTAATCCTAACCCCCACACAACACCACCACACCACCCACACCCCCCTTTTGTTCTCCTTCCTCCACCAGTTCTCTCTCCTTCGCCCGGCCCCCCCCTACACACCCCCCCCCACCCACCCCCCCGGGTGGCACAACACATGGGGGGCAGATTGTCCCTAACTGGCTTCTGAGCACAACAACCCACACAGGGGCCAGCGGATTACGCGCGGCAGAACCCTGGGGGCAGAAGGGGAACGGTTGGTGGTTGGTGGTGGGGTGTGTGGGTTTTGTGTGTGGGAGGGGGGGATGTGGGTTAGGGGTCGGTGGTGAGGGTGCGAGTAGATGTGGTGGAAGGAGTTTTCGACCCCCCACACACCCCAAACCCAATGTGGCACAACATATGGGGGGCAGCTTGCGCGTGCCTTCTGCTTTGGAGCAGCGGATTACTGGGCAGCGCAGAAAACCCTGGGCAGCAGAGGGATAGGGTGGTGGTGGTGGGGGGGTGGTGAGTGTGGGTGGGGGGGGTTGGGTGGGTGTCGGTGGCTGCTGTGGGTTTGGTGGTGCTTGGGGTTGGGGTGCGTGGTTCGGGGTGGTGTGTGCTGGTGGTCGGCTGTGGTGGGTGGTGGCGGGAGTGACCCTCCCGAGACCCAACTCCACCCCCTTTGCTTTGTTTTTTCGTGCTTCCTCCCTGGCAGCAGGGAGCCACACCGGCACACACACCACCCCCCCCCCCACACGTCAGTGACCCACCACCACCCCACACTACCACCAGACCTAACACCATTGAAGGCCCGGGGCGTCGGCGCCTGGGGGCAGAGGGAAAGGGTGGTGGTGGTGTTGGGTGTGTGGGGGAGGGTTGATGGGGGGGTTGTGGTGGGGTGATAGGTGCAGCTAGGCATTCTTGGTGGCGACACACATTGGGGCAGACTTTGTCCCTCTGCTTCTGGGGGCCCCGCCTTCCTCGGACAACCACCCCCCCTCCCACACCAGGGCGCCCAGACCACCGACACCCGAGCGCCACACCACGGCCACCCCGGGTATGGTCCCCCACCACCCCCGGTAGAATCACGCCACCACCCGACCGCGACGCCCCACTGGCGGGGGGGGGTGTGGGGGGTTTTGCTGTGGGTGAGTGGTGGTGTGTGATGGTGGTGGTTGGTAGGGATGTTGTGGTAGGAGGTGGCACAACACATGGGGGGAAAGTTGTACTCTGCTCTGGAGGCAAGCGGATTACTCGGGCAGAACCCCTGGGCGGCCAGAGGAAAACGGGGTTGTGGTGGTGTGGTGGTGGTGGTGTGTGGGGGGGGGGTGATGTGGGTTGTGGTGGTGTGATGGTGGTAGGACAGGATGGCCGGAAAACATGGGGGGCAGTGACCTCTGCTTCGGAGGCAGCGGATTACTGTTCGGGCAGAACCCGTGGGGGCAGAGGGGAAAGGGTGGTGGTGGTGGTGGTGTGTTGTGTGGGGTGGGTTGGGTGAGTGGGTTAGTGGTGGTGTGATTGGTGGTAGGATGGGGGGGAAGGGAGGTGTTGGGGCACAAAAAACATGGGGGGAGCTTGTCCCTCTGCTTCTGGAGGGCAGCGGCTTACTAGGGCAGAAAACCCTGGGGGAAAGGGAAAGGGTGGTTGGTATAAGTTCGGTGGTGGTATGGGTGTGTGTGTGGGGTGGGGGGGTTGATGTGGTGAGTGGTGGGGTGATGGCGTTGTTAGGAGGTGGTGGAGGATGTGGTTGGCCAAACACATGGGGGGAAGCTGGGCCCTCTGTTCTGGAGGGCAGGGAGTACTCGGCAGAACCATGGGGGGCAGAGAGGGAAGAAAGGGAGGGGGGTGGTACGGTGGGGGGGGTGGGGGGGGGGTGATGGTGGGTTAGGGTGGTGTTGTGATTTGGTTGGTAGGATGGTTTCGCTTGGTGGAAGGAATTTTCGTTTCCCCTAGGTCTAGTCTTTCGTCCTTTGTTCGGTGGACAACACATGGGGGGTGCTTTAAGCTTGTCCTATGCGTCTGGAGGGGGGGGGGGGGGGGGGGGACAGCAGGATTATCGGGCAGCAGAACCCTGGGGGCAGAGGGAAAGGGTGGTAGTAGTGGTGGTGGTGTTGTGTGTGTGTGGGGGTGGTGTGGTGTGTCGGTTAGTGGTGGTTGTGATCTGTTGATGGTGGTAGGAGGTGTTGCGACACATGGGGGGCAGCTGCCCTTATTGTTCTGGAGAGCGGATTACTCGGGCAGAACCCCTGGGGGCAGAGGAATGGTGGAGGGTTGATGGTGGTTGTGTTGTGTGGGGGGGGGGTGAGTGTGATGTGGGGTAGTGGTGGTGTGGATGGGTGGTAGGATGGTGGTGGTAGGGAGGTGGCACAGACATGGGGGGGCAGTTGTCCCTCTGTTCTGGATTGGCAGCGGATTACTCGGGCCCCAGAGCAGAACCCGGGGGCAGAGGGAAAGGTTGGTGGTGGTGGTGGATCGGTGGTGTGGGGGGGGGGTGATGTGGGTAGTCGGTGCTGTGATGGTGAGTAGGCCCCGGGTGGTAGGGATTGGTGGCGGACACATGGGGGCAGCTTGTCCTTGTTCTGGAGGGACAAGCGGATTAATCGGGCAGAACCCTGGGGGCAGAGGGGAAGGGTGGTGGTGGTCGGTGGTGGTGTGTGGTGTGTGGGGGGTTGAGGGGTTGGGGTAGGGGGGTGATGAGATGGTGGTTAGCGATGGGTGGAAAGGAGCACTTTCCGGTGGCACAACACATGGGGGGCAGCTTGTCCCTCTGCTTCTGGAGGCAGCGGATTACTCGGGCAGAACCCTGGGGGCAGAGGGAAAGGGTGGTGGTGGTGGTGGTGTGTGTGTGTGGTGGGGGGGGGATGTGGGTTAGTGGTGGTGTGATGGTGGTAGGATGGTGGTGGTAGGAGGTGGAACAACACATGCGGGGGACGACGCTTGGACTCTGACTACTGGAGGCAGCGGATTCCGGGCAGAACCCGGGGTGACAGAGGGAAAGGGTGGTGGTGGTGGTGGTGTGGGGCATGGGGTGGGGGTGTGCTGAGGTGAGTGGTTAGTGGTGGTTACTTGGTTTGTGTGTGGTGGTAGGATGGTTGGTGGTCGGAGGTGTTGGCTGGCCAAAAAATATATGGGGGGCAGCTTGCCACTTGCTTCTGGAGGGCGGATTACTTGGGGAACCTGGGGGCAGCAGAGGGAAACGGTTGGTGGTGGAGCAGTGGGTGGTGGTGGGGTGTGTGTGTGTGGGGGGGTGGGGGTGTGGGTTAGTGGTGGTGTGATGGTGGTAGGATGGTGGTGGAAGGAGGTGGCACAACACATGGGGGGCAGCTGCCCTCTGCTTCTGGAGGCAGCGGATTACTGAGGGTCCAGAGAACCCTGGGGCAGCGGGACAGAGGGGAAAAAGGGTGGGTGGTGGTGGTGGGTGGTGTGGGGGGGGGGTTGTGATGTGGGTTAGGGTGGTGATGGTGGTAGGATGGTGGGTGGTAGGAGGTTGGAAACATATGGGGGCCAGCTTTTCCTACTGCTTCTGGAGGCCAGCGGACTTACTCGGGAAGAACACTGGGGGCAGAGGGAAAGGGTCGGTGGTGTGGGAGGTGGTGTGGTGTGCTGGCGGGGGGGTGATTTGATGGTCGGTCAATCGGGTGGGTGAGGGGGTGTTAAGTGGTTTGGGGGACCTCGGGATGGGATTTGGGCGCGGTAGGTCAGGACCT
>JACBWV010000610.1:13781441-13806953 GCA_013435795.1 Chlamydomonas sp. ICE-L | reverse complement strand
GCTCTTTGGTCGTTTCCTGCGTGCACCCACTCCCCATGATGCACCTCTTCGTCCTCCCGACACTCCTGAGTAGACCCGTATCCCAGCCCCTTCTGTCATCGCTGCTATGCAAAAGCCCGCTGTTCTTACTCGGGCTGGAGGGCGTTCGGAAGTACTAGTTGGTCCTGTGGTTCCCCTGACTTGACGTACTCACTAGTTGCACGCCGAGACCATGCAACAGCCTCTGAACTTTTCCAACTCCGCAAGACTCAATTCAACTTTACCCTTAGAGTCATCTCTGGCGCGCACCCCAAACCGGGCGACCGATTTGCGGAAGTTCAGAGACCCTCACTTACCAACTGTACCAATACAAAGATGCCGACGCACTGCAGGGCCGCTATACCAATGGGGGCGGTCGCTCTACTATCGCCACTCCAGCCTCTGCCTTTCACTACTGTTCAGCCCTCCTTCGTTGTCATTTGCTTGAGTTTTTTAATTTCATTCATTTAAACTCTCAGTTGGGCTTGGGTTGGGTGGATGGACCTAAACCCACGTTTCCAAGCCCTCCGACCGTGACCAGCTCTTTTGGGGTGTTCTTGGCCAGCTTCCAGCCCATTTGAATTTCCAGTTAAGTCGGTTATGAGCGTGGCACGTGGGTGAGGTGATTGTCAGCCAGGAAGTGCAGTGCTGGCATGGGGGCAGATATGTGGGTGCGGCGGAAGTGGTGGTGGTGATGATGATGATTGAGATGATGATGGTTACATTATCTGGTGCCCTACTTGACATACATGTACACATCAAGATGACTAGTCTTGGTGGCTGATGAGCATAGAACACATAACAAAACAGTTTCGTGTCACTTATTTCTAGAGGTGTGTTTAACAGTGTAGAAGACAGGTTTAGTGAAACATGAATTTTGCCAAAGTCTATGTCATCCGTACTCTAATCATAAGCGAAAGTGGGTATTGGACTGTTAGACCGCCTCACTAACTGGTGTCGAGGATAACGCCTTGTAATCCACGAGATGTTCCAACATTTTTTTGAAATCCAAAGTCACGGTTCCAATATTTTGAATTTTGCGAACCCCTGCTCAACATGTGTGCCTTGTCGGTGTCATCGCAGACTGCTGACATCTGAATCAAAAGTCCATGGTTTACCAATAGTAGAATTGCTAACCACTGCTCTACCATTTGTGCCTTGTCGGTGATTGCAACTGCCCCTACATGGCATGGCACTTGGGTCAATGTACCGCAGACTGCCCTAAACATGTTATTGCCGCCTTGTCGGTGTACCAGCGGACTGCTTGCTCTACCTGTATTGCCTGTCGGCACACCACAGAACTGCTCTAAACATGAGTGCTTTTGTTTGTCGTTGTAATCGTAGACCTGCTTTCGAAGCATGTATTGCCTTGTCAGTGTAAAATCATAGACTTGCCTCTAACATGTAGTGCCTTTGCGGTGTAACCACCGCCTGCTCTAAAACATGTAGTGCCTTGTTGGTGTACCGCCGACGCTGAAAAAACTCGCTGTGGCAACAGATTCGGAGAGGCTTCATTCCCGTCCCGTCCTCACTCAAATTACATACAGAGCATTCTGATGTAATACCTAACGGTGTACGCACGCTTCAACACGTTCGTTGCCTAGAATTTATCTTATTGTTCAAGGTTGGGCGAGTCGCCTTCAATCCTATTGCCACCACCCCCTTTGAACTGTAAGCACATATACCCATACCCCCCCCACACCTATACCCCCCCCCCCTATACCCCCCACCCCCCCCCTCCCCCCCGCCCCCCCCCCCCCCCCCCCCCCCGAGCTGTCGACATATGCAAAACCTGTTTGCCTATTATACATTCAATGAGCCTTGTTGCCTAAATCCTGAATCCCAATGTTCCAAAAAATTGCCCCCCGTGTGTGTATTCCACTGGGTACTGTGTTAAACCGGTTAACACAAAATACAATGTCCTCTTTACGCCATCATCCCATGTCCTCTTGCAAACCCATCCATGTCCTCTGCTCTTGCAGCAAAGCAGCCCCATCCATGTCCAATCGGTTTGTCCCAAACCCATCCATTTCCTCTTGTCACCCCCATCGCATGTCCTCTTATCCCCCCAAGGCATCCATTTCCCCTCATCCTCGATCCCTTTCTCCTCGCCACCCTGCCCTGTCCTCGTTGCACCCATCCGTCCTCTTGCAACCCTTCCATTCCTCATCACCCATAGGCATGTCCTCATGCACCCATCCTTTTCCTCTTGCAAACCCATCCATGTCTCTTTCAACACCCATCCATGTCCGCTTGCACCCATCCATGTTCCCTCTTCACCGCACCCATCCCTGTCCTCTTGGCACCCCCCCTCCCTTGGTCCTCAGTATCCGGCCCTCACATTTCACTCATTTCCGAGTGCAACCCATCCATTTCCTCTTGCGCCCTCCCTTTCCTCTTTCCCACCCCCCCTCCCTTTCCTCTTTCACGCCCCTACCTTTTCGCGTCTTATACCCTACCTCCCATGTCCTCCATTGCACCCCTACCCTGTCCTCGGGTTTCCCCCCCCACCCTTATCCCTTCTGACCCCCCTCACTTCTTCCTCTTTCACACAAGCTCCCTTTCCTCGGGTGTTCCCCCCTCCCTTTCCGTCTGTAGTTTGCACCGCATCCATGTCCTTCTTGCAAAACCCATCCATGTCCTCTTGCACCCATCCATTTCCTTGGCACCCTCCATTTCCTCTCCTCTTGCAACCCATCCACTGCCTCTTTCACACCCATCCCTGTCCCTTTGCAACCATTTACGACCCATCACTAGACTGGACAAGAGGCCTCCCGTATCCTCGAAGGGTTTCCCTCGGACGCCCTCCAGGCCCTTTCGCCTCTTTCCCCCCTCCCCCCTTTCCTCGGAGAGTACTTCCCCATCCCTTATCCTCTTTTCCGCCCCTCCCGTTTCCTCACGAGTTTCCGTTCCCGGCCCTCCCTTTCTTCTTCCCACCATGATCCATTATCCCCTCTTCCCCCATGACCCTGTTCCGTCCGGATATGTGCTCTATTCCCCCACCGTGATTCGCGTCTTGTCCCCCCCTAGAAGCCCCCCTTCCCAAATTTTCCACCATAGACTCCATGTCCCTTGCAAACCCATCCATGTCCCTCTTGCAACCATCCATGTCCTCCTTGCAAAACCCCTCCATGTCCTCATTGCAACCCATCCATGTTCCTTATGTCAACCCATCCATGTCCTCTTCCCCATCCATGTTCTCTTTCAATCCCTCCATGTCCCTCTTGCACCCATCCGTTTCCCGTTTTCTTCTTGCAAGCTTTTATCCACCCATCATGTCCTCTTGAACCCATCCATTCCGTTTGCAAAAACCCATCCTGTCCTCGAGAGGACTTTGTGGCACCCATCCATGTCCTCTTTGCAGCACCCATCCATGTCCTCTTCTCCTGTGCAAAAACCCATCCCATGTCCTCTTTCACCATCCATGGTCTCTTGCACCCAGTCCATGTCCTCCTTGCCCCCATCCATGGGTCCTCTTTTGTCACATAAAAACCCTCCATTTCCTCTTGCCAACCGCCTACCATTTCCTCTTTCACCAACCCTCCCATTTCCTCTTGTCCCCCCTTCCTGTGGCCACAACATCTTACCACGCATCCCTTTCCGCATGTCCCCCATAACCCGACCTTATCCTTCCGCCCTACCTGGACAGATCCTGGTAGCTAGTTCTTTGGTGACCACCCCCCCCCCTCCCCCCAACCCTACCCCCCCCCCCCCCCCCACCCCCCCCCCCCCCGCCCCAAGCCGCCCCTTCCCAAGCCGCGCTCGCCCCCCGCTCCCTTCCTCCCACCGAGTGGATTAGGGGAAAGGAGGTAGGGGGAGTACGTGGAAAGAAAAAGGAGGAGGGGGAAAAATAGGCGAGAGGGTGGATGCGGGTGTAGGACCAGAAAAGGGAAGAAAGGATCGAGTAGAGAGTAAGGAGAAACGCCATAAAAGCACGAGAAAATGGTGACGGAGAAAAAGGGGACCAGGACAGAACAGAGAGAAAAGGAAGAGGAGAAAGGGGGCACCAGGGAACGAAAAGAGAGGTAAAAGCTAAGCATAAGGGGGATAGAGAGGAAGGAGGTATGGGAAGGAAGGAGGTAAGGAAGAACGGCGGAGACTGGCTGTACCCACAAACGGTGGAACAGAGAGTGGGGAAGGACAGAACACGGGGTAAGAATATAAATAAAAAAAAGAAAGGGAAAAAGCGATGGTTCCCAAGGAAAGGCCAAAAAGAAGAGGTAGGTTGCAAGGGGGGAACGAGTTCGAAAGGGCACGCACAGACCATTAAAGGGCAAAGGTAGAAGGGGGCTTGCTGAGGTTAGAACGGAGGGAGGGCCGTAAAAGAAGGGAGGTAGGCAAAGAAACGAAAGCGGGCGGGAAAAGGAGAGATAAAAAAGGTGGAAAAGCAGGAACTTAAAGGAGGAGTGGAGGAGGGACCGGAGCGAACTGACGCAGGGCCACAGACAACCCCCAAACGAAAAAAACCCACTCGACCCCCCCAGGACAACCCCCCACCCCCCACCCCACCACTCCGATCTCTAGGTCCAGATGCTATCTCCTCAACCCCTGCAAGCGCGCGCCCCACCCCACCCCGGCGACCGACCCCACCCCGCCCCCCCCCCCCCCCCCTTTTCCGGTTTTTCTCCTTGGCGCGCAAACAGCCTGGGACTGAACCTCCACTCCTGGCAACTCTCTACACAACTCAGACATACGGGGAGGTTCATCCCCAAGCAAAGGCCGGCCTCTCTCTCAGTGTTGGTCCCTGACAGGCACCCTGCGCCATGTATGATATTCATGTGTCAGCGTCTGTCTACATTTCCGCAGCTCCCCTCCTTTCTTCTTCTTCCTTAGGGTAATTTTATTCCTCCCCTCCCATAGTGCCCGTCTTTGGCCAACAGGCTCGCACCACAGCTATCCACAATGGCAAGGTCAGCCAGTTTTCTGGAGGGAACTGCGCTCATTTGGCTGGCTTATAGGCAAGCACATTGGCAGAGCCCATTCTGCAATGCTCGTTTAGCCTCATTGTGGCCCTTCCTAACCGCACCCACCAGAGCCCCCTCAAACTCACCATCTCTCTGACAGTGCAGCCTTGGCTTATGTTTTTTTTAGTCATTCAGCAACGAGACTACAACGAGATTGTTCTTCTGTGGTGGACGTTGGGTCCTGACGTTTTCGTTTTCGGGCTTTTTTCTTGGTATCAATCGTAGGGCCAGCTCCTTGAGCCGGCCTCTGGGCTAAGCTCCAAGATCTTAGCTGTCCTGGAAAGCTCCTGATGCACGCTTCTAGGTGCACTAGTTTGCTTTGGATTTGGCTGGATAGCCAGCCAGGGGAGCTGCCTAGAAGCTGGTGGTTGAAAGCGAAAAGAAAAACTATGAGATGGATGCAGCTCTTAAGGTCAACAGGCCAACCCCATATAATGCATGAAGGACACCTTAGCATTCTTTATCTAGATTGTTGATACATATTGACTGGGTAATAGGGGTCCACAGGGATAGTGGTGAATATTCGTTTGGTCGAGTGGTCAGATACCTGCCGCGTACCTCGACAGGCGGGAAGAATGCAAGAAAAGCATCCCGGGGCAGTGGGGTCAGATAAAGAGCGAGAGAAAATCCCACGTACTCCTACGTGCGCCTACTCGTTAGCAGGATTGGCAACGCCATTTGAACGGAATCCTCGGTGACGCTGGTTTGTGTCGGGAGACCCACCTCCTGGGGTGAAATTCCTTTCACAGCTAAAACAAACTGATACCAGTGCTCAGATATGTGGTGCAGAGACAGCGTTGGCTGCAGGGCTCGATGGAGGGGAGCTGTTGTTCCAGCCCCCTAGTGTACAAACAAATGCTAGCTGTTAGTTTACAGCAGACTATCACACAACTAGCATACACCGCATAGTTCCAACATCAATCCCTGGGTGTCCTAGTTACACAGCTAGTACACACTAGCATACACGATAGTTACAAACAACAGCAAGTTTAAAACAGCAATCCTGGTGTCCTAGTTACACAAGCTAGTAATACACTAACATGCGCATCATGGTTACCCACAATCGCTGTGTTCCATATATTACCCATCCTAGTGCACACCACTAAACATCCAACAGCATACGATTACCCAGCAATCCTGGTGTCCTAGTTACACAAGCTAGTAACACAACTAACATACACAGCATAGTTACACTGCAATCCTGGTGTCCTAGTTACATAGCAATCATAATGTCATTCATCATAATATAGTCAAATATAGATCGCAATGCCATTCATCTGTTCATCTCAGTCCTTGTACACAATCTATCATCTTGACACTGCAAATTACAATGTAGTGCTTGTCATCACTGCGGTATACGATGTAGTGCTTGTCATCAGTAAGATATACAATGGAGTGCTAGTCATCAGCAAGGGCACACAATAAGCAGCCGCCTACTCACACATGATAATGCATGCGTAGTGAGTCCAAACGCATGTGCAGGTGCATGCTGCTGCGACTTAGAGTTGCAGCAGCATGCAACTTGCAGCTGCATGCGACATGCTATTGACCGATGTCATGTATCATGATTACCTTTTCTCTCAATATTAATTGTTACAAGGTTCTGTACGCCAGGTTTGGCATCTAACCGTCTGCACATTGCAGCCAACAATTACCCCCCTGTGCGAGAACCATCGAAACCAGGGATTTCTAGCGCACACGTCGAAGTGTAGGTTTGAACCGGGGACTCCTCCGGTTATGGTGGCCATTCTAACCCGAACACCACTCGGGGCTTTACCTTACCGTTAATATCATAAAGAGCGATTCATGTCATCACTGCCAATGCAGACTAGTGACAAAGCTGTCTAAATGCTTCTCAAACCTACTCAGAGACGGATTTTGCCCCCCCCCCCCCCCCCCCCCCCCCCCGACCCCCCTCTTTTTTATAAATAAGATTTTTTATACGGTACATAAGGATTTTAAATTAAATCTTTACTTGGTAATGGCCTTATTTGTTGCAATTGAAATCGAAATTGTTGCATCCGTGTAATGCAGTCACTCACATGACGAGAAATGAAGGACACCACTGCGTAGGCCGGAGCCAGCAGTAGTCACCGTAAAATCTAATCTGTTGCAATATTAGCCTGAAAAGCAACACGCGCATGCAATAAATACTATTTTCCGCAATCCTGCTCCATGGCTATGTATCTATACTACTCTCTATCCTAGCCAGCACTACCGACCCCGACCCCTGTCCAACCACCCTGTCACCTATCCACAACCGCCACTCCAACACAATGGCACCCAGCCAGCACCACCAATACCTCACCAACACCAGAACACCTACACAAAGTCCTTGTGTGAATCTAGCACTGGGCTGCAACCAACAGTAACACACCACAATTATACATCCTCTACAAGACCGACGCCAACAAAGCAAACACCAACGTACAAAAGACTACAAGTCTACAAACCTACAATACCAACACCAACACAGCCAAGAGTAATGCAAGGGCCCCAGACACCCCACCCTCCGGCCCACCCCCGGCCCACCCCTCTACTCCAATTTTCAGCGTTTAACCCCTCTGCTAATTGGCTTCGGTCTGCTCCATTCCGATACCACATTCTGTCCATCTGATAGCCAACACTCCCCGCCAATTTTCCGCGTCGCCTGCGGCGCTGCCTAGGACTTGTCAAGCTTGCCTCACTCTAAAAAGTGTGATGGCGCAACGCTAGCAGCTGAACTGTGCCAGGCGCGAAAACCTGCTGTTCAACTCGAAAATACGCAACGGCATTCGCTCGGTACATTTCAACCATCCTTGGCTTGTCAAGACATCCTTATCAATTGAACACCCAAAAATTGCAAGCTTGTAAACTGACCTCAACTTGGAGAACGCGAGCTCAGCAGTCCTGACAGTAAAATAGTTATGCCTTCCGTGCACTCGGCTCCTGTATGAGCGCGTAGCAGCAGCTAACATCGCTAATTATTTTCGCACTTCAAAAATCTCTGCTCGAAGATGTGCTCGGTGCTTCACTTGTCCATGGTAATTTGATCAGGAGCTTGGCGGGCAATGCGCAGGCCACTGCACCGAGATGTCAACTCGGGTGGCTTTGGCCTAGGCCTTCTGGTACTCTGGCCCCTCCAGAGCCCTATCCAGGGAACCGCTCAAAACCTCCCCTACCCGACCGACATCGCAGTCAGTGGCAGCAGGACTCACATCATACTCAACCCACCACCTGCCCCCGGCTCCCTACCATGCCGCATGCCTTTGCCCGGTCTCCCGGGTCTGACGCATAGTCGTTCCTCATTATCTTCTCCCCGCCTACTAACGCCACGGGGTGTCCTACTGTGTGTGGGTGATAATGGAACTGGTGCAACTGGGAAACTGGTAGTGCAAGCTGCTAGGAGTCATGGGGACACAGAATAGCTGACAGCAGCACCCGGTTACCTGCCCACTGCTGCTGGTCGGGCGTGGAGTGCTGCCAGGGTGATGAAGGGGTCTGTGCGTTGGGCAGCAAGGACTATGGATGTAACTGTACTCAGGGCTATGTCGTGAGCTTGGATCTGGACTGGAGGAATTTGACCGGGCCTTTACCTGGGGATGAGCTTGCAAATCTGAATTGCAATGGTGGGCTCGTGGCGATCGAGCTGCAGCAGAACTTCCTGACAGGTGTGTGACAGCACGGGTAGTTTGGTTTGGTTTGGTTTGGTTTGGTTTGATTTTGAGTGGTTTGGGTTTGGTTGTGTTGGTGTGTGTTTGTGGTTGTGATGTGTTGTGTTGTGTTGTTTTGTTTTTGTTGTTGTTGTGTTGATGTTTTGTGTTAGTGTTGTGTTGTTTTGCCTTTCGTGTCTGCTCGTGAGTCGTGTGGTGTTAGTGTTGGTGTTTTGTGTTTGTGTTGGTTGTGTTAGTTTGTGTATTGTTGTGTTTTGTTGTGGCGTGGCGTGGCCGTGCGCTTCGCCGATTCGCTTCGTGGCGTATGCATTGGCTAGATGTTTGTTGCGTGTTGTGGCTATGGCTTGTTGTTCCTGTCCGTTCGATAGTCTTGTGTCGTGTATCTTTTCGTGTTCCTTTCGTCATCGTGTCGTTTCGTCTGTCGTGTCGTGTCCGTGTCTTGTCTGCCTGTGTCGTTCGTCGCGTGTCGTGTCTGTGTTGTTGTCGTGTCGATGTCGTTTCGCTTCTGTCGTGTCGTGTCTTTCCTTGTCCGATTTCCGTGGCCGTCTCTTGTCTGTCCGTTTCCGTGCCCGGGGTGCCGTGACTGAGTGACCTCCGTGCCGTGCCGTGTCGCGTCCGTGTACGAGTTGGGTGATCGTTTTAGACAGCACCGTGTTCCAAGTTATGAAATATGTTTATTCAAGTGTAGGTTGAGAAGATTATACCGTACAGTTCCACATGGTGACAGGTGATCCTTGAGTTTTGTGTGCGTTGTTTTTTTTTGTATTTGTTTGTATGTTTTTTGTTTGCTTGTTTGCACGATAGTTTTTTGTTTTTGTCGTCTGGGTGTGGTTTGGTGGTTTTCTGTTTGTTTTGTCTGTCCTCGTGTTGCCTTTGTGGTTGTTTGTTCCTTCTGGGTGTGCGTGTGCTGTCTGTGTGTGTTGTGTGGTCTTTGTGTTCGTCTGTTTTTTTGCGCTTTGTGGTGTGTATGTTTTCCTCTTTTTTGCCGTTTTGTGTGCCTGTTTGCCTCCTGCGTGTCTCTTTGTCTTTCTTGTTTTGTTTTTTGTTTTGTCTTTTTTTTTGCGTTTCATGTCTTCTTTTTTTGTATTTGTTTTGTTTTTTTTTTTTTTTTTGTTTCCTCTCTTCGTTGTGTTTCTGTTTGGCTTTTTGTTGTTTTGTTTTTTTACTCTTCTTTGTTTTTGGTCTTATCCTTTCTTCTATTCTGTTTTTTTGAATTTTTATTCTTTTTTGTTTTTTGTTGTTTTTTTTTTTTTCCTCTGTGAATCTCTCTGTGTTACTTTTTTGTTTTCTTTTATTTTTTCATCCTTTTTTTTTTGTTTTTTTCATATTTGTGTTTTTGTTAATTTTTTATCGTGCACGTGCGTGTGTATGTGGTGTGTTTGGCTTGCCTTTGTGTGTGCTTGGTGTGTTGTGTGTGTATGTGTGGTGTAGGTGTGTGTTGTGTTTGTTCAATCGTGGTGTGCGTGTGTAATGTGTGTTCTTTTGTGTTTTTTGCGTGTGTGTGTTTTGTTCTATATTTATGCTCTTGTTGTTTATTTTGTCTATGTTGTCTTTGTTTTTCTTTATGGTTTAGTCGTTTTTGGTGGTTCGTGGTGTCATTTTTTGTTCTTTTGTTTGTTTTTTTGCGTTTTGTTTTTTTTTATGCTTTTCTTCTCTTGTTGTTTATTTTTTTCTCTTTTTTGTTTTTTTCTCTCGATTTCCTCCCATGAACGTGATGGTTTCGGCATTCCATCATGATGCTCCTGTCTGGAAGCCGCAATCAGCTCCTGTCAACTTGTTGGTGTTCACAAATTGTCACTTAATTAGAAATGAATTAAATTAAATTAAGGGTAAAGCTATTTCTTTCTGAAGGTCCTCAGAACTCCATAGCCCCCTCCCCCCCCCCCCCCCCCCCCCCCCCCCGGCCCCCCTCCCCCACCCCACCCCCCAACCCCCCCCCCCCCCCCCCCCCACCCCCACACACGACATCCACCCACACATTCACACAAACACGCACACACACGCACACTCACTGCTAATCTGGGGGGTCTTCGGTGCCCTTTCATTTTGCTTACAAGGGTGCGTTCTGGGTGGGTAGGCTCCTGTCTGGGATCTGCAATCAGGTCCTGTCCACCTGTTGGTGTTCACTTGTTTGTTAGTTGTCAAGAAGATCTGGGGATGCAATGTCAACAAGTGGTTGGTTTGTATCATACCAATGGTATGGCTTTAATGCATATGGTATGGTATTATTGCATATGGTATGGTATCAATGCATGCGTGTCGTCAGTATCCAGTGTTTAAAAGTAAATTAATAGTACGCCTTATAATGAGGCGTGATGTTGAGTGGGCCAGCCCGTTTGCTTGCTCTGGGGCCAACTTCCAAACTCTTAGACAGAAAATTGAAAATTGAAATAGGTTCCATCCCCAGGCCTTGAGCTTGTGGGAACCCTCCTGTTTTGATCATGTGGCACTGGCTGATAATAGCTACCATGTTGGGTTTATTTGGTTTTGCAGACCCCTATGCGTCTGAGCTTGGACTACCGTGCTGTAGCACAAACTTTTAGGCACATACCTAAGCCGCTTCTCTGTTACCACCTCTTGGACTGACACCCTGGTCCTGAACCTGCTGTCGCCATTGTAGCACTGTCCAGGTAAAGTAGCAGCTGTTTATCTGCCGCCGCAAGATAGGGCTCCCTTAATACCATGCCCCACCAGTCGTTATCATTACTGTTCTAAAGCTGCTTCTGCTTCTCTGTTCCCTGTTCTCACATCATTCTCTGACACCCATGTCCTGGCAATCGCATGCAGGTTCCATTCCATCATCCGTCAGTGCCCTCAAGGGTCTAAGGAAGATTAATCTTGCATGTGAGTTCCTGTTCCTGTTCTTGTTTAGCACAAACCAACACCCGTTACTCTGAAAACCACAGTCAACTATATTTCATGTTGTCTACCTTGCATGTATTCACCTGCATGTGGTCAACATTGCATGTGTTCGTAACCTCTACCTATGTCATGTTTTCTAACCCCTTTCCTGTGTTATCTCCCCTTGCATGTGTCTACAAAAACACCTTGCATTTGGTCTACCTTCATGTGGTCCTAACCTTGCATGTGTCTAACCTTGCATGGTGGTCTACCTTGCTGTGTTCCTATCTTGCTGTGGTCCTAACTTGCATGTTGGTCTACCTTGCTGTGGTCTAACCTTGCAAATTGGTCTGCCATTGCATGTGGTTACCTTGCATGTGGTCTACCGCTTGCATGTGGTCCTAGCCTTGTCATGTGGTCTACTTGCATGTGTCACTTTGCAATGTGGTCTATATAGAACCTTGCATGTGGGTCTACCTTGCCATGTTGTCTATATCTTTCCTGTGGTCTACTTTCCTGGTGGTCACCTTGCCTGTGGTTTTCCTACCTTGCTTTGGTCTACCTTCATGTGGTCTAAACCTGCATGTGGTCTACCCTTGCTGTGTCTTACCTTGGTGCCTGTTTCTATAACCTGGCATTTGGGTCTAACTTTCATGTGGTCTACTTGCATGTGGTCTACCTTCATGTGGTCTACATTGCATGTTGGTCTACCTTGGGGCATGTGGTCTACCTTCGCTTTGGTCTACCTTGCCTGGGTGCTACCTTGCAATGTGGTCTACCTGCATGTGGTCTACTTGCATTGGTCACCGTGCATGTGGTTACCCTTTCAATTGCCTCCTTGCATGTGGTCTAACCTCATGTGGTCTACCTGCAATGTGGTCTACCTTGTCATGTGTCTACCTGCATTGGTCTATCTTGCAGTGGTCTACCTTCATGTGGTTACCCCTTGCATGTGGTCTACATACCTGCATGGGGTCTACCTGCATGTGGTCCCCTTGCATGTGGTCTAAACCTTGCATGTGGTCTACCTGCATGGGTCTACCTTTCACTGTGGTCTACCTTGCATTGGTCTATACCGTGCATGTGGTTCTACCTTTGCATGGTGTCTACCTTGCAATGTGGGTCCTAATTGCATGGGTCTACCCTATACCTTGCAGTGGTCTACCTTGCATGTGGTCTATCTTGCATGTGGTCTACCTTGCATGTGGTCTACCTTGCATGTGGTCTACCTTGCATGTGGTCTACCTTGCATGTGGTCTACCTTGCATGTGGTCTACCTTGCATGTGGTCTACCTTGCATGTGGTCTACCTTGCATGTGGTCTACCTTGCATGTGGTCTACCTTGCATGTGGTCTACCTTGCATGTGGTCTACCTTGCATGTGGTCTACTTGCTGTGGTCCTACCATGCATGTGTTCTATACCTTGCATGTGGAATACCTTCCTGTGGCCAATCTGCATGTGGGTCTACCTTGCATGTGGTCTACCTTGCATGTGGTCTACCTTGCATGTGGTCTACCTTGCATGTGGTCTACCTTGCATGTGGTCTACCTTGCATTTGGTCTACCTTGCATGTGGTGTAACTTGTTATCATGTTGTTCATGGTCCTGAATTTCACAACCAATTGCTCTAGAAGTAACCACTAGATCTGAAGTGCACGACAGAGGGTCTGAGTTCCAGTGATACTGGTATGAAGATGTTTTAAATACAGAGTTCATGGTCCAGAGTATTACAACCTCTAGCTATGGAGGCAACCTCTAGATTTAAAGTGTACGGCAGAGGGCCTGAGTACCAGCGATACCGGCATTAAGATATTTTAAATACAGAGTTCATGGCCCCGAGTTTCACAACCTCTAGCTCTGGAGGCACCCACTATATGTGACGTGTATGGCAGAGGGCCCGAGTTCCAGTGATACCGGTATTACGACATTTTATGTACAGATTTCATGGCCCCGAATTTCACAACCACTAGCTCTGGAACGAACCACTAGCTGTCACGGCAGAGGGCCCGAGTTCCAGTGATACCGGTATTAAGATATTTTATATACAGAGTTCATGGCCCCGAATTTCACAACCACTATCCAGAAGTAACCACTAGCTGTCACGGCGGATGGCCTGAGTTCCAGTGATATCAATATATTTTAGCTTTAGATTTTGTGCGCTTAGGCTGGCTTAGGGTGTATATATTTTATTTTATGCGCCTAGGGTGTATATATTTTAATTTTAGAGTTTATACGCTTAGGGTGTATATATTTTATTTTATGCGCCTAGGGTGTATATATTTTATTTTATGCGCCTACAGCCGGCCTAGGGTGTATATATTTTAAATTTAGAGTTCATTCGCTATTGCGCTTAGGGTGTATACCCACATAGCTGCGCTACCCTGGACATGTGTCCTGATCAATGCTGTAACCCATGCCAGTGTGAGACCAGTGAGCTGTGGGTGCCACGTAGTGATCCCCCCCCCCCCCCCCCCCCCCCCCCCCCCCCCCCTCCCCCCCCCCCCCGCCCCACCCCGGCCCCCACCACACACCCACGCCCACACCCACACCTACACCCACACCCACACTCACACATTCCCTCTCTCTCTTCACCCATGTTGTCCGCCACTACTCATTGTTCGATAGGATGCTCCTATTTCACCTCCACCACCAGCACCACCATCCATCCCATTTTCGCAACCACCACCACCTCCACCATCCTCCTCCTCCTTCTCCTCCTCCTTGTCATCATTATCAACAACCCCAACCTCGCATCTGAACACCCGATGCCCGTCACAGACAATCTGCTGACTGGACCCATACCGGATGAGTTGGCAGCTATTGGAACATTGGTTGAGGTGGACATGACTTGGAACAAGCTGTCGGGAAAGGTGGGTGAGATGGGTGGTAAGCATAAATGGAAAGGAGGGTGATATGGGTGGTAAGTATTGTTTTTAGTATGCGGATTTGGACTGTTCAAGGTTGGGCAAGACCTAGCCTACTTGGCCACCCCTAGACGATAACTTCCATCCATACGTACATACATACATACATACATACATACATACATACATACATACATACATACATACATACATACATACATACATACATACATACATACATGCATACATACGTACAGACATACAAACATACATAGATACATCTATATATATAAATAAATCATGGTGGTCACGGTCGTGGTCGTGGTGGTGTCATCATCGCGTGCCCACGTGCCATGGGCGTGCGAAGTGTAACCGACTTGCAACCAACTTTTCGTTCACCCAACTCGCAACTCCCCGCCTATCGGAATTTTTAAATACCAAAACTGCAGATGCGCTAAGCTAAGCACGCGCGCTCATAGCATGTCCACAACTGCCTCCCATACCATGACGGCAAGACATTTATAATCAGAAGATCCTCTCCTCGGAGGTCACCAGCTGACCCTCATATGGCTTGGCATGGCGCTCGGAATAATAGCTTTCAGTTCTTCACGGATAATGCGATCATGATGCATGGCAACGGTCCTAATGGACAGGAGGGCCCGCAACACCGCCAGCCAGCGCTCAAAGTGAGCTTGCCAGAGCAAGGAAGACAGGGACGTTGCCAACAAGCGTCGACGTGATGCCCGCGCTGCCCAATCCGAGGAGCTACGTCATGCTGGTAATCTCGCAAGTTGTCAGGAACGAGCTACCGTGCCTGAGGAGGAACATGAAGCTGCTAACCAAGCCATGCGCGAAGACTTTGCTGCCCAGCCTGAGGAGTTATGCCAGGCTCATAATCAAGCCAGGCCTTCAGATCGTGATGCTTTCCTTCTCCGTCTGCGAGCGTTGCCACCATTCATCTCACACATGCGCACTTTTGCCATGCCATCGCATCACATTCGTCGTGATTGGCATCCAGTTGTTGCGATTAATTAACTTTGTTCAGATCGCCATAGCCATTCCGTCTCCCTGCACACTCTCGCGCTTGCCACGCTCATCCCATCTTTGCAAGCTCTTTCGTTGTATAGAATAAGAAGTACGTTGCTGCGATTTTTGCTGTTCTGAGTTGACCGAGTCTCGACTGGGGCACAGCACGAGAAGACGAAGCTGCAGGTTTGTAGCCATGCAATTGCACCGGTCCGGTGTTCTCGGGGCGATCGGAATCTGAGCGCTCGCAATGTTGGTAGGTTCGAAGCTCAGCGGGCCCCTCATTCTGCACGATTGAATCCCACAGGGTGAAGTGAAGGGTGAAGAAGATTGTGTGTGCGTGTTGGTGGTTGGGGGCAGGGTGGGTGGTGGGGGGTAAGGTGAGAGAACGAGAGTGTGTGTGGCTGGGGTGGGGTGAGGGGTAGGGAGAGGTCCGGATGGGGGGGAGGGGGGGATGGTTTGCGTGTATGACAGGTTGGGAGGCCACACCTTCCCAACGCGGGAATAGGTGGGAGAGAGGTGTGGTTTGTGGGTTTGGGGGGAGAGTCCAGGGACTTCCAGCAAGGGCTGAGAATGGCTGGCTATCTGGACTTTGTGTAATGGAGAGAGTGGAGGGGGGGGGGGGGGGGGGGGGGGGGGGGGGGGGGGGGGGGGGGGGGGGGGGGGGGGGGGGGGGGGGGGGGAGGGGGGGGGGGAAGGGGGCAGACAGGGCGTTTACCGTTCTGTAACCCACCAGACGAGACCCATGCCCTGGGGGGGGGTGGGGGTGGGGGGGTGGCCACCGGCCACACAGGCTCCCGTACTCGTACATACATACATACATACCATACAAACCTACCTCACTACAAGACCAGCCCCACAGACAGACCAGACAGACAGACAGCCAGACAGACACGACCCGACCTGCATACAGACATCATACAGACCTACATACATACATCACCATACTACAGACATACAGACTACCTAATGCATGCACTTCATCAATGGTCTCAACATTCATATGCAGGTGCCAGCTTCTCTGTGTCCACGCAATTTGGCCTTGACACATCTGAGGTTGTCACACAACCAGTTGTCTGATAAATTTGGTGAGTGCTCCCAGTTTTCCTGTCATGCGTACACAACTTGCAGATCGATGGTATTGCCTCTCTCAATGGTATTGCCTCTCTCAATGGTATTGCCTTTCAATGGTATTGCCTCTCAATGGTATTGCCTCTCAATGGTATTGCCTCTCAATGGTATTGCCTCTCAATGGTATTGCCTCTCAATGGTATTGCCTCTCAATGGTATCGCCTCTCAATGGTATTGCCTCTCAATGGTATTGCCTCACAATGGGATTGCCTCTCAATGGTATTGCCTCTCATTGTATGCTTGTGGAGTTCATGTAGTATTGAGTGTGAAGACATTGCAGTAGTGGCGGGGTGGTGGTGGTGGGGGGGGGTAGTGATGGGGTGGTGTTGGTGGTGGTAGTGGTGGGGTGGTGGTGGGGTGGTGGTGGTGGTAGTGGTGGGGTGGTTGTAGTGGGGTGGTGTTGGGGTGGTGGGGGTCATGTGCAAGTCACACCTAACTTCTCTGTACATACACTAGTGTGAATATGTTGAATAGCCAATGGCAAGTATCGGCAGTTCACACCAAACAATCCCAATCCAAGCTCAAAAAGTCGGCACCGGTCAGTATTCATTAACCAGTTTTAATTTTATTTTGACGACGCGTCGCCACTGCATCGCCATTCCGTCCTTTCATGGTGATTTCCCGTTTTACGATTGGTTCAATGGTTGAGTTTGTTGAAATCAGGCAGAAGGTGCGGGGTTTGAATCCCTACAGGTGCGCCTTAGTGTTCGCGGTCGCTGTCAACCGCTATGGTAGCACTGTCCAGGTAAAGTAGCAGCCCGTTCTCTACCGCCGTAAGACAGGGATCCCTTAATCCCACGCCCCACCAGGCGTTATCAATACTTTCCTTGCATGTTGACGGATGTACCCCCTGAACCCCCTGGGCTCTACACTTTGCGCTCCACCATGCGATGGCTACGCAACAATCCTGAAATCAAACTCGAGTAGCCCAAGTAGCTACTCAACCTAGCCTTCACGAACATGAAATGCAAATCACTGACCTTAACAAGCTTTCTTTAAAATCATTGCTCTTAACTATCTTTATTTAAATACATTGCCTTTGACAATCTTTATTTAACACTCCCCTTAACAATCTTTATTTAAACACAGTGCACTTGACAATCTTTATTTAAACACAGTGCACTTGACAATCTTTCTTATACACCTGGCCGATGCAGATGCTGAGAAGTGTGCCAACCTTTTAATGCTTGACATGAAGGTGCGTTCACACTCAGTTCAGTTGCAGTTCACACTCAGGCCAGTCAGGTCAGATGCAGTTGCAGTTCACACTCAGGTCAGATGCAATTGCAGTTCACACTTAGGTCAAATGCAGTTCACACTCAGGTCAGATGCAGTTGCAGTTCACACTCAGGTCAGATGCAGTTGCAGTTCACACTCAGGTCAGATGCAGTTGCAGTTCACGTTCAGATTAGATGCAGTTGCAGTTCACATTCAGATGCAGTTTCAGTTGCAGATGCCGATGCAGATGCTCAGAAGTGTGCCGACCTTAGAATGCTCGACATGAAGGTGCACTCACACTCAGTGTTTTTTGCTCTTTATTTCTCTGATTCCATGGGCAGCTTGGAAAAAGATCCACCATTCTTTAGCATTGGCAGTTATCGTGGGCACGATGACATGACCCAAACAGTGGCCTTCAGCCGAGGGCTGCTAGAAATGTGCATGGCAGGGACGCATATCTCAATGTTATTGCAAATGTGGGTGGCTTACACGCACATGGATGTTGGGATGTGCGCGTATCGTATTACTTCTGTTTAGCTAGGCTGTTCCCTGAGCCAACCACTGCACTACACCCAAATGTTTCAGCATTTCTGGACAGCCGATTGTGTCAGCTCACAAACATGGCCCACTTACCCACCCACCCACTCACCCACAGCCCACTCACTCACCCACCCACCCACACACACTCACACACAGCCCACTCACCCACCCACACCCACACCCACACTCACCCACAGCCCACTCACCCACCCAATAACCCACTCACCCACAGCCCCCCCCCCCGACCCACCCACCCAACCCCCCAACCCCCCAACCCCCCCCCACACAGTCCCCTCCCCCCACCCCCCCCCACACACACTCACCCACAGCCCCTCCCCCCCCCACCCCCACCCCCCCACCCACCCACCCACCCACCCACCCACTCAACAGGGAGGCCGGCTGGGCGGCCCTCCCATAGCCCAGTACCGCAGATACACAACCACCCTCCGCTTCCTTGACGTCAGCAGCAACCAAGTGCAAGGGACCGTCTCCCCCACCATCAGCTACCTTGTCCGCCTTGACACCCTCAACACAGCAAACAATCCAGGCATAGTTGGGACCCTTCCCGAGCAGCTGCAATACCTCATCGACCTCAAGCGTTTCGACATGCACCTTAACAACATGAGCGGGCCCATGCCCCCTTCGCTCTTCATGAACCTGGGCTCCTTACAGTACTTCGACGTGGGAGGTCAGTGGATCAACGGGAGCATTCCCTCGGAGATAGGCTTCGCGCAGAGCTTGCAGAACATCAACCTTCGCAACAACTCTCTCTATGGCACCATCCCGGAGAGCATGGCGGTCTTTGCAAGGCCAGGCATACATGTGGACCTGCGCCTCAACTACCTGTCTTGCTGTGGGGTTACCTTCACAGGGGATCAAAGCATTCAGGTATGGGGAAGGTAGCCTCAGGGCTTTTTTTACCGCTATATGTAGCGATCGCTAGTTTTGACCCCGTTTTGGCGAAAATATCGCTGTACAAAAGTTCTGTATGTGTGTGCCTTAAATGGCCCTTAAAAGCTATACAAGGCTATAAGGGCTGTAGAAAGCTACAAAATGCTGTAAAAGGCACTAAAACGCTGTCCCTAGAGGAGGCCTAGAGCCATAAAGCTAGAAAACCCCACATATTTGAACAAAAAAGCCCGGGGTAGGCTCCACTTAAGTTAGCCTCCACTTTAGTTAGCCTCCACTTCAGATAGCCCCCACTTAATTTAGCCCCCACTTCACTAAGCCTCCACTTAGGTAACCCCTAACCCCACCTAGACCCTGAACCCTAAACCCTAACCCCCCCTAAACCCTAAACCCTAAATCTTCAAATCAAAACCTTAACCACTAAACCCTAAACACAAAATCCTAACCCCCCTTAGAATTTCCTAAGCTTAAGTGGAGGCTAACTTCCCCCCACCTAACGATTACTTTGACTACAGTCTGCCGAGTTTGCCTCCTTTCCTTCAGTTTTTGTCTTCTTCCAAGTTTGTTTTGCCTCCTTTCCCTCCCCCCTCCCCCCCCCATCCACCCACTGAACACATAGGTACGATTACGTCGACTACAGTCTGTCGAGGTTGCCGCTCCTTTCCTTTTTTTCAAGTTTTTTTGCATCCTTACCCCCCCCCCCCCCCCCCCCCCCCCCCTCAAGTTTCCCCCACCCACCAACCCACCAACCCACCCACCCACACAGAGCTACAATTACTTGGACTACAGTCTGTCGAGGTTGCCTCCTTTCCTTTATTTCAAGTTTTTTTGCCTCCTTACATTCCCCCCCCCACCCCCTTCAAGTTTCCCCCCACCCACCCACCCACCCACGCAGAGCTACAATAACTTCGACTACAATCTGCCAAGGTTGCCTTCTTTCCTCAAGTTTTCCACACATTTCACGGTCCTACGGATAGCCACGGACGCCCTTGGTGAGTACATCGGAGAGATTACCTGTCGCGCCCTTCTAGCAGCCGATGCTGAGGACGTTGCGGAGAACCAGCTGACCTGGTACCTGGACGACGAGTACTACATATACGATGGCTGTAGCTGTGATGCGGGCTACAAGCTGACACAAGTGAGCAAGGCCAGCCGAGAATTGTATGGCACAGTTCTAGACTTTGGTAACATCCCTACTTTCATCTGCGTTCGACACACTCGCAGCTGGGTGGAGGCCCACTCATGGATTTGGATTCTCATTGCCGGTGGCGCGACAGCTTTCATCGTGCTCATCATCTGGTTTTTATTCTTCCGCAACAGACGTATGGCCATTGTTCAGGTTGGTGCTCTCAGTCCCCTGTGTTGGTCCACCACTGTCCTCCACTGTCCACCCCACCACCACTGTCCACTGTGCACCCCCACCCCCCCTCTCAACTTGAACTTGAACTTGAACTTGGTTACGTAGCTTCAGGCAGCAATTTGGCAACATATGCATGGCCATGGTACAGGTTGGTGCTCTCAGTCCCATGTGTTGGCCCACCACTGTCCACCACTGTTCACCACTGTCCACCATTGTCCACCATTGTCCAGGCTCCCCACTGTCCCCCCCCCCCCCCCCCCCCCCCCCCCCCACACACACACACACCACTGTCCACCCCCCCAAGTTGGTGCTCTCAGTCCCATGCGTTGGCCCACCACTGTCCATCACTGCCCAGCCCCCCCCACTGTCCACCACCACCCCCTCTCAACTTGAGCTTAGTTACGTAGCTTCAGACTCCAATTTGGCAACATACGCATGGCCATGGGGCAGGTTGGTAATCTCCGTCCCATGCATTGGCCCACCACTGTCCACCACTGTCCCCCCCACCCCCACCCCCTCACAACTTGAACTTGGTAACGTAGCTCCAAACAGCAATTTGGCAGCATACGCATGGCCATGGTGCAGGTTGGTGCTCAAGTCCCATGTGTTGGCCCACCACTGTCCACCACTGTCCACCACTGTACAGGCCCTCCACTGTCCACCCCTCCCCCACTGTCCTCCACTGTCCACCATTGTCCAGGCCCCCCACTGTCCACCCCCTCAGCACTGTACACCACTTCCCAGGCCCCCCACTGTCCACCACTGCCCAGGCCCCCCAGTGCCCCCTGCCCCCCCCCCCCCCCCCCCCACACACACACACACTGTCCACCACTGTCCACCATTGTCCAGGCCCCCCACTGTCCATCCCCCCACCACTGTCCACCACTGTCCACCCCCCCACCACTGTCCACTGTCCACCCCCACACCCTCTCTCAACTTGACCTTGAACTTGAACTTGGTTACGTAGATTCAGCCAGCAATTTGGCAGCAGACGCATGGCCATCATGCCACTGTTTTTCTGTTCAGCTACAAGCAGCAGCTTCTAGACAGCTCCCTGAGCCAACCACTTGGCTAAGCCCCAAGGTTTTAACAGTTCTGGCCAGCGGATTCTGTCAGCTTCCAGACACACTAGGTTGCATTAGCTTTGGCTGAATAGCCAGTCAGGGGAGCTGCCTAGAAGCTGCCACTTTTAGCTGAAAAGGAAAGCACTGCATCATGCAGGTTGGTGCTCTCCATCCCTTAGCCGTTGTATGTATGTTACGCGTCTGCGCTGCTTTGTGAGCGTCACCATGGCCAACGTCATGAGCCACCCCGTGCTGAGCAGCAGTGCTGTCAGCCGCGTTGAGGTGGTGCAGAGCATATGTGCCTTTGTAATTCAGGTAAGGTTGTTTGTATGTATGTATGTTACAGTCCAGGGGTAGGCCAAGTAGGCTAAAGGGACTTGCCCAACCGTGATAGGAAAGGCTAGAAAGAAAAAACATTGATGACCTGAACCCCCAAGCCGTTTTTGTCTTCCCCTATCCTTTTCCCTTGCTAACTAAGGGCTAGATTTGATCAGATGCGCCTTTTCCTAGTCCCCCCCTTGAAAAACAAAAAGGTACGGGGAAGCTGGTCAGCACTTAACAGGTCAGCTTTTCTTTTCTTTTTTTAAACCACCTGTACCACCTAAACCTGTACCACCTTAACCTTAAGCACCTACACCTAAAACACTTCAACCCTAAAGCACCTACACCTTAAACACTTATATACCACCTAAACCTAACGCAC
Source organism: Chlamydomonas sp. ICE-L (assembly GCA_013435795.1). Lineage (NCBI taxonomy): Eukaryota > Viridiplantae > Chlorophyta > Chlorophyceae > Chlamydomonadales > Chlamydomonadaceae > Chlamydomonas > Chlamydomonas sp. ICE-L. The sequence goes on along the minus strand of JACBWV010000610.1, from coordinate 13,784,662 downwards.
CCAAACCTAAAGCACTTCAACCCAAGTGCTGACCAGCTAGGTTCTGACCAGCTTCCCCCTACCCATTGTTTGGGGTCGGCTATGTCATATAATATTCGTGAATAAATAATATTATATAATATCCCGTATAATATTATGTAATATAAGTTGGTCGAGCCGTCTCACCAGAATTTGAATTTATTTGAAAAAGTAATATTATTGTGACACTACAATAATACTAGTTAATATTAGTTTTCCAAACACTAATATTAGTTGCCGTTCCCTACCCATGGTGCAGTGGTACATCAATTTGCTGAAGCGTGCCTATGGGGAGCCAACCACGGAGAACTGACTGTGGTGGTACTGCAGGTGGGAAGGAGGGGGAAGGGTGAAGGGGAGGGGGGTGGGGAAGATGAGAAGGGGAGGGAGGAGGGGGAGGGAGAGGAAGGGGAGATGGAGGGGAAGAAGGGGGGATTGCGAGAAGGGGAGAGATGGAGAAGAGAGGGGGGAGTGGAGAGGGAGGAGCGACGGAGGGAAGTCTTTCGGTATCTTTATCTTGCTTATTGCTTTCCTTTCTCTTTCTCTGTTTTCTCTTTCTCCCCCCCCCCACACACACACACACACCACCACACACACACAACCCTAAACCAACCACCCACCCCCTCAACCAGTTGGAGACTATCTAAAGGCTTGCACAGGAATGCCCAGAGGCGTTGGACCCAAACGTAAGCCCCAATATACCCCCCCCCCCCACACACACACCCACACACACACAACCCTAAACCAACCAACCACCCCCTCAACCAGTTGGAGACTATCTAAAGGCTTGCACAGGAATGCCCAGAGGCGTTGGACCCAAACATAAGCCCCAATATACCCCCCCACACACACACAACACCACCACACACACACAACCCTAAACCAACCAACCACCCCCTCAACCAGTTGGAGACTATCTAAAGGCTTGCACAGGAATGCCCAGAGGCGTTGGACCCAAACGTAAGCCCCAATATACCCCCCCCCCACACACACACACCACCACACACACACACAACCCTAAACCAACCAACCACCCCCTCAACCAGTTGGAGACTATCTAAAGGCTTGCACAGGAATGCCCAGAGGCGTTGGACCCAAACATAAGCCCCAATTACCCCCCCCCACACACACACACACCACACACACACACAACCCTACTAAACCAACCAACCACCCCTCAACCAGTTGGAGACTATCTAAAGGCTTGCACAGGAATGCCCAGAGGCGTTGGACCCAAACGTAAGCCCCAAAATACCCCACCACCACCACCACCACCACCACCACCACCACCACACACACACAACCCTAAACCAACCAACCACCCCCTCAACCAGGTGGAGACAATCGAAAGGCTTGCGCAGGAATGCCTAGAGGTGCTGGACCCAAATGTAAACTCCCCTTCCCCACCCACCCCCCCCCCCCCCCCCCCCCCCCCCCCCCCCCCCCCCCCCCCACACACACACAACCCTACCTCCCCAACCACCCCCTACCAGTGGAGACTATCTAAAGGCTGCGCAGGAATGCCCAGAGGCGTTGGACCCAAAAATAAACCCAAATGTAACACCCCCCCCCCCCCCCCCCCCCCCACCTCCCCCCCCCCCCCCCCCCCAAAAACCACACAACCTACCACCCGAACCACCCCCTCAACCAGTGGAGACTATCTGAAAGCTTGCGCAGGAATGCCCAGAGGCGTTGGACCAGGGGATTCATATCGTCGCACAACTGGTGAAGAAAGTCGCGTGGGCCAACTTTGGCTACGTGTTGGAGTTGACGTTGGTGGGCATGGAGCGAGGGTCATTCACCATTTCCTTCCACGAGCCCTTGGATGCAACGGTCTTCGGCTTGCAGGTATGAGTAGGGGTCGGCTATGTTATGTAATATTAGTGAAGAAATTATATTATATAATATTGGTCGGACAAGCCGTCTTGACACCAGCATTTCGAATTTATTTGAAAAACTTCAATTATTGTGACACTGTAATAATATTAGTTAATAATAGTTTTTCAAACACTTATATTAGTTGCCGTTCCCTAGGTATGAGCCTGGCACTTATTGTTTCGTGCGACGCGTCGCAAATTGAGCAACTCGGTGCGACCCTGTGGTTTCGATTATACAGTTATCCAGGATGCTCACCGTCTATGGACAGACTAACAGGGTCGTTATAATGCACCACTGCACCACTCTCTAGATACAGAATGGATGTATCAGGTTTTTGTTTCACAGCATCTACACAACACACCCCTCACAGTTGTTTTCGTGCGAAGTGTTGCAAATTGAGCAACTCGGTGCGACCCCTGTGCAACGCGCTGCCCCCCAAACCCCCAGGGCTCCGCGCTTCGTGCTCCGCCCTATACTGTGCTTCGTCACAATCCTGAAACCGGGCTTGCGTCGCAAATTTTGCTACACAATTGGCCCTACTGAAAGCTGAAAAACACAAACCCATGTATGTCACGTGTCAGTAGTAGGGAACGGCAATATGAGATCAAATGATATCATGTCATCATATTACATCATATGATGCCGGCAATCTGACTTGTCTAAAGTTACCATGTATGTACAATATCATATGATGCAATGTGTATGATATCATATGATATCATACTCGCTGTTGGTCAGCATCATATGATATGCCGGTCCCTCGTTAGTAGTACAGTCAGTTACGTGTGTTAGTGTTCACCATCATGCATCTGTGTCAGTGTCTGTTTCAGTAAGTGTCTGTGTCTATCAGTGTCTGTTTCTATCAGTGTCTGTGTCAGTGTGTGTCTGTGTCAGTGTTTGTGTCAGTCTGTTTCAGTGTCTGTGTCAGTGTGTGTCTGTGTGTGTCTGTGTCAGTGTTTGTGTCAGTCTGTTTCAGTGTCTGTGTCAGTGTTTGTGTCAGTCTGTTTCGGTGTCTGTCAGTTAGTGCAACCTAGTCGTGTTAGTAGTATAGTGTCAGCTACGTGCGACAGTAGTTACCGTCATGCATACTATCAATTATCATTCCTTGACATCTTTGTCAGCAAAAGCTTTCTCATTGTTTCTGCTCCAGCTCCAGTTGACACTGTGCTGCTACTACTTCAGGTGTTTCTATACCTGGTGTCACAGGAAAACCACCACAAAAACACCAAAACACTCGCCCAAAACACAAAAAACCCCCCCCCCCCCCCCCCCCCCCCCCCCCCCCCCCCCCCCAATAAAACCAAACCAAACCCAACCAACCAAAC
>JACBWV010000610.1:13720949-13769825 GCA_013435795.1 Chlamydomonas sp. ICE-L | reverse complement strand
GCAAACCACCAAACCAACCAAAGAACCAAAAGAAACCAAATCAAACTTAACAAACCAAACTAAACTGGACCAAACCAATCATTTTTCTGCTCCAGCTCCAGTCGGTACCGTGCTGCTACTTCAGGTGTGTCCATCCTAGTGTCACAGTCCAACCCCACACCACAAAAAAAAAAAAAAAAAAAAAAAAAAACCAAACTAAACTGGACCAAACCAATCATTTTTTCTGCACCAGCTCCAGTCGGCACTGCCAAGGCAAGATTGGCCAAGTGAGCTGATGGGCGTGAAGAAAAAGAGAGCGAAAAAGAGTTTTGGTAAGTCAATATGTACCGCGCATACCTGCACCAGTTATGTTGTGGATGTGGATGTATGCTACTTCTTGGGGTGCATCTTTGTAGTTTCATTTGCATCTTGTGTTTGATTGCTATCTTACTTATCTTCCTGTTGTTGTTCCAATGTAAATGTATGTTACAGGACAGAGAGAGCCAAATAGGCTGTAGGGTTGTTGTTGTAAATAAATAAATAAATACGAATAAATACGTAATTACATGAATATATAACAACTACATAAATAAATAAATAAATATATAAAGAGATAAAAACATAAACAAATAAATGCAGAAATAAATAAATACATGAATAAATAAATAAAGAGATAAATAATACATACACAAATACATAAATACTACGCCTTGTTACGAGGCGTGAGGTTGAGGGGGCCATCTTGTTTGCTTTCACTGGGGCCAACCACCAAATTGTTGTTGTACATATCATGTGATTGGCTTACCCTGCATTACCTTATTCTGGGCTGCCCATGTTGAAAGTGTAGATTTCCCTTGATTACTTGAGATTGGGCAAGTTCCTGTAGCCTACTTGGCTCCTGGTGTCGACTGTATCATAGATGAGTGTCGACTGTATCGTTGATGAGTGTTGACTGTATCGTAGATGAGGATCATAGATAACTTAGATGAGTGGCGCTTGATGTCCTCCTGTTGTCGACTGTATCATAGATGAGTGTTGACTGTATCATAGATGAGTGTTGACTGTATCATAGATGAGTGTTGACTGTATCATAGATGAGTGTTGACTGTATCATAGATGAGTGTTGACTGTATCATAGATGAGTGTTGACTGTATCATAGATGAGTGTTGACTGTATCATAGATGAGTGTTGACTGTATCATAGATGAGTGTTGACTGTATCATAGATGAGTGTTGACTGTATCATAGATGAGTGTTGACTGTTTCATAGATGAGTGTTGACTGTATCATAGATGAGTGTTGACTGTATCATAGATGAGTGTTGACTGTATCATAGATGAGTATTGACTGTATCATAGATGAGTGTTGACTGTATCATAGATGAGTGTTGACTGTATCATAGATGAGTATCATATGTAACTTAGATGAGTGGCGCTTGATGTCCTCCTGTTGTCGACTGTATCATTGTGGGCATTTGGGCAAGTCATTTGGGCTTTGGGCTTTTAGGCAAGTCGTTTGGGCAAGTCATTTGGGCAAGATGGTCATATCCCTACGGCAGCCTGTACCTTGTCCAGGCTGTTAAACAGATGTTCAGGGTGTTTAAGAGGTGTTCAGGGTGTTAAACACCTGTTTATGTACACCATTGGTTGTTGAACACATGTAGTTGTTGAACAGGTGTTTGCCATCCTGAACACCTGTGTAACAACCTGAACAGGTGCAGGCTGCCATAGGGATATGGCCCTCTCCTCCTCTAAGACCAACTAATCAACTCGCTCGATTTTGTTACTGTATGATGTACTCGAAAATGAAAATGGGCAGAATCAGCAATAAAACACACACATTTACAAGTTGCCTGTCTGCATAACACTGTCAGTTACTTCTGGAGTCTTGCAGAATAGCACTGCTCAGTGTTTTTTTTATTTCAGATTTCTGTAGGCCAGGTTGAGTTGACAAAAAAGCTGATTATAGGATTCTTGTGAGGGCATCGCATGGCGGAGCGCGGAGCCTGGGGGGTTCGAAGGGCAGCGTCCAACCCATGCGTCGCCATGCAACGACGGAATGGCGGCGCAGTGGAGACGCGTCGTCAAAAAAAAGAAACAGGGCCACTGCTTGATCTTGACATGCTTAACTTAAACTCCACACATATGACTCACATAAACTGCTTGATCTTATTAATGACACACATAATATATCTTATTAATGACTCACATAAACTGCTTGATCTTATTAATGACACACATAAACTGCTTGATCTTGCCATGCTCAAGCGTCGACTGCTGAACACCGAGGATCAGCACCATTGTTTTTGTTTTCGTCGACATGTCTCGACTGCGTCGCCATTCCGTTGTTGCATGGAGACGCATGACCCCTCGAGCTTTACGCTCCGCTCCCCGCAATGCAATGGCCACACAACACTCCTGAAATCTGTTTTGATTAGCCCAATGTATGTATGTATGTATGTATATTACAGTCCAGGGGTAGGCCAAATAGGCTAAAGGGACTTGCCCAACTGTATAGGAAGGGCTTGAAAAGAAAGAAAAAGCACTGATGAACTGAACCCCAAACAATCGTTCAACCAACAGGGGCCCTGAGTTCGTGCTACAGTGATCATTTAATTCTACAATATTATTTAATCATCATCTCAGCTGGGATGATCTTTTAACTGTACGATTATTATCGCATTTTTTATAAATTGAATTAAGTATTTCCATCCTTCAAAGGAATCAGGATCCATGACCAGCTTCATACTGGAGGTTTTATCCACCAATTCAGGTTCAATGTTCATTTCTCAAAATATTTTTCTATCCTCAGCGTATAACGGACATTCTAATATGAAATGCATTTCATCGTCGACCACTCTTCTACCGTTAACCATCATATCACAGCACCTGCAAATTACACTAGAATGATAGGTACTCCTTTCTGATTCGACATTTAAGTTGTGAGCTCGAAGACATAGTCTTGCTATGCATTTAATATCATCCCTATTGTTCAATAAGTTAGTGTATGTTGAACTATGGTTTCTATCCTCTGACATCATCCAATTCGCATATGTAATAGTTTTTATACCGATTCCTTGGTTTTCACCAAGTAGATCTTCAACCTGGCCTACAGCAATATGAAATAAAAAGCACTGAGCAGCATTTTATAGGCAGCTCCCTGACCCATTCTTAGTCACACTGACAGATGCCTCATCTTCCGCTCCCTTGCCTCTATGTTTACTGGGAGGCTGGGACCCAACTTAGTCTTGTAGCACCAGTCACCAGACACAGAGACGGACAGATTGATGGACAGACAGATAGAAAGGCAGAAAGACGGCTGGTCTGCAACTAAGTTGTGGAACACTGTTCACTAGACAGACAGACAGGCACACACACACACACACAGGCAGACAGACAGACAGACAGACAGATAGACAGCTGCCTCAACTTCCTCAATTCCTTCCTCACCTCTAATGTGCACATTCCTGCAGGAAGCAAACTATTCCAAAGTTCCGCGAAGAAGCTGAGCTGGGCAAAGCTCTGTTTTACCTCATTCTTGGCTCAGCACTCAAGTCAGAAGACGTCCAAGAGTCCGCTCAACGAAGCAGAAGTCTCAGGGAGCACATACTCCGACAAAGAGGGCAAGCACGAATCACCTGCACAGGACCCCCAATATGGAAAACACTCCTATCCAGGGATCCTTGCCCCTCGCGGCGTTAGCTTGTTAGGACAGACTCGATTAGGTCGAGTGCCAGCAGGCAGTTCCTTGAACCCCAGCAGTTCATCCGCGCTTACCAGCTCAGCGCCTCAGGCACAGGGCGCCCCCCCACCACATTCACAGCGAATGAGCGTCAGCGCTCCCAATTCACAGGGGGTGAGCCGCCCACGTTCACGGGGGCTGATCCCATCTCAGTCACAGGGGCTGACCCACTCACAGTCACAGGGTGTCATCCCCCCACACCCAAAGCAGACTAGCTTCAGCCCTCCCAATTCACAAGGGCCGACCCCCCCGCACTCACAGGGGATCACCCCTCCACAGTCACAGCCGATGAACTTCAGCTCTCTCAAGGGGATCAATCCCTCACATTCCCAAGTTGGACCTTCTTCTCAGCACAGCTCTCGGCATTGTCCTCCATTCTCAGACGCATCAAGCGAGGGTAACAACTCAAACATCCCCTTATTCTCAGCCCCTCTGCACTCAGGTATGGACTTGATGATGATAATGATCACTTCCACCTGAACGTGATTGGGTCAGTGGCTTCGCATCCGGCGATGGGCTTGCATCATCACCACCACCACCATCAGCATCCTCTTAACCATCACCATCACTATCCTCATTCTCATCGTCATCATCATCATCACCCCCACCATCCTCATCCTCATCCTCATCCTTATCATCCTCATCCTCCTCGTCATCACCACTACTACCATCCGCATCCGTATCCTCCTCCTCATCCTCATCCTCCTCATCCTCATGCTCATCCTCCTCCTCCTCATCATCATCATGACCACCACCACCATCCTCATCCTCATCCTTATCCTCATCCTAATCCTCCTCATCTTCATCCTCATCCCTATCATCATTATCACCACCATCAGCATCACCATCTTCCTCCTCCTCCTCCTCCTCCTCCTCATCCTTATCCTCATCTTTATCCTCCTCATCCTCATCCTCATCATTCACACCCTCACCATCATCACCACAGCCACCATCCTCATACGCATACTCATCATTATCATCACCCTCCTCCCCCTCCTCATCATCATCATTATCATCATCACCACCACCACCACCACTACCCTCCTCCTCCTCATCATCATCACCACCACCCTCACCACCACCCGCCTCATCATCATCATCATCATCATCACCACTACCACCCTCACCACCACCCTCCTCCTCATCATCATCATCACCACCACCACCCTCACCACCACCATCCTCCTCCTCATCATCATCGTCATCATCATCATCATCATCACCCCCACCCCCCCACCACCACGCATCCCTCCTCTATCATCATCGTCCATCATCATCATCATCCCACGCCTCCCTCCTCCGCCTCCTCCTCCTCCTCCCTCCCCCTCAATCATCATCAGCATCATCACACCACCCGCCTCATCTCTCAATCATCACAATCATCATCATCATCATCACCACCACCACCACCCTCACCATCACCCTTCTCCTCCTCCTCCTCCTCCTCCTCCTCCTCATCACCTCCACCCTCACCACCACCCTCCTCCTCCTCCTCATATCATCATCATTACCACCACCCTCAGCATCACCCTCCTCCGACTCATCACATCCAACCACCAGCGCCTCACTCCACCACCACCCTCCTCATCATCATCATCATCACCACCATCCTCACCACCACCCTCCTCCTCCTCCTCCTCCTCCTCCTCATCATCATCATCATCATCACCACCACCCTCACCACCACCCTCCTCATCATCATCATCATCAACACCACCCTCACCACCACCCTCATCATCATCATCATCATCATCACCACCACCCTCACCACCACCCTTATCATCATCATCATCATCATCATCACCACCACCCTCACCACCACCCTCCTCCTCCTCCTCCTCCTCATCATCATCCCCACCACCCTCACCACCACCCTCCTCCTCATCATCATTATCACCATCACCCTCACCATCACCCTTCTCCTCCTCATCCTCCTCACGAGACTAGAGTAGACTCAATTGCCAAACTCGACTGTGTCATGCAACTAAGCTCGTCCTGGTGTATGTTTTCCAATGCGCAGGTGGATTTTCCCAAGTGCCAGATATTCTAGATCATGACAACTCGAGCGTGATGGGTCCAGCGGCTTCGCAGCCAGACATGGGCTTACACGGGGTGCATGGATTGAATGTGGCAACAGGGATTGCAACTGGCGTACTGGGTCCATCTGAAGTCACACTAGAGAGCTACACATGTGAGATTGCAAAAGGTAAATCACGCATTGTCTCACAGGGACCAGGGATTGTGTCTAAGGCGCGCACGGGATGTATGTCTTGAATGTGGCTGCAGGCATTGCAACATGCTTGATGGGTCCGTCTGAAGTTGCACTAGAGAGCTACACACATAAGATTGCAAAAGGTAAATCACACATTGTCTCACAGGGACCAGGGGTTGTGTCCATGTGACGCACAGGGTGTATGTTTTGAATGTGGCTGCAGGCATTACAACATGCGTGCTGGGTCTGCGAGAGGTGCACTAGAGAGCTACACACACAAGATTGCAAAAGGTAGGTTACGCAGTGTCTCACAGGGACCAGGGATTGTGTCCATGGGACACGCAGGGTGTATGTCTTGAATGTGGCTGCAGGCATTGCAACATGCGTGATGGGATTGTCTGAAGTTTCACTAGAGAGCTACACACATGAGATTGCAAAAGGTGAATCGCGCTTTGTCTCACTGGGGCCAGGGATTGTGTTTGAGGCGCGCACGGGGTGTATGCCTTGGAGGTGGCAGCGGCATTTCAACATGTGTGCTGGATCTGCAGGAGGTACACACGTGAGATTGCAAAAGGTGGGTCAATGCGTGCAGTAAACGAACGCACTACATGGAACAGACATGCAAGCCTCAAACACTTGTTTAGACGGCGCGTTGCCTCTGCGCTGCCATGTGTGTGTAGTTGGGGGATGATGGGTGGGTGGTGGTAGGTGGTAGATGGGTGGTACATGGGTAGGTGGTGGTGGGTGGGTAGATGGGTGGTAGATGAGTGGTAGATGCCTCTGCGCTGCCATTTAGTCGTTGCATGGCGACTCATTGGTTTGGCGCTACCCCCTGAACCCCCCGGGCTCCACACTTCCGCCATGCGATGGCTACCCAAGGACCCCAAAATCAGGATTGATTACTCCAAGTAGGTACTCAACCTGGCCTACATAAATCTGAAATCAAAACAACTGGGCAGAGTCACACAATTTGGCTTATGTGGCCACCCTCCGCCTTGGGCATCCAGCTAATTCATGCTGCCACCAGCTGTCACCACTGTTTTGTTTCGTGCATCGCAAATTGAGCAACTCGATGCGCCCTTAGTGCGACGCGCTGCCTCCTTCACCCCGCGGAGCGCTAATCGTGGTGCCCGGGGAGGTCGGGGGGACATTTCACACACACACACATCCACATACACTTACACGCACGCACACTTACACCCACCCACCCACCCACATCCACACTCACACACACACACACTTACACACACAAACACTTACACACACACACACACACACACACACACACACACACACACAAATTCACGCACATGTAACAATCCAATCCAAATCCCCCTCCTCCTGCAGTCATCTGCATGGCAGGCACAGGGGGCCAGGTTCTGATGGCTGGAAAGACTTTCACAGCGGTGAAGGAAACAGTGAGCAGCCCAGAGTTGGCTGAAAAGCATGTAACAATCCAATCCAGTTCTCCTTCGCCTGCAGTTATCTGCAATGCTGGCTCAGGAGGGCAGGTGTTGATGGCTGTAAAAGCATGTAACAATCCAATCCAATTTCCTATTCTCCTGCAGTCATCTGTAATGCTGGCTCAGGAGGGCAGGTGTTGATGGCTGTAACAGCGTGTAACAATCCAATTTCCTATTCTCCTTCGCCGGCAGTCATCTGTAATGCTGGCTCAGGAGGCCAGGTGTTGATGGCTGTAAAAGCATGTAACAATCCAATCCAATCCAGTCCAATCCAATCCAATCCAATTTCCTATTCTCCTGCAGTCATCTGTAATGCTGGCTCAGGAGGCCAGGTGTTGATGGCTGTAAAGCATGTAACAATCCAATCCAATCCAGTCCAATCCAATCCAATCCAATTTCCTATTCTCCTGCAGTCATCTGTAATGCTGGCTCAGGAGGCCAGGTGTTGATGGCTGGCAAGACTTTCACTGCGGTGAAGGAAAGGCTTGAAGAGTTGGGCCCCGTGGATCACGACGGGATGCCGAGTGAGGGGAGGAGTATACGGAGTACCTTAAGGAAGGGACTCATGTTCTGGTGAGCGCCAAATAAGTAAATGTGCCCGCTTTCATGTGTGATTCGTGTGTGCTGTGCGATGCCTAGTGAGGTGAAGAGTATGAGGAGCACAATACGTAAGGGACTTATGTTCTGATAAAAAGCACATGCTACATGGATCACAATGTTTAGCGACCAGATCACCAACAGTGCCCGTATTAATCCAGCCCTGCCTGGTAGTCTAGAAGTTTCTTGACAATTCAAGGTTGGGCACATCTCTTAAGCCTGACTTGGGTGCCCCTGGCTTGTGAGTTGGTGAGCCCAGGGCAGTCCCGATGGTGGACACACACACACACACACACACACAAGCTGCAAAAATATGGAGGTGTCAAAAGAGCCTTACTTGGCTACCCCTGGCTTGTAAGTTACATACAGTGTCTGCGATTGGTTTTCGAATCACATGAGCCTGAATCCCCTCCCCCCCCCCCCCCCTCCCCCGCCCCCCCCCCCCTCGCCCCCCCTCCCCCCCTCGCCCCCCCCTCGCCACCCCCCTCCTCCCTCCCATCCCTCCTCCTCCTCCCTCCTCCCTCCTGCCCTGTCCCCCCTCCCCCCCTCCCTCCTCCCCCCATCCCCACCGTCCTACCGTCCCCTTTTTCTCCACCCCCCCCCGCCCGCCCCCCCCCCCCCCCAACAACACACACACAACCGCTCCCTCCCACCTCGCACCTCCCCTCCCTCCTCTCCTCCTCTCTGCTCTCTCCTCCATCCTCCCACCTCCCCCCTCCGACCTCCCGTTTCCCTCATCCCTCCCCTACCTTGTCCTTTTCATCACACTTCCCACCTAACACCTAACACCTAACACCTAACACCTAACACCTAACACCTCCCCAATCCCACCTCCATCCTCCCACCTAACACCTCCCACCTCCTCCCTCTCCCCCCCCCCCAGGAATCGAAACAACAGAAAAGTAGACCATGACCGCGCGTTGGTGTACGACATGGGATCATACGGCACAATTCGGAAAAATCGATCCCTCTCTCCCTCGTGGTCCTCCCGTCCCATCTATTGACTACTAAACGACTACAGAGGTGTTGATCTAGATGGATTGACCCCAACCTGTCCAGCAAGTCAAGTGTGAATTCCCGTGCGAGTAGTGTTGAGGGAGACCCTACCGCTGTGAAGGGTGATGTAGCTGTAGATTCGTTCAAGCCGAAGCTGGTGCGGTACAAGCCTGACAGGAGGGCTAACGTGGTGAGCAGTTTTTTTTATCAATTTGTTTAACTTCAAAAAATGAGCTGGTGCGGTACAAGCCTGACAGGAGGACACAGCATTTTTTAGACCCTGAACCCTGATCAATCAGCCAGCCTTTTATAGATCCTGAGCCCCGATCAACCAGCCAGCCTTTGTTTAGACCCTGAACCCCGATCAATCAGCCAGCCTTTGTTTAGACCATGAACCCCGATCAATAGCCAGCCTTTTTTAGATCCCTGAGGCCAGATGCAACCAGCCCGCCTTGTTAGACCCTGAACCCCGATCAATTAGCCAGCCTTTTTTAGACCCTGAAACCCGATCAACCAGCCAGCCTTTGTTTAGACCCTGAACCCCGATCAACCAGCCAGCCTTTTTTAGACCCTGAAACCCGATCAACCAGCCAGCCTTTGTTTAGACCCTGAACCCCGATCAATTAGCCAGCCTTTTTTAGACCCTGAACCCCGATCAACCAGCCAGCCTTTGTTTAGACCCTGAACCCCGATCAACCAGCCATCCTTTGTTTAGACCCTGAACCCCGATCAATTAGCCAGCCTTTTTTAGACCCTGAAACCCGATCAACCAGCCAGCCTTTGTTTAGACCCTGAACCCCGATCAATTAGCCAGCCTTTTATAGATCCTGAGCCCCGATCAACCAGCCAGCCTTTGTATAGACCCTGAACCCCGATCAATTAGCCAGCCTTTTTTAGACCCTGAAACCCGATCAACCAGCCATCCTTTGTTTAGACCCTGAACCCCGATCAATTAGCCGCCTTTTGAGACCTGAAACCCGATAACAGCCAGCCTTTTTTAGACCCTGAAACCTGATCAACCAGCCAGCCTTTTTTAGACCCTGAAACCGATCAATCCAGCCAGCCTTGTTTTAGAACCGAACCCCGATCAATTAGCAGCCATCGGGTTTTTAGACCCTGAAACCCGATCAACCAGCCATCCTTTGTTTAGACCCTGAACCCCGATCAACCAGCCAGCCTTTGTAGCCCTGAAACCGATCAACACCAGACTTTGTGGGAGACCCTGAAGCCCGATCAATTAGCCAGGCCTTGTTTAGATCCCTGAACCCGATCCAACAGCCATCTTGTTTAGACCCTGCACCACGATCAATGAGCCAGCCTTTTTGACCCTGGAAACCCGATAAACCAGCCAATCCTTGTTTAGACCCTGAACCACGATTCACCCGCCAGCCTTTTGAGCCCTAAACCGATCAACCAGCCATCCTTTGTTTAGACCCTGAACCCCGATCAATTAGCCAGCCTTTTTTAGACCCTGAAACCCGATCAACCAGCCAGCCTTTGTTTAGACCCTGAACCCCGATCAATTAGCCAGCCTTTTTTAGACCCTGAAACCCGATCAACCAGCCAGCCTTTGTTTAGACCCTGAACCCCGATCAACCAGCCATCCTTTGTTTAGACCCTGAACCCCAAAGAAGCTGGTAGTAGCACCCCAAAGGTTACTAGGAGCACCATGGTTCTACAGAATGACATTGGTTCCTTTCCTTAAAAAGACCACTATAGTGAGCCTTGTACGTATGTTACAGTCCAGGGGTAGGCCAAATAGGCTAAAAGGACTTGCCCAGCCGTGATAGGAAGGGCTAAGAAGAAAGGGCATCGATGAACTTAACCCCCTATGACCTGGCACTGGCACTATGACCTGGCACTGGCACTATGACCTGGCACTGTTGCTCTCTTATCAATCTTGCTTGTCCAGCTGCCTGGTTGATTGGTTTGCTCTTGGATTGATGAACTGATTGGTTGGTTGGTTAGTTGATTGATTGATTGATTGATTGATTGATTGACTGTTTGATTTATTGATTGATTGACTGGTTGATTGATTGATTGATTGATTGACTAGTTTTTATAACAAAGCATGAGGTTGAGGGGAACAGCCCGTTTGCTTGCACTGGGGCCAACCACCAAATTGGCAGGCTGTACTACTTTCTTAATCCTTCTTCTCCCTCTCTGCCTCAGGGGTTCGACTTCGAGGACAAGGTGCTTCGTCTTTTTCATATCATGACCCCTAAGCTGGCTGAAGAAGGGGTTCAATTCAATGAGATGAATCTGGAGGAGGAATGGGTGTGCATTGAAAAGCCGTATTTCTATGCCCCTGGTGCGTTAAAAAAAAATTCTTTTTTTTCCCGGCGGCCGTACTTCTATGCCCCTGGTGCTTTTACATTTATTGTATTTATATTTATATTTTTCGGCGGCCGTACTTCTTTTCTCCTCGTGCATTTGCATTTATTTAATTTTTATATTTGTTTTTCCGTTTCGGCGGCTGTATGAGATGCTTCCATGCTCCACGTGCATTTAATCATTTTTCTTTTTTCGGCGGCCATACCTCTATGCTCCTGGTGCGTTAACATTTTTTTTTTTTTTTTTTTTTTCCGGCGGCCGTACTTCTATGCTCCTGGTGCGTTTACATTTATTTTATATATTTTTTTTTCTTTTTTTTTCCGGCGGCCGTATTTCTATGCTCCTGGTGCAGTACATTTTTTTCTTTTTTTCCGGCAGCTGTACCTCTATGCTCCTGGTGAATTTACATTTATTTTAATTTTTTTTTTTTTTTTTTTTTTTTCGGCGGCCGTACTTGTATGCCCCTAGCGCGTTTTTGTATTTGTACAAAAAACATTTTTGCCTGGGCTGGGTCTCCATGCTGTAGCCCTAGACTCCAGGATTTTGTCGATGTGATAGGCAGAGTCACTCCTATTCAAGGAGGGAATAGGCACCCTTAGGCCGGCGGCCATACATCAATGCTCCTGGCGAGTACAAAATGATTCTCTACCACTGTTTTTCTTTTTGGCTACGAGCAACAGCTTCTAGGCAGCTCCCCTGGCTGGCTGCTCAGCCAAAGTGTAAGCAACCTATACAAACACAAACAGACACACACAAAC
This sequence comes from Chlamydomonas sp. ICE-L, assembly GCA_013435795.1. Taxonomy (NCBI): domain Eukaryota; kingdom Viridiplantae; phylum Chlorophyta; class Chlorophyceae; order Chlamydomonadales; family Chlamydomonadaceae; genus Chlamydomonas; species Chlamydomonas sp. ICE-L. The sequence continues at coordinate 13,757,745 of JACBWV010000610.1, read as the reverse complement.
TCACACACACACAAACACACACACAGACACAGACACACACACAAAAACACACACAAACACACACAAAGCACACACAGACACATAGTCACAGACACACCCAAGCACACACACAAACAAACATACACACACTCACCCAAACACACAAACAAACACACAACCAAACACACAAACATACGCATACAAACACACACACACACACACACATACAAACAAACGCAAAACACACACACACACACACACATACACACGCACAAAAACATACACACACACTGCCCTCATGCTCGCTCGCAGGTGTGGTGCCCATCAGCTCCGTTTCGCCCGTACGCATTCCAGCCAGATATGACTGTCCAAGCTCTGACCAAGATCCTGCGCGCTCCATGTCAATCACTGGCCCCGCTTCCCTGTCCGCTTCCTTGCCCCTAGAGCCCGCACCCATGTTCCCCGCCATCAGCATGGTGTTCTGCATGGTGGATGGCGGAAAAACTTTCTCCTCCATGTTTAGGAGGGACACGAGTGAAATCCATCGGACTTGCGTCTCAGTCGTGCGCAGCACCTTGCGCCAGGTAGGGGGCTACAGGATGAATGATAGTGGTAGTAGTGGTAGTAGTATGATGTAGTCCATGCCCCCCCCGCCCCCCCCCTCCTCATTCTCACCCCCACAACACGCACCAGTGACTACAGTGCAATGTCTGAAGTCGTGCGCAGCACCTTGGGGCAGGTGGGGGGCTATGCATATAACCTTATCACATGCATTCTTTGCCTTGCTTTTATTTTTGGCGGAGCCCCCTCTTCAACAGGGCGGGAGCCCCCAGGGTTACCCATCTGTCTGCCAACCGACCGACTGTCTGACCAAGATGAAGCCTGACACGTCAGCCAACGGTCAAGTAGCTAACTCGCTTCTGTTGCCACATGCTGCTTCGCCGCGATCACTCTCCGCCATTTTTATCGCCGCATGCGACGCTGCATAGAACTTGTTGCTAGTATTTTTGCCTCTGGAGCGCGAGCCCATGTTCCCTGCCATCAGCATGGTGTTCTGCATGGTGGATGGCAGGAGCACCTTCTCCTCAATGTTCAGGAGGGACACGAGTGAAATCCATCGGACTTGCGTCGGGAGTCGTGCGAAGCAACCTTGCGCAAGGGGGCAGAGGTGGGGGGTGGGAACAGGGACAGGAGAAGGAGTGAGGAAGAGGAGGAGCGAGGTCTCAGGGAGGAGTGAGGACGTAGGAGGAGGGAGGAGGAGGAGGGGAGGCCGGAGAGCCCGACACCACCCACACCACCCAAAGCATAACCCGCCCCCCCACGAATAACCCCACAAACCCACGCCCCCCCCCCCCTCCCCCCCACAGGGACGGACACCGCGCGAAGGCAGACACCCGCACCAATCCAAAACACCGCGGACCAACCAACGCAGGAGGTACCGGGATAGGGGCCGGGCCCAACCAACCCACAGACGCCAACAGGGCAAAGACAGCTGAAGCGGACAAAACGGCAAGAGTCCCAGGGAAGAAACCAAACACACACACCAGTGAATAGATGCGCCTGTGCTCAGTCGTGTGCAGCACCTGCGCATGGGTGGGGGACAGGTTGAATGATAGTAGTAGTATGATGTAGTACATGCCAGCGTCCCCCACCCCCCCCACCCCACCCAAACACCCCACCCCATCCCCCCCCAAAACCCAAACACCCTACTAGAGTGCCCTGTTCCCTCCCAGTCATGCGCAGACCTTGCGCCCAGGGGATTATATGTAGGGATCGGGACAACTAATATTAGTGTGGAAAAAACTATATTATATAATATTATATAACATTAAACTAATATTAGTTCATATATTAGTTCATGCTTTTAGTTGGTCAAATATTGTTTGAAAAAAGTTCACACGATTGTTGTGAAGAACTAAGCCTTTAAGGAGAGCCGGAAGCCGGCTGGTGTCGGGAGCCAATCTGGATGCTTACAAAAATAAAACAAAGCATTTGAAACGCGGAACTGGAAAAGCGGAACTATCATAGGAACTATCATATGAACCGGCCCGTGGCCGAATGCTCAATCAACATTGTGGCCGAGCATTGTAAGCTTAGGCAAAATAGGTAGTGTACCTAGACTGTGTCTAAATCACAATAGAAAGCTACAAGCACCAGCTTCTGGGCAGCTCCAAGGTGCACTAACTACAATTTTAGTAGTGATAGAAAGTTAATTATGCAAGTTTAGTTTTTTTTGAAGTAGCTGTCCATTCTGTTTATCTATGGGACATGCCCTCCATACATCGAATGGGAATCGCTGCTCGCGTGCTCCACGAGAAGATTGTGGAGTGGTGGTGGAGGGGTGATCAGGAGCAATGTGTGTTTGGGTGTGCATTTGTATATGTGTATGTGTGTGTATGTGTGTGTGTTTGTATGTGTGTTTTTGTTTATGCGCGTTTGTATGTTTGTGTTTGTATGTGTGTGTTTGTTTGTGTGTGTTTGTATAATGGTTATGTGTTTGTGTGTGTGGTGTGCGCGCGTATTGTGTATGTGTGGGGTATTGTGTTTGGTGTTGTTGGATTGGTATGGAGATAAGAAGATTTTGTGTATGTGTGTCAGGTTTGAAGTTTGATGTGTGAGTTTGTATGGATGTTGTATGTATGGTTTGTGATGCAAAGTGTCTATGTATCCTATCCATGTAGGGTGGTTAGTGGTGTGTGGTTTGTTATGTGTGTGGTGTGTGTGTGTTCTTGGAGGGGGAATTCCCAGCTGTCCTAGCATCATGTCCTTGGATGGGGGGAAAGCGCCCATCTGCCCCATCCATGATGATCAAGTCGGGGCCCATCCTCCGTCCTGCTGGTCCTAGCAACCGTGCAATATTCCTTGTGCTGCTTGGTTGTCTGGTGGGGTTTGAGGCGGAACATTTGTTATTGCACCGCTTGCGAAACAACACGCAAGCCCCGAGAGTGCCTGGGCTCTCACTGAGGGCCACGTCAAACATGTCGTGGTAGGTGAACTTGTCCCGGTTTAGGTGGGCTACCAGCACCTCCGGCTTCCACAATGTGCAGTTGTGTTGCTGCATTCCACCATCGTTCAGTTGGCTCTGAAGCGTTCTACCGCGCTTAACCGCCCAGGGCTTCGGCGGTAGCATATCGCTGTCACGCACAAATAGAAACGAAACTAATCTAACGCGGGATGCCTAGGCAAGCTGTTAAGCTGCGATACGGTAGGAAGCTGCGAGTAGAATGAAAGCGCAATGCCGCGAGAAGAAAGAAATGATGAAAAGGAGAAAACGCCCCCGAAGTACAGGCAGTACAAATTCGACTAATATTATATAATATTAATTATTATATAACATAGCCGTTCCCTAATTATATGTCCTATCTGACACCTTTGTTTTTGTATTATAGTTTTTTGCTTATTTTGTGTTTATATTACATTTTTATTATGCTTTTATATTGATTTTTTTATTTTGTTTTTATATTAAATTTCCGATCTGACACTATTTATTTATTACTTGGAGAATATTTTTCTGTAAATCTAAAGTCTAATATTAATTCAATGTTAGTTAACATTAGTTGATATTTATTTTCAAACACTCATACTAGTTGCCGTTCCCTACCCATGTATGATGCTGGTGTGACCCATGTGTGACCCATGTTTGATGCAGCAGTGACCCATGTGTGACCCATGTATGACGCAGGTGTGACCCATGTGTGACCCATTTGTGACCCATGTTTGACGCAGGTGTGACCTATGTGTAACCCATTTGTGACCCATGTGTGACGCAGGTGTGATCCATGTGTGACCCATGTGTGACCCATGTGTGACCCATGTTTGACGCATGTGTGACCCATGTGTGACCAATGTTTGATGCATGTTTGACGCAGGTGTGACCCATGTTTGATGCAGGTGTTACCCATGTGTGACCTATGTGTGACCCATGTTTGACGCAGGTGTGAAAAATGTGTGACCCATTTGTGACCAATGTTTGATGCAGGTGTACAAGGGATACCTGTGTCGCAAGTGGGATGGAGAGCTGAAGTACATGGTCGCCTTTGAGAACCCTGCAGTGAGTAATAGTGTCCTGCCTGTCTATTACTGTACTGAAGTACATGGTCGCCTTTGAGAAACCTGCAGTGAGTAATAGTGTACTGCTTGTCTGTTATTGGTAAAACAATTGTTTGGGGTTCAGTTCATCAATGCTTTTTCTATAGACCTTCCTGCCACAGTTGGGCAACTCCCTATAGCCTTTTTTGCTTACCCCTGGACCGTAACATACATACATACATACATACATACATACATACATACATACATACATACGTACATACATACATACATACATACATACATACATACATACATACACACTGTACAGAACTGTACTGCAGTACACAGTACATTTTACTGCTCTGTACCGTACTGTGCTATTCACATGTGAAATACTTATCTGCACATTCCAATCTTAAAATAGGTTGACCAGCATTCTCAATGTACGCACATCCTCATTCCATGATTTTCAAACCATTACCCCCATGATTTCTGTGTGACACGAATAAGCCTACCTACAGCGCGCTCCATACACTCCAACTTCCTATGTGTTACTTACACACCCATGTGTCTTTGGCGTATGCAGGCTGCTCTGCATTTAACTGCACATTCCAATCTTAACAATAGGTTGTACAGCATGTCTAGAATGCTCTGTCTTGGGGTCTAATGGTTCAGGGGTACCTCATGTTTGCTGACTGCCCCTCATCGGTACACCTGATTCCATGATTTCAACCATCACACGCCCGTGTATCTTCCACGCATGCAGGCTGCTCTGTCTTGGTGTCAAACGGTTCAGGAGTGCCTCATGTATGCTGACTGCCCCTCATCGGTACATCTGATTCCATTGATCCAACCATACACGCCCTTGTGTCTTCCATTTCCACGCCTAGCAGGCTGCCTGTCTTGGTGTCAACGGTCAGGAGTGCCTCATGTATCTGACTGCACACCCTCCATCGGTAACCACCCTGATTCCATGATTCCAGAAACCTACAACGCCTCGTGTGTCTTCCACGCATGCAGGCTGCTCTGTCTTGGTGTCAAACGGTTCAGGAGTGCCTCATGTATGCTGACTGCCCCTCATCGGTACACCTGATTCCATGATTCCAACCATTACACGCCCGTGTGTCTTCCACGCATGCAGGCTGCGCTGTCTTGGTGTCTAACGGTTCAGGAGTGCCTCATGTACGCTGACTGGCCCTCATCGGTACATCTGTCATGGCCTGAGGAGAGGGACGATCAGGGCAGGATGCTCTTTAGAGGACCCAGGTGTGTCGAGTGTTGGTTTGTCGGTGTCGGTGTCAGTGTGTTTGATGTGTCTGTGCCAGTGTGGTGTGTTTGGTGTGGAGTGTCGGTGTCGGTGTTGGTGCCAGTATTGGTGTCGGTGTCAGTCTGGTGTGGAGTGCCTGATTAATGCTGACTGGCCCTCATCGGTACACCTGTCAAGGCCTGAGGAGAGAGACGATCCGGGCAGGATGCTCTTTAGGGGACCCAGGTGTGTCTAGTGTCAGTGTGGTGTGGTGTGTGTGGTGTGTCGGTGTCAGTGTCAGTGTGGTCGAGATATTCATGTATTTTAGCTATTCATTTACCCATGTAGTCATGTATTCATCAACATCCCGAACTTACCCTGACCTTGTTCAGGATGAAAATGGGACTGTGCCATGGCTTCCCCCGAACTATTGAGCCAGACCACCTAGGACGAGCTGACTACCTTGGGACTTCCATCAATACAGCTGCACGCTACATGGATGCAGCGGCTCATGGAGGGCAGGTGAGTTTTTGTGTGTGTGGGGGTGGTGTGTGTGTGTGTGTTTTGTTTGGTGGAGGGAGGGGTGGGGGGGGGGGGGGAGGGGGGGGGGGCGGGGGGGGGGTCGGGGGTGGGGGGTGGGGGGCGGTTTGGGTGTTGGGGGGTGGTTTTGGGTGGTGGGGGGGGGGGGGTGGGGGGGTGGGTGGGCAAACGAACAGGATGTCCATCAAAACAGATGCTCGCTATATGGATGGGGCGGCTCATGGAGGGCAGGTGAGCCATGGGGGCAAGTCTCACCAACACACAGCCACCCAGTTAGCACACTCAGTCACCCAGTCACACACCCAGTCACCCAATCACCCACAATGGGGTTGGGCAAGTCCCTTTAGCCTATTTGACCTACCCCTGGACTATAACATGCATACAGACACCCACAACCAGTCACCCAGTCACTCATCAACACAGCTGCTCGCTACATGGATGCAGTTGCTCGTGAAGGGCAGGTGAGGGGGGAAGCAAGTGAGCGGGCGGCAAGGATTAGGGAGAGGAGGTAAGGAGGATGGGGGGGACGAACAGGAGGGTAATCAGCAGGGTACTTGCTACATGGATGCTGCTGCTCGTGAATGGACAGTTGAGGGGGAAGCAAAGTATGGGGCTTGTAAGGAAGAGGGTGAGGAAGGGAAATGGGGAGGTGGGTGGTGGGTAGTGGTGGGAGGGGGGTGGTGGGTACAAACGGCGGGCAATCAGCATGGTACTTGCTACATGGATGCTGCTGCTCTTGAAAGGCATGGTTGGGTGGGAAAGCAATGATGGGGGCGGTGAGGAAGAGAAGGAGGGTACGGGGTAGGGGGGGGGGGGGGTGGGGTTTTGGTGGTGGGGGGGGGGTTTTTTTTTTTTGTTTTTTTCTTTCTTTTTTTTTTTATTTTTTTTTTTTTTTTTTTTTTTTTATTGTTTTTGTGTCTTTTTTTTTTTTTTTTTTTTATTTTTTTTTTTTCTTTTTTTTTTTTTTATTTTTTGTTTTTTTTTTTTTTTTTTGTGGTTTTTTTTTTTTTTTTTTTTTTTTGTTGTTTTTTTTTGTTTTTTTTCTTTTGTTCCTTTTTCCGCCCCTCTTTCCATTTCCCTGCTTGCTCCTCTTTCTATCCTGGTCATCTCTTCCCTTTCCTCCCAGTACTTTTTCCATCCTCCCCTTTTGCCCTCCTATCCGGGTCAACACGCTGTTTACTACTGTTTACATGCTGCGGCTCATAGATGGATGGTGAGGGATGGTGGGCAGGTTAAAGGGGAGAGGGAAGGTGGAAATGAGGAGGGGGGGGAGAGGAGGAAACATTTTTTGCATGGGGCATGCCTTTTAGTTTGGTAAGTTGTAGTTTGGTTACGTTTGGTAGTTGTAGTTGTTTTTAGCCATTTCTCAAATTCTTGAATCTTACTTTTCCGTCTGCGATTAACCTTTGCAGAACTCTCCCATAAACCTGTCCCACACCCAGTCACCCACACCCATCCCCTGTCCCCACACCGTCCCAACAAAACCCCAGCCACCCATTACCCAAGTGCAACCCCACCCCAGGTCCACCCCACCCAGTCCAACCCACCAAGAGGCAACCAGCAACCCACACCTCAGTCACCCACACCCATTCACCCACACACCCAGTCACCCACACCCTTCCCACCCACACCCCCAGTCACCCACTCCTCCGTCCCCAACCCCACGGCCTTATTCACACACAGCCCATTCACCCGAACCCCCCTTCCCCACCCCCGAATTTCCCCCCACACCATTCACCCACATACACCGCCCCTTACCCCCTACCCAGTCCCCCACACCCGATCCCCCACAAGCCCACCAACACAGCCCATTCCACCCCCCAACAACCCACTAAAAAAACACCCACATCCATTCCCACCCCAAAACCTGTCCCCACACCCAGTCACCCACACCCAGTCACCCACACCCAGTCACCCACACCCAGTCACCCACACCCAGTCACCCACACCCAGTCACCCACACCCAGTCACCCACACCCAGTCACCCACACCCAGTCACCCACAGCCCAGTTCACACCACCCCCAGTCACCCAACACCCAGTTCCCCTGTCCCACACCCTTTCACAAAACCCAGCCACCCACACCCAGTCACCCACACCCCAGTCACCCACACCAGTCACCCACACCCAGTCACCCACACCCAGTCACCCACACCAGTCACCCCACCACCCAGTCACCCACACCCAGTCACCCACACCCAGTCACCCACACCCAGTCACCCACACCCAGTCACCCACACCTAGTCACCCACACCCAGTCACCCACACCCAGTCACCCTGTCCCACACCCTGTCAACAAAACCCAGCCACCCATACCCAGTCACCCGATCACCCACACCCAGTCACCCACGACCAGTCACCCTGACACCCTGTCACTCACACCCAGTCACCCACACCCTTCTCACAACTCAGATTGTTTGCGATGAGGAAACCGCTGCTGAGGCCCTCGCGGTGCTTCAAAAGGTAATTTGTGATGATTTGTGGTGATTTGTGATGATGTGTATTGAGTTGTCTTGAGCTTGCTGTGCTTCAAAATATGAGTTGTTGTGATTTGTGATGATTTTGTTATGCTTCAAAAGAAAAGTTGTGACGTGTGTGTTGTGCTTCAAAATGTTATTTGTGATGAGTTGTAATGATTTTGTTGTGATGAGTTTGTTGTGATGAGTTGTGATCAGTTTTTTGTGATGAGTTGTGATGATGTTGTGAGAATTGTGATGATTTTGTTGTGCTTTAAAGGACGAGTTGTGATGATTGACGTGTGGATTGATGTGTGTGTTGTGCTTCAACATATGGGTTATGATGCTACTTCCATTCATCGTTTGTTTTTCCAATAAAGAGTCGCTATTCTGTCGATGCATGGCGACGCATAGGTCTAGCTAAACTAGTCAGAATCGTCCCCAGAAATGGCTTTACGCTCCGCGGAGGTCAGAGGGCAGGGCGTCACACTTGAGTCTCACTGAGTCACTCAATGTGTGATGCCCAGCACACACAAACAAAACTGCTTACATGTATTCCGGTGGATCCCCCCCCCCCCCCCCCCCTCCCCCCCTCCCCCTGCGTACACTTCCCTCCTCCCTTCATCGTCCCGAATATGTCAGGAAGAGTTAGGGAGTATGTTTGTGGGCGGGGGTACATGGTTGGGTGGGGGTGGGGGTGGAGATAACTGGGGGGGGGGGGGGGGGGGGGGGGGGGGGGGAGTACAGTGGTGTTGTGTGCTTGTGGGTGCACAAGGGAGACCATCACAAGGGATATGCGTCCGTCAATGTTTTAAGTTGCATGTATTGCAGAGAATTCCGTTTTGCAACCCAGCCCAAAACAGGTGTGGCCAACGGGAGGGAAGGGGGGAGGGGGCGGGTAATGGTTTGGTGGTGGTGGTGTGTGAATGGGTGGGGGCTTCAAGTGTAAACCATTATGTAACCAGCCCCAAATAGGTGTGGCCAAAGGCCAAACGGGCACCGTACTATGATCGGGGGGGGGGGGGGGGGGGGGGGGGGGGGTCTTCGTGAGAGTAGATGTGGCCACCGGCCACACAGACACACATCACCCCCACCCCAATCATAATAGGGTGCCTGTGGGGCTGGGTTACATAATGGGCTACACATATGTCCTCACCTCCACCCCTCTCATAAACACAGTCATCACGTTTCCCCCATTTCAAATGCTGACGCATCTGCCCCCCCCCCCCCCTCCCCCCTCCCCCCCCAGCACCAACAACTACCCACACACTAATCCCTCCCCATGCATCCCCCCCCCCCCCCACACACACACACACACACACACACACACACACACACACACACACACACAGTCCCCACTCTGCCCAAACCTCGACCCAGGCCCAATCTCAAATTTGCCTCACACCTTTACCCGCCAAGACACTTCCCTGCTTCTCCGTTCCCATTAATCTGATCTTCTCTCGGCCACTTTAGCAGATGGGTTTAACAGAAGCGATTATGATGTTTCCAGCTGAGTTCGAAATCGCGCAGACGTTTGGACGTTTCGTCAGACGACGCGGAAATGTGAAGACTTTTGGAAATTGCAAACGAATGTCTGCGTAGTTTCAAACTCAGCTTGAAACATTGGAATTGCGCGAGAGCAAACCTGCTTATGTGTAGCTTCCTCTTCGCGCATAGATACCTGGTTGGGCGTGCAAGCTGTTTCCCGAAAGGGTCTTCGTTCGGTCAACTCTGTCACGCACTCGCTACAGCTCAGCGCGAAAATAACCTTATCGTTGCAGGGTTGCAGGGAGTGGTGTGGTGTGGGGGGGAAGATCTTGAAGAGGTATTGCACGCGGTGCAAGGAGCACGCAGCAAGAAGGAAGTCGGAAGTCGGAAGAAAGTCACAGGGTTGCAGGGACTTAGATCGTGCAGAGATACCATGAGCCGTGCGAGTGTCTTAGCTCGCAGCAAGATGAATGTATCAACAGAGCCTGCAGAAAGGCTGGAGAATGGAAGTCAACTACCTCCAATCACGAATCAGGCGGTGTGATAGCAAATCAGGCGATGTGAAAGCATGAGATGACGAACGTAATGCTGAGATAAGAATCAAGTGCGCGTGCGTGGGCCAAGTGAAAGTCAAGGTCCAGCCGAATCATGAGCCGAAGTGAAAGTTCTGGAGCATGAGCCGGAGGTCGCTCCGTGAAGAAGCAATACACTGAAAACTATTATTCCGAGCACCATGCAAAGCGATCTGAGGGTCAGCAAATGACCTCCGAGGAGAGGATCTCCTCACTCATTTCATTGCAATTCATTGCAGTCACAGTATGGGAGGCAGTTGTGGACATGAAATGAGCGCGCTCCCATGGCGCATCTGCTGTTTTTGCCATTGAAACTTTTGCTGGGCGAAGACTTGCGTGTACGGAAGGTCGGTTGCAAGTCGGTTACACTTCGCACGCCCATGGCACGTGGGAATGCGATGATGACACCACCACGACCGTGACCGCGACCGCGACCGCCATGATTTCTTTATGTATATATATTTATTTATTTATATATTGATTTGTACATCGCAATTGACCGCCCTAATGATGTGTGTCTTCTCCCAGCGCTACATGATGGTGTTACGCAACCGTCCTGGGATCAGGCTTGCTTCGCACATTTTGCAACCTATCCTGCCTACTGCCACTTGAAAACAAGAAAAACTGCCCCACTGCCCTATTGACACTTGACAACAAAAAGAAAATGCCCTACTGTCACTCGAAAACAAAAAGAAATCCCTACTGCCCTACTGCCACTTGAAAACAAGAAAAACTGCCCTACTGCCCTACTGCCACTTGAAAACAAAAAACTGCCCTTTGCTGTGCTGCCACTTAAAAACAAAAAAAACTGCCCTACTGCCCTACTGCCACTAGAAAATAAAACAACTGTCCTTTGCTGTGCCAGGGTATTCAAGAGTATCCCGTCACTCCCTTCGCTCGTGCTGTTGAAGCAGAGCAGAGTATGGCGCAAAGTGCGGCGCAAAGTATGCCCATCTCATCATTCTCTAATCTGCGCCCCTGTTACAGTGGAGCAAGTCCTTGCATGGAAAGCCATAGAGAAAGCACTTTGCACTTTATCCCCAGCGCTGATTTATCTCGCACTCTGCACTCTATGCCTAGCGCTGATTTATCTCACCACGTGTCCAGCGTCAAGCCATGTCTCGTGGATTCTATGGGAGAGACTTGCCAGGATCGTGACAAGACTACAGGACCTGTTCAAATCTTAATCGGGGCTAGGCCAGATGCTCACAGTGACAGCGAAATCAGCTCAGCTGCTGATTTGAGTCCGTTAGATAAGATAAGCCCGTCCAAACAGCCAAACGCTGCTTCAACAGAGAACACCTTCAGCAAGGGGACCGGGCTCCATGAGATTCACACCACCGCAAGGAAGGGTCCACCAGAAGTAGAAATACCAAGTAGTAGTTTTAGCAAAGAGAGCAGAGCAGTGCCGAGTGGTCCATGCAACACACCAGCTGTCGCTCTGAAGATTGGCGGCTTCCAGTTCAAAGGCAGCAAGGAGGTAGTGAAGATGGTTAACGTGACAACCGAGCAACTGGCTAGAAGAAAGTGAGTCGCCTGGCAATCATTCAAATTAATCATTGAATATTCTTATGCCTTGCAACATCGAGCTCAGGCTGTATGGTTCACTAGAATCCAGCGCTTAAAACTGACAGGTCTGCGGTTCGAGCCCATGCCAAGTTCCCAAATTTCAGGCCTGCTGCCTTGGAAGAGGTAGAGAACTTCCCTCCATGCTGTTGAGCGCGCAGTAGTCCATGCCCAGGCACAGTAGCGGGCTGCAAAACCCCAAAAACATCATAGTAGCCACTCTCTGGTATGTACGGAGCATGTGAACGGGAGGGTTCCTTCAATCTCACGCCCCGTGGCAGGGTGTACTAATGTTCAATTTTGCATGCCTTGCAAAGGGGCGTAGAGTTGAAGGCACCTTCCTGTTGAATAGCTCTGGGTAGGCTACCGTGGGTATTTGGTTCACAGGCCGCTGCTGCACCTGAGAAACTGCCGAGAAGAAATTTAGTTGCCCACTCTTTTATTTGTGGGCTACGCATGGTAGCTTCCAGCCAGCCCCAAGAACCAGCCGCTGGGTCTAGCCCAAAGTTTTCAGTTGCATTGAACTGTCCGTAATTTCAACTTTCAGGCGCACTAGCTAGCTTCTGGTTTAACCCAAGGATAGGAACAGGTAGCTGCTTAGAAGCTGCTACTTTTTGCCAAAAAAAGAAACAGTTGAGACCCCTGGCAATCACACACTCACACAATCTGTATCTCTGCCCCTATGCCAAGTGCCAAGTTGGGAAATAGGACATCTCTCCCTCAACCCACCCTCTCAATCTTACCCTTCTGCCTCCAACTCAACCCTCCCTCTTATTAACCTTCCAGCCCCTCCCCTATCCTATCCCCTCTTAAAAATCCCCTTAACCTCCCTCAAACCTTCCATCACCCGCCCGCCTTACCCTCAAACCCTCCATCTTACCTCAAAACCCTCGCCTTCCATCCCTCTTAACCCCCCTAACCACTAAACCCTCCCCCAAACCTTCCTCAACCCTCCCTCTTACCCTCAACCCTCCCTCTTACCCTCAACCCTCCCTATCCCTCTTAACCTTCCCTAACCGTCCTTCGCTCAAAACATTCCTCAACCCTCTCTTACCCGCAAACCCTCCCTCTTACCCCACCACCCTCCCCCCTTCCTCTTAACCCTCCCTCAAACCTTCCTCAACCCCCCTCGTACCCGAAACCCTACCCTCCCTCATTACCCTCAACCCCTCCCTCTTACCCTCAACCCTCCCTCTTACCCTCAACCCTCCCTATCCCTCTTAACCCTCCCCCAAACCTTCCTCAACCTCCCTCTGAAACCTCTCAACCCCCTATCCCCTCTTACCCTCCCTCAAACCCTTCCTCAAAACCCGTCCTCTTACCCTACAAAAACCCTCCCCTTAACCCTCAACCCCTCCTCTTACCTAAACCCTCCCTTACCCTAAACCCTAAACCCTCCCCTTACCCGAACCCTCCCTATCCCTCTTAACCCTCCCTCAAACCTTCCTCAACCCTCCCTCTTACCCTAAACCCTCCCTATCCCTCTCAACCCTCCCTCAAACCTCCCTCAAACTTCACTTCATCCCTCTCCCTCTCCCTCAACCCTCCCTATTACCCTCAACTCTCCCTATCCCTCTGAACCCCCCCTCTTGCCCTAAACCCTCCCCCTCACTCTCAACCTTCCCCTCACCCTCATCTTCCCTCAAACTTCCCTTAAACCTCACTTCAACCCTCTCCCTCTCCTTCTTACCCGCAACTCTCCCTACCCCTCTTAACCCTCCCTCAACCCTCCCTATCCCTCTTAACCCCCCCTCTCACTCTTAACCTTCCCCTCACTTCACCTCTTTCGAAGGTACCCAAGCAACCCCCCTAGGGGAAAGGGTAATCGCCTGTATGAAGATTCTGGAGTTTTTATGACAGTAGATGTCAAGCTGCCATGCATAATTGCTAAGGTAAGGTATAATAATAATAATAATAATAATAATAATAAAAATATTATAATAATATTTTATTATATTATATTATTATAATAAAATATTATTATAATAATAATAATAATAATTTTATTATTAATAAGAATAATAAAATCAATACAAATAAAAACAATGCTTATTTGTATTAAGTATTAGTATTGCAAAGGCAAGGCATACTGTATTCACATCAAATTTGTATTTCTATCCCCCCCCCCCTACATTTTTCCGACTTGTTGGGATGGCTTGAGGTCTTATGACCTGTTTTGACCCCAAGTTCAGTGTGTGGTACGCGAGCAACTTCTCCCCTCCCCCACCCCCCCACCCATCCCCAAAGCATCCTGTATTCGCATCAAATTGTTATCGAGCCCTTCAGGTCTCACGTGATCCAGTATCATCACATGTTACAATGTTATCACATCTTCCAATATTATTACAGGTTATCATCTCATCATATTTCCAATATTATTGCATCTTCCACTACCATCACATTTTCTGGTGTACTTGTGTTCTCGCTTGTTCCAATATTCGTCATCCGATGTTCAATATTCTATATCCAAGGGTGGGCAAGTCCCTAAGCCTAATGGGCTACCCCCTGAACTGTAACATACATACATGTTCATATATTCTGGTGTTCTCACATATTTTGGCCTCGTACATTCTCACATTCTGAGCTATTCCTATATTGTCACATGTCATGTCAAGAAACGTGATGTCACGAATTGTAATATCACGCCCCGTAATTATCACGTAATTATCTGCATAGCACGAACTCCAGGCCCCCGCCGTTTACAATTTGTTGTGGTTCAGTTCACTAGTGCTTCTTTTTTGAACTGCCTTTCCTATTTGTAAGGTTGGGCAAGTCCCTTTAGCCTATTTGACTACCCCTGGACTGTCATGTACATATGCAGACATGTCATGTCTGCCCCCCACACACTAACTATACGTTGGCCCCATCACATCCGCAGTATCAGGCGCACTGGAGGGCCTGTGGGATGGAGTAGGACGTGTGGATCTAGAGCCTCGCCTCCCATTACAGTTGTTTACTGGTGTCTTACCCCATTGTTATATGTCTTGTCACCCCATTGTTGTATGTCTTGTCAGCCTCGCACACACTAACGTTTCTTTGGCCCCATTTCATCTGCAGTATCAAACGCACTGGAGGGTCCGTGTGGGGGAGTAGGACATATGGACCTAGGGCCTTACCTGGCCTCGGTCATTGACCCACAAGGACATCGCCCCATTAGAACATTGCCCTATTAGGCCATGTGAACCTATAGCCTCACCTGGCCTCGGTCATCGCCCCATAAGGACATGTGAACCTAGAGCCTCACCTGGCCTCGGTCATTGACCCACAAGGACATCGCCCCATTAGAACATTGCCCTATTAGGCCATGTGAACCTATAGCCTCACCTGGCCTCGGTCATCGCCCCATAAGGACATGTGAACCTAGAGCCTCACCTGGCCTAGGTCATTGACCCACAAGGACATCGCCCTATTAGGACATTGCCCTATTAGGACATTGCCGCATTAGACCATGTGAACCTAGAGCCTCACCTGGCCTTGGTCATTGCCCCATAAGGACATTGCCCCAGTAGGCCATGTGAACCTAGAGCCTTACCTGGCCTTGGTCATCGCCCTATTAGGACACGTGAATCTAGAGCCTTACCTAAGCTAACCTTGGTCATCGCCCCATTAGGACATGTGATTCTAGAGCCTTACCTAACCTTGGTCATCGCCCTATTAGGATACGTGATCATTGAGCCTTACCTAAGCTAACCTTGGTCATCGCCCCATTAGGACATGTGATTCTAGAGCCTTACCTAACCTTGGTCATCGCCCTATTAGGATACGTGATCATTGAGCCTTACCTAAGCTAACCTTGGTCATCGCCCCATTGGGACATGTTAACCTAGAGCCTCACCTAACCTGGGCCATCGCCCCAGCCCCTGGGTCTCCGTCAACGCCCAAGTTAATGTTTCTGTATTGCGCTGCATGCAGCAGCTTCTAGACAGCTCCCCTACCATGGTCCGTGGCATGGATAAAAGCTTCTTTCAGGTCAGGGGGTTCTATGGACAATGGTCTAAGATGTAGGTTGAATATTGTATCGAGACGAGATATCAATAGTTGAAAGAAGAGAGACAAAGAAACGAATGTTGATCAAAACAAGGGACTAGTTATGTCAACAAGACATCATCAGGATGTCATAAGTAATAAAAGGTAATGATAACGCCTGGTGGGGCGTGGTATTAAGTGAACCCGTCGTACGCGGGTAGAGAGCGGTCTTCTACCTCAACTGGACAAGCTACCATCGCGGTTGACAACAAGCTGCAACGCTCAGGGCGACTGTAGGGGGAATCGAACCCCCGACCCTGCATCCTCAAAGCAATTTGGTGCTAGACCAATTGATTCGCTGAAAGGGGCTAGGATGAAGTAATACCACTCATCTCTCTCTCTCGGCTTATCTGATCTAATCAACTTTGGGCACGTTCCAAAGGTCGCGGAATTTGAAGCAGCCTTGCGCGTTTTTAATCATGACAAGCAGTGCTTCAAGGCAACAAGATTCCAGCTTGTGGTTTGTGGCAGAGTGCACGGGCATTCTTAACAGTCCTGACAGTCTGGTGGTCTGCTTGCACTCCCAACGTGTGGCCCTGTATGTATGCATGCATGTATGTTTGCATGTTTCTATGTATGCATGCATGTTTGTATCTATGTATGCATGTATGTAGGTATCTATGTTACAGTCCAGAAATAGGCCCAATAGGCTAAAGGGACTTGCCCAACCCTGACAGGAAGGGCTAGAAAGAAGAAGCATTGGCGAACTGAACCCCACGCAATCGATTTACCGACAGGGGTACTGAGTTTGTGCTACAGTGATAATTTAATTGTGGCCCTGACCTGCTTCCTGCGTCGCAGACGCAACATCGAAGGGTCCGTTGCATTGCAGGCGCAGATCCAGTGGGTCGGTTGCGTCCAACACGCATATTTTGAAACCGTTACGTCTCAATAAGCAATTATTTTAACAGGCTGCGTCTCGAAACGCAGATTTGGGGATCCCCCTGAACAACCCTGTCCCAGTCACACAAATCAAGCTTATAAGTTTGATTTGGCGATATCTGTGTCAAAAACTCACAATCTGTTGTCGATTCCTTCTAGCCAGGGTGCAGGTCCTGTCTTATGGAATGTTCTGTGTGTGTATGCTACAGTCCAGGGGTAGCCAAATTGGCTAAAGGGACCTGCCCTACCTCGATTCAGGAGGGTCCTATTCTCCGATCATCTTTTAATTTAATATAGCTGAGCTAAATGGTTCGCAGCCAACAGCAATGATGAGAATGGCTTGATTCCCTTTACATCTGCCTTACATAAGCAGGATCAGATTCGTTCTATAGCACAGTTTAGAATGGGTTCCCATTGGCTGAACACAGAAAGAATGAGGGTGGTGGATAGAGCACACATCCCTCGTTAAATGAGACACTGTCAAATGTGTGGGTTCCAAAAACCTGAGGATGAAATGCATATGTTTGAGTGCCCTTTTAATAATGATATTCGCCTCCGCTACCAGAAGCTGTTTACAGATATGTATAGGCATGTCCATGAGGATACCGACTTAACCGTATGGAATGTGGAATTCTGCGATTCCACATTCAGAACCTTTATGAATGGAAATGGCACTAAGACTTTCTGGAGCAACCTAGCCGACTATCTTTCTACTTGCAGAAGAGCAAGACAGGAAGCCCTGGACTGCTTAGTGGCACCGTAATTTATTATCCCTTTTTTTTCTTTTCTTCTTGTGACTTCTCATTTGTTAGCTTCTTACCTCCGCCACTGTAAGTGGTTGAGATCTGGGTCCGGCTCTAGGGGGTTTAATACCTACGCCACCAAAACGGTGGTTGCTTTGGGAGCTTGGTTTGTTTGTCCTCGACACACCCCTGATGTAATGGGGTTTTTTGCTTTGTGGGTGCTTTTTCTTTTTGTTTAAAGCACGGAGTCTCATACACCCTCGCGGTGTCAAGTAGACTTTAACATGTAATGTAATGTAATGTAATAGCTCCAAGTAATCAGAAATGCGCCCCAGAGATTAAATCCCAGTATCACATGAAAGTAGTAATGCTATGTGCCATACTTTGATCTCCTCTTCATGGTATGAGTGGGAAACATGCGATGCCTACTTATCTCATCAGAGACCTACCTCACAAGATGGTGTGTAATAATGGTAATGTGTAAAGATTTGGAACTTCCTACTACTACTTGGAAGGTGGCAACTTTGTTTTTTAGTTGTTAAAGTATTTTCACCCCACTAGGTGGGTCTCTCGACACAAACCAGCGACGCCGAGGATTCAGTTGATAGATGGAAACGACCCGTTGTCCCTGGAAGGATTGAGTGTGTCATCTGTATGATTCTGGAACCGTTTAAGATGAACGCCATTTGGTATTTGAATGTACTGACGAAGCCCTGACGAATTCGAGAAGAAAGTCTCAGAACTTGATTTCCCCCAATCCGAGAGTACACAATCCTCTACATTATCTGATGTGCTATCCAGAAGTGCAAGGGCGAGGAATAATTGTTTGTTTGAATTATATTTTTTAGCGTACAGAAGAAGAAGCAAAATGATGAAAATAAAGAGATGAAAACTGGGGGGAATTGTTCACGTTTGCATCATTACTTCTTTTTTTACTGCCTACGACGGCGAGCAGCCAAATTGCTGGCTGAAGTTATGCAACCAATTTTTAATTCGAGTCCATATGACTACCAGGGCTGTTCAAGGATACTTCAAATTCTATGTTTTGAGACGTAATACATAAATAAACAAATACCGTTACATTACATTACATTACATTACATTACATTACATTACATTACATTACATTACATTACATTACATTACATTACATTACATTACATTACATTACATTACATTACATTACATTACATTACATGACATGACATGACATGACATGACATGACATGACATGACATGACATGACATGACATGACATGACATGACATGACATGACATGACATGACATGACATGACATGACATTGCATTACATTACATTACATTACATTAAATTACATTACATTACATTACATTACATTACATTACATTGCATTACATTGCATTACATTACATTACATTACATTACATTACATTACATTACATTACATTACATTACATTACATTACATTACATTACATTACATTACATTACATTACATTACATTACATTACATTACATGTTAAAGTCTACTTGACACCGCGAGGGTGTATGAGACTCTGTGCTTTAAACAAAAAGAAAAAGCACCCACAAAGCAAAAAACCCATTACATCAGGGGTGTGTCGAGGACAAACAAACCAAGCTCCCAAAGCAACCACCGTTTTGGTGGCGTAGGTATTAAACCCCCTAGAGCCGGACCCAGATCTCAACCACTTACAGTGGCGGAGGTAAGAAGCTAACAAATGAGAAGTCACAAGAAGAAAAGAAAAAAAAGGGATAATAAATTACGGTGCCACTAAGCAGTCCAGGGCTTCCTGTCTTGCTCTTCTACAAGTAGAAAGATAGTCGGCTAGGTTGCTCCAGAAAGTCTTAGTGCCATTTCCATTCATAAAGGTTCTGAATGTGGAATCGCAGAATTCCACATTCCATACGGTTAAGTCGGTATCCTCATGGACATGCCTATACATATCTGTAAACAGCTTTTTGTAGCGGAGGCGAATATCATTATTAAAAGGGCACTCAAACATATGCATTTCATCCTCAGGTTTTTGGAACCCACACATTTGACAGTGTCTCATTTAACGAGGGATGTGTGCTCTATCCACCACCCTCATTCTTTCTGTGTTCAGCCAATGGGAACCCATTCTAAACTGTGCTATAGAACGAATCTGATCCTGCTTATGTAAGGCAGATGTAAAGGGAATCAAGCCATTCTCATCATTGCTGTTGGCTGCGAACCATTTCTGGTATCGGAGGCGTTTAAAGCCAACCCTTCTCTCATCAGGGATGTCTCTGACTGCATTGGTGTCACTTGGGTACTTAAACCTCCATGACTCAAAAACTTCAGACATAATACCTTCGACATCGACAGCCTCCCAAATGTTGAGGTTTTCACTGGATCCTAGCTTGTGGAGAGCACAACGTAAGTCATGAACCCAGCCAGTGTTGGAATCAAAAGATTCCTCAAGAGCCATTCTAATGAGATCCTCAGGTTCTTTATCTATGGTCTTATTCCAGAAGCGCAAAGCTTGTTTAAGCCAAGCAAAACACAACGGGGTTCTACCCAGCTCTTCCATGATAATATTAGATGTAGTAGATTGGCAAACACCCAACATTTGTTTAAGTATACCTCTATGCCATTTCTCACAAGCATGGTCATTTGAGATAAGTGTGTTGTTCAGAATAGAAGGAGCCCACACCTCACAGCCAAAATTCAGGATAGGTTGTACAAGAGAATCAAACAGGTGGGTGAGAATACCAATATTGTATATCTCCATAGTATGGCATCGCCTACGGAGCATGTGGTGAGCCTTTTGGGCCTTAGCGAGCATCCTAGAAAAAGCAGCTTTTGCACGATTGCTTGAGTCACCATCCACAAAGAGGGATCCCAGGTAGATAAAAGATAACTTTGTAGAAAGCTGTGCTCCATCATAGACAAATTTGTAATCAGGATCCATACGGGCCTCATCACAGAATTGCTTGTTGCAAACGACAATCTCAGTTTTCTTTATATTCACAGCCATCTTAGTAGCCTCGCAGAAATCTCTCAGGCAGTTAAGCATCGCTTGCATATCTGCCGGGGATTCTGCCATTATAGCTAGGTCATCAGCATAAAGTAACAATTGCAGAATCTTTCCCCTAAGCTCAGCCCCTACATTTGGGAGCTTGGATGGGAGGAACGATTCAATTCTATCAATGAACAGACCGAATAGGAGTGGGGATAGGGGGTCTCCTTGTTTAACTCCTACAAGGGATGGAAAGGAGGATCCAATGTCCCCATGTAGGCGAACTTGGAAAACGACATGATTATACATGGACTTCAGAATACTAATAGGGGTCTTTGACTCCTAGCCTTGCTAAGCAATCCCATAGCAAGTCTCTGTTGACCCAATCATAAGCCTTCTTGAAATCGACAAAAGCCACAAAGAGTGGTTTTTTCTTCTCTCTATATTTATCTACAATATGGTTAAGAATGAATGATGCATCCGCAGTACCCCTACCACTTCTAAATCCATATTGGCCAGCGGCTCTGAGGTTGAATTCTTTTGACCAATCATCTAGTCTACGTAGCATGCAAAGGGAGAAGATCTTTCCTATGGAATTGCTCACCGCAAGACCTCGATAGTTGTCCTTGTCATAAACACTGCCTTTGGATTTGGGTACGGGTACCAAGGCAGCTGCAGCCCATTGGCTAGGGTAAGAGGTCTTCCAGATGAGATTAAACAGGTTAGTCATAGCTTGTACAAATCGGGAGTTGGCCTCATGGGAAGCAAATCTGTACCATTCTGCAGGGATACCATCTACCCCGGGGGAGGAGTTTTTCCGTAGGGATTGGAGAACAGAAAACACCTCTTGGGTGGTAAAGTCTTGACATAACCACGTTGGTGCGGCCTCTATCTGAGGTCCATCAGCTTGAGGGACAAAGTCCCTAGCATCCAGACTTGGATCAATACCTACTTGCACATCAAAGAGGTCTGCAAAATAATCAGTCCAATCATGAATTGTGATATCTGCCGTAGTGGCCTTGTTAGGCTCACGCACGTCTTTCCAAAAACTTTTCGGATTATGCCGAAGATTCGTATGAAGGTTCTCCATGCGTGTTTCTAGCCACTTCCTCTTTATCAGCTTGGATAACACTCCGGAGAGTGGACTTTGTGTGTGCAGCACGCCAATCTATAAATGCGGAGACGAGAATAAGTTACAAGCACTGGAGACCCATTAAGGGGCACCAGTGGAGGAAAGGGGGCGGTAGCCTGGAACCTGATCAGGGTACAGGCTAGACAGCGCGTGTCAGAAGAACCGATGACGCAGTCAACAGGAAGCTGACATATAACTGTCAGGACCGATAGTTCTAAGGGAGTACACAAGGAGTCACCAAGACATAAAACAAGCGAGAGCACCGCTATTCATGCTGATACTCCACCTATGACGCAGGTGACATACAATACTAGTACTCCACCTATGGCACTGGGGACATAGAACTATATGTAACAGATAAAAAAATTATTAAGGAACGGCTGAAAAAACAGGAAACCAGAAGAAAGCCTTGTCTAAAATAAAAGGATGAGAAAGGATGAACCAAAAACCACTGTAGTACTCCGAAAATGTAGCAGCAAAAAACTTGGGTCATACCGAGCTGAGCTGAGACCAAAATGGAAATGTAACCATCCATGGTAAGCGCAAAAATACTATTCATCCAGAATAGTAGGCACCAAACCAGAAAATCACAGGGAGGCCAAACAGAAATCAATCCTAATACCAAAGGAAGGGGAACAACGGTGACTGAAAGAACCGAGAACTTAACCTAAAGAGAAGACTGAAAAAATCGTATATCAAAGTTGGGGAACAACGGTATAGAAAACCCGATCCGGGAATAGGAACCTAACGCCAATCAATGATAACCAAAGAGACGGATTGAAATATCGTGTGAGAGCAGCACACGAGAGAATCAAAGCCTAAAGGACGCAGACAAGAGGACACTAAAGACTACGATGGAAAAAAAAAAGTCGATGGAAAAATCCACTACCTTAAAAACTATTCTTAGCATTCATGACTAGGTTGGGATGAAAAAACCATGATGAACTGGTTTCTCACTCAAAGATGGAAGTAAGAAGATTTATGAAAGTTAATTATCATAAATCCCCAGTTACGGCACTAACTAAAACATTCTAGGAGGTGGGTATCGCACCGCAAAGAACTCATGCACTCAAGACAAACCAAGCGCCTAACTAAAGCAAACCAAACTTGCAGCAACTGAAAAAATCCAAAGGATGCGAAGTTAAAATTTTCAAGAAACTTGTAACCAACAAAGGAAACACAGTTCAATGAACAATAGAAGGGTAGATGTACAACCATAGTACATAAAACCTATTGTCCACCTGAAAAATAGTAAACGCATAAAAAGGACTTCAAAGAATTTACTGCAAAGGATGGACTGAAAGGGCGCTTGAAATACACTCGGAAAACAAGAAAGAGGTGAGCGGCGGTACATCTGCAAGTACAACTGCAAGATTACCCAGCCCACCAATTCACAGTAAAATCCAAAGGGAAACAACTACTACACTCCACAAAAAGTTCCAATCACATGAGGGGCTGGTGATCTAAAAACAGTGTGGAGTAAAAATAAATAGCTAATCTATGATGAGCTCCACCGAACGAACCATCTGCCTATAGAACTAAGAGTCAGAAACCATCAAGACGCTATAACGGTGGTCTGAATTAAGTACCACCTTCCACCAAAACCAAGAAAGACAGCTGAAAGGAAGCTGCCTAAACAAAGCGTCGTAACGCTCCACCAATCTAGACTACCCTATAAGTCAGTCTAGGAGGTGCTGAGGAATAGGCACTCACACATAGGGCCATGTTAACCTACGTATGAGAACCAGCAGCACCTAAAACAATGAATCCTGGGTTGACTGTAACACCCCAGCCATACGCAGTATCAAGCTAGACCAGTGTTCAAGATCATCACTTACCCATTCGGCAACGGCTACATCATCACATGGGCTTGACCCGAGTAATCCACCAGGGATGACAGGAGGCGTCGGAATTATCGACACCCGCGAGCCATCCGAGGTGGTCGGAGGTTGGCGACTATTAGTCAATGGACCTGATCCAGGTACCACTATGATCGAAGGCTGTCTAAATCCTAAAGCTTCACCGCTAAAACGTGGCACAGAGGAGGGCCTGGCGACCCCCTGAGATTCGGCTAAGATTATAGTTGGATATCCAACTCCCCCCCGCCCTAAAACTTCACACACAATACAGCAAGATCAGGCCCTGGTCTAGAATGCAACAATGATACATCCAGCCAGGCCAGCCAACAACAATTGGGGTTGTTAAAGGGCGTAGGGAATTACCGGTAACACATAACATATCACCGTTTGATGACAGGAGGGATGCAAGCGGGCACGGGGACCCATACTAAAGGGAGAACCCAGGAAGACAGTTTAGAACTGAACTGGAGATAGAGAGTACATCACTACTCACTACTAACTGGCGCAACATTGGAAACCCAAATATAATAACCCTTACTCACCAGGGAATACCCAACCAGTCTACCAAATAATGCCTTTCTAACTAGCTTGTTGCGTGACTGCCCAATACTAAGATTACATAGCAAGGGCAACCAAACAAACGCAACAACGACACATCAGGTGCAACCCCAAAGAAAAGCTCCGAAGGAGTCTTGTCTCCCTAGATGAACACGCGATTGCAAAGATAACACACTAGCACCATGCTGAGCAATGTCATCATCAACAACTCATGCATGCCCCAACTAATCGAGATCAACCATGCCTCTATACCACTTAACTAAAAATTCCTAAGCCCTATCAGAACTCAAACACTTGAACCCAAACTCACGTAGCTAAGGCATACACCTAAGGGGGGAACCAGGGGCACGGGAAGACAAAGTAGTAACCTCTGTCGAACCACGGAACGCACCCAAGGGTCACAAGGAGCCTAAGAGAGAAAAATATCCACCAAAATATCATGCCAAAGATCCTCCACGGCCGCTGGACTAGGGCCAGGACGGCGTCCACTGCGGCCTGTAGCATGGGCGAAGTCCGGCGCTGCGAGACCTGGGATCACAGAAGGTGGGGAAGCGTTAGGTCGAAGTCGAGATTTGAGGTATGGGAAAAAAGGAGACGAGAATGACAGTGCAGCAAGTCGCACCTGGTGCAGAAAATCGCACCAATGGCAGAAAATCGCAAATCGCAAGGGCAGAATTCGAACATGTATCGCTAGGATGCGAAGAGCAGAGCCGAGGCATGTAAAGGTCCTAATATCCCGCCGTCGATGATCAGTCAATCTCAAGTCCCCCCCTCTATCGCTCGACTCACCCGGTTGGGGGGTAGAGGGAGCAGCACCCGTAGTGGTGCTGTCCATACCCCCCTGCTTCCTACCACCTCCAGAATCTCCAGGTCCAGACGCGTAGGTCGTCCTCCTCTGGCGAACCCTACGGCAGTGCCGGCGATCCGCCAGCTTGATCGAAAAAATTCTCCAGAAGGTAGCACAGAGCCACTAGAGCGCAAGCTCATGCCAGTAGCCGACCGTCGGCTGGGCAGAGCAAAGGGGGCAAAGACGACGTAGACATCAGCAGGGAGCTTGGTCGGCTTGGCAACCTCCGGTATGCAGGCAGAGCCTCAAACACCGGAGAAAGGTTAGCGACGTCAAGGACGCGAGCAGACGAAGACGGGGTATCTCCACCGATGTCCAGGCTAGTCGCCGACTTGAGTCTGCACGTCACAGTCATCTACGACAGACGGGAGGAGGCGACAGACGGCAGGGGAGGAAAAGGAAGAGAAGATGGAGGAATGACGGGGGGGGTTACTTCCACGATGGCGGAAGGACTCTCATGACCGCTAGCAGAGGCAGCTGGTGCACAAACGTCTAGCCAATCATCAAGAGGAGCCGTTCCTCCGTTGGAAGGATTGGTCGCAGCCATCGCTGAGAATGATACTGCGCATCCCGCGCGTCCAGGAAAGACCATCCATGTCATGGAGTTTCTCAAAATGGCGGGAGGTCCTCGCGGAAGTTGCATCGCAAAGCAGTGGTAGTAAATGAAGGGCCGTATAACCTATCAGCTTGGATAACACTCCGGAGAGTGGACTTTGTGTGTGCAGCACGCCAATCTATAAATGCGGAGACGAGAATAAGTTACAAGCACTGGAGACCCATTAAGGGGCACCAGTGGAGGAAAGGGGGCGGTAGCCTGGAACCTGATCAGGGTACAGGCTAGACAGCGCGTGTCAGAAGAACCGATGACGCAGTCAACAGGAAGCTGACATATAACTGTCAGGACCGATAGTTCTAAGGGAGTACACAAGGAGTCACCAAGACATAAAACAAGCGAGAGCACCGCTATTCATGCTGATACTCTTCTTTCTTCTGAGAATCCTCTTGTACTCCTTGTGCATAGAACCAGCCAAGTCAGAGCTAGAGCCATGTTGATGTTCTGACATGTTGATGTTCTTACATTACATTACATTACATTACATTACATTACATTACATTACATTACATTACATTACATTACATTACATTACATTACATTACATTACATTACATCACATCACACCTGGATTTCATTTCTAGGCCCCCAGAAACTGAAAGTTAGGCAGGGATAGGGAGGGTGGAGGGAGGGGGGAGGGGGGGGGGGGGGGGGGGGGGGGGAACCTCATAATCGAAATTTGGCCTGCTAGAAAAAGCTTGGCCTAGTCATCGACAGGCCATTGTTGGCCCAAGAGAAACCCGCTCCACAACATCCGGGAGGGGTCTTCCAACAAATCATCAGAAAAGAAAGGCAATATTGCAGCAAGCAAGCAAGATTGCAGCAAGCAAGCTTTATTACCAGAATACCAGCACTTATAACTTATTCCGCGTGTATTTCTCTGTATGAAATAGTTGTAGACATTGTGAGTCGAGCAAGGCAGTGGATGTGTTCAAATTGTGGATGAGAAACTGAGGACGCCAACCATTAAACCAACATAAAGCAAGCGTGTCCAGGTATGGTCCATGGTTTCGTGATCTAGTATAAGCAAGCGGATAAGCAGGTAGACTGAAGGGTAGGGATGAAATACCCAGGGGATGTGGACCGGCTATTCGTGGTGTATGAGGAAAACGTGTTGTCCGATTGGGGAATCTTATGGTTATATCCGTATGATACACCACAACTCACCCCCCTTTCGAAGGTCGACGCCCACCTCCGGTATGAGATGTGCACGTCCGGCCGTGCCGGCCCAAAATAGCGAGGATTTCCAACATGCGCCCGCCCGGGATCGAACTCGCGTGTTACTGGTGAAGGTCCCAACTTCCGTCCAGTCGACCCACTAGACCAAGCTCCGAAACAAAATGTGGTGTATGAGGAAAACGTGTTGTCCGATTGGGGAATCTTATGAATATATCCGTATGATACACCACACCGGCCGGCTGAAATTTCAAACCAGCCAAAGGTGTTGGCAGAAATGAAGCCTGCAATGAAGTCATAGTTAAACTATCTGACTACTTGACTAGCAGCTGTGAAGCAATTGATACGCCATTACAGCCAAGGGCCCTCAGTGGGCAAATGCGGGGCGCAGAAAAATACCTGCTGAGCATGTTTGTACGTATGTTACAGTCCAGCTGTCCAGAGGTCGGCCAAATAGGCTGAAGGGACTTGCCCAACCGTGATAGGCAGGGCTTAAAAGAAAAATCATTGAGCAATTTACGTCGTTTAGAAACAGAAAATCTGATTCCAGCTATCGCTTGATCCAAGCCAATGAATGTAAGCTATTTTTAATTGTTATTGTGGTATGTATTTCACGACAGGGGACAATGGCAGCAACCAAACTGAGGCGAAATTGTACAAGAAACCTGCTGGACGACTTTTAAAATGCAGTTTAATCGCCAGCTGGTTGTCAAATTTAAAAAATGCTCTTTATTACAGGTACAGACAGTTTGAATAGCATCATGTATGTATGTTACAGTCCAGGGGTAGGCCGAATAGGCTCAAGGGACTTGCCCAACAGCATAGGAAGGGCTTAAAAAGATAAGCACTGATGAACTGAACCCCAAACAATCATTTGACTGACGGGGGCCCTGAGCTCGTGCTACAGTGATAATTTAATTCTACAATATCAGTTACACTGCATGCCAGCCCAGATCAGTGCCCAGATGCTTGCCTGGTTGCAGAATACAGAGGCGGTTGCCGTTTGGCGGTTGCCCTAGTACCAACCGCCCCCCCGCGTGCCGCGTGGCCCTAGGATTTCGGGCAGGATAGGGCAGGATTTCGGTGCGTAGCGTGCGTGCTACCCTTGACTACATCTTGCTCTCTTCCGGGAAGGGTTTTAGCCCTAGCGTGACCACTAGTGTGACGTCTGAACGACGTCTTGGCTTGATATAAAGTATCAGGAGAGAAAGGAATTGAACCTCTCTGTTTTATGGCCTAGAGAGTTAAGCTCGGGCTTAAGTCTCATACATTCTCCCGTGGTTTAACGATAAACCCGTCTATTCGAGTTAGACTTCCGGAGTCCTCGAACCGTCTGAAGGGCGCGTGTAGGGCGCGGACGTAAGGCGCGGACCTGGTTAACGGTTCGAACCGTCCGACAGGTCACGTCAGTTCCCCTTCCTCGGGGAAGTCGTCGCCACCTCGAGGTAGCGCAGGTGACGGATCGTTATCTGTCACAACTAGGTCAATCGCACCAAAACCCAACAGAGATCTTTGAAATCTAAGCAACCGCGAAAATCACATTACGGACAGGAAAGGAGCCAAGATGCATTGAGAATTTGAATATTGCGAATCGCTGAACTACATGACGGTAAACCTGTGACAGGAGTCGAAGAGTGCAGTGGCGGAGAATATGATTTAGAGGTACTGTGTTAGGTTTGTATCGCAATCTATAAATAGTTATGGCACGTAAGCAACAAAACATGGTGGTCAATTAGTTCGTCGGCGCATGAAACTAGAGTTACCAGCTGCGCGCGGCCAATATCCTTTCTGCAAAAGTTGTCAATGTCGTTAGCTATTCCGCATCGGAATGCTCGTGTGGCTACAGCTACTTACTTCGTCGGGGGGGCCTTCTCTTCGTCCAATCTCCCGCCCGCCCTTCCACTTTCGTTTCGCGCCCCTGGCCCTGCCCGCGACTACTAAGCGTTTTCCTGCGTTTTTCCCCCCGTGTCACGCACGCGCGCAGTTCTCGGTTACTCGCAAGTAGGAAGACAGCAGTAAGCCAAGTCGCAAGTTGGAAGCTGTACTGGCGTTTTAAGTAGTACTACTTAGGTCTCGTGTTCGTTCTCTGTTACTCGGTTGCCGTTGTAGATGTACACTTCTGTGGTCGCGCCTTGTACTTACAAAGAGCAATCGGTGCCAGAAATGCAACTGCTGATTAAGTGCGACTCTTCCCGCCAATCGTCCAGCGCTTTTTCCTTCTGACACACGCAATTCTATCGTTTTTTCCTCTTTCCCTGTCGTCTATGGAACATCTCTGCGCACGTTGTTTTAGCAATGAGTCTCCATCTCCGTCCACGACTGTTCAGTTTCGCCTCTCCTTGCGCAATAATAGTTGGCGGACTAGTTGTATTTCAGATATGCACCCCACGGTATCGGGTCTCATGCACTCTTCGACCTATTATCGACCATCAGTGTTGTTGTTGGTCCTCTTGGTAAGCCAGCTCTGACCAGCAACCTCTCCCCCTTCTGCCAGGACATCCATGACAAGCCATGGCAGGGCGCGGTAGACGAAGGCCAAGAGGGGCCTGCTTCCAGCCAGGGGGAGACCACAAAGGACAGGGAATTCCCAACAGCCCTGGTACAAGCCAGGGGAAGCGGCTCCTCCCCAGACTATGAGGACAAATCCTCCACATGGACTATGATGGACCTGCACGCAGGGCACGTCCCTGGGGTTTGAGCAGCGACAAGGTCCCGGTGTGTCCTCCTCAACCACACAACCACCCCCCCCCATCCTCCTCGAGCCTGCTATCCCAGTTCATCCCAGATCTTCTTTCTTGGTAACTTTCTCAGAGCAGTGTAACTGTGGTTTAATTCTAACAGGTTGGAATGGAAGTGATGTGTCAAATTGCAGCAGCCGACAGTACCCTAGACTACTCACTCCCCTGGAGGCCCCCCCCGCGCTGTAGTACCCTGTGCCTTACTTACTGCTGTTGTCTGGGGTCTTGTGTTGCCCTTAATGAACCCGGAGACCCTGTGCTAATGCTAACCCCTGGCGCTTGTTCATTGCGGACCAACGGCCGGGCACTGTTCGAGGGCTAACTCTCACGGCACAGGCGGCCTGTACGGCCCTTCCACTCGTCCCCCATGCATGCGCATGTGAGGGATCCTTTAAAAGAAGTCAACCCTGGGACCAATAACTAGAGGTGAAGGTATGATAACTTGAGGGGGGGTGTTGTGTGTGCGTGTGTGTGGGGGGTAGTGATTCGAATTTGCATTCTAAGTCGAAGTCAAAGTTAGTAGGGTGTGTAGTGATCAGACGAGCTTCTATCATTTTGTCTTTTACATGTGGCATTTAACAAAGTGAATACACTGTTGAGGTCAAACCCCTCTTCCTAGCCGCTGATTCTGATTCTGACCTAGCAAGTTTGTGGATTTGAGAGTTGAAGATTGTGCTTACGCCTAAGTTGCATGTCTTAAGTAACCTCTCTATACCCAGGCTGTTTGAAAAGGACAATATCTCGGTTCCATGTTGGAGCACAATTTTCACGCATCTGGTGTATGCTGGTTAGGACTGGAATGTACTGAAATGGCCGTATAACTGTTCGGGAGCGTGTTTCAAGGGGATGAAGGTGATAAATTAATATAATCCAAAGGATCGAGACTTGATTTTCACATGAGAAGCGCTTGTACAGTTAAGCTTTAAGATAGTCACTGGTAGCTGTGGTGTGTGGTGTCTCGTGTAAGGCTATTTAAGTAGGCTGCTTAGTCTAATCTAGTGGTCTTAGTTGATGTTATTTCTGTAGGGTGTCAATTTAGGGTCATCAATTCTAGTAAGTAGAGGCCGCCTCCGGAGAAAGGGGTTCGGGTATAGAAAGACTTTTATGTGACACATGAGAACAGGCTAATGCTGACGGGAGACTTCCATTCCTACATGGTTTGCACCCTGGCTTCAAGCTCATGCTGGCCTATCTAAACACAAGCGTGGACTCAGACCGTCGGTCGCCTTGTAGCTAGTTCTTTGAATTGCTATGATACGTAGGAAGTCATGCAAGAAGAATGGGCAACTTTGCCCGGATAGACTGACGGCATTGTAGGGGGTTGTTCCTCGAGTGCAAGAAGTATAACATAGGATTTCCAAGGGCGTGCTAGACTCCCTTGTCTCCCCCCATATAGGGCCTACCTCACCCCCCGTCTTTTTTGTGTGTGTGGTGTGTGGGTGTGGGTTGTGTGAGCGCCATGCGCGTAGGAGTGGCAGGCGATTCTTACCCCTCATCCGGGCGCTTGTCGTCGGGCACTCGGCGATTTGCCCGGCGACATTTCCTTCCGGTCCAACTTTCAATGTCTTGAGGTCTGGTATCTACCCGTTTTTGCCCCAGTAAGGGTGCGTGTAACAGTGGTACAGTGAGCCTGGGTCCCCCCCCACCGCCCCGCGCGCACCAGGGCCGCGCCCCACCCCCATGCTAAAGCTAAGTTATTTCAAGCATCAAAGGTCGAGAGCTTTTAGCTTCTACACCTCTAAACTATCTTGCTAGCTTCCTTCCCTTGATTTGTGTCTATAAATAGCTCAACTCACATGTACCAACTCAAGCCGCACTCAACCCACTCACCCCGGCCGTCACCCGACAGCAACTCACTCACCCACTCAACCCACTCACTCATGAGCTTTGTGCAACGCAGGTCCGTAGGGGAGGATGCCCCTGGGGGGGGGGACGCGGTCCGGGTGCATGGGCCTTTGACGTTCCTCATCCTTCGATTAAGCGCTGAACGGGGTCTGCTTAGTATATGATGCCATACGATCGACAAATAAATAAATGCGCCTCATTGAACTAGCTAATCGATAGATACCTAATAGAATAAGTAAAGAAGTAAATAAATCTCTGGTGGCCCACACCACCATTGGTCTCAATTTTTTTGCTTAGTTCTCATGGGCGTGGGTTCGAGGCTTAGCTGATGCGCACATGCATAGAGGGGCTCGTCGTCATGCGTGACCCGACACACATCATTCCAGGCTGTATCTGTTTTGGCGAACGCAGGTGTCCTCCCAGCCAGCTCCCTTACCATCCCCTGTGCCGTGCCCAAAATCCTCCAGCTGCATTGGAATCCCTGCGTGGGTCAGCTTTCTCAAGCCCGCACTGGCTAGCTTCAGGTTTGGCCACAGACGGGGTATGGACCTCCTTGGTAGCTGTTCTACCCGTATCCTCAAAAGCAGCAACGCATGTTTTGGGCTGTGGGAGTTATATCTGCCTGAAGGGTGCCCCCCGTCTCCCCCCCGCCCCCCGTACGCGCCCAGGCCCCCCCCCCCCCCCCCCCCAAACGCCATTACTACTACTGCCACCGCTACATTCCTCCCCGGCTGTCTACCTGGTACGTGTGCTCAACACAAGTTTAATACCACGCAATTGAAATGTCATTGCCTTTGTCAGCAATCATGTTTAGCGCGCTGACACCGACCTTGTGAGCCGTTTTTCCTCTGCCATCCTCCAGGCCGGCCCCCCCCGCCCCCCCCCCCCCCCACAGGGAACCCCCATCCCCCCCCCACACATATCCAATACTCCCCCGCATACTCCCCCCCCCCCCCCCCTCCCCCCCCCCCAACCACACACCACCCCAAGAATGGCTTCAACGTACCAGCAGTTAGGGCGTGCAGGGTGGTCGTCTGCGAACCACCCCCATACAGCCCACGAGACCCACAGGCCACCAACAAGAATGGCCTCACTTACCAAGGCGGGGTGCAGATGATCTAGCAAAACAGTTACCACCCCACGGTGCCTAATTCCTACCGACCTTGGATATTTTTCCTGATCACCGGTCCCATCTCCTTCTTTACTACCTGACATTGGCATGTCAATGCATGTAGGTGGGCAGCATTAATCATCTCTTGACAAATCCCACCTTTGTATCTTGGGTTCCCTTCAACCTCCTCTCCTGTCCAGGAGGGGGACCATCCCCTTCATTCATTATATGCCTCTATAGACTTCTATCAGAGTGGTGCCCTTTCGTTCGCACGCCTGGCGTTCGGAAACTGAAGTTTCTGGAGCGATTACGCACGAACGGATTTAACGTTGGGCCTTGGAGTTGGGGACATATGATAAATTTTTTTTTTTTTTTTTTTGTTTGTGGGGGTGGGTTTTTTTTTTTATTTTTTGTTTTTTTTTTTTTTTTTTTTTTTTTGTTTTTGTATTTTTTTTTTTTGTGTTGTTTTTGTGTTGGTTTTTTGTTTTGTTGTTTTTTTTTTGTTTTGCATACATTTTTTTTTTTTTTTTTTTTTTTTTGGTGTTTTATTTTGTGTTTTTTTTTTTTTTTTTTTTATGGATGGTGGTGTGAGGGGTTATTTCGTTTTCGAGTGAAGTTTTTCCTTGTTGGTTCTATGTTTTTTGTTTAATTGTGTTTTATTTGGGATATATTTTCATGACATGTGATATACATATAGATGTTATATATGTGTTATGTATTTGTTTGCGGATTTTTATATTTTTATATGTTTTGTTTTGTAACTGAGGGGTGGGTGGGGTCTGTGTTTATGGTGGTTACTGTTTTTATTGTTGTCCCATAGTTTTACTTTTGGTGAGGACCGTTGTGTTCGTGTCTTGTGATTTGTTTTTTAGTGCGTTTTTTTGCCTTTTTGCCTTGTTGGTGGAATATTCTGTGTTTTTCCTTGGCAAAAACCCTGCAATCAGTGTGAGCCGGGTCAGAAGCTTCAAGTGGCCATCATCCGTTTCATTGTAAGGTTGTATATATTTCTGATCTGTTTGTCTAAGTGTGAGGCCTGAAAGTGTTTTTTTGTGAGACGAGCCACCGGCGTAATGGCGGCGAGGCTCAAATCACTAGACTACAGGCCTCAGGGGTGGGGGGAAAGTCGGAGAGGAAGGGGGAAGGGGGGGGGGGGTAAGGGTGTGAGAGGGGGGGGCATTTCCTAACAAGCTCATTTTAAAGATAGATGGTAGACCAAACCCTGTGCGTCGCAAATTTGAGACAGAGCGCAAACCCTCCCCATGGTGTGCACACAGAAGACTTTGCAGCGTTCTGAACACC
The DNA here is from genome assembly GCA_013435795.1 of Chlamydomonas sp. ICE-L. NCBI lineage: Eukaryota > Viridiplantae > Chlorophyta > Chlorophyceae > Chlamydomonadales > Chlamydomonadaceae > Chlamydomonas > Chlamydomonas sp. ICE-L. The sequence continues at coordinate 13,724,056 of JACBWV010000610.1, read as the reverse complement.
CTTGCTACGTCGCCTTTAAGTGGAAAGAATTAAAAGTTTGGACCTCTGAGTCCGAGAAATACTATCCACATCAACTTTACTCAGAAAATGCACTTAGCCCTAATCAGTTTTGTTATATTTAGTATCTAAAATTTTATTTATTTGTTTCCTTTTTGATGAGAATGAATGAATTAATTTGTGTCATTCATTCATTCATTTCCCCACTACCTTTGTATAGCTACGGACAGGGAGTGGTGACGGGTTCGCACTCAGGCGATCATAGACATGTCCAGTCTCTATATGTTCAGTTTATCGACTTGGCATTGAATCGATACTGTAATTTATGTATGTATGGGGGCAGGCACTGCGCCTGCTTTTAGCGACTTGCAAAGTGATCGGATAAGTGTACTTTATGTTGTATGGGGGCAAGGCACGCGCCTGCTTTTAGCTACTTGGAGTGAATCGGATAGTGTACTTTATGTATGTATGGGGGCAAGGCACTCAACTGCGCCTGCTTTTATCCGACTTGGCAAGTGAATCGGCTAGTGTACTTTATGTATGATGGGGGCAAGGCACTGGCGCCTGGCTTTTCTGTAAGATTTGTTCCTAACTATTCTGGTTGTTAGTAATTTTTTATGTATAGAATATTTGTTTGGTAGATAATTACTTGTCATTTACATTCTGTCTGATTCTGTTGTAGTAGTTGAGATAGGTACATCTATTTTTGCTTTTCTAGCTACTCCCTGGGTGTCCCACGGCACTCGGATGCTTAGGGTCAGGGGGGGTCTTGGCTACTTAGCCGCTAAAGCGGCTATTAGGGCTATTAGCGCTAAATAATCCCGGGATTTTTAGCGCTACTAGGGTGAAAGAAGAGAAATAGCCAAACTCTTGCGTCCGTAGCCTTACGTAGCCTTCCCCCCCGTTTAACGCACTCTATATATATTTCCTTCTAGGAGGGGCCCGTGGTAATGATTGTTGACATTGTTTTTCAATTGTGCATGTGTGTGTATGTGTGTCATTGTTATATTGTTTGACCTTGCAATTCAATTCAATTTCTTGCTTATTTACATATAATGGATGTACTGCTTGTACCTCTGTTCATTTTTGAGGATGTTGGAAGACCCCCCCCCACCCCCCCCCCGACCCCCCCCCCCCCCCCCCCCCCCCCCCCCCCCCCCCCCCCCTCACCCCCATGGTTTTGTTTTTGTTGTTGTTGTTGTTGTTGTTGTTGTTGTTGTTGTTGGAGCTGGCTTGTCTTGGGTCAACTATGGCCTGTCCCTGTGACACGTAATGTAAATGTAGTGTAATGTAGTGCAATGTAATGTAATGTAATGTAATGTAGTGGGTAGTGTAATGTAGTGCAATTAATGTAATGTAATGTAAATGTAATGTAATGTAATGTAGATGTAATGAATGTTAATGTAATGTACTGTATGTAATTATGTGTGTTGTTTTGGTTTTTTCTGTGGTTTGTGTGATGTGATGTGTTGTGCGATGTGATGTATGTATTGACGTGAAGTGTAGCATCGTGTCATGCCCCCAGGCCATGCAGTTGTAAAGTGTGTGTAGTGTAGTTGTGTAGTGAGTGTAGTTTAAGTTAGTGTATGTAGTGTGTGGAGTGTATGTAGTGTAGTGTAGTGTAGTGTCATGTATATCCAAACAAACCTCAATCTCATTCCCTCACGCCCGCACATAGATCAACGTCCGCCGCAAAATATCACCGAAATGCCCTCTGCCAATTGGTGATCCCGTTATCCCCGGGCAGTACTGTCTTTTATTGGCCCACGATAAGCGGTCATCGGTGAATGACGAATGAATCGAGATAATTGGCGTTCGGTGGTCATATTTCAAAGCTGGGTGAGTTGAACAGCCGAAAGTTTCGTGTTAGTTTCAGCCGTTCTGAGTTGAACATTGAAAGGCTGGCAAGGGTAATATCAGGATAATGGTAATTTAACCCGAAGAGATTGATGATGATGCTGATGATGCTGACTTCTGATGATATGATGAATGCTGATGAATGATGATGAGTGAGCTCTGATGATGATGCTGATGATTATGATGATGATGGTATGAGATGGGTGATGTGATGATGATGAGGGAGGCCGCTGACGATGAGATAACGATGATGATGATTATGATGAGATGAGGATGATGATGATGATGATGGTGATGTGATGTGATTATGATGAATGACATTTTTATTGGCTTCGGAGCCATTTCAGCCGGTGAGTTGAAAAATTGCAAGTTTTTGGTGGTCAGTTTCAGCCTGCGAGTTGAAAATTGCAAAGTTTCCTATGCCTGCAACGAGGCGTGGAGTTAAGGGATACATTCCCTTTTGATCTGGGCAAGGCACCACTGTGGTATTTTGTTCTGCAGACCACTGCTGCACGTGAGGAACTTTGTAGTGAGGGTATGGGGTGGTGGTGTGGGGTGTAGGGGTTAATGTGTGGGTGTGTGTGTGTGTGGGGGGGGGGGGTTAGCTACTATGGGTCTTTCGTTTTGCAGACCACTTCTACAACCTTAGGAATTGGCTAGGATAATTGAGTTGCACACTGTTTTATTTTTGGCTACCCCTGGCAGCTTCCAGCCAGCCCCAACCGCCAGCCGCTGGGAAATGCTACCTTGTGTATTTTTTTTTGCAGACCTCTCCTGCACAGCCTGCCTCTTAGTTGAGGCCAGTCTTGGTGGGGAGTGTGTGTGTGTGTGTGGTGTGTGTGTGTGTGTGTGTGGGGGGGGGGGGGGGGGGGGGTATGGGCGGTGGTGCCGTAGGTGTGTGGGGGTGATGTTTTTTTTTGGCAGGGGAGACCGTCAGATCCTGCACCGAAGGGGCAGCCTAAAGGCCTCCTGCTAGTGCCTTCTTAATTGTGGAGCCAATCTTATAATGGGGTTTGGTGGGTGGGGATTGGGTGGTTATGGGTGTGAGGGTGTCGGGGGTATGGGGTGTGGGTGGGTGGGGGGGGGTTTTTTTGGTGGTAAGGGGAACAGGGGGGGTCGGTTGGTGCCTTGTTTTGTAGAAGGGGTGTGTGAGGGGGGAGGGAGGAGATAGTATGGATAGAGGTGCAGACCTCTCCTGCACTGGCCTGCCTGCTTATTGCTGCCAAAAGGTCTTGGTTTGGGGGTGTGCTGTG
>JACBWV010000610.1:13439440-13713020 GCA_013435795.1 Chlamydomonas sp. ICE-L | reverse complement strand
CAACAGTCACCAAGATAATGCGGGGGTACTTTTAACTAGCTTGTTGCGTGTGATGCCAAATACTAGATTACATAAGCAGGGCCAACCAAACAACGCATCAACGACACATCGGTGAACCCAAAGAAAAGCTCGAAGGAGTCTTGTCTCATCGATGAGGGAAAAAAACACGCGAATTGCAAAGATACACACTAGACCATGATGAGCACTGTCATCATCACCAGTCAATGCATGCCCAGACTAATCGAGAGTTCAAACCATGCCGAGTACCGCCCGTAAACTAAACTTCCTAAGCCCTATCTAGAACTCAACCAACTTGACCAAACTCACGTAGCTAAGGGCATACACCTAAGGGGGGAAACCAGGGGCACGGGAAGACAAAGTCGAACCTCTGATCGAACCACGGAACGCACCCAAGGGTCCAAGAGCCCTAAGGAGAAAAATTATCCACCAAAATATCATGCCAAAAGACCTCCACGGCCGCTGGAATAGGGCAGGACGGCGTCCAATGAGGCCTGTAGCCTGGGCGGAAGTCCGGCGATGCGAGACCTGGGATCACAGAAGGTGGGAGAAGCGTTAGGTCGAAGTCGGGATTTGAGGTATGGGAAAAAAGGAGACGAGATGGAACAGTGCGCAAGGTCGACACCTGTGCAGAAAAGATCGCCACCAATGGCCGAAAATCGCAAATCGCAAGGGCAGAATTCGAAACAGTATCCGATAGGATGCGAAGAGGCCAGAAGCCGAGGCCGTAAAGAGTCTAATATCCCGCCGTCGCTGATCGTCCATCATCAAGCCCCCCTCTATACGCTCGCCTCACCCGGTTAGGGGGTAGAGGGAGCAGCACCCGTAGTGGTGACTGTCCATACCACCGGACTTCCTACCACCTCCAGGGGGAATCTCAGGTCCAAGAGCGTCGGTCGTCCTCATCTGAAACGCCCGCGAACCCTCGGCGTACCGGCGATCCGCCCAGTTGGATCGAAAAATTCTCCAGAAAGGTAGCAAAGAGCCACTAGAGACGCAGCTATGCAGTAGCCGACCAGTCCGGACTGGGCGAGACAAGAAGGGGCAAAGACGACGTAGACACTCAGCAGGAGCTTGGTCGGGCTTGGCAACCTCGGTATGCAAGGCAGAGCTCTCAAACACCGGAGAAAGGTTAGCGCCGTCCAGGACGGCGAGCAGAAGAAGACGGGGTCTTCCGCACCGATGTCCAGGGCAGTCGCAACTTGCAGTCTGCACAGTCACAGTCATCTACGAAGACGGAGGAGGGACAGACGGCAGGGGAGGAAAGGAGGACGATGAGAAGGAATGACGGGCGGGGGGACTTCCACGCTGGCGGAAGGGACTCTCATACCGATAGCAGAGGAGCTGGTGCCGAAACGTTAGCCCAATCATCAGAGGAGCCGTGTACCTCCGTTGGAAAGGATTGTCGCAGCCATCGCTGAGAATGGATATGCGAATCACGCGCGTCCAGGGAAACTCCCTCCATGTCATGGAAGTTTCTCAAATAGGGGAGGCCTCGCGGAAGTTGCCATCGCCAAAGGCCGTGGTGTGAAAAATGAGGGCCGTATAACTTATTCAGCTTGGAAACAACCGGAGATGGACTTTGTGTGTGCAGCACGGCCAATAGATAAAATGCGGAGACGAGAATAAGTTACAAGCACTGGAGACCATTAAGGGGCCACCAGTGGAGGAAAGGGGGGCGGTAAAGCTGGAAACCTGATAGGGTAAGGTAGACAGCGCGTGTCCGAAGAAACGATTACGCAGTCCCAGGGAAGCTGACATATAAAACGTCCGACCGTGTTCTAAGGAGTACACAAGGAGTACACCAGAAACATAAAACAAGCGAGAAGCAGCGCCATCTCTGCTGATACTCTATTTCTTCTGAAGAATCTCTAGTACTCTTGTGCATAGACAGCCAAGTCCCAGAGATAGAGCAATGTTGATGTTCTGACATGTTGCTGTTCTTACATTACATTACATTACATTTACATTACATTACATAAATACATTACATTACATTACATGACATTAAAGTAACTTAATTACATATATTCCATGACACATTCACACTTTCTTTTAATTCTGGCCCAGAAACAGAAAGTTAGGCAGGGATAGGGAGGGTGGAGGCGGGGGAGGGGGGGAGAGGGGGGGGGACACTCCCATCGACATTTGGCGCTGCTAGAAAAAGCTTGGCCTAGTCATCGACAGGCCCATGTGGCCCAGGGAGAACCGCTCCACAAACATCCGGGAGGGGTCTGCCAACAAATCCTGCAGACAAAGAAAGGCAATATTGCAAAGCAAGCAAGCCGATGCAGCAGAGCAGTTTATTACCAGATCCCACGCCCTTCTCAACTTCTCCCGGAGTGTATTCTCATGTTGAACTAGTTGTAGACATTGTGAGTCGAGCAAGGCAGTGGATGTGTTCAAATTGTGGATGAGAAACTGAGGACGCCAACCATTAAACCAACATAAAGCAAGCGTGTCCAGGTATGGTCCATGGTTTCGTGATCTAGTATAAGCAAGCGGATAAGCAGGTAGACTGAAGGGTAGGGATGAAATACCCAGGGGATGGGACCGGCTATGCAGGGGGGTATGAGGAAAACGTGTTGTCCGGATTGGGGGGAATCTTATGGTTTATAGTCCGTCTGCTACCCCCCACCTCCCCCCCTTCGAAGGTCGACGCCCACCTCCGGTATGAGATGTGCACGTCCGGCCGTGCCGGCCCAAAATAGCGAGGATTTCCAACATGCGCCCGCCCGGGATGCGAACTCGCGTGTTACACTGGTAAGAAGGTCACCAACTCCGGTGGCCCGTCTCACCACATAGACCAATGTCCGAAAAAAAGTGTGGTGTATGAAGAAAACGTGTTGTCCGATTGGAGGAATACTTCGAAATATATCAGCATGTATACCCCACACGGCGGCTGAAACTATGTCAACCCCGTCCCACGGTGTGGCAGAAATGAAGCCTGTGTCAATGATGGTCATAGTTTAACACTATCCTGACTCCTTGCTTCGCAGCTGTGACGCCTTAGCTCTAGCCCTTCCAGCCCAAGGCCCTAAGTGGGCAACAGGCGGGGCGCGACAAATTTTTTACCTGCTGCGCATGTTGTACGTGAACTGTTTATACCGTCCAGCGTTCCCGAGGTCTGCCCCAATCGGCTGCACAGGGACGCCCCACCCGGCTCGCAGGGTCTTCCCGCGCCAACTCATTGCGCAATTCCGTCGTTTAGACCAGCACCTCTGATTCCAGCTAGGCTTGCTCCCACGCCCATGACGTGGTTACAGCTATTTTAATTTGTTATGTGGGTAGTGGATTTCCCGATAGGGGGCCCCCTTGTGGTCCCGCAACCGAAACTGCGCGAACGTTGTACCCCCCCCCCTGCTGGGGCGCTATTTTCAAATGCAGTTCCGTCGCCCCGCTGGTTGTCCATTTTAATAGCAAAAACTGCTCTTTCTTCCCGGTACCCGACATTTGAATAGCATCGGTATGTACTGTTCCCGTCAGAGGGTCAGGCCAATGGGATCCCGGTGCACTCGCCCCACCGCCTAGGAAGGGCTTAAAAGAGACGCACTGATGCACTGACCCCCCAAGAACACCATCATGACTGCCGGGGCCCTATGGGGAAGAAGACAGTTCGTTGCTGACAGTCGATGTATGGCATTGTCATTCTCCAATATCAGTTCCCCATGCTGCCCTGCCCCCGCTGCGTGCCCAGATGCTTGCCTGGTTGCAGAATGCACAAGGGCGGTTATGCACCGTTTGGCGGTGTTGGCCAGTATGCGACAAACACGCCACCCGCGTGCCGTCGTATGGACACCGTCGGATTCGTCGTGCGGCGGATAGGTACGATGAAAGCTTTCGGTGCGTAGCGTGCGTGCTACCCTGACCAACATCTATGGCCAGTGCTGTCTGGTTCGTGGAAAAGTTTAGGGTTTTAGCCCGTAGTGCTTGTGGATGCACGGTGTAGTGTGACGTCCGTGACCTGATCTGTCATGGCTTGATCTACCTAGATCAGGCCGAGCCCGAGTTTGCCTGACCTCGATGTTTATGGCCTAGGGAGTATTAAGCTCCGGGCTTCAGTCTCCTACTATTGCTCACAGCGGGGTTATTACTACGTATTTGTGTTAAAACACCGTTCCTCGTTACACTAGACGTTTGGGGCCTTCCCGAGAGCTCCTCGAACCGTCTGCCGGCGCGTGTAGGGCGCCGGAGTCCGGCGCGGTCCCTGGTTAGACCGAGTTCGCACGTCCGCCCGGTCCCGTCAGTTCCCATTCCTCGGCGTCCGTGTCGTCGCCACCTCGCGGTAGCGTGGGAACGGATCCGTCAGTCGTCGGTCAACACCACCTCGGTACCATAGCACCCCACCCGCGACCACATGAGGCGAGCCGTTGAGTCTCAGTCCAAGCCGGACCTCCATTAGCGGAGGGAAAAGGCGCCAGTATGGCATTGCGCCTTGTGTAATTATGCGCATCCGACCATGAATACTAAAACTGACCGAGTTTCCAATGTTGACCCGAGCGCAGTACTGCCGCTGCACGTGACCCCCGCTGGCCGGATAGGGAAGACTGAAGTTGATGTGCTCTACTCGGGTCTATCGGGGTAGTGTCTAGTCGCACCTAAATACCTGAGATCTGGCACCACAGTCGAACAGACAGCAACACCAAATAATGTGGCTCTTATGTTCGTCCGAGGCGCCTGACCTCGTATGCCAAGTTACCGCATCGCAGCGGGCCACTATCCGTGTCAGCACCCCAAGTGTGTGTACACCTGTAGTGTGTAGACTTATTGTCCGCGCGGTAATGCTCGTTTGGCTTACTGTAGCTAGACGTGACTTCGGCCTTCTTCGCACCACTTTTCTCCCCACATGTCTTAGTTATACTCTTCACCCGTTGTGCTGCCGCCCTGGCCTGCGCGCGACGACTACAGCGTTTCCGGTCACGCACAAGCGGAGCAGCTACTCACGTGTGCAGACCTCGCACGTAGGCAATGACCGCACACGATAAGTACGCCCAAGTCGCACGGAGGAAAGCTGTACTGGTCGTGTGCTCGCACAGATACGTATACTACGCTTTAAGGTAGCCGCTGCGCATTTCGCGTGTTGGCATCCAAGTAGGCAACGACGGTTGCCACCGTTGGAGAGCTTATCACAACACGCGGTGTAACTGGCCTGTTGCCCGCTTGCTAACGTGCGAACCAGATCCGAAAGACAAAAGCCTAGGCAGGCGACAGAACGCCATCAAACAACTGATGGATTAAGACGGTAGACACTCCACGCCCATCTCTCGGCAGCGCTTTTCCCCTTCTGACACGCAATCTATCGTTTTCCTTCTTTCTGTCTGTCCTATGGAACATCTCTGCGCACGTGTTTTAGCAAATAGACGTCCCATCTCCGTCAACGAAGCTGTTCATTTCGCCTGCTCCTTGCGCAATATGAGTTTGCGGACTTAGTTGTATTTCAGATATGTCACGCCCACGGTATCGTCCTCCATGCACGCTTCGAACTTTATCGACCTCAGTGTTGTTGTTGGTCCTCTTGGTAAGCCCAGCCTCTGGACAGCAACCTCAGTCCCCTTCTGGCCAGGGACAGCCTGAACAGCCAGGGCAAGGGGCGCAGGTAGACGAAGGCCAAGAGGGGCCTGCTTCCAGCCAGGGGGGAGCACCAGGACAAGGACAGGGAAGTCCCCAACAGCAGCCTGGTACAAGCCAGGGGGAAGCTCCTCCACAGGACTATGAGGGACATCCTCCACAGGACTATGAGGGACCTGCACCGCAAGGGCAAGGTCCAGGGGGTGGAGCAGGACAAGGTCCGGTGGGCCCTCAGCAACCACCACCACCGCCTCCGCGAGCATGCTTCCCAGCAGCCCAGAGAGCGGTCTTGGGTAACTTCTTCCAGGAGACAAGTGGTAACCTGTGGTTTAATTCAACAGGTTGGAATGGAAGTGATGTGTCAAATTGCAGCAGCCGACAGTACCTAGACTACTCACTCCCTGGAGGCCCCCGCGCTGTGACCTTGCCTGACTACTGCTGTTGGTATGGGGTCGTGTGTTGCCCTTATTGGAACCCGGAGACCCTGTGCTACCCTGGCGACGTGTGCGATTGCGACATGCCTGGCACTGTTAGAGGGCTAGATCTTCACGGCAACGGCCTGTACGGCACCTTCCCCCTCGTCCCCTTGGCCATGCTGCAGTGTGAGGGATCCTTTAAAGAAGTCAACTTGGGACACAATAACCTAGGAGGTGAGGATGATAACTTGAGGGGGGGAGGTGTGTGTGTGCGTGTGTGTGGGGGGGTAGTGATCGAAGTTGTATTCTAAGTCGAAGTCAAAGTTAAAGTAGGGTGTGTAGTGATCGACGAGCTCTATCATTTTGTCTTACATGTGCATTTAGACAAAGTTGAATACAATTGTTGAGCAAACCCCCTTTCCTAGCCCTGATTCTGAGCTGACCTAGCAAGTTTGTGGAGTTTGAGAGTTTGAAGATGGTGTTACGCCTAAGTTGCATGTCTAAGTAACCTCTCTATACCCAAGGCGTTTGAAAAGGAAATATTAGGTTTCTGGTTTGGCACAATTTTCACCATTGGTGTACCTGGAACCTGGATGTACTGAAAGGGCCGAATAACCTGTCGGAGTTTCAAGGATAAGGTAGAAGCCAAAGGAGCGAGACTTTGATTTCACTGGAACGACTTTACAGTAAGCTTAGAGACTATAGAGACTATTGTAAGGCTATTTTAAGGCTGCGTTAGTCTAATCCATGCTAGTTGATGTTATTTCATGTTAGTGCAATTTAGGTCATTTCTAGGTAAGAGGAGCCGCCTCCGGGAGAAAGGTTCCGGGTATAGAAAGACATGTAGAACCAGAGAACAGCTAATGCTGACAGATCACTATGGGAGCACCTGCTCAACACATTGCCCCCATCTAAAAACAAGCGTGGATTCAGAATGGTCTCCTTGAGGCAGTGTCATGGGTATGCTCAACTTTGCCCGAGACTGACCTGTGACTCAGTGAAGAAGGTACAAGGAAATTTCCAAAACGGGCTTGACCCCTTCGCCCCACACCCCCTCCCCCCCCCCCCTTTTGGGGGTGTGTGGGTGGGTGGGGGGGTGTGTGGGTGGGGGCCGATTTTCGACCCCCCCCCCCCCCCCCGCCCCCCGACAGTTTCCCAACTTTAAGGGCTGGATGGGCTTAAGGACCCGTTTTTGCCCCAAAGTCAGGGTGCGGTACAGTGGTTACATGAGCAACTTCCCCCCCCCACCCCGCCCCAACCCGCCCCACCCCCAGCTAAGCTAAGTTATTTTAAAGAATACTAACTTTTAGCTTCTACACAGCTAAAAGCTATCTTTCTAGCTTCCTTCCCTTGATTTGTGTCTATACTCAACTCACTTAACCAACTCAACCCACTCAACCCACTCAACCCACTCAACCCACACAACTCACTCAACCCACTCAACCCACTCAACTCATGAGCTATTGTGCAACTGCAGGTCCGATAGGGATGATGCCCATGAATTGGCTGGATGGGCTTGAAGTTCTCATCCTTCGATGTAAGAGCGCTGAACGTGTCTGCTTTGTCTAATAAATAAATAAATCAAAAATATGAGATAAATAAATAAATACATAAATAAATAAATAAAGAAGTAAATAAAATGCACTGGGGCCAACCACCAATATTGTCTCAATTTTGTCTTAGTTCTCATGCTTGCTAGCTTCTGTCCACATGCCTGCACACATGCTTGAACACGCAAGCACACATGCATGTCCAGGCTGTATCTGTTTTGGGCTACGCATGTCAGCTCCCAGCCAGCTCCATTAGCCATCCCCTGGGCCAAGCCCAAATCCTCCAGCTGCATTGGAATGCCTGTCATGTCAGCTTTCAGCCGCACTGGCTAGCTTCAGGTTTGGCCCACAGACGGGGTAATGGAACTACCTTGTAGCTGCTACACGTAGTCCTCAAAAGCAGCAACGCATGTTTGGCTGTGGGGAGTTGAGATAGTCAGCTGAAATGCCCCCCCCCCCCCACACTGACGGCCCGGGCCCGCCCCGGCCCAGAGAGTCAGCACAGTTACTGCGACCGCGTACATTCCCCCCGCATGTAGGGGATACCTGAGTGATTGTATTGCTGGACCGACAAGTGATGTACCACGTGCAATTGAAATGTAATAAAGGAATTGCGCTCTTGACCGGAGCAATCAGTGTTATGCGCCTGACGGACGTACATTGGATTCCGTTTTTCCATCTTGCGATCCCCACCCCCCCCACTCATTACACCATGCCCTTTTTGCAGTCACCACGGACCCTGCACCACTATTCAATTTCCCCCAGTTCCCCTCACCTCCCTCTTTCTCGCACTTTTCCTTTCGCTCCCACCCATTTTCTCCGACAGTCCCTTACCCCACACATATGTTCGCGACCATTTTTCCTCTCTTTTTATTCTCTTCTTCTTCTCTTCTCTTTTTTCTCTTTTTTCCTCTTACTCACACCTATTCCCACCCCTCCCCCACCCCCCCAAATTAATAATACACATAAGAATGGCTTAACTTACCAGGCAAGGAAGTTGCAGGAGTGGTCTGCGAACCACCCCCAACACCCACACCCACACCACCAACAAGAATGGCCTCAACTTACCAGGCGGTGCAGGATTGATCTGCGAAAACAGTTACCCACGGTAGCCTTTCCTACCGACCTTGGATATTTTTCCTTCACCTGTCCCCATCTCCTTCTTGTACTACCTGACATTGCAGTGTCAATGCATTTGGCAGCATTAATCATCTCTTGACACCCACCTTGTATCTTTTCCCTTCACCTCCCTCACCTGTCCCCATCCCCTTCATTCATTATTATTGCCTTATATAGTACTGATAATGTTAACGATGTGGTGTGTGCCCTTTCGCATCCTTGGCGTGCCCAGCTTCTAGGTTCTGGAACATTACGCACAACGATTTCTTTGGCCCTGTGAGTGTGGACATTGGAGAAAGTTTTTTTTTTTTTTTTTTTTTATGGATTTGTTTTTCTTTTTCGGAGGAAGTTTTTCCTTGTTTGTTTCTATGTTTTTTGTTTATATGTTTTATTTGTATATATCTCATATATGTTTTATTTGTATATATGTTTTATTTGTTTCTATGTTTTTTGTTTATATGTTTTATTTGTATACGGTATATATGTTTTATTTGTTTATATGTTTTATTTGTTTCTATGTTTTTTCTTTTTTGGAGGAAGTTTTTTCTTTTCTTGTGGATTTGTTTTTAGCTTTTTTGCCTTTTTGCCTTTTTGGTGGAATATCTGTTTTTTCCTTTGCAGAAAACCCTGCAAATATGGTGACCTCGCTTATGACTATCATACCTGTCATTGTAGTTTTATATATTTCTGATCTGTGTCTAAGTGTGAGGCATGGGAAGCTGTGAAGTATTTTGTAGTGAGCGACCCGTGTTTAAATGGAGCGCGGAGCGCAAAGCATGGACCAGGGGGTGGGGGGCGTGGAGAGGGAAGGGGGGGGGGGGGGGGGGGGGGCGGGGGGGGGGGGGGGGGGGGCGGCATTTTAACTAGGGTAGTGCCAGACCCTGCGTCGCAAATGGGAGCACGGAGCGCAAACCCTCCCATGGTGTGCCAGCAACATAAGACTTTGCAGCGTTCTGAACAACCCTTGCTACGTCGCCATTAAGTAGTGAAAGAAATTAAAGTTGGACCTCTGGAGTCCGAGAAAATACTATCCACATCAACTTTACTCATAAATGCACTTGCCCTTCGTTTTGTTTATTTATTTATTATTTATTTATTTGTTTCCTTTAATGAATGAATGAATTAATTAATTCATTCATTCATTCATTTCCCCCTCGTGATAGCTACGGGAACCAGGGAGTGTGACAGGGTTCGAACTCAGGACGATCATAGACATGTCCAGTTCTCTATATGTTCAGTTTATCGACTTGGCAAGTGAATCGGATAGTGTACTTTATGTATGTATGGGGGCAAGGCACTGCGCCTGCTTTTATCGACTTGGCAAGTGAATCGGATAGTGTACTTTATGTATGTATGGGGGCAAGGAGACTTGCGCCCTGCTTTTATTCGACTGGGCAAGTGAAACGGAGCGTTGTTTTACTTTATGTATGTTATGGGGGCAAGGCCAACTGCGCTTGCTTTGTATCGACCTTGGCATAAGTGAATAGGGATAAGTGTACTTTATGTATTGTAGTGGGGGGGCAAGGCACTGCGCCTGCTTTTCTGTAAGATTTGTTCCTACTATTCTGTTGTAGTATTATGTTGTTATGTATATAATATATTGTTGTAGATAATTAATATTTCATTTACTATTCTGTCTGATTCTGTTGTGTAGTGAGAAGGACAGCGATTTTTTGCTTTTTATAGCTAATCCCTGGGGGTCCCAGGCATGGATGTTAGGGTTCCGGGGGGTCTGGCCTACTTGCGCTAATAGCGCTATTAGGGTAATTAGCGTAAAATAAATCCGGATGTTTTTAGCCGCTAATAGAGGGTGAAGCGAAGAGAACTAAGCACGTCGTTCGTACGAGCCTTACGCGCCTTGTAGTACAGCACTCTATATGATTCCTGCTAGGAGGGCCAAGTGGTAATGATTGTTGACATTGTTTTTCAATTTGTGCATGTGTGTGTATGTGTGTGCATTTGTTTAGGATGGTGACATTGCATCCAATTTCATTAGGGCTTATGTACAATATTGATTGGATGCTGGTACCCGTCATTGTGAGGATGGTGGAAGAGACCCCCCCCCCCCCCCACACCCCCCCCCCCCACCCCCCCCCCCCCCCACCCCCACCCCCCCCCCCCCCGCGCCCCCCCCCAACCACCCCCCACCAAACCACAAAAAACACACCAAAACAACAAAACACCCAAAAACAAAGCAAAAACAACAAAACCACAAAAACAAGAGAAAAAAAAAAAATAACACAAGAAAAAAAAAAAAAAAAGCCACACCCCACAAAAACCCCAAATAACCCCCCGCCAGCACCAATACACAACCCAACAAAAAACAAACCAACAAAAAAAAAAAACAACAAAAACCCAAAACAGCAAACAAAAAAGAGAGAACCACAAACAGAAAAAACAAAAAGCAAACAAAAACTAAACCCAAACAAAAAAAAAAAACAAAAATACAAAAAACAACACGAAAGAAAAACACAAAAGACACCACCCACCAAAAAAAAAAAAACACAAACAAAACACAAAAAAAAAAGAACAAACAGAAAAAAAAAAAAAAAATAAACAAGAAAAAAAAAAAACCAACCAGAGACAAAACAAAAACGGACCAAAAAAAAAGAAAAAGACGAAAAAAAAAACCAAAAACCCAAACACAAACACAAAAAAAAAAAAAAAAAAGAAAAAACAACCCCCCCCCAACCACACGCCCCCCCCCCCCACCCCCCCACCCCCCACACAACCACCCCCCCGCCCCCCCCCCTCACCCCATGGTTGTTGTTGTTGTGTTGTTGTTGTTGTTTGTGTTGTTGGTGTTGTTGGAGCTGCTGTCTTGGGTAACTATGGCCTGTCGTGACAACGTAATGTATGTAGTGAAGGTAGTGCAAGGTAATGTAATGTAATGTAATGTTAGTGTGAGTGTAAGTAGTGCATGAATGTAATGTATGTAATTAATGTAATTGTAATGTAAGTAATGTAATGTCATGTCATGAATTTGTAATGAAGTAATGTTTGTGTGGTGGTTGTGTTTTGGCTGTTGTGTGAGGATGTGTGTGCGATGTTTCTTTGAATTGTGATGTTTGAAGTGAAGTGTTAGCCCCCCCCCCCCACCAAAATCGGTGTCAGCCATGCAGTTGTAGTGTAGTGTAGTGTTAGTGTAGTGTAGGGTAGTGTAGTGGAGTGTAGTGTAGAGTAGGTATTGTAGTGTAGTGTAGTGTAGTTAGTGTAGTGTAGTGTAATGTCATTAGCACCCGCAATCTCATTCCTCACGCCCAACGTCTCTCCTCTTCAAAATTCTCCCTCACCTTGCCAGTTGCCCTTTCCCAGAATGTGCTTGTATTGGCCCAACATAACTCATCTGATGATCGGAATGAATCGAGATATTGGCTTCGGTGGTCAGTTTCAGCCTGGTGAGTTGAACATCGAAAGTTTCGGTGTTCAGTTTCAGCCTTCTGAGTTGAACATTGAAAGGCTGGCAAGGGTAATATCAAGATATGGTAATTTAACGACCGAAGATGATGATTTTGATGATGATGATGATGATGATGATGATGATGATGATGATGATGATGATGATGATGATGATGATGATGATGATTGATCGATGATGACGATGGTGATGATGATGGTGATGATGATGATGATGAGGAGGACGATGACGATGACGATAACGATGATGATGATGATGATGATGATGATGATGATGATGATGATGATGGTGATGGTGATGGTGATGATGATGATGACATTTTTATTGGCTTCGGAAGCCAGTTTCAGCCTGGTGAGTTGAAAATTGCAAGTTTTTGGTGGTCAGTTTCAGCCTGCTGAGTTGAAAATTGCAAGTTCCTATGCCTTGCAACGAGGCGTGGAGTTAAGGGAACATTCCCTTTTGATCTGGGAAAGGCCACTGTGGGTATTTGTTCTTGCAGACCACTGCTGCACGTGAGGAACTGTGTGAACGGTGAGGGGACTGGGGTTTGGTGGGGGTGCTGTGTGAGGGGATGTGTGGTGGGTGTGTGTGTGGGGGGGGGGGGGGTGAAGGCTACTATGGGTCTTCGTTTTTGCAGACCACTTCTACACCTGAGGAACTGGCTAGGATAAATTGAGTTGCACACTGTTTTATTTTTGGGCTACGCCTGGCAGCTTCCAGCAGCACCCAAAAGCCAGCCGATGGGAAAGGGAAATTGTGTATTTGTTTTTGACAGAAACTCTATGAAAAGCCAGCTGATTAGGTTTGGAGGCCTTATTGGTGGGAGTGGGAGTGCTGTGTGTGGGTGTTTTTGTGTGGTGTGTGTGTGTGGGGGGGGGGGGGGGGGGGGGTAGGGGGACTGGTGGTGGTGACGAGGGGGGGGGGGGCGGGGGGGGGGGGGGGTAGGGGGGGGTGGGGTTGGGGCGTCGGGGCGGTGTGGCCGTGTGTGTGGGGTGGTGTTGTTTTTGAAGAATCTCCTGCAAAGCTGCCTGCTTAGTTGAGGCCCACATTCTTAGTGGTGTGGGGGGGGGGTGGGTGGTCGTGGGTATGGGTGTGGGGTGGGTGGGTGGGGGGGGGTGCGGGGGCGGTGGCGGGGGCGTGGTGGCTGTGGGTGTAGGGTGTGTGTTTTTGCAGACCCTTCCTGCAATCCTGCTTGCTTAGTAGTTGAGGCCATTCTTGGCTGGGGTGTGAGTGGGGTGTTTGGGGGAGGTAGGGGTGTGGGGGTGGGGTGGGGTGGGGTTGGGGACGCGGTGGTGGCCGTGGTGTGGGGTGTGTGTGTTTGCAGGACCCTATCCTGGAACGCTGTCTGTTAGTTGAGGCAATCTTGGTGGGGGGTGGGGTGGGTGGTATGGGGGGGGGGGGGGGGGGGGGGGTGTACACACAAACACACCAAACAAACCAAAACCACAACCCCAAAAGCACAAAACAAAACAGGGTACACCACAAAACCAAAGACCGAAACACCACAACCAGCACAAAACAAAACACACAGCAAAAAAAGAAAAAACGAAAACACCAACAGAAAAAAACAAAACAAAGCCAAAAATAAAAAACCAACCCCCACCACCCACCAACAAAAACCACGCCAACCCGCCAAAAAAACCACCAACCACAAACCAAAACACCCCAAACATCCCCCCCCCCCCCCCCCCCCCCCCCCCCCACCCCCCCCCCCCCCCCCCCCCCCCCCCCCCCCCCCCCCCACCCACCCCCCCACCCCCCCCCCCCCCCCCCCCCCCCCCCCACCACCCCCCCCCCACCCCCCCCCCCCCCCCCCCCCCACCCCCCCCCCCCCCCCCCCCCCCACACACCACACACACACACACCGCACACACACACACAAACATGAACCCTGTCTCTGCCCCTCCTTCTCCCTCCAGATTTGCTCGGTTGCTCGAAGCTCATCGTCCTGGACTCTAGAGGGTCTACCTGGGGAGGCGCCCTTGCATTTCCTCCTGGGCTGGCCTCCCTTCAAATCATTAACTTCCAGTTCAACCTCCTGAGAGGCCCCATCCCTAGCTACATTACAAATGCTCCTTCTGTGACTT
The DNA here is from genome assembly GCA_013435795.1 of Chlamydomonas sp. ICE-L. Taxonomy (NCBI): domain Eukaryota; kingdom Viridiplantae; phylum Chlorophyta; class Chlorophyceae; order Chlamydomonadales; family Chlamydomonadaceae; genus Chlamydomonas; species Chlamydomonas sp. ICE-L. The sequence continues at coordinate 13,698,844 of JACBWV010000610.1, read as the reverse complement.
CTTTCACTGCCAAGGGAAACGGGTGAGTCACTCCCCTTCGTTTTTTCTTTTTAAGCCCTTCCCCAGTGATTATGTTTTCAAATCTGAAAGTGGGTTTCTTCTAGCTTTATGGTTTCAGGGCTCCTCCAGGGACAGCGTTTTAGTGCTTTCTGTAGCTTATAGCTTTTTAGGGCACTTGAGGGCAAAAATAAATAAAAACTTTTTGCTTTTTTTATGGCGATATTTTTGCTAAAACGGGGTCAAAACTAGCGATCGCTATATATAGCGGAAATAAAAATCCCTGCCCTTCCCCCGGGGGGGGGGGGGGGGGGGGGCAAGAAAACATATTTTGTACCGCGTGTTTGATGTGAATTGAGAACTGGAGCACAAGTCGATACCGTCTAAATCATGTCGATACACCCAGGGGGGGCCAAGATAGAGGGGGGGGGGGGGGGGGGGGGGGTTCTGACTGTTTTCCCCACTATTTGTACTTTGTGTATCACTGTCTTGCCATTAGTGAATTTTTTTGAGCGTGTAGGTTAAACGTCCGAGAGGGTCTCGTACGAGACGAGTACGAATCTGCTCAATCCGTCAGGCCGGTTTCACCCGTGTGGATATTTTGGTGGGTGTCTTCTTGGAAGGCACACCAGGCTGGATGCAGGCTGGACATCACCTACACCTTTGCTGTCCCAGCTTTCTATTCCCACCTCCCACCCAACCCCCCCCACACACCATCACCTCCCACCCCCCACATTACTACACCCGTGCAGATCCTCATGGCTCCAAATATCAATTTGAGTCAATTTTAAAACATGATAATGATGATGATTATTGGATAGACAGATTAATAACCGCGTCTTCTAGTCTTTTTATGAACCTGGGTGATCTTCTTTCAGGGCGTAGCTTACTGAGCTACCCAAGAAAGTTTGTAAAACTACTTGAAAACTGAAATCTTGTCCCAAACTTGATTTTTATTTTATTTTTATGGTTTGGAAAGGCCTTGACAAGATGATGATCAATGGACCTCTCCTCTTTCACTACTAAACTTGTTCTTGGGGTTGTCCAGTAATATGAAGTCCGGGGGGGGGGGGGGGGGGGGGGGGCAGAGGGTGGGAAAAAAAATTAACCATGCTGTCGTTTTAACTTATTCTTGCCCCCCCCTCGCCTTCCCCTATGGCCTTTTTTTAAGCTCTCCCCCTTCGCTTTTCTTTTTAAAGGCCCTTTCCTATCTTTTTTGTCTTTTCATCACGCCCTTCCCATGTTTATTTTCTTTTGGTAGCCTTCTATCACTGTTGGGCAATATTAGCCTATTTGGACTAACCGTGCTGGTCGTTGGACAGAGAGAGTTTGTTGACAAGGTAATGGAAGAGGCAAGGGCATGAAGGTAATGTAATGTAATAGTATGTGATCCTCTCCTCCCCCTGACCCCCCATCTCTTCACATCCAGGATCTATGGCACTCTGCCCCTGGTTCGGTGTTTCCACTACATATTGTAGGGACCTCAGGGACGCTGCCAGATAACCCCAGCAGCGGTACGATGCACACGGGTGTCGGGCCCTCCCGAGTGTGGCGCTGGGCCGTGGTCCGGTGCGGGCAGTCCATCATCACCAGCATCATCATCAGCATCTATGCATTCCATCATCTCAGCCTAGTTGAGAGCATCCTCATCAGCAGCGAATCATCAGCAAGCATCAGCAGCAAGGCATCAGCATCAGCATCATCACCTCAGCATCCCACCATCCGCGCACAGCATGCAGCATCAGCATCATCCAATCGATCAATCATCATCCGCATCATCTCACCATCATCAAAATCTGGGTCTCTCTCGGCCGGCCACAGGGATTTGCCGCGCGATATTATTCTTAACTGAGATGTCCTGGAGAGTTCTTGATTGATCCAACTGGATCAGTGGCGAGCTGCCTGAGGAGATAGGGTAAGTATGTATGTATATATTATTATTATTATTATTATTATTATTATTATTATTATTATTATTACATATTGTATATTATCTTTTTTACTGAGGAGATTGGGTAAGTCTGTATTTTATGATACACACAGCTTTTATATTAACTTGTTGTTTGAGGAGATAGGGTGAGGGGCTGGTATTTTTATGTTACTAATACACTTTATAGTAACGTGTTTGCAGGCGGAGATTTGGTAAGTACCCTAGTTTATTGTTTTTTTTTATATTTGTGGATATATCACTTTTTTTTTTGTCCTTATGGATGATAGGGTAAGATTGTATTTATGTTTTATCTTAACTTCTTTTGCCGGAGGAGATAGGGTAAGTATGTTTTATATGTTTCATATTAGCTTTTTTTAGCTCTGTTGAAATCATAGGTTTGTTCTTTTTTTCCCAAATGAACAACAATTGTCAAGAAGTGGATTGCCGTCTCAGAGTTCTTGGCCTTTAGTCATTTCCGGTGTAGTAAGTTTCACAAAACACTTTTCAGTTGTATATGAAGACAACAAAACAGTGTAACAGCTTACTATGGAGCTGCTAGAGGAAATAGGGCTTAGGATTTAGCTCTGATCCACAAGCTGTGCAGCGGTTATGCCGAGACAGGATAGGATGGCGAATTAAAACAACTACGGCCCTGTTTCGTAAGTTTCCAGTCCAAACGATCTCTCCGCGCCCCCTTCGCTCTCCATCCCCTTAAAAAGAAATGTTTGGAAAATCTATTCCCAAATGATCCCCCTCCCCCCCCCCCCCCCCCCCCCCTCCCCCCACACCCACATACACAAAAAACCATGTTGGAGAGTTGATATCCCCTAATAGGCCCCTTCCCCCCCCTTAAGGGGGGAAAAAGTGAGTTCCTATGCTGATGGCTGTATGGGGGCAATAGGCTTGTCTCTACATCATTGCTGCCCATCACGACTGATCTGCCTGCTTTTTAGTTGCATCAGGCATGAGACAACCCGCTAGTCCGGGATCTGAATAAGAGCCCCAAAATATAAATGTAACATTCCCCTGCTCACCATTTCCCACCATGTACACTTTTGTGTTGGGTGCAACGCTCGCTCTATTTCCATTTCCGTCCGTCGCTTGCATTGGGCTGAGCATGGTTCCTGCTTAACTGTCATGAATTCCCCCCTTCAACTCCTGGGCCCCGTGCACCATCGTCTTTACACCCTGACCCTCTATTTTTCCCATTTTTTCTATTTTGAAGCACAGTTTTGCCCAGAATCTAAAGCTCCTGTGCTAGACTGACAATGCAATGAATGTTTGTGCCCTCCACACATCAATTTAACCTTACTCCTGTACGCCTCTACTATTATGACGCAATTTAATACACTTTGGGTGCCGTAATCTAAACTCCTGTGCTGGAACTATCAATTGACTGCTTGTGCCCTCCACACATTCTGATGCCCGGGTCCCCTTAGCTATTTGATACGCGCATTTTGGCCCAAAAGCTAACAGCGTGTCTCTGACCTGACCGGCCATCTGCTTATGCAGGGACCATGCGGGGGAGCTATGGGTTGGTTGTGTTGTGTGGTGGTGTGGTGTTGGTGTTTGGGGGGCCAACCACAAAAACATGTTTGATACACAGATGTATGGGAGCACTTCTCTCCTGGTGATAATCCTCGGCAATCTTTTGCACTTGTGTATGTGGGTACTTAGTCAGGGGATCCAAATAGGCTAAAGGGATCGCCCAACTCATGGATGGGATGAGATTCATGGAGAAAATTCCCTTAAGGCTTATTCACTTTGTATGATGTTTCAGTCCAGGGTATAAATATGGCGTTGTGACTTGTGCCTATCCAAATATCAGGTGGAGCTTTAAAACAGAAAAAACTTGATGGACTGAACCCCAAACAATTGGTTTTTAAAAACCGACGGGACCCGGAGGGGTGTGCCTACATTGATTATGTGTAATAATAAATTATGTGCGTGTACAATGTGTCTGGGGTGCCAGTGGAAATGGTGTGGGTGGGGTTTGGTGAGTATCTGAGTGGTGGTAGGGTTCCCTGTCATAATACCCCTACATGGGGGCTGGGGAACAATTGGCGTTAGGGTTGGTGGGAGAGACTCCACTGGGGGGAGTTTAGGAGGATCCAGATGGCGTGATGTTGAGGTGGGGCAAGGCCGTTAGCCTAGTTTGCTTCCGCCCTTCTCTTTACTAGTTGAATGTACGCACATAAACACATACTACAGGACACGATATATTTGGATGACATACATGGATGCCGCATGCTGACTGCTATCTAGCTGGCTATCGGCTGAATTAGCGGTTTACTAATAGCGTATCTTGACTGAGCCGACTTCGAGTGCGTAAAAATCAAATTCCCAGTTGAGTTTTCAGCATGCAACTTCCACTCCTCCGCATCAAGATTACACCTGCGCGCCATCGCCCTTTCCGCCTTTTTGATTGAGCCAAATACCCATCCAACTCCCAACCCAGATTTTGAATAGCAGAATAGCAGAATCGTCATGGTTGGCACCCAATTGTTGCGATTATTTGTCTTTGCTCAGATCGCCATGGCCATTCCGTCCCCCTGCACACTCTCGCGCTTGCACCGCTCATCCCATCTTTGCAAGCTCTTTTCGTTGTATTGAATATCGTGAAATACGTTGCTGCGATTTTTGCTGTTCCGAGTATTGACCGAGTATCGACTGGGGCACTGCACGAGAAGAAGAAGCAACAGGTCTGTAGCTTTGCCTTTTCGCCGGTCTGTTGTTCTCGGGAATCGTGAAATCTGAGCGTTCGCAAGCTGTTGGTAGATTCAAAGAACAGCCCGCCCCTCTTTCTGCACGATTGAATCCCACAGCTGGTGTGAAGGGTATGAGGTGGGGAGAAGAAGAGGGTGTGTGCGTGTTGGTGGTTGGGGGAAGGGAGGGTTTGGGGGGGGGGAAGGTTGAGAGAAAGAGAGTGTTTGTGGCTGGGTGGGGTGAGGGGTAGGAAGAGGTCAGGGGAAGTAGGGGATACTGTGGGTGCTGGATAGGGAGGGGGGGTGGGGGGGGATGGTATGCGTGTATGAGAGGGTGGGAGGCCATGGCTGAAGCACAAGGGGAAAAAGTGGTGAGAAGAGGTGTGCATCTGTGGGTGCAGGGGGAGAGGGAGGGGAGCGACGGTGGAGATGGCTGATATCTTGAACTGTGTTAAGGGAGAGGGGGGGGGGAGGGGGGGGGGGGGGGGGGGGGGGGGGGTCCTGTTCTGTTAACCCAGACCAGACCAGGACCCATGGGCCCGGGTGGGGCAGGTGGGGGGGGTGGCCTCCAGCCACACGGGCAATGTACTGGTACATTCATACATACATACATACATATACACATGCATACCCGCTTATTACTGAGCGGGAATGTATGTATGTATGTCATTATCAATGTTTGCATTTTCAACGTTTGCCCGCTTTGAGTCATTTTCAACGTTTGCTTTTTCAACGTTTGCATTTCCAACAATTTCCCCCACGAAGCTATTTTCAACGTTTGCATTTTCAACGTTTCCATTTCCAACGAGTTCCCCCATGAAGCTTTTTCCAATGTTTCCTTTATCAACGTTTGCCCGCACTGAGTCATTTTCAATGTTTGCTTTTTCAACGTTTGCATTTCCAACGGTTGCCCCCCAGAATTTTCCATTTTCTTCATTTGCAATTTCAATTCTCGCATTTTCTGCTTTTGCATTTTCAACGTTCACATTTTCTTCATTTGCATTTTCATCGTTTGCATGTCAACGTTTGTATTTTCAACGTTTGCCCCCACAGAGCCATTTTCAAGGTTCGCATTCCTACATTTGCAATTTCAATTCTCGCATTTTCTACTTATGCATTTTCAACGTTCGCATTTTCTTCATTTGCATTTTCATCGTTTGCATGTCAAAGTTTGTATTTTCAACGTTTTCCCCCACAGAGTAATTTTCAACGTTTGCTGTCCCTGGAAGGCGATTAGACTTTAGGGGGAACTTCTTCCATTGCTGCGGCCGTGTCTTCAACGGAAACTCGACCATGGCTAACTACGAGTTCTATGATAAGGATGCCCCAAGGTAGAAACATGGACTCTTCTTGTTGGAGGGGGAGGGAGGGGGTTGACATTTGTGGTCTTTGGACATTTGTGGATTTATGTTGGTTCTGCGATTAGGTCTGTTGTGGTCATATAGGGCAGTTGTGGGCTTCGGTTCTTTGTGGGCTTCGGACATTTGCTTATGCCATCTGCTTAGGACATTTCAAATTTGTGGTTTTAGCTTTTTTCTGCAATTAGGTCTGTTGTGGGCTAATGTGCTAAGGGGCGTCCTCATCATAGAATGAACTACTTCCACTGCTGTGGCCGTGTCTTTGATCTAAACTTGACATGGCTAACGAGTTGTTCGATGATGTCTGTCCTGTATGTATGTATGTATGTCATGGATTAGGTATGTATGTATGTATGTATGTATGTATGTAGCTAACTATGAGTTCTATGATGTCTGTCTGTATGTATGTATGTATGTATGTATGTATGTATGTATGTATGTATGTAGTAGTACGTCTATAGATGTAGTAGTATGTATGTATGCTGTGACATGTGTGGAGTTTGTGGGTTTAGGTTGGTTCTTCGTTTAGGTTGGTTTTGGGCTTGGGTTGGTTGTGGGCTTAGGCCATTTGCTAAGGACATTTTTGGGTTTAGGTTGATTGTGGGTGGCTTGCATGTCTTGGGTGGATAGATGCAACATCCGTGGTCCTTGTCTCATTTGTTGCTCCAGTGATTGAATTAGTGTTGGCATGCGTTTATGTGTGTGTGTGCTTCCATCATATATTTGAATCTCTCACACTACCACGCCCTCCAGGTTGTCATCCTCCGCATACATAGTAATCACGCATCCATCATATATTTGTATCTCTCACACTACCACGCCCTCCAGGTTGTCATCCTCCGCACACATAGTAATCACGCATCCATCATATATTCGTATCTCTCACACAAGTACACCTTTCAGGTTGCCGCCCTTTTTGCAGTTCTCAAAGGAGTTCTACTTCTACCGAGGAGCTGTTAATGCACTGAACAATGATGGCGACTTCAACATGAAGTAAGTGTGATATACCTCATTGAATGCATTGGACAACAATGACGACTTCAATTTAAAGTATGTGTGTGATACTTGTGTGAATGCATTAGACAACAATGAAGGCCTAAACCTGAAGTTAGTGTGTGATACCTTAGTGAATGCATTGGACAACACTGAAGGCCTAAGCATGAAGTACACTGGCTCTTTTCCTTGAAAACGACCCTGATCATTAAATTAACCCTGATCATACAAACAACCCTGATTATACAAGCAACCCTGATCATACAAACAACCCTGATCGTACAAACAACCCTGAGCATACAAACAACCCTGATCACATAGGCTCCGGCGCTGCCATCCCTTCCAGGCTATAGGCACCTAGATACTCCCTCCCCCCCCCCCCCCCCCCCCCCACACACACACACACACACACACCACACACACACCACTAAACTCCCCGCCTCCACTTCTGCCTTCACATTTCCCTCCCCCCCCATAACCCCACCCCCCACCCCACCCACACCCCACCCACCGCACCCACCCCACGCACACAATCCCCCCCCACGATCCACTTACAACCCCCCCCCCCCCCCCCCCCCCCCCCCCCAATCCCCGCACCTACCAACCCCCCACCAATCCCCTCCCCCACTCCCCCGCCCCCCCACACACACACACAACAAACTCACAAAAATGATCCCATTACCCCCCCCCCCCCCCCCCACCCCCCCTCATTGCACCTGCAGCTGCCGATCCTTCCATGCAGTGGGCACTGAGGATACCATTGAAAACCAACTAGATTGGTTAATCGACCCTGAATACTACCAGTACGAAGGCTGCCGGTGTGAGGAGGGCTATGAGAAGGTCAGGGTCTACCAAGAGGCAGTCATCTTTGAAGGAATCGGCTTTTTCTTGGGCAACGTCCCTGTGTTTGGGTGAGTCGTCCATGCTGTCTCTCTGTTTGTCTCTTGGTTCCTCACCTATTTACCTCACCTCATCTACTCACTTCACCTATTCACCTCACCTACCCATATATATATATAAATGTCCGTTAAGGGAATCGGCTTGTCCTTGGGCAATGTCCCGGTGTTCGGATGAGTTATCCAAGCTGTCTCTCTCTGTGTCTCTTGGTTCCTTACCTATTTACCTCACCTACCCATATGTATGTAAATGTCCATCAAGGGATTAGGCTTGTCCTTGGGCAACGTCCCTGTGTTCACATGAGTCGTCCGCGCTGTCTCTCTGTTTGTCTCATGGTTCCTCACTTATTTACCTCACCTCACCTATTCACTTCACCTATTTACCTCACCTACCCATATGTATGTAAATGTCTGTTGAGGGCTTTGGCTTGTCCTTGGGCAACGTCCCTGTGTTCACATGAGTCGTCCGCGCTGTCTCTCTGTTTGTCTCATGGTTCCTCACCTATTTACCTCACCTCACCTATTCACTTCACCTATTTACCTCACCTACCCATATATATATATAAATGTCCGATAAGGGCTTTGGCTTGTCCTTGGGCAACGTCCCTGTGTGTGGGTGAGTCGTCCGCGCTGTCTCTCTGTTTGTCTCATGGTTCCTCACCTATTTACCTCACCTCACCTATTCACTTCACCTATTTACCTCACCTACCCATATATATATATATATAAATGTCCGTTAAGGGCTTTGGCTTGTCCTTGGACAACGTCCCTGTGTTCACATGAGTCGTCCGCGCTGTCTCTCTGTTTGTCTCATGGTTCCTCACCTATTTACCTCACCTCACCTATTCACTTCACCTATTTACTTCAGCTACCCATATATAATATATATATATATATATATATATATATATATATAAATGTCCGTTAAGGGCTTTGGCTTGTCCTTGGGCAACGTCCCTGTGTGCGGGTGAGTCGTCCGCGCTGTCTCTCTGTTTGTCTCATGGTTCCTCACCTATTTACCTCACCTCACCTATTCACTTCACCTATTTACTTCAGCTACCCATGTATATATATATATATATATACATGTCCGTTAAGGGCTTTGGCTTGTCCTTGGGCAACGTCCCTGTGTACGGGTGAGTCGTCCTTGCTGCCTCTCTGTTTGTCTCTTGCAAGATTGGTTCCTCACCTATTTACCTCACCTCACCTACTCACTTCACCTATTTACCTCACCTCACCTACTCATATACAGGAAAAAAACAAAATGATGTGTTTGTACCCTCCCCCCCCCTCCCCGGAAATTGGGGAGTGTGCTTGTTTTGGTTCAACGCTGGCCTGCCTTTAACATTGTAATGTGATAGACTGTAACACAGACACAGTGACACACATGATGACATGACTGATGATGACATGAGATGACTGATGATGACATGGCATGGCTGATGATGACATGGCATGACTGATGATGACATGACTGATGATGACATGACATGACTGATGATGACATGACTGATGATGACATAACATGACTGATGATAACATGACATGACATGACTGATGATGATGATGATGACATGACTGATGATGACATGACATGACTGATGATGACATGACTGATGCTGACATGACTGATGATGACATGACATGATGACATGACTGATGAGGACATGACTGACATGATGATGATGACAATGAGCTGATGATTACATGACATGACTGAATGATTGACATGACATGACTGATATACATGAATGAACGATGATGACATGACATACTGATGATACATACAATGACTGTGATTGACATGACATGACCGGTGATGGACAGACGAGAGACATGACATGACTGATGATGACATGACTGATGATGACATGACATGACTGATGATGACATGACATGGCTGATTATGACATGACATGACTGATTATGACATGACATGACTGATGATGACATGACATGACTGATGATGACATGACTGATGATGACATAACATGACTGATGATGACATGACTGGATTATTACATACATTAACTGGAGGAATGAAAGGCAGATATGATGACATGACTGATGATGACATGAACATGACTGATGATGACATGACATGACATGACATGACTGATGATGACATGACATGACTGATGATGAACAATGATGATGATACATGGACGATTACTGACATGACTGATGACATGACTGATGATGACATGACATGACTGATGATGACATGACATGACTGATGATGACATGACATGACTGATGATGACATGACATGACTGGTGATGACATGACTGATGCTGACATGACTGATGCTGACATGACTGATGCTGACATGACATGACTGATGATGGCATGACTGATGATGAAATGACATGACTGATGATGACATGACATGACTGATGATGACATGACATGACTGGTGATGACATGACTGATGATGACATGACTGATGATGACATGACATGACTGATGATGACATGACATGACTGATGATGACATGACATGACTGATTATGACATGACATGACTGATGATGACATGACTGATGATGACATGACATTGCTGATGATGGCATGACATGTATATATGTTACAGTCCAGGGGTAGGCCAAATAGGCTAGAGGGACTTACCCAACCGTATAGGAAGGGATTCAAAATAAAAAGCTCTGATGAACTGAACCCTAAACAATCGTTTAACCAACGGGGGCCCTGAGTTCGTGCTACAGTCATAATTTAATGTTACTATATAATTAAATCATCATCTCAGCTGGGATGATAATTTAACTATGCGATTATTATCCAATGACATGAGTGATGATGACATGAGTGCAGGTGCCAGCTAGTTCATGTAGTAGTCTCTAACACAGACACAGTGACACACATGATGGCACTGATGATGACATGACATGAGTGATGATGACATGACATGAGTGATGTTGGCATGACATGACTGATGATGGCATGACATGACATGACATGACTGATATTGACATGACTGATGTTGACATGAGTGCAGGTGCCAGCTGAAGGGGGAAGATCCATGGTACAAGACAGATCCCTGGATTTTGGCTCTCATTATTTGTGCTAGCATCGTCGCTCTGTTCTTTGTCATCTGGTTTCTATTCTTCTACAATGGCGTCCGACCAGCTATTCTGCAGGTGTGTGTATGTTCATGCATGCTGTGTGTGCGCATGCATGGTGTAGTCCAGGGGTAGCTAAGTAGGCAGACGGGACGAGAGAAAACTGAATATGAGAGTTGGAAACGAGGGTGTGTGTGGTATAGCCTTTCGGTAGCCAAACAGGCTGAAGGGACCTTCCTGGTGTAGAGGCGCTTTTGGAGGGATTCATCAATTTGCTGTTTGCTTTTATTTGCTGTTGATTTCTGTTGGCTTGGTGACCAGCGCTTCTTTTGCTGTTGCTTTGATTTGCTATTGTGATTTGCTTTTTTTATTTCATTTGCTGTTGATTCTATGATCGATTCCGATGGACGTTGTTGTATCATATATATACATATACGGCCTTCCTCTTTCTGCTCCCCCGGCCTCAAGCCCCTGCCATTGATCGTGGCATGTAGCAGCAATGTTGCAAAAACAATTTTGAATTACGAATGGATGTTGTTGTGTCATGTACCAATGGATGTTGTTTCATGTACGGCCTTTCTCTTTCTGCTCCCCTGGCCTCAAGCCCCTGCCTTTGATCACGGCATGTAGCAGCAATGTTGCACACACATTCTTCCATCGCTGGACCGGGCTCATGCTTTTACTTGATACGAGCTTCCTTTAGGAGAGATAAGAAACAAACAAAAAGTGTGACGCCTTGCCGTGAGATTGAAGGAACCTTCCCGCTCCCTTAACTGGAGGGTTGGCAGCACAGCCCCCCTTGACTCCATCAAGCCGCAGGCGCATTTGCCACGTGGCCCTAAACCCTACGGTAGGGCACCAGGAACAATTTCATCATCATCAGCATCAGCATCATCATTATCAGCATCATCATCAGCATCATCATCATCATTATCATCATCAGCAGCAGCAGCAGCAGCAGCAGCAGCATCAGCATCAGCATCAACATCAGCATCAGCATCAGCATCATCATCATCATCATCATCATCATTATCAGAGCCAAACACTGATCCCAAACAATGATTACAAATAAGTGAGGAATTTAGCCTCCAGTTAAGTTTGCCCCCGTTACACCTATACCCTAAACCCTAAATCTTCAACTCAAAATCTAAACCACCAAACCCTAAACCCCCTTAGTGGGGTCCAACTTCCCCAGGATGATCCCAAACACTGATCCCACCTTCTCCCTCACCATGTCATGTCAGTGGTGGATCGATGCTATGAAGCGAACTTCAGGAGAGCCGTCGAAGGGTAGGGTCACCATAGTAGTGACCGAAGTAGAGGACTATGCAAGTAAGTGCTCATCTCGTGTGTGGCCACTTCCATGATATATCCCACAGGAGGAGGGACCATACCAAAACAGTAGAAAGATGGCTCAGTGGTCTAACGAGACTGATTACTAATCCGTTTTACACTTTCCATGAACCTCATCTTGATCTCCCCTTGAAATAGTCGTTATCTGTTTTCTTGCTTACTTGCTTGCCTGCCTGCTTGCCTGCTTGATTGCCTTCTTGCCAGCTTGCCTGCCTGCTTGCTTGCCTGTTTGCTTGCTTGCTTACCTGCTTACCTGTCTGTTTCCCTTTCATATTACTTGCCTGCTTGTCCGCCTGCTTGCCTTCTTGCCTGCTTGCTTGCCTGATTACTTGCCTGTTTGCTTGCTTGCTTACCTGCTTACTTGCCTGTTTCCCTGCCTGATTACTTGCATGCTTGCCTGTCTGCTTGCCTTCTTGCCTATTTACTTGCTTACCTGTTTGCTTCCTTCAGATCTGCAGTGCATTTTATCTCATGGCGTCATGGTTTGTCAAGAACGCTCCTTAACTTACAGTCTGCTCCCACATTTGATTTTCAACATTTGAACATGCACAGGGCTGGTGGGTTTGGCGTCAACACCTCCCGACTCCGTGATCAAGTCTCTCAATTTATACGGCAACGTCATCCGAAAGGTACGTCACACTCACACTCCGTCACCATTTAAGATGTCTGTCCTGTATTTCAAGCTGTGTATCCTGTATTGTAAGCTGCTTGTCCTAGTTTTTAAGCTGTTTATCCTGTATTAAACCTGTTTATCTTTATACCTGTAATTAAGCTGTTATCCCTGTGTAAAGCTGTTTTATTCCCTGTAATTTTAAGCTTTTTATCCTGTATTAAAGCTGTTTATATCCTGTAATTAAAGCTGTTTATCCTGTATTAAACCTGTTTATCCTGTATTAAAGCTGTTTATCCTGTATTAAAGCTGTTTATCCTGTATTTTAAGCTGTTTATCCTGTATTAAAGCTGTTTATCCTGTATTAAAGCTGTTTATCCTGTATTAAAGCTGTTATCCCTGTAATTACGCTGTTTATCCTGTAATTACATAAAGGCTGTTTACCTGTATTAAAGCTGTTTCTCCTTGTAAATTCAAGCTGTTTATCCTGTATTCAAGGCTGTTTATCCTGTATGAAAGCTTGTTACATCCTGTAAATTAAGCTGTTTATCATCCCTGTATTAAAAGGTGTTTTATCTGTGTACAGCTGGTTTATATGTCCTGTATTAAAGGCTGTTTTAATCCTGTAATTAAAGCTGTTTATCCTGTATTAAAGCTGTTTATCCTGTATTAAGCTGTTTATCCTGTATTAAAGCTGTTTATCCCGGTATTAAAGTGTTTATTTATTATCCTGTATTAAGCTGTTTATCAATCCCTGTATTCAGCTGGTTTATCCTGTATTCAAGCTGTTTATCCTGTATTCAAGCTGTTTATCCTGTATTCAAGCTGTTTATCCTGTATTAAAGCTGTTTATCCTGTATTAAAGCTGTTTATCCTGTATTAAAGCTGTTTATCCTGTATTAAAGCTGTTTATCCTGTATTCAAGCTGTTTATCCTGTATTCAAGCTGTTTATCCTGTATTCAAGCTGTTTATCCTGTATTAAAGCTGTTTATCCTGTATTAAAGCTGTTTATCCTGTATTAAAGCTGTTTATCCTGTATTAAAGCTGTTTATCCTGTATTCTAAGCTGTTAATCCTTTATTTTTGCTGTTGATCCTGTATTTAGAGCTGTTTATCCTAGTTTTTAAGCTCCGCTGCCAAACCGCCACAGACAGTCACCATATGCTCAGCTTGTATGCATGTTGCAGTCCAGGGGTAGGCCAAATAGGTTAAAAGAGCTTTCCCAGCCGTGGCAGAAAGGGCTAATGAGGAAATGCATTGATGAAGTGAAGCCCATGTCAATGCTACTCCTGGACTGTAATACTGTATGCGTATATACAAAACAATTAAGAAGCACATCCGACACCATACTGAGAATCGCAAGATTGCATCACTGTAGCCTGTCCTCGGGGTGTTCCGTTCTGTTCCATTGGTAAAACGATTGTCTAGGGTTCAGTTCATTAGTGCTTCTTAGTTTTAGCCCCTCCACATACAATGGTTGGGCAAGTCCCTTTAGCCTCTTTGGTCTACACCTGAACTGTAACAACAACAACAACAACAACAACAACAACCAACATTATGAGCTTGTCCTTGCAAGGTAACACACCTCAACATGAGCTTGCTGGGATTATGAGTGCAGGCAAGTTGGTAAAATTTTGCTCCACCCACCCCCCACCCACCCACCCACCCACCCACCCAAGAGATACCACACATGAAACACCATACACAGGCAAGCTGGTCAAATTTTGCTCCCCCCACCTACCCCACCCCACCCCCACCTCCACCCTTCCACACCCACACCCAAGAGACACCACACATGAAACACATTACGCAGGCAAGCTGGTCAAATTTTGCTCACATCATTGAGCATGACCGCGGATCCTTTGTTCTCATCTTTCAAGAGGCTGTGGATGCGGCGGCCTTTTGCTTACAGGTGAAATCCATTGTTTGGGGTTCCGCTTGTCCGTGCTTTTTCGTTGGGGTTGGTAAAATGATTGTTTGGGGTTCACTTCATCAATGTTTTTCGTTTAGCCCCTCCTGCCTTGGGTGGGCAAGTCCCTTCAGCCTATTTGGCCTACCCCTGGACTGTGACAACACACAGGTTAGGCTAAAGCCCAGTTGACAGGATCCGTCTATCTAGGGTTGTCCACAGGGATAAGTTTTTTAAATCAAAAAGAGGAAATCTTACTCCTTATTTTATTCCTCCCTATTTTCCTCCTAAAACAGGAACCATATTCCGATTTGGGTCGATTTGGGTCATTTTTAGTCAATTTCAGAAGAAAAAAATGTTTCTCATTCCGGCAATTTCGGCCAAATAGGGTCTCGTATTCTGATCGGAATGTATTGCGGGAAAAAATATCCCGGGTTGTCCATCGGCGTCAGTAAGCACTATCCAGTTGTACTATTAATGCAGTTAGTTAATGCCGTTTCCCCATCTCCTTTTTTGTCGGCTGTTCATGATTACGGGTGAGGCTCTAGCCCACTCTTTGCATGTGTGTGTTTTTACAGTCTAGCCGTTTAATGCATTGCAAAATAGGCTCAAGCTCACTCTTTGCATGTGAGTGTGTGTGTACAGTCTAGCCGGTTAAGGTGTAGCCAAATAGGCTAAATAGACTTGCCCAACATACACACACACAAACGCACTCACACACAAGCAGCTGGCAAGATAATATATAATCCTGCAGCACGTTCAAACATAGAGCACACACAAATAATCTCAACAGCACTCACACACAAACACACACACACACACATACATAAGATTCACGTGCAAACGCCCACACCCACAAACACACACATGCATACACCCACAAACACATACATGCACACCCACAAACACCCGCAACCACAACCACAACCACATACACACACCTGCGGCACATGTGTCAGTCGCTTTAAGCTCTCACGCGCGCTCACTCACAAGCACACACACACAAGCGCACAACAAACAAGAAACACAAACACAAGCACACACACAAGGTAGATGTTGCCCCTCATTTTTATTAAACCTACCAGGTCCAACAATCCCTCATGAGACAAGCATGGCCGGAGGACCTTTACAAAGAGCATGACAACGCGAAGTCATCAAAGAGGTTTAAAAAAGCAAAAGGTAGGTGAAGGTGGAACTCTCATGCGCTAATCCAATCTTCTCCCACATCTCACCCTCTCCCACCATCTCATCATCTCCCACATCCCACCCTCTCTCTCTGTCTCTCCTACCATCTCACATTCTCCCACATCTCACCCTCTCTCTCTCTCTCTCTCTCTCTCTCTCTCTCTCTCTCTCTCTCTCTCTCTCTCTCTCTCTCTTCTCACCTTTTCTGACATCTCACCCTCCCTCACACTCCAATCCAGTCTTCCTCTACAAGCTCTTGCCATTGCACTACCCCCCCACTATAAATATGTATATACAGTATCGCTCGATGCATTGTACAATATCATTCAATATACCAATATAGCGTACAATATATTGTACGACATCGTATATATATCCCACAACAATCTTGGAACCAGAATGATATTGAGAACCTTATGTATGTATGCATAGCCAGGTATTACCAATACAATCAGCTCGGGCGCATACTTGCTTTGATACAACGATACATGAACTGTGCATTGACTTACCCTTCTTATCATACTTGTTTTCATACAATGATACATGCACCTTGCATTGCCGTATCCTGCTGTCAATCTTCCCACCCAAATCAGGAGACTTGTGCAGACAGCATATGCCAAATTTGCCAGCACGAGCACCATAGCTTTTGTTCCGCTACAAGAAGCGATCGCTACTGGGACCCTGGTTTGGCCTAACCTTCCACTTCCATGAGAAACAAGTCTCAGCCCGGCACCTCGAACCCTCCGGGCCGGCCCATCAGGCCGCCTCCCCAAATCGCTACCAGGAGCCCAACCTTAAAAGGCACCAAATCCCTGGTCGCTACCAGAAGACCCCTTTTCTGAACCCAAACAAAATCTCTGGTGTGGAGTACGAGTTTTGCACTACCCTCTGCCGCCCTCCCATTCATCGTTCATGCGTTTGGGGCAATGTCACTGTCCACGAGATCTAACCGAGACGTGACTATTGCTACTTGAAAACTTTTTTAATCCCCAGAGGTGGGCCGCAAGGTTGCCTCTCATTTCTATCAGGGTCATTTTCATGACCTCAAAAGAACGAAAAGATACTACCCTCTGCCGCCCTCCCCCTGCTTCCCTCGCAGGTGGTTCATTTGACTGTGGGTGAATACTATACGGTGTGTATACCCATCACCTCCAACACCACCACCTCACACACACGCACACACCACCCACAAAAGTCCACACCACCACCACCACGCACACACACAGGTAGCCTGATCGGCTGGGCAAGGGGCAGGTCCTTGAGACTACGCAAGTTCACAAGCAAAAATGGCACACAAGGATCGATGATGATGGAAGCATTCGTCACGATGCCTGATATTGGCAGTCACGGAAGCTTGGACACTGAGCAGGATTCAGTGGATGGTCACAATCCGGAGGGCATTAGGAGTCAAACTCGTAAGTGCCCAGCTACTGACTGTTGACATGTTGGCTCAAAATCCTAAACCAAAACCCTAAATCCTAAACCCCCAGCTACTGACTGTTGACATGTTGGCTCAAAATCCTAAACCAGAACCCTAAATCCTAAACCCCCAGCTACTGACTGTTGACATGTTGGCTCAAAATCCTAAACCAAAACCCTAAATCCTAAACCCCCAGCTACTGACTGTTGACATGTTGGCTAAAAATCCTAAACCAAAACCCTAAATCCTAAACCCCCAGCTACTGACTGTTGACATGTTGGCTAAAAATCCTAAACCAAAACCCTAAATCCTAAACCCCCAGCTACTGACTGTTGAAATGTTGGCTAAACATCATGGGATGTCCTACCACAGTGACCTAAAACCAGGAATTGTACAATAAATAATAAACAATACACATACAATAATCCTGTGGGGAAGATAGGGAGCAGTCCCTTTCTTATCTTCTGAACAGCACGCAATCACACATTCTTTCACACCATGCAATCACACATTATATCACACCATGCTATCACACCATGTAATTACACATTATTTCACACCATGCAATCACACATTAAATTACACCATGCAATCACACATTCTTTCACACCATGCTATCACACCATGTAATTACACATTATTTCACACCATGCAATCACACATTCTTCCACACCATGCTATTACACATTCTTTCACACCATGCTATCACACATTCTTTCACACCATGCTATCACACCATGCAATCACACGTTCTTTCACACCATGCAATCACACATTCTTTCACACCATGCAATCACACATTATTTCACACCATGCTATCACACATTCTTTCGCACCATGCTATCACACATTATTTCACACCATGCAATCACACATTCATTCACACCATGCTATCATACATTCTTTCACACCATGCAATCACACATTCTTTCACACCATGCTATCACACATTCTTTCACACCACGCAATCACACATTCTTTCGCACCATGCTATCACACATTCTTTCACACCATGCTATCACACCATGTAATTACACATTATTTCACACCATGCAATCACACATTCTTCCACACCATGCAATCACACATTCTTTCACACTATGCTATCACCCACACCCATACATATACCCACACATACACCCAAACCCAATCTCACACCCACACTTACAACCAAACCCACATCCAAACCCACGCCCACATCCACAAAATACAAACGGTACACACACCCACACCCACAGCTTCCCAGATGTCGGCACTACCACCCCCAACAGAGCGGAGCTCCACCAACTCAATCTCGCAAGCGACACGCAGCTCAAGGACCGGCACCTACACGACTGAGCAGTCCAAAATTTCACGGATAGGTAGCCAGCGCCCCAGCTATAACATGGCCAGCAGCTTTAGTTTCAACCAGTCTGACAAGCTGCTAAGCGGTCTGAAGATTCGGATGGGTATGGCCAGTGGGGTGCTGCAGAACAAAGACGCTACTGGAAGCATGGTCCTCAAATCAGCTGAAAGTGGGTGATGGTGATGCTTGATGTGTTGGGGTGTATATGGTGTGTGTGCGGGAAGACAGTGGTTTGAAGATTTGGATAGGTGTGGCCAGTGGGGTGCTGCAGAACAAAGATGCTACTGGAAGCATGGTCCTCAAATCAGCTGAAAGTGGGGGATGGTGATGCTCGATGTGTTGAGGGTATGTGTGTGTGGTGTGTGAGGGGGAAGACAGCGGTCTGAAGACTCGGATGGGTGTGGCCAGTGGGGTGCTGCAGAACAAAGATGCTACTGGAAGCATGGTCCTCAAATCAGCTGAAAGTGGGGGATGGTGATGCTCTTGATGTGGGCGATGGTGGTGATGGTGATGTGGGCGATGGTGATGATGTGGGTGATGGTGATGGTGATGCTCTTGATGTGTTGGGGGTTTAAGGCAGGGGGGAAGTGAAGTTTGGGAGGGGTGAGAGGGGGTTGTGTGTGGTGTGTGTGTTGGGGGGGGGGGGGGGGGGAGGGGGGGGGGGTATACAGAGGGAATGACATTGATAAAGTGAAGTTTACCTATCATGCCAAGTTTACCCAAGTCCCATATCAAATCACCCATTTGGATACTTCTCGAACGTAATTTGTATTGTCACCTCTCCCATATCCCAAACCCTATACCCTGCGCCCTATACACTTCACCCTATACCACCCCACACCCTGAAACCAGAAACACTAACCAGCCCCCCACCCCTTCCCCCCTGTGTGCAGCCTTTTGCTCTGCTGTCCTGAACCACTGTCATGAACCAATGAATCCCTGACCCCCCCCTGTGTGCAGCCATTTGCTGTGCTGTCCTGAACTACTGTCATGAACCAATGAATCCCTGACCCCCCCCTGTGTGCAGCCATTTGCTCTGGTGTCCTGAACCATTGTCCTGAACCACTGAATCCCTGACCCCCCCCTGTGTGCAGCCATTTGCTCTGCTGTCCTGAACCATTGTCCTGAACCACTGAATCCCTGACCCCCCCCCTGTGTGCAGCCATTTGCTCTGCTGTCCTGAACCATTATCCTGAACCACTGAATCCCTGACCCCCCCCCTGTGTGCAGCCATTTGCTCTGCTGTCCTGAACCATTGTCCTGAACCACTGAATCCCTGACCCCCCCCTGTGTGCAGCCATTTGCTCTGCTGTGAGTGGAGGTCAAGTGATGATGGACGATGCCACATTTATTGTCATCAAAGATCGGCTTGAGGAGCTAGGAGCTGTGGACCACAATGGGTTGAATCAGCAGAAGTTGATCGCGTCCAAGCGTAAATCTTGGTGAGCCTGTATGTATGTATGGTTGTATGTATTTATGTATGTATGGTTGTATGTATTTATGTATGGTTGTATGTATGTATGTTTGGATGGATGGATGGATGGTTGTATGTATTTATGTATGTACTAGTACGCATCACCCCTGCCCCAATCATAATAGGGTGCCCGTGGGGCTGGGTTACAGAATGGGCTACACATATGTCCTCACCTCCACCCCTCTCATAAACAGACATCATGTTTCCCCCACTTCAAATGCTGACGCATCTGTCCCCCCCCCCCCCCCAGCACCAACTAACCACACACTAATCCCTCCCCATGCATCCCCCTCCCCCCCCACACACACACAGTCCCCACTCTGCCAAACCTCGATCCAGGCCCAATCTCAAATTTGCCTCACCCCTTTACCCGCCAACACACACGCACTTCCCTGCTTCTCCGTTCCCATTAATCTGATCTTCTCTCGGCCACTTTAGCAGATGGGTTTAACAGAAGCGATTATGATGTTTCCAGCTGAGTTCGAAATCGCGCAGACGTTTAGACGTTTCGCCAGACGACGCGGAAATGCGAAGACTTTTGGAAATTGCAAACGAACGTCTGCGCAGTTTCAGACTCAGCTTGAAAGATTGGAATTGCGCGAGAGCAGAGGGGCTTACCTGTAGCTTCCTCTTCGCGCATAGATACCTAGTTGGGCGTGCAAGCTGTTTCCCGAAAGGGCCTTCGCTCGGTCAACTCTGTCACGCACTCGCTACAGCTCAGCGCGAAAATAGCCTTGTCGTTGCAGAGTGTGAGTGGTGTGGGGTGGGGGGGAAGATCTTGAAGAGGTATTGCACGCGGTGCAAGGAGCACGCAGCAAGAAGGAAGTTGGACGTCGGAAGAACGTCACAGGGTTGCAGGGACTTAGATCGTGCAGAGATACCATGAGCCGCGCCTGTGTCTAAGCTCGCAGCAAGATGAATTTATCAATAGAGCCAGATAGAGCCTGCAGAAAGGCTGGAGAATGGAAGTCAACTACCTCCAATCAAGAATCAGGCGATGTGATAGCGACTCAGGCTATGTGATAGCATAATGCGATGACGAATGTAATGCTGAGATGAAGAAAGAAGTGCGCATGCGTGAGCCAAGTGAAAGTCAAGGGCCAGCCGAATCATGAGCCGAAGTGAAAGTTCTAGAGCATGAGCCGCAGGTCGCTCCGTGAAGCAATACACTGAAAACTATTATTCCGAGCGCCGTGCAAAGCGATCTGAGGGTCAGCAAATGACCTCCGAGGAGAGGATCTCCTCACTCATTTCATTGCAATTCATTGCAGTCGCAGTATGAGAGGCAGTTGTGGACATGAAATGAGCGCGCGCGCATAGCTTAGCGCATCTGCTGTTTCGGCAATTGAAATCACTGGGCGAAGACCTGGGTGTACGGAAAGTCGGTTGCAAGTCGGTTACCCTTCGCACGCCCGTGGCACGTGGGTACGCGATGATGACACCACCACGACCGCGACCACGACCACGACCACGACCACGACCATGATTTCTTTATATATATAGATGTATGTATGGTTGTATGTATGTATGTATGTATGTATGTATGTATGTACTAGTACGGTAGCCCGTGTGGCCTGTGGCCACACCAACACTCACCCCGCACTCTCAGACGCACACCTCTTCTCTCTACCTTTTCCCCTTCTACTTAAGCTGTGGCCTACCCCCTGTCATACACGTATTCCATCATCCCCCCCCCCCCCCACCCACCCACACATACAGACCCACAGCATCCTCCACTTCCCCCGGCCTCTTCCTACCCAATCCACACACACTCTCTTTCTCTCACCTTCGCCCCCAAAAGCCTCCCTTCCCACCACCACCAACACGCACACACACTCTCCTCCTCCCTACCTCATACCCTTCACTCCGGCTGCGGGATTTAATCTTGCAGAAAGAGGGGAAAGTGCAGACCAACAACTTGGGAACGCTCACATCCCGATCGCCCCGAGAACACCGGACCAGTGCAATTCCAAAGCTACAAACTTGCAGTTTCATCTTATCGTGCAGTGCCCCAGTTGATACTCGGTCAACTCTTGGAACAGCACAAATCGTATGTCACGATATTCGATACAAAGAAAAGAGCTTTCAGATAAGGGATGAGAGGTGCAAGCCCGAGAGTGTGCAGAGGGACGGAATGGCCGTGGCGATCTGAACAAAGTCGAATTAATCGCAACAACCAGCCAACAATGACGAAGGCGATGCGATGGCATGGCGAAAGTGCGCATGCGTGAGATGAACGGTGGCAACTCTCGCAGGCGGAGAAAAAAGCATGACGATCTGAAGGTCTGGCTTGATTGTGAGTCTGGCGTAACTCCTGAGGTTGGAAAGCCAAGTCTTCACCCCTGGCTTGGTTAAGAGCAGCTTAGCAGCTTCGCGTTCATCCTGAGGCATGGGATCGCGTTGTTCACGTCCGGCTTGATTATGAGCCTGGCGTAACTCCTGGGGTCGGGCAGCGTGGGCATCACGTCGACTCTTGTTGGCTCTTCCCGGCTCTGTCCAGTTCTTCCTTGCTCATGCAAGCTCGCTTTGAGCGCTGGCTGGCGGTGTTGCGGGCCCTCCTGTCCATTAGGACCGTTGGCATGCATCATGGTCGCATGCCCCGTGAAGAAGCAATGAACTGAAACGATTATTCTGAGCGCCATACAAAGCGAGGGTCACCAGAGGACCTCCGAGGAGAGGATCTTCTGGATCTAAATTGCTTGCAGTCATAGTACGGGAGGCAAAGCAAATGTGGCGATGAAATGAGCGCGTGCGCTTAGCTTTGCGCATCAGCAGTTTCGGTATTTGAAAATTTTGCTGGCCGGGGTGTTGCGAGTTGGGTTTGACGGAAAGTCGGTTGCAAGTCCGTTACACTTCGCACGCCCATGGCATGTGGGTACGCGATGATGACACCACCACGACCACGACCACGACCATGATTTCTTTATATATATAGATGTACGTATGTATGTATGTATGGTTGTATGTATGTATTTATGTATGGTTGTATGGTTGTATGCATGTATGTATGGTTGTATGGATGGATGGTTGTATGTATTTATGTATGTATGTATGGTTGTATGTATGGTTGTATGTATGTATGGTTGTATGGTTGTATGTATGTTTGTATGTATGTACTAGTACGGTAGCCCGTGTGGCCGGTGGCCACACAAACACACATCACCCCAACCCCAATCATAATAGGGTGCCCGTGGGGCTGGGTTACAGAATGGGCTACACATATGTCCTCACCTCCAACCCTCTCATAAACACAGTCATCATGTTTCCCCCACTTCAAATCCTGACGCATCTGCCCCCCCCCCCCCCCCTCCCCAGCACTAACAACTACACACACACTAATCCCTCCCCATGCATCCCCCCCCCCCCCCCCCACCACCACCACCACACACACACACACACAGTCCCCACTCTGCCCAAACCTCGACCCAGGCCCAATCTCAAATTTGCCTCACCCCTTTACCCGCCAACACACACGCACTTCCCTGCTTCTCCGTTCCCATTAATCTGATCTTCTCTCGGCCACTTTAGCAGATGGGTTTAACAGAAGCGATTATGATGTTTCCTGCTGAGTTCGAAATCGCGCAGACGTTTAGACGTTTCGCCAGACGACGCGGAAATGCGAAGACTTTTGGAAATTGCAGACGAACGTCTGCGCAGTTTCAGACTCAGCTTGAAAGATTGGAATTGCGCGAGAGCAGAGGGGCTTACCTGTAGCTTCCTCTTCGCGCATAGATACCTAGTTGGGCGTGCAAGCTGTTTCCCGAAAGGGCCTTCGCTCGGTCAATTCTGTCACGCACTCGCTACAGCTCAGCGCGAAAATAACCTTGTCGTTGCAGGGTGTGAGTGGTGTGGGGTGGGGGGGAAGATCTTGAAGAGGTATTGCACGCGGTGCAAGGAGCACGCAGCAAGAAGGAAGTTGGACGTCGGAAGAACGTCACAGGGTTGCAGGGACTTAGATCGTGCAGAGATACCATGAGCCGCGCCTGTGTCTAAGCTCGCAGCAAGATGAATTTATCAATAGAGCCAGATAGAGCCTGCAGAAAGGCTGGAGAATGGAAGTCAACTACCTCCAATCAAGAATCAGGCGATGTGATAGCGACTCAGGCTATGTGATAGCATAATGCGATGACGAATGTAATGCTGAGATGAAGAAAGAAGTGCGCATGCGTGAGCCAAGTGAAAGTCAAGGGCCAGCCGAATCATGAGCCGAAGTGAAAGTTCTATAGCATGAGCCGCAGGTCGCTCCGTGAAGCAATACACTGAAAACTATTATTCCGAGCGCCGTGCAAAGCGATCTGAGGGTCAGCAAATGACCTCCGAGGAGAGGATCTCCTCACTCATTTCATTGCAATTCATTGCAGTTGCAGTATGGGAGGCAGTTGTGGACATGAAATGAGCGCGCGCGCATAGCTTAGCGCATCTGCTGTTTCGGCAATTGAAATCACTGGGCGAAGACCTGGGTGTACGGAAAGTCGGTTGCAAGTCGGTTACCCTTCGCACGCCCGTGGCACGTGGGTACGCGATGATGACACCACCACGACCACGACCACGACCGCGACCACGACCACGACCACGACCATGATTTCTTTATATATATAGATGTATGGTTGTATGTATGTATGTATGTATGCATGTATGGTTGTATGGTTGCATGGTTGTATGGCGGTTCTGTTTGCATTTGCACGTGCATTGGCATTTGCATGGTGCCTCGGCATCAACCCAAGGATTCTTGGGGCATTATCTTTGAGGCCGTTGTCTGTCGGTGAATCGGTACCCCACGCCTGCAGACAACACAACCAGGCCTCATTTTTATGAGCACCTTGGGCGCATGCCTGCTTTGAGCATTTTGTTGCACTGCCTGATCTCGGTTGCAACTTAAATGTATGGTTGTATATGTGTATGGTTGTGTGTATGGTTGTCACAGTCCAGGGGTAGGCGAAATAGGCGAAAGGGACATGCCCAACCGTGACAGGAAATTGTAAAAAAAACGTTGGTGAACTGAAACCCAAACAATCGTTTTTCCGAGGGGGGCCCAGAGTTTGTGCTACAGTGATACTTTTTTATATACAATTTTAGATTAGGATTTCAGATAATTGTATATAATTTAATGAATAATAAAAGAATTAATTTAAAAAACAAGGAGCCTATGGATGAAGGGGGTAGGGCAGGTAATAAGTTGATAGGCTGCTCAGCGTCTTGGAGATTATAGTGTGTGTTGCCAGTGGGGCGCTGCAGAACAAAGATGTCACGGGCAACATTGTACTCAGCTCAACAGAAGTTGATTGCTCATAAGTGTAAATCGTGGTAGTGGTGGGTCTATGGATGGATGGATGGATGGATGGATGGATGGATGGATCCCCACACCCACACCCATCCCGCACCCCCCCACCCCACAGACCCACCCCACCCACCCCGGTCGGACGGACGGATGGATGGATGGATTACAGCCACAACCACATTGATAGTGACAGAGACAATGATAATGACGATCACACTTCCCTACCCCAATCCCCCCCCCGACCCCGACCCCGACCCCCACCCCCACCCCAACCCACCTCCCCCGCACCCTCACCAGACGGAGTAACAACATTGTGAATGGGGGTCTTCAAGCTCTAGTACTTGACATGGGAACCTACATCTACTCACCCAGAAAGCGTGTGTCCATTCTGTTGGATATCTCGGACTTCAGACGCACTCCAAGGGATGCTGGTCCTACAGATGACCTACCTCCACTCAGCAGCAACAGCTCAGCCACCTTTTCTCTACATCCCAGCTTCAGTGGCCTCTCCGCAGCTGAGCCGACCAAGCCAAGGGACGTGGTGGGTGTTTGTACGTATGTATGTATGTATGTATGTATGTATGTATGCATTTATGTATGTATGTATGTATGTATGTACTAGTACATTGCCCGAGTGGCCGGAGGCCACCCGCCACCCCACCCACCCAGGTCCTGGGTCCTGTTCTGGCCTGGGTTACATAACGTGCAACGCCCTTGAACGTACCCCCCCCCCCCCCCCCCCCCCCCCCCCCCCCCCCCCCCCCCCCCCCCCCCCCCCCTTACTCACATGCACACAGTCAAGATATTTCCCCCTTTGCAAAATATGGAACACATACCCCCTTCCTTTCCCTACTATAAATGTACCCTCCCATCCCCAGCCCCCAGGACCTACATGATCCCTGTTTCCCCCTAAATCTTCCTGCCCCCCATCCCCACCCCCTTGACACACTCTGTTTATCTCCCTTGCACCCCACCTAACCCCCAGTCATCTCCACACCACCCAAATATACCCCCCTACCCCCCAGCCATCTCCACACCACCCAAATGCCCCCCTTTCCCCCCTCCCACCCCATCTACACTCTTTCTCTTTCTTCCCCCTTCCCTCACCCCAGTCATTTTCACCCATGGTGGGCCACCCTCGATCCTCTGCCCCACCCTCTCTTTCCCGAACCACCGGCACGCATGCGTTAGCCCCTTCTCCCTACCTCATCCCTTCCACTCCAGCTGTGGGCCTAGATCATGCAGAAGTACGAAGTGGATAAAGAGCAGGCTGCGGATCCAACCTGCCAATAGCTTGCGAAAGCCGACCCTGCTGAGAATACCGGGCGTGCGCAATCACACAGCGACAATCACACAGCGACATGCCTGCAGCTTCTTCTTGGCGCGTAACATAGTTGGGTCTGCAGCTGTTGTTTTGACCAGGCAATTTCATTTCAGCCAGTCCTGTATCGCAACATGCTAAGCAACCGATATATCAATGCTTGAAACAATGAAAAGAGATTGGATGAGGGGTGCAAGGGCCATATCGCTTAGGGTAGGCAATGCCAGTGGAGGTCTCAAGAAATGCAAAAGTATCTCGCAATAATTGCCTGCCGACCAGGCAATGCGATGGCATGACGTTGATAAGTCGCGCGCTGCTGTGGGTTAGCAGCATCTGCTCAACGCCGAGCTGGTTTGCATGGCTCCTTTCCTCGTCAGTCTGACCTCTGAAGAGCTCGCCTTGCGCGCTGAGTGGCTGATTTATTTTTGCAGGCATGGTATGGTAAAGTAGACCACGACAGCGAGACAATTGTGGTACGTGAACGTGAAAGGTCGGGCTGTGTGTGAAGGTCGCGGAGAAGCGAAGGGCATAGGAGAAGCGAAGGGCAGAAGGTGAGATTGGAAATTCGCACGCATTCCCAGTCATACAGTACAGTACAGCAGGCCGTGTCCGATGTCCGTCGAGTACTACACTTGTCCCCGCCCCCGCCCCCCTAAGACACGAGGAACGAAAAAATATAGCGATATCCATGTATGTCTACATATATATAGATGTATGTATGTATGTATGTATGTATGTACTAGTACATTGCCCGTGTGGCCGGAGGCCCCCCCCCCACACACACACCACACACACAAGGACAATTTAAGCTCTTAGTTTGTTACAACACATCGTAGTACGGTAGCTCGTGTGGCCGGTGGCCACCCTCCACCCATCCCACCCAGGCCCTGGGTTCTGGTCTGGGTAACAGGTTACGTCCTTGCTTGTACTCCCCTATCCCACCCGCACCCCTCATCTTCCCCTTGTCATACACACAGTCAAGATATTCCCCCCAACGCATGCCCCCCCTTCCCCCCTCCAACCCCATCTACACTCTTTCTCTTTCTCCCCCCTCCCCTCACCCCAGTCATTTCCACCCATGGTGGGCCACCCTCGATCCTCCCCCCCACCCTCTCTTTCCCGAACCACCGGCACGCATGCGTTAGCCCCTTCTCCCTACCTCATCCCTTCCACTTCCTTGTGACGTGGAGGTGACATTGTATGTGGTGGTGACGTACTTGTGACGTGGAGATGACATTGTATGAGGTGGTGACGTACTTGTACCGTGGAGGCGACATTGTATGTGGTGGTGACATTGTATGTGGTGGTGACGCACTTATGCCGTGGAGGCGACATTGTATGTGGTGGTGATATTGTATGTGGTGGTGACGTACTTATGCCGTGGAGGCGACATTGTATGTGGTGGTGACGTACTTATGCCGTGGAGGCGACATTGTATGTGGTGGTGATATTGTATGTGGTGGTGACGTACTTATGCCGTGGAGGCGACATTGTATGTGGTGGT
Organism: Chlamydomonas sp. ICE-L; assembly: GCA_013435795.1. Lineage (NCBI taxonomy): Eukaryota > Viridiplantae > Chlorophyta > Chlorophyceae > Chlamydomonadales > Chlamydomonadaceae > Chlamydomonas > Chlamydomonas sp. ICE-L. Next base: position 13,670,491 of record JACBWV010000610.1, on the reverse strand, counting down.
GATATTGTATGTGGTGGTGACGTACTTATGCCGTGGAGGCGACATTGTTTGTGGTGGTGCCATTGTATGTGGTGGTGACGTACTTGTGCCGTGGAGGCGACATTGTATGTGGTGGTGACGACGGATGGTGATGTGGTGGTGACATCGTATGTGGTGGTGGCGTATTTAGGGACCAGGGATGGCAGTAACTTGAGAAGGATAAGCAGATGTATGTACATGTATATTATGGCCAAACCAACAAACAAGGCATACCAAGGTAGCTCTCATGACCAACACCAACATCCTTGTTTGAGGGTTGAGGGTAAATCCTAAACCCTAATACTCAAGCTAGCCGTGCTAATCAACACCAACATCCCTGTTTGAGGGTCAAGGGTAGATACTAAACCCTAAAACCCAAGCTCTAAAACCCAAGGTAGCCCTGATAACCAACACCAACATCCCTGTTTGAGGGTAGATCCTAAACCCTAAAACCCAAACCCTAAAACCCAAACTAGCCCTGCTAAGCAACACTAACCTCCCTGGCTGTAGGCATCCTACACAAACATTCTGCGCCCGGGAGAGAGAATGCTGCACCTGTATCAGATCATGCCCAGGAACCTCTCGCAACGATCGACGCACTTCGGAAGTGCATTGAACTTCAACCAGCAGTGGGTGTGCGTTGAACTGCCGTACTTCTCCGCGCCTTGCACCTTGGAAGCATCTCCCACCCCTGCCCCTGTTCCAACTCCAACCCAGATATTACGAGGTGCTCTGTCGCCTGTTCCATTGCCTAACATGACCATGGTGTTCTGTTGCTTGGATGGTGCCAAGGTTTATCGAGCCCTGCACCCAGCCGACGCTAGCAAAGTGAATGACGAGTGCCTGCTTGTTGTACGCTACACACTCCGCCAGGTGAGTTGTAGTCAATAAATTAAATAAATAAATTTTAAGGCCCATCAAGCCTTGCACCCGGGCGACGCTAGCAAAGTGAAGGATGAGTGCCTGCTAGTAGTACGCTACACACTACGCCAGTAATAAATGAATAAATAGTGCGCCTTAATATGAGGTGTGCAGTTGAGGGGGCCAGCTCGTTTGTTTGCACTGGGTCCAACCACCAGCATCAAGTCTAGATTACTAAGTAGTACGCCTTAGAATGAGGCGTGAGGTTGAGTAGGCCAGCCCGTTTGCTTGCACTGGGGCCAACCACCAACATCAACTGTAGATAAATAAATAGTATGTCTTAGTACGAGGCGTGAGGTTGAGGGGACCAGCCAGTTTGCTTGCACTGGGGCCAACCACCAGCATCAAGTCTAGATTACTAAGTAGTACGCCTTAGAATGAGGCGTGGTGTTGAGAGGGCCAGCCCGTTTGCTTGCACTGGGGCCAACCACCAACATCAACTGTAGATAAATAAATAGTATGTCTTAGTACGAGGCATGAGGTTGAGGGGACCAGCCCGTTTGCTTGCACTGGGGCCAACCACAAAGTGGGTTGTAGTATTATCTTGATTACCCACCACCACCACCCCACCACCCCACCACGCACGAATTCTCACTCTTACAGGCCCATGGGGGCTACCTCTGCCGCCTGTTGGATGGCGCCTTCAAGTACATGGTGGCCTTTCCAACACCTCTGGTAAGCGGATGTTTTCAGTGTGGCAGTTTTCAATGTGATAAAGTGATACTTTAATGTGTAACAGTTTTCTATGTGACAGTGTGACACAAAGTGACAGAATGAGAATATGGCAGTTGTCAGTGTAACAGTTTTCAATGTGACAGTGTGAAACTTTAATGTGTAACAGTTTTCTATGTGACAGTGTGACACAAAGTGACAGAATGAGAATATGGCAGTTGTCAGTGTAACAGTTTTCAATGTGACAGTGTGAAACGTTTATGTGTAACAGTTTTCAATGTGACAGTTTGACACAAAGTGACAGAATGAGAATATGGCAGTTGTCAGTGTAACAGTTTTCATTGTGACAGTGTGAAACTTTTATGTGTAACAGTTTCAATGTGACAGTGTGACACAAAGTGACAGAATGAGAATATGGCAGTTTTCAGTGTAATAGTTTTCAATGTGACAGTTTGAAGCAAAGTGACAGTTTTTAATGTGGCAGTTCGACAGAATGTGATGATGTGACCGTTTTCAGTACAGATGCAACCACATGGGTCACTATACAGGATGAATATGCTTCATTTGAAAGTCTGTGATGTGTGCTAACCACTGCTTGTTTTTCCTCACGACGCCACGCCATTCTGTCACCATTTCGTCGCTGCATGACAATGCATGTTTTTGGCTAAACTTGTCAGAAATGGCCCCCCACCCCCCTCAGGCTCCGCGCTTTGCGCTCCGTGGGGTTTGGGGTTGCACTGGGGCCGCACGGAGTTGCTCAATTTGCGACACGTCGCACACACAAAAAACACAAAAACACAAAAACACAAAAAAAAAAATGCGGCACGAAACACACACCAAAAAAGCGTCATACACCAAAAAACATTGGTGGTGACAGCTGCCTACTTTTGCGTTGGCCTTCTCCGTCCGTAGTGTTTGTAACGCAGTTGACCCCTTCCTAGCACGTGTTGATATGTACTTGCATGTGCTTACACATATAGTACACATACGCATACTTAGACACAGACGGTACACAGACACATAATACACATACACATACAGTACACATACGGTACACCCGCATCTGTATTCACATACACACACTCATACACATATAGTACAAATACGCATACACATACGGTACACATTCGCTTACACTTACACATACACGTACCACTTTGGCTCCTTACCATTTGACTTATTTGACTCACTTCTATTAGACCTATTTGACTCACTACTGTTGGACCTATTTGGCTCACTACCATTTGACTTATTTGACTCACTACTATTGACTTATTTGACTCACTCCTTTTTGAATTATTTGACTCGCTACCATTTGACTTATTTGACTCACTACCATTTGACTTGTCTGACTCACAATATATACGATATGTATAGCCAATGAAATTGGCATTGCAGCATATTATCCAATTGCCTTTATGGGATAATTCAGGGTGACTGCACAATGTGTCCATGTTCCCCAAGTTGTATATTACCCAGATACGAGCAACTTCATTATATATTCATGGTGATCAGATCATACGCAATTGCCTCTAAAGTGTGTATGATGCATCACGACATTCTCTTGAACATATGGGCATATAGCACTTTTTCTGGATTGTTTAGGCTAAGTTTGGCCCATTAATTTAGCCCTAATAGGGCTGATTTAGCTCTTTTTAATATTAGGGCTAATTTGGTCTGTGATTAGCCCTAACCTCCTAACCCTACTTATTTGACTCACTACTATTGGACTTACTTGACTCACCACCATTTGAGCCCCCATCTTCACCCATTTGTCCGTCTGTCCGACCAAAAAACTTGAAGCCCGACACGTCAGCCGACGGTCGCGTACCTAACTCGCTTCAGTCAGCTCCATCGTTGCCACCTTTCGTTCCGTTGCCAACACACTCCGCCAATTTTCCGCGTCGCTTGCGACACTGCATAGGACTTGTCTCTTACTTGTTTGACTTGTTTGACTTCTTGCACTGACTTGATCCTGAGCCTGCTGCTTACTTGCAGGCGGCTATCGAGTGGTGCCTTGCCGTCCAGGAATGCATGCTCTACGCCAACTGGCCCAGCTCTGCCACCCGGCACTGGCTGGAGGAGCATGATTCACACGGGAGGTTGCTGTCTCGCGGACCGCGGAAGAAGATGGGGATTTGCGAGGGATCTCCGCAGTCTGTGGTGCCGGACCATGTTGGGCGTGCCGACTACTTTGGGCCATCCATCAACAGTGCAGCACGCTTCATGGATGCTGCAGCCCATGGTGGACAGGTTGTGTGCACTCAAGAGGCTGCGCTGAAAGCACTAATAGCCGTTGAGGTAGGGCAATGTTTCATTTGTGCGCTGAAGGCACTCATGGCCGTTGGGGTAGGGCATTGTTTCATTTGTGCGACGAAGTCACTCATGGCCGTTTAAGTAGGGCACAGCAGAGTTATTATTTTCGGCGTCCAGCACCAGCTGCTAGGCAACTCCCTAAGACTGCCACTGGGCCCAACACAAAGATTCCAGTAGCACTGGAAAGCTGACAATATCAGCTCCCAGGTGCCTAGGTTACTTAAGGTTTGGATGAAGAAAGAGCCCAGGGAGCTGTCTAGAAGCTGCTGCCCATAGCTCAAAAGAAAAACTATGGGTCACAGTGCAGATAGAGATGTTTGGCTCGTGTACTCATTGTTTCATTTTTGTTGTACTCTCTGCGTTCTGTCCTCTACTCTCCGCCCTCCACCCTCCTCCAGGGTTTTTTATTCAGTTCAGAAAGTGGGTTACAAGGTAGCTTCATGGGTTTAGGCCTCTTCCAGGGACAGCATCCTTATAGCTTTTTTCCGGGCGGCCCGAAGGCCCGGGGGGGTGGAGATTGGGTGGGTGCGTGGGTGGTGGTGGTGGGAGGGGGGGGTCATGGGGAATCATAAATCATTGCATTTTTGAACAGCATACTTGCTTGCTTAGTAACCAGCTGAGAACACCCATATAATCAGGTAAAAGCACCTAAATAAGAAGTCAGTTTGTCTGAAACTGTCATCATCGAGTGACATACATGCATAGCACTGCTATGATAGCAGATTAGAAGCATATGTGCATTCTAGCAGAGCTACTTGCTGTATCTGCCGCCCTAAGTGGCAGCACCATGCGAGGCCTCCATAGCTTGGTCCGTATGGGGCTTCCGCGGGAACGTGGTATGAGAGCCCCGCGTGGTTTGAGTTGCACTACAGGAGTGGGAGAATCGGATGGCTCATGAAAACACATACGCTTTTGACTGGTGGCAGGTCGCGTGAGACCAACAGGCAACTGAGAAATCGAATATGCGGAATGGAACATTCGGTCTGGTCGGGGTGTCGTGTCGATTTGGGTTCTTGGTAGTGATTTGGGTCTGAGTGCTGCGGTCTCGAATCGGATCGCGTTTAGCGATAATTTCGGCCAAAACGGGGTCTCAGGTTGCGATCGCTATATATAGCAGGGGAATAATCCCGGCCCTCCTCCCTTCACACTCCTCCCTCCACCCTCCTTCCCTTTGTAGGGAACAGCAATTATTATTAGTGTTTGAAAAACTAATATTAACTATTATTATTATAGTGTCACAATAATATTAGTTTTTCAAATAAATTCGAAATTCTGGTGAGACAGCTCGTCCACTATTATTATATAATATAAATAATATTATTTGTTCACTAATATTATATAATTTGGCCGACCCCTACTTATTGTCCTTGCTCTGCAGCCTAACTTGCCCGAGGAGGTACGAGATAGTGACGACATGTCTCGGTGTAGTAGCCTCCACTCCGTCCCTGCCTGTTCTCGCCCCAACCCTCTGTACACGGTTTTGCCACACTCCAACGACTCTTTGCCGGTGCAGCCCTCCTTGGCTCCGGTGAATGAGTACCGAGCTTGGGAGGGAGAGGCGCTTCCACCCAGGGCCACCATCACGAAGTCAAGCACAATGCCAAGAGAAACTTCAGGGCTCTCCAGCCCGATGCGAAACAGCAACGGAGCCGCCGGTAGGGCAGTACTCAAGGTTCTGAGAACAGTACGGTCGGACAGTGAGGCTCCCGCTGATGCGTCCAGTGAGCTGCATGAGCACATGGAATTGGATCGCATAAGTGATAACACTACCCCCTCCTCCTCAGTCGCCTCCGACTATCTCCCTTTTGCCTTGCCCACGGAGACCAATCGCACTGAGCAGGACAGCTTCTCTGCCACTAGCCTACCCAGCATCGTCGGCGGTAGTCCCAGCTTCAACAACGGTCTATCATCCCATTCGCTGGCTGGTGGCAATCCCAGCTTTAACACCGGTCCTTCAAACTTATCCATGCTATCGGCTGTCCACTCAGGCCGGCTTCAGCCATCACAGCTATCACAGCTAACACTGCACGATAATGGCAGTTTCTGCCGTATGTCGGGTACGCCTGTCCGGTCATCCCCACAGATTGGCAATTTCTCCACCTTCGCTCAACAAAGGAGAGCTGACATCAGTACCCTCCCATGTGGTAACAGCAATACGAGTGAGCCTTTGGGAATTGAGGGAGGGACGCCGCAGCCAGTAGATGAGTTACACCCCCCGGCTCCCCCTCCAGCGAGGTATGCCACAACAGCGTCCGCTCACCTGTTGGGCATGTTTCTCTTCCAAGGGGACAGCGAGCCGCGAAGTATGGTCCACATCTGCACAGATCAGTTGTTGGCTCGCAGGTGGGTCAGAGGGGGTGGTGGGTGTGTGCTTGGGTGTGGGTGTGGGTGTGGGTGTGGGTCCACATCTGTTGGATCGCAGGTGGGTTGGGTTGGGCCCACATCTGCACAGATCAGTTGTTGGCTCGCAAGTGGGTCGGTGGGGGTGGTGGGTGTGTGCTTGGGTGTGGGTGTGGGTGTGGGTCCACATCTGTTGGATCGCAGGTGGGTCGGTGGGGATGGGGGGTGAGTGCGTGGGTGTGGGTGTGGGTGAGGGTCCACATCTGCACAGATCAGTTGTTGGCTCGCAAGGTGGGTTGGGTTATTTACAACCTGCATATAACCTGTCAATAACCTGCATACCGGTATAACCTGCCAATAACCTGCTTATAAACGAATGGGAGTGTGGAAATGAAGATGTGTCCAGTGCCTTAAAGCAGTCTGTCGTATTGATGCAAGAAACAAGCGACTCACCTCTCGCCCTCCTTCCCAGTTGTGTCACTCGATTAGTCATTTGTACTGTCGTCCAGTGGCCCATGCCTAAATGGGACAGAACCAACCTAGTCAGGAATAGGAACAGGTATTCAACTCCTTACCACCTCCCTACCAGGTTTCGTATGTGGCGTTATGACATGACATGACATGACAATCAGCATCACCATCCACACACCATAGTCCCACCATCCATCAGCATCACCAAAATCCTTACTGCATATCACCTACAGGTTTCCATCAGCATCACCCACCCACTCATCCACTTACCTACCCACATCCAACCAAGAGGTAAAACCTAAACCGTAAACCCTGAACCCGAAACCCTAATCCATAAACCCAGGTTTCCAACAGCATCACCCAAAGGCAAAGGCTCAAGAATTGCGGTATCTTCTGGCCAGATTATAGAAGTCAATGTCATGTTACCAGAAGTTGTGCTGAAGGTGAGACTGGAGTTGTTGGTGAGGGTGCACCACAGCTTGCTGGGATAAATAGATAAATATGTATACAAATATATATATAAATAGATAAATATGTTGTGCTGAAGGTGAGACTGGAGGCGCTGGTGAGGGTGCACCACAGCTTGCTGGGATAAATAGATAAACATGTATACAAACGTATGTATAAATAAATAAATATATCAATTTGTTATGCTAAAGGTGAGACTGGAGGCGTTGGTGAGGGTGCACCACAGCTTGCTGGGATAAATAGATAAATATGTATACAAATATATATATAAATAGATAGATATGTTGTGCTGAAGGTGAGACTGGAGGCGCTGGTGAGGGTGCACCGCAGCTTGCTGGGATAAATAGATAAACATGAATACAAACGTATGTATAAATAAATAAATATATCAATTTGTTATGCTAAAGGTGAGACTGGAGGCGTTGGTGAGGGTGTACCACGGCTTGCTGGGATAAATAGATAAATATATATACACATAAATAAATATATATAAATAAATAAATAGATAAATATGTTGTGCTAAAGGTGGGACTGGAAGCAGGTCTTTTTTTCTGCTATACATAGCGATCGCTAGTTTTTACCTTGTTTTCGCAGAATTATCGCTATAAATGTACCCAAAAAACCTTTTTTCTTCCCTAGATGGCCCTAAAAGCTATGAAAGCCAAATAAAGCACTTAAACCCTGTCCCTGGAAGAGGCCTAAAACCATACAGATAAAGATAAAATGAAAACAAATAGCCCTGACTGCAGGCGTTGGTGGGGGTACACCACGGCTTGCTGGGGTAAATAGATAAATATATATACAAATAGATAAATATATACAAATATATATACAAATAGATAAATACATATACAAATAGATAAATATATACAAATATATATACAAATAGATAAATATATATACAAATAGATAAATAAATACAAATATATATACAAGTAGATAAATATATATACAAATAGATAAATATATACAAATATATATACAAATAGATAAATATATGACTATGTTACGCCTTATGACAAAGCACTAGGTTGAGGGGGCCAGTCCGTTTGCTTGCGCTGGGGCCATCCACTATTGTTATGCTTACTTGGATAAGATATCCTAGCTTGAGTTGTTTTCATTGCTGTTGACATACGGCTGCTTGCTTATAGATAGGGACCGGCATATCATATGATGTTGACCAAAGGCGACTATGATATCATACAAATTGCATAATATGATATTGTATATAAATGGTAACTTTAGCCTAGTCAGATTGGCGGAATCATATGATACCATATGATGACATGATATTATATTGACGTTCCTTACTTTTAGAGGTCAATGTCATGCTGGCCGAAGTTGTGATGAAGATGAGACTGGAGGCTTTAGTGAGGGTCACTGTTTTTCAACAGTTTTTTCTTTTCTTTTTTCTCTTCTTTTATCTCCGGCAGCAGCTTCTCCGGCAGCAGCTTTTTTCTCCGGCATCTTTTTTTTCCGGCAGCAGCTTTTTTTCAGCTGTCGAAAAGAAGCTGCTGCTCGTTCTTTTCGACAACGAGCAGGCAGCTCCCCTGGCTGGCTAGTCAGCCAGACACTGTGGCTTAACAGCCCCTATGGCAAGGCGTTCCAGGACTTCCAGCCACTGCTTTCCTTTTCGGCTACGAGCAGCAGCTTTTAGGCAGCTTCTAGGCAGCTCCCATGGCCGGCTAATCAGCCAAACATTGTGGCCTGACAGCCTCTATGACAAGGCGTTCCAGCCACTGTTTCTCTTTTTGGCTACGAGCTGCAGTTTCTAGGCAGCTCCCCTAGCTGGCTAATTAGCCAAACCTAAAGCAACCTAGTTCACCTTGGAGCTGACAGCTTTCTAGCGCTGCTGACATTTTAAGCCCAGTGTCTGGCACCGGGAGCTGCCTAGAAGCTACTGATAGTCGCCCAAAAGAAAACCAGTGGTGAGGGTCAACCAGCAGTGTTTTTTATTTCAGATGTCTGTAGGCCAGGTTGGGTAGCTCCTTCTCCTGCTCTTGCCTGATTTCAGGATTGTTGCGAAGCCATCATATCGTTGAGCGCTTGGCGGAGCGCGAAGCGTGGAGCCCGTGGGGGGGGGGGGAGGGGGGGGGGGGGGCAAACTTATGTCGTCGAAAAAGAAAACAGGGCCACTGCTTGATCATGGCATGCTCAAGCGTTGACAACTGAATACCGAGGAGCAGCACCACTGTTTTTGTCTTTGACAACACGTCGCCCCCTGCATCTGTCTAACACCCCTCTGCATCTGCTCTGTCAACACCCATCTGCATCCACGTCTGTTTCTGATCTAAGCTCTCTCTCTCATGCCTTGCAGTACCGTAACCGCTACCTTGGCAAGAGGCGTGACGCAATTCTGGAGCAGGAACGCCAATCAAGAATGACCCGCATTGATCGTATTTCAGAAGGACATTCAGATCGTCACTCTGGTAGTAGGACAGGAGGAGGCTCCGACCGCCAGTCCGGAGCTCGACCTTCCGGAGGTCGACCGTCTTGGACCCGGCCATCTGGGGGCTCAGCGTCTGATCGCCCCTCGGGTCGTGAAGTCTAATAGGTTCAGAGTGTGGTCACGATTACACGTACAAAGAGCAGCTCTGAAGCCTTGTTCTGCCCACCAGGGCTGGGGCTTGTAGATAATATATAAATTTAACCAACACGGCGCTGAAACGCCAAAAGCCAAAAGTGATCCATTCTTGACGAAACTACGTGATCCATGCCTCTGGAGAAAATAATCACCTGGAGGTCATCACTCTGGGAACCGTCCATCTGATTGCCATTTGGAACTCCTCTCAGGTCCTCAGTCAGTTTGGTCAACAGTGCGTGCATGTTTGCATCTCCAAGGAGCATCTCTCAAGCAGCTTTTGAGCGTTGTTCTGCCCACCAGTGCTGGAGCTCGACCCTCTGATTGCCACTCAGGCCGTCAGTCTCCTCCGCCGAAAGTCTGAGCAATTTTACATCTCCAAGCAGCGGCTCGCAAGCGTTATTCTGCCCACCAGGGCTGGTGCTCAACCCTCGAGTCCATCCGTTGGGGAAGCGCCCATCTAGAGACTGTTACCATCACCGCTCAAGTCCTCAGTCTCTTGGTTAACCGAGTGATCAAGATTGCATCTACAACAAGCAGCGGCTCGCAAGCGTTGTTCTGCCCACCAGGGCTGGTGCTCAACCCTCGAGTCCATCCGTTGGGGAAGCGTCCATCTAGAGACTGATACCATCACCGTTCAAGTCCTCAGTCTCTTTGTTTAAACGTGTGATCAAGTTTGCATCCACAACAAGCAGCGGCTCTTGAGCGTTGTTCTACCCACCAGGGATGGAGCTCGACCCTCTGAATGTCATCAGTCTAGGAGCAGAGCATCTGGAGGCTGGAACAGTGCCTACGCAAAAAGAGATGGTGCTACATTCACAGAGGGATTGGAATCTTGTAGAACCCTATGAACCTATGAAGACCCTTAACACAACACCTAGCGCCATTGGATCAATGCAGGGTCAACAACACAGTATAGCGCATCCGTAGTTTTTTTTTGTGGGGAGCGCGAAGCGCTGAGTGATTCGGGGGGCATTGTTGACTGGTTTGGCCAGACCCATGTGTCGTCATGCAGCGACGGAATGGCGAGGCGTCGTCGGGAAAAACAAAGTGCTCAGGTCGTCACTCTCGAAGGTCGACAGTCTAAACTTTCCAGCAGTCCTGAAAACTCTGAACTTGGGTCTTCTCATGGCTTAGGCAGCTACCTTGAAGCTGCTGCATTTCCTGTCCGTTCACCTCGCTGGAAGAGGACTTAACCCAATTAGTATCATCATCATCATCATCATCAGTATCATCATCAGTATCGTCATCGATATCATCATCATCAGTATCATCAGTATCATCGATATCATCATCATCAGTATCATCATCAGCAGCAGCAGCAGTATCATCAGTATCATCAGTATCATCATCGTCATCATTATCATCATCATATGTATCAGTATCATCATCAGTATCATCATCATCGTTAGTATGGCATGATCATCAGTATCATCATCATTAGTATCATCAGTATCAGTATCATCAGTATCATCATCGATATCGTCATCATCAGTATCATCATTATCAGCAGCAGCAGCAGCAGCAGCAGCAGCAGCAGCATCGATATCATCGCCATCGGTATTATCATCATCATCATCATCAGTAGAAGAAGAAGCATGTCACCCAACTTCGACCTGAAATAAGCCACTCCACATTCCATTCCACTCTCACCCACCTGTCCTCGAGCAAGTTTGCATATGCAAAGGCTGTTATCAGCCGGTGGTATGCCCAGGGGTGCACATTATCATTGTTTCATTTTTTTGCTACTCATGGTAGCTTCCATTCAGCTCCATGAGCCAGCGACCATGACAAGCCCAAAGCTTACAGCTGCATCGGAATCCTGCCATGGCAGCTTTCAAACGCACTAGCTAGCTTCAAGTTTGGCCCAAGGATGGGTGAAAGGAGCTGCCTAGAAGCTGCTACGTGTAGCCCAAATAAGAAACAGTGCATATCGACACAGGAGAGTTGATCAAAAGCGATTTCAAAGTCAATAACTGTATGTCAATTCCTATATGGATAAATCAATAGCCTCCATCTTTTCCCTGGTGGGCTTGTCATCGCTTCTATCAGCGCTCTCCACCAGGTGACGCAGATGCGGTTTCAGAGCCTTTGTTCAGAAATCTTTCTAGCTCCGCCCATAACGCAATACCAACTCAATACCAAAGTTGTTGCAAGCCAAGTCGTTGCAAGTAAAGATGTTTCAAGCAAAGTTGTTTCGAGCATTGCAAAGCCTATGTTCTGAAATCCATCAAGCTCCGACCTCATGAGCCAGCTATACAGTTGATGTTGAGACCCAGCCTTGGGGGTAGGAGGATGGGGTAACAGGCAACGGAATTACCAAAGTCGGTTCAAGCTTTACAAAGCCAATGTTCTGAAATCTGTCTAGCTCCGCCCTCATGAGCAAGCTATTCAGTTGATGTTGAGACTCAGCCTTGGGGGCAGGAGGATGGGGTGACAGGCAACGTAAATACCAAAGTCTGTTCAAGCAAAGCTTACCCTGAAGTGCCATTCGACTTTTCTGGGATGCCCAGAAGGTGTCTAGATGGTAGAAGGAATTGTGGTGCAAGCTGTTGCTATTTTATTTGACTAGATGTCCTCACTGGGCGGTTTTTAGCTTTCTGTAGGCCCAGTTGTGTAGCAAACGTTGCGATGCAAGCCTGATTTCAGGGATGATGTGTAGCACGGCATAGGACAGAGCGAGGAGTCCCGGGCGGTTTGGGGCAGTATATTGCACTAGGGTCACAATGAGTCGCTCAATTTGCAGTGCGTCGCACGTGTCCTGTCTCACGTGATCTGCCTGGGAGAAACATAATCCTGGCTATCCTGTTGGTTGAAGAAGAAGAAGAAGTTGAAGAATTGTCACAACACTCCATACGTCGGCAATTCAACGTCTAACTGTCTGCAGAATACAATACTTCCCCCCGTGCAATAGCCACGGAAAACAGGGAGTGTGCCAGGTTTCGAACTCAGACCGATAATAGACATGTCCAGCTGCGGGGGGAGGACACAAGGTCTGCGAACTAGTACACGTGTTAACTTGAACTTGGCCACATAGCTTCAGCCAGCAATTTGGCTACTCGCCATATAAGTGTTAACAGCGGCTATTACTGGCCCACTCTGGCATTTTTGCATCAGGCCGCGTTCTCTTAGGCTCGGTGCGGGTCGAGGCTACCTTGGTGCCACCGATGTTATATCCAGCTTTTCAGCCCTTGCAAGCTCGACTATTTGTTATTCGCTCTCCGCGCTCCACGGGTTTAGGCAGCACGTCGCACCCAGTCGCTCAATTTGGGGCGGTCGTCGCACTACAAAAAACTGACTCCATGATGCTACCTATAGTGCTGAGTTTGACTGGCTTGGATACTTCAGTCACGACTGATGAAATCGAAACGAATGTGACTCATGTTAGGTCCTCGTCCCACTTTTTTGTTTTGGTATTGAGCCAACGTACAGATCAGTGTATTATTCCAGTTCCGAGGAAAGGTAGTAAACTATCTGCGTAGTCATTTTGGATTTGTTAGGGTTCAGTTCACCAGTGCTTGTGTATTCAACTGCCTTTCCTGTTTCGAAGGTTTGGCAAGTCCCATTAATCGTATTTGGCTACCCCTGGACTGTACAATACATACAGGGTAGCCCATGGCTACGAGTGCAAAGATGCTTGCCTGTCTCTTTTAATTGCTGTTCTTGCCTTTTCAGTGCTTTGCAGCTCTTTTTACTAATTGCTACAAGGTTCTATACGCCGGCGTCTAAACGTCTGCAGAATTGAACACTTCCACCCGTGCGATAGCCACGGAAACCAGGGAGTGTGACAGGGTTCGAACTCAGACCTATGACAGACAAACATGTCCAGGTTTCTCTACCGGCAGTTTAACGACTTGTCAAAGTAGTTATTTTGTTTTGCACTATGCTCGTGGTACCATCCCGTGCCCTCTCTGAAATATACTTTATCGTGAACTTGAACTAGTTTACATAGCTCCAGCCAGCAATTTGGCTGCTCGCCATCTTAGGCAGTAAAACAAATACCAGGAAATGTAAACGTGAAGTAATCGATTTCTGAAAAATGCTGTGAAATGATTGTATGGTCACATATTTGTACCGTATGTAAGACTTGCATACCGATATTTATAATATATTGTAAATAATTGTATTTCAGACTTGCAGAGTACTGTACAATAGTTCTTATGAGGGGGTGGCCATTCTGCAAACATCTTTATCCTCCTAAGACGTGATCGTCTAAGACTCTGGGTGGGAGATTGGATAAGAGGACACATTCCACTCACTCATACAACTGGCAAGTTGGTATTCATGCAGGCTACTACGAGCCAGTTAACTCCAGGCCTGCCCTGTGGAGCAGCAACATGATACCGTATGTAATTATCAGTATGCATTTTATTGCTGCTCTTGTGGGCATATCCAAGCATCTTCATGTCCATCTTCATATTCAGGCAATAGCTATCATAGCCACTGTTACCTTGAGCACAACCAGGTGGTGAGAGTACTGGACTTCATGAGCGGTAACATGAGTCGGGGGGGGGGGGGGGGGGGGGGGGGGGGCAGCATCATGACATCATGTTACAAGGAATGCTAGTTTAACTTGTCTAACAAAGAATTTAGAGGAAACAATAAACCAAACTATCAAACCAGGATAGAAGATGAAGAAAACTCCTTTCTCTACCGTGGAACATTGAGATGACTCATAGGTATTGAAAAATGAGCATAAAGCTTATTCAATACCAGTAATGAGGCAAGAATGTGCTTGAAAATTTAGCGTGAAGCTGAGCCAATAATAAGGCAAGAATGAGCTAAGATGGTACTAAGAATGGGGGATAATAAGCTGGGTACAATAATAATAGTAATCTAGGTGGAGGCCTTAGCCGAGCACTGGCCAGAAATGCCCAAGGCAGGGAGCTCGGCACTACTGATGTCAACTCTGGAAAAGCCCTGCGCCGGACCAAAGTGCATGACACTGTTACACACAATATTGGCCTCTCTTACAAAGGCAGTGTTGGTGAAGCCAGCAGAACTGATCATATAGGCCCACTGAGCAGCAGTCAGACTCAAGTAAGCCTTGTAGAACACTCGGTGTGCAGTTCTGGGGGCCCTGGGAATGGCAGAGACAACAGAGCATCCATTCTTGGCAGCATTACTAGGGTAAGCCTGTGCAGGGTTGATGGGTCCTCCTGGGAACCTTGCAAAGGCGGAACGGATAGCGGTGAAGAATGGTGGGCAGGAGTTTGCAACAATGGCGATATCGCTCACACCATTACGATTTGAGCCTTGGATGACAGGAACCTCAATATAAAACTGATATTCATTGAGGGGTGCAGGTGGAGGAGGAGAAGGAGAACGGGGTGGTGAGGGTCTGGGGATGGAGGAGGAGGAGGGGAAGGGGATGGAGGGGGAGGGGATGGAGGGGGAGGGGATGGAGGGGGAGGGGATGGAGGGGGAGGGGAGGGCAGCGACAGGGGGGGGAGGAGACTGCTTACTGGGGGGGGGGGGAGACTTCTTCCTCCTGCGACTCGTGGGAGGAGGAGGAGAGGGGGAGGGAGAAGCAAGAGGAGGCTCAGGAGGGCAGCAAAGCACAGGCATAGCAATGCTGGCCGTGGTGGGAGCAGCAGCAGTGCAGGCAAAGAGCAGGTCAACCTGCGCATCAGCCTTCAGCAGCAGGGTAGCACCACAAGGGATGCTGGCAGACTGCACGAAACCCGCAGTTAGCACACCACCACCAGCTGTCATTGCTGTGTACAAGTTAGTGGCACATGATGACCGGGTGAACACAACAGTGATGACAGAACTGGTGGCAGTGCCATCAGAGCACAGCACAGCAGAAGTGTCACTGGGGAGGCATGAGGTGAGGCCAGCCGCGTCAATGGTGTCATGCATGACATCAATGTAGGTTCCACCAACACCCGTGTTGATGCACCTCACATCACCAACATTGGCACCATCAATGCTCAATCGAAGCACACCAATGGGAGGAGGGGGAGGAGAGGGGCTGGGAGGGCGGGGAGGTAGTGGAGAGGGAGGGGGGCTGGGAGGGGGGTTGGGAGAGGGGGGAGGGGCAGGGGGAGGGGAAGGGGGTGCAGGAGGGGGAGGAGGGGGGGGAGGAGGAGTAGGGGGGGGAGGGGCATGCCTGCAAGTACTGCAAAGCACCAGATGGCTGATTGGCAATGCCGCTGTAGAAGCTGATAGGCATATTGTCACAGGTGTACAGAACACTGATGAAGTCAGTGCACTGCATGCCATAAGCAAGGGCAATGACCTGGACGGTGGTGGGGTTGGAATTGATGCAGTTGAAGAACATCGTCTGGTCAACATCGCTGAACACCAGGGCTCCAACTTGGATAGCTGAGGATGACTGTGTTCCCGTAGGGGTGAACAGGACATTGCCAAAAGCAGGCCTGACATTTGTACTGCACAACAGGTTCAGGTTCTGAGCCAGTCGGGCGGGGTCATCGGCCGTGTTGAATGGCACAGACATGGAGAAGTTCTTGTTCATGGTCATGATAATGCTGCAAACTTGAGGGGGGGCAGGAGGGGGGGAGTGGGAGGAGAGGGTGAAGGAGGGGTAGGAGGAGGAGGGGAGGGGCCAGGAGGAGGCGCAGGGGGGGAGAAGGACCAGGGCTTGGAGGTGGGCGAGGAGGCTGGGGGGGCGAGGGGGAGGGGGGGGAGGAGAGGGGGCAGGAGGAGGAGGAGGACACAGAGCAGCTCCAGGCACAATAGTGGAGCAAGGAGTGTAGTAGTCGGGAACAAGTCCAGGGGGCACTGAGCTTAGGCGGTAAAGGTTGCTGTTGATTCCCCAGTTGGTACCTACTGGGCAGGTGCAGCCATCAGTAACGCAAGAGCAGCCAAAGCCATAGTTGCCAAATGGAGCTGGGAGCTGCTTAGGGACCCAGCCAAAGACAGCAGAGGCATTGATAGTGCTGCTGATGGGGGTGGTGGTTCCAGTAGTGGAATTAGCGGGGGTGGAAGTGGAGCATGCTGCGTAGTAGGGGTTCTGAGTTGTGGGGACACTAATAAAGGGCAAGGAAGAGGGAGCCTTGCTCAGCACTGGGTCACCAAAGGGTGCCTCATTGCCTACAGTTTGGGAGTACAGACCGAAGAAGCCACATCCAGGCTGGAGGGAGGGGTACAGCCTATTACTCCAGAAGAAGGGGTTGGCCACAGAAAAGTACAAGAAGTCACGGTCAGCTGGGCTGCGGAACTGAATCTTGTAGTACATCTGTGCCAGGGGGCCTTGAATGACATCACAGCCAATGCGCACATAGCTGCGTCCTGCAAGCACAGCGCCCACAACGGCATCCACGGCCAAGCATGAGGCCTGGTTCAAGGAAGAGGCATTGATATAGAACATGCCTGTTATTTCAGTGCTAGGAGGAGGAGGAGGGCTGGGAGAGGGGGGGGGGGGGGAGGGGGGAGGAGCAGGAGGAGAAGGAGGAGGAGAGGGACCAGGAGGGGGGCTGGGAGGAGAGGGACCAGGAGGGGGGTTAGGGGGAGAGGGAGGGAGAGGGGGCTTGTTGTTGATGAAGGAGCAGGACTTGGGCAGGCCAATGACAGAGCTGTACAAGTCAACAACACCACTACCAGGAAGCCTGATGGTCTTGGTGTTTGAGACAGAACCGCAGGAGGGACCCAGGGTGGAGTCGCTGCTGTCAAACAGGTCCAGTGCCACAATGCTAAACTCAACGTAGAGGAACAGGTTTCTGGAGGCAGACAAGTCCAATGTAGCAGGACCAGGACCAGAGCCAGTGGGAACACATCCGGTGCCTGATGCGTTGGTTCCACGAATCCAGTGCTTGGTGGACAAGGGGTTGCAGGTGTTTTTGAGATCAATCTCATAAGTCCAGCAAGACCAGAACTGGGAGGGCGTAGATGAACTTATCTTCAGCTGGTTTACATATGCAATGTTTGTTAGACTGGGGTCAAAGGTGGATGCATCTGAGACCATCACCCTGCCAGCTGTAGCAGTGAGAGGGGTGGAAGGAGCATACTGGTTGAAGGCAACAGGCACTGGGGGCTGAGAGTGCAGCCACTGGTGGTTGTTGAAAGCAGGAGGCTGGTAGGTGGCGACAGAGTTGTAGAATACGGGGCGAACGCTGCCAGTGACAAAGAGCTTGTCGTTGTAATCCTTGAATACCTTTAGTTCGCCATATGTTTCGTTCCTGGAGTCAACCAACTCGCTGGAGAACACCACCTGGTTGCAGGTCAATTGCTGGTCATAGGTGCCAGGGTACCCGGGTAGCACTGTTAGGCTGGGGTAGCTCACAGGCTGGGCGATCGGATTGTAGCCAGGGTAGGTGCACTGCTGGACGTCAATGCCCCAGGCATCAGAGGTCTGCAAAACGAAAGGGATGTGGTGATGTGCGTCAGTGAAAGAGAGAAAAACGCCGTCAGGAGGCGCGAGGCGTGACTTCAGGAACATGCAGGGAACAGGCGAAGGCATGTGATGGAGGCACAGCTGGCACAGGACGGTGTTCGAGCTGAGGCTCACACAACGCCAGCGACGACAGCTGGCGCGCCAGTCTGTCCTCGAAAACGGTTGTAACGCATATCTCAAAATCGGTGGTGGGGCATGGTGTGCAAGAGTACAGAGGCCACATCGCTTTAACCTACTGGGCATGAGGTTGGGTTGCTGGGGAACGTGTTGATCTTGCACGCATTAGCTCCGCCGAAGTAGGACTCGCGGTCGAGGCCGGAGGGGATAAAGGGATCCGAGTAATCACACCATGTCGCAATGCCGCCAGATTGGCCGACGGCGTGCCGTAACAAACTGGCCAGCAGCGCCAGGCCTAAGGATTGATGTCTGAGATACATATCTAAATTGTGAATATGCTGTAAACAAGTCGAATTATATATAGTCAGGGGGTTCGGTGACACGTGGACAGGTGGACATCCCTGAAGCTGATCTGTCTGCTTCAGCTTCTTCGTATCTGTTCTGTACAGATTCCGCGTGGCTGCCAACAGAGATGCAGGGCACTGGACGATGCTAGGCATGCGTACAATTCCATATAGCCATCATGGCGCGTTTTGGCAGCCCTTCTGGGGGGCGAAAAATTCCAGAGTCACCCCATTGATTGTCCGTTAATCGTGTTATGTCTGTCGTGTAGTCCGTATAAACCTGGCCCTTGTTTACTGGACCTGTCGTATACCCTGGCTTCGGTCCGCTGTACTCGATTCCGGGCAGAGATTCCGGGTACCACCTGTCGCTCCGATTTCCAACACTCGCCGCCAATTTCCGCGTCACTTGCGACGCGCCTAGGACTTGTCGTGGTGTTCCAATGCGCGCGAGGCTTGCTAGGGGGCAAGCTTGTGCCTGTGCTGAAACCTTTGCTGTTTAGCTTCCTCACGTGCGCAAGCAGGTGTCTGCTATCCCCTCTGCAGGTTCGGACCTCGGTCACTCTAATTAATCTAATTAATCTAAACCTACCCTTTCTAGAAGAGGGATTTTGAATATGACTGGTTTCTGGGCCACCAGGGCCACCCTCCACTCTAGACCCAGAGCAAAATTTTCGTGCCCCCGTGGGACCCCCAAATCTCGAGACGCGGCCTGTTTCAAAATCTGCGTCTGCGACACAACGAACCCTCCCCACGTTGCAGACGCAGCGTCCTGAACAAACCTGGCGACGGCCATCACAGGGGGACCACAGAAGTCGACGCTCACCACTAGCCATGCTTTCTGCTGTAATTTTTGGGAGCCTGAAAGATATTAGGAGCTTGGACGGACTCGATCATACAATTGTATGTTGATATACGATTTCGAACACTTATGTTGCCGCCAAGCTTGCGATCTGATCTGTGTTTGTGAGCCCGATAAGAAAAAGTGGGACAAAAAGTGTACCAGAAAGTCACTTAAGAATACAAAAAGTGTGGAACTCAATACAAACTTTCAAACTCAATTCAATTCTCTGTACTAAATAACCAGCTCGCGCACACCTTGTGATTCTGACTGGCAAAAATGGTCGGAAAGGAGGGAAGCAAAATGCTTGTAATAGGCGATGTGAGGATACTGCTAGTGTTCTTTATACCATGTGTAAAAGGTGCAATTAAGCTGACATTGTCGGCACATTCACTGATTGCACTACCGTACGTGCCTTAAGTATTGGCAAACGGCCCTTTGCCAAACCGGATTAGGGGTCCAGCTTGAGAGCGCTCCAGGTGGTTGGCCTTTGCCAAGTAACGGTTACCATGGTACTCTGTCTACTAAGCTCTAGCAAGTTAAATATTCCTGATTTTAATTGCTACATGGTTTTATTTTCAGCAAGCTTGGGCAGACAACTTTGTGAATATGTTCTTGACATTGAACTTGGTTACATGGCTCCAGCCAGCAATTTGGCTGGCTGGAGCCATGTACCGGTCTGGCTACTAAGCCCTAGCAAGCTTAATGCTCCTGATTTGAATTGTAACATGGGTTTACAGCAAGCTTGGGCACACTTCTTGGTGAACATGTAACAAGGAAATGTAACAATAACATAAGACCCTTTGCCAACTGGATTTCAGGTCTGAGCTTGAGACAGTCGAAGCCACAGACCCCTCTGCCAAGTTAGTTTTGCCATACTTTTCTGAGACCCACTTTTAGGGGGGGAAATGACGTTTGCCAATACTTAAGGCGCGTACGGTATCCGTACTGCCACCCTGTCTAACCTGCCTTGCATTAAGACTGTGAAGTATTGGGCCCTAGTCTCTTGGCCAATATCATCGTAACTTCTAGGCTCAAAGGAGCATGCGAATTTATCCTAATCATCCTGGACGAGTCTATGAACTGTCTTGAGATTGGAATTGGCAGATATTGAGCAGTACGGTTGGGAAAGTCCCTTCAGCCTATTTGGCCTACCCCTGGGCTGTAACATACATACATACATGCAGGGAGCAGCCCATAATTGATTGAAGGACCATGTAACAATTCAAATTATATTGGCTGCCTAATCTGCTTGGTATGCCCCCTTGTTTGCGTGGGCATCGCACGGGGGGACTTGGAATTGGAGGACGGTGGGCAGTCTGGAATTGGCTAAAAAGCCATGTAACAATCAAATCCAATCCCATCATACTCGGTTTGCAAAAAGAGTTCCAGGTGGCAGGGTTTCGGGTGGTAGGGAAAGCACTTGATACTTTTTTAACTTGAGATTACCAACTTGAACTCCGGCAGAGAACTAGAGACAGGGTAATATCTACCCCATCCGACGTAGGCATGTAGTTTTGAATCCACCCTGGGTCCCTGGGGTATCCACCCCGATCTTCTCAACATTGTCCCACCCTTGGGAATGATACGAAGCACAGTG
This sequence comes from Chlamydomonas sp. ICE-L, assembly GCA_013435795.1. Classification (NCBI taxonomy): domain Eukaryota; kingdom Viridiplantae; phylum Chlorophyta; class Chlorophyceae; order Chlamydomonadales; family Chlamydomonadaceae; genus Chlamydomonas; species Chlamydomonas sp. ICE-L. The sequence goes on along the minus strand of JACBWV010000610.1, from coordinate 13,649,449 downwards.
CTCCTTGGATAGTCTCCAATATATTTCGAATTGCATGACGCAACATGGGAACTACTACAACAACAAATGGCCTACCATGGTGATACACAATATCATGCGATGTAGACACATTCTGATAACGCCCAGGCTAATAAGTTAGGCCTCACATTATCCCTAGCCGTGCCTTGCATTCTGCAGACGGTTAGACGCCGAATTACCGGCGTATATAACCTTATAACCATTCTTCTTCTTCTTCTTCTAGCTGAGCCTTGACTGTACCAAAACTACCAACATGTTTGAAGCTTCATATTTTGCATGCATGCTACACGGCACCTGATTGGTCACATTAGGCAGAACATGCATGTGTCGCCTAGTTTATTTTAGCACTGGTACTTCACCTAACAGCTTGGTATAATTCCTAGTGTCAGAAGCAGGTGAATATGCAAGTACAGCTGCTGCTGACACCTGCGACATAAGGGCCAAAGAGGAAGCGAAGCTGGAAAGAGTTTGCCAGGTGCGCAAGCTTGCTCCCTCCAGGGAAAGCTTTTGGCATCCACTGGACCAGGGGAAGCCACGAAGAAGCCAATCTGGTACTGTTTCTCTTTTGGGCTACGCGTAACAGCTTCTGGGCAGCTCCCTTTCCCTGCCCTTGAGCCAAACCTGAAGCTAGCTAGTGTGGCTGAAAGCTGATTTGACAAACATTCCAATGCAGCTTCAAGCATTGTCTTTGAACCAGTGGCTGGCTATTGGAGCTGGCGAGAAGCTGCCACGAGTAGCCAAAAAATGAAACAGAGCAATCTGCTGCCCATGGCTGAGGGAACGATTGATGGTAGCTCTTCTTTTCAGCTACAAGCAGCAGCTCCCCCGGCTTGCTACCTAGCCAAACATAAAGCAAGGCAGTGCATCTGGAAGCTGACATAATCAGATTTCTGGCACTGTTCAAATCTTGGGGCTCAACCTTGTGCCAGGCTTAGGTAGCTGTCTAGAAGCTGCTGCTCATAGCCGAAAAGAAAAGCAACGCGATTGATGCGCCTCTCTCAGAAGAAAAGTATGGTCACTCCCATCGCTATACAAGCTAATGAGACCCAAGGACTTAATCTTTCACCTGAAGAAGGCAAGGATAGGGCAGGTTGGAAAGTACAGAAACAGTATAACAACAATCGGAGATTCAAGATAAGGACAGTAAACAGAAGCAGCGGTGGTTTGGTGGGTTATGTGGGGCCAGCAAATCATGCAAATGGAGTTGCCAATAAGTAAGCACAGCACCATGTCTTCATTCTCACGACAGACAAGCTGTGGAACTACAGGATCAGGTAACAAGGCGATATCCTATCCGTCTGAGCTACAAAAATACAAGTGACCTTCAGGAGGATGAGGGCAAATACGACATATCACAGTGTATACAAGCTTGAGCCCTCTTGGTTCCCTGGTGTTACAGTGGGGGTACCTTGTTATTCCGTTTCTGGTGTGCAGGTGCTATAAGGTGCTCCAGATTTGTTGATCACACACCATAAGACCCGTGCATGGCAATAATAAATTATAGATGTGATAGAATGACGCTTCATCGCCCATGCTTCAGCTACAAGGACTGGGGTTTCAGATTGATTTGGGTTGGGTGTAGTTTGGTAGATTAGAGGTGTCCATAAGGCGTTGCAATGCAAGTGCTTCCATGATCATGTCTCCCACCCTGTCCCACCATACATCCATTCAACAGTGGCACCATGGAATCGATTCCCATGATGTTGGGACACATCGTTCAAAGCGAACGGAGAAGTACTTGTCGCTCCACGACCAACAAAATATAGAAACACACAACCTAGGACAAGGCCTACAGATCTGACAAACACTACCCCATGTCATTTTCAGCTCCACAAGGGAGTTAGTCTCCTGCCAGCAGTTCCATAATCGAAGCATGCAAGGGTCGAGTTCAGTTTCACCAGATTCCTCAATATTACCTATCCGAGCAGCTTTCCAGAACAGTCCTTTGAACCTGCGCACCGACGATTTCAAGTCATGAGCTCAGATCTCGGACGAGGCTCAGACCAATAACACTCACCCTGTCTTTATGCTCAATAAGCTCGGTCGCATCATCTTGACATACGTGCAAGTGCATATCGTCAACAGCACGACTGTCAGAAATGATCTAAAATCAAACAGAGCAGACATCTTCCTCTAGTCAAATGTCATCGGCTACGCATCAATATACAATCGATGCTGCTTGCTTCCCGGCTGTCTTCGTGCCAGCAGTGACCGCGTGATGTTCTCTCCAATAAACAAAAAATGGCCAGTGAATAGGGAACAACTAGGGCTAAGCACCACCCTGACCCTGAACGACCCTCCACTTCTTGCCGCTCCAATTTGGTTTCTGCTGGATTCCGTTTGTTGCATGACATGGCATCGTTGACAAGTGCGTTTTTGCGCACTCTGAGACAGCCTCTTTGAAAAATCCAGTGCCGCGACCTCTTTTCTCTCGCACATGCTTGCTTTAACTCACAGGGTCAGGTGCCATTGCCCAAAACGACCCCACGACAGCCGCGCAGGCACAGCTCGCACACGCCTTCCCTGCAGATTTTCCTTATCGTACGCATTAGATGTGCTAGAAACGGATGCAATCGCCGGAATCAGTACAAACATGGATGGGGTCCGCTGCATGGTGGCAAGCGAAGCAGTAAACAGTTCCAGCCTGTGTCAAGTGCCCCTGACCTCAGCCATCTTTGCCCCTGCATCCTCTACCATCCATCCCCTGCCCAAACTCCCTCCTGAATTGAGGGAGTACTTACAGCAACCACAAAGTAGGTTCAAAACGCATGTTTGCTACGTTTGCTTAGGTGCGGGCATCAAACATTGTACCCTGGAACCTTGATGGATACTCGAGTGCCTACTGTGTGTGTCACAGGATAGCCACTGAAAGTGAAATATGTGGCTGTATATAATAAATGGGAATGCCTGTACTTGCAGCCTCGAAGGAATTATGTGAATGAGAAGCTTCAGCCCCCCCACCCCTACCCCCACCCCCCTTACCCCCCCACGCATAGCACACTAGACCATAGGTTGACTGTGGGTTCATTTTTGGATTTACCCATGCTCCTTGAAAGGCACAGCAGCAGAAGCAGCAGTGCAGTTGCAGCAGTAGCAGTAGCAGCAGTAGAAGCATGAGCAGCAGTAGAAGTAGTAGCAGCAGTAGCAGCAGCAGTAGCAGTATAAGTAGCAGAAGCAGTAGCAGCCGTAGCAGCAGCAGTAGCAGCAGCAGCAGTAGCAGCAGTAGTAGCAGCAGTAGCAGCAGAAGTTGGAGCAGCTGTAGCAGCAGAAGCAGTAGCAGTATAAGTAGTAGTAGCCGTAGCAGCAGCAGTAGTAGCAGCAGCAGTAGCAGCACTAGCAGCAGCAGCAGCAGCAGTAGCAGCTCTAGAAGTAGTAGCAGAAGTAGCAGTAGAAATTGTAGCAGCAGCAGTAGTTGCAGTAGCAGCAGTAGAAGTAGTAGCAGCAGTAGCAGTAGAAGTAGTAGCAGCAGTAGCAATAGAAGAAGTAGCAGCAGCAACAGCAGTGGCAGTACTAGCAGTAGAAGTAGTAGCAGCAGCAGTACTAGCAGTAGCAGTAGAAGTAGTAGCAGCAGCAGTAATAGCAGTAGCAGTAGAAGTAGTAGCAGCAGCAGTAATAGCAGTAGAAGTAGTAGCAGCAGCAGTAATAGCAGTAGAAGTAGTAGCAGCAGCAGTAATAGCAGTAGCAGTAGAAGTAGTAGCAGCAGCAGCAGTAGCAGTAGAAGTAGCAGCAGCAGTAGCAGCGGTAGAAATAGTAGCAGCAGTAGCATGGGCAGTAGAAGTAGTAGCAGCAGGAGTAGTAGCAGCAGGAGTAGCAGCACTAGCAGCAGGAGTAGTAGAAGTAGTAGCAGCAGCAGTAGTAGCAGCAGCAGCACTAGCAGCAGGAGCAGTAGAAGTAGTAGCAGCAGCAGTAGTAGCAGCAACAGCACTAGCAGCAGGAGCAGTAGAAGTAGTAGCAGCAGCAGTAGTAGCAGCAGCAACATCAGTTGCTCATACATGAGAATGCACCCACCCACCCACCCCTGCTGCCATAATTAGTCAACCCAAACGACCCAACCGTACGTGCCCTGTCCCTTGCTTCTTAGGAACAGCCCCAGATGACTTCAACGGCCTAGGCTACAACCAGCTAGCTGCATGGCTCTTGTGGCTAAGCTTTTCAGACAATGATCAGACAGAAGATTTGTTTGAAGGTACACCGTGCTCTTCTGGTGCAATGCTGAATATTTCATGCTATTTCAGGTCCTTTCATGCTATTTCGTGCTATTTCAGGTTATTTCATGCTATTTCATGCTATTTCGTGCTATTTCAGCCTATTTCAGCTTATTTCGGCCAGCTCAACCCATGAAACACATACCTTTGTGTGCAATGCGATGTACTGACATGCAATCTTTACATGTATGCAATATCATGTCTGGACATTCCAGTCTGTGGTGTACGCAGGGGAAGAAGTGCAACACCTTCACATGCCATTCTGTGTTTCTTTTTTGACCTACGCGTAGCAGCTTCTAGACAGCTCCCTTTCCCTGTCCTTGGGGCAAACCTAGAACAAGATAGTATGTCTGAAAGGTGTCATGAAAAGCATTCCAATGCAGCTGAAAGCTTTGGGCTTGACTCAATTGCTAGCTAATGGAGCTGTGTGGAAGCTGCTACGCGTAGCCCCCAAAAGTAACAGTGATGCCATTGCAGTCCTGGAGAGTACATTTCTGCACACACGCCCCCCCCATCCCCCCCCCCCCCCCCCCCCCCCCCCCCCCCCCCCACACACACACCACACACACACACCACCACCACCACCACCACCACACACACACCACACACACAAACACGCCCCCCCTGCAAATGTCCAGATGCTAGTTTCAACTCAGCCATGATTTCTGGCCCAAGCACTAGACAAATGCACTTCGAATCTGCACGCCAGACCTTTTCAAAATCAAACTTGTACGCAATGTACACCTAAAGAAGTGCACAGAAGTGTTGATATCATGACAGTAGCACCATCATTGTGAAAAACAATCCTCCATTACTTTCATAAGAGCAGCTCTGCCATAGTGGGGGGAAGTTATAGCTCCCACTTGAGTTTAGGAGTTTTAGTGGGTTAGGTTTTGCTTCCAAGGTGTAGGGTTTCGGTGGTTAAAGGATTTAGGGTCTAAGGTCTAGGTGGGTTTAGGGTTTAGGTAAGCGGGGTCTAACTTACCCCTACCCACTTCCATGAACCAGGTTGGGTTCTCTACTCAGGGGGGGTGGGGTGTTTTTGGGGGGGGGGGGGGGGGGGTCCAAGCTGTCCACCACTGTCCAGGCTGTGCACTCTCCACCCCACCTCCACTTCCATGAACCAGGTTGGCGCCTCCACTCAGGGTGTGTGTGTGGGGTGGGAGAGCGTGGGGGGGGTCCAAGCTGTCCACCACTGTCCAGGCTGTACACTGTCCACCCCCACCTCCACTTCCATGAACCAGGTTGGCGCCTCCACTCAGGGTGTGTGTGTGTGGGGTGGGGGAGCGTGGGGGGGGGTCCAAGCTGTCCACCACTGTCCAGGCTGTGCACTGTCCACCCCCACCTCCACTTCCATGAACCAGGTTGGCGCCTGTACTCAGAGCATGTCCTGTCTCCCAAGGTCCAGGGGCAGGCTACACTTTTGTTGAACTACGGTCAAGAAGAGGCCGCCCATTGGCTTCAAATACCCAGCTATGTGGTGCGTTCCATATTGCAAAGTTTTGGCTTCAAGTCTCTGTGTGCTTCTTCTGCATAAATGAGTTTGCCAGGCATACAAGCTTCGAATATATTCAGCCAAGCATGATCTGCTTAGTGCCGCAGTACAAAGCTTTCCCAATACCTGGTCATGCGCTGTGGTGATGGGAAGCCTGGGAGTCTGGCACACGGTGATGCCACTTTTTTCATGTTACGTGTCGCAAATTGAGCGACTCGGTGCCACCACAGTGCGCCGCGCTGCCCCCGTAATTTTGCGGAGTGCGGAGTGCGGAGCGCGGAGCTGGGTGGGCTCGGGGGGCATTTTTGACTAGTCTAGCTGGACCCATGCAGCGAAAAAAGCGACATGTCGCGAAACAAATAGTGGGTGATGCTGCAGAATTGCAGGCTCTAATGATGGAGAGCTTGTTTCTTATTTGTTATAGCAGTGATTTTTTTCAAATCTGAATTTGGATTTTTTCTATCTTTATGGCAGTAGGCCTCCTCCAGGGACATCGTTTAGTGCTTTTTATAGCTATTTGTAGCTTTTTATATGCATTTAGGTGTAGGGGGGGGGGGGGGAGGGTTTTTTTTTTTTCCTTTTTGATAGCGATAATTTCGCTAAAACGGGGTCGAAACTAGCGATCGCCATATATAGCGGAAATATAAATCCCTGAGCAGCACCTGCCCTGGTAGTACTGTAGACCGAAGGTAGCACATAGCTGAGTTGGATATGCTTGCAGTTACCAACGTTATACAAATATAACATTGATCAGCCGGTCCCCTACACAGAAAGATGCCTGTATGCATCTGTGACCATTGGCAAGACTTGAAGCAAAAGATAAAATCCATAACCTCCAACTGCCAGCTGCCAACTGAAAACCCAATCGGAAACCCAAATCCAACTGCCAACTGGAATTCCAACCAAAAACTCAAGCCTAACTGCCAACTGCCAACTGGAAACCCAATCGGAAACCCAAATCCAACTGCCAACTGGAATTCCAACCAAAAACTCAAACCTAACTGCCAACTGCCGACTGGAAACCCAATCGGAAACCCAAATCCAACTGCCAAATGGAATTCCAACCGAAGACTCAAACCTAACTGCCAACTGCCGACTGGGAACCCAATTGGAAACCCAAATCCAACTGCCACCTGGAATTCCAACAAAAAACTCAAACCCAACTGCCAACTGCCGACTGGAAATCCAATCAGAAACCCAAATCCAACTGCCAACTGGAATTCCAACCAAAAACCCAAATCCAACTGCCAGCTGCCAACAGGAAATCCATAACCGTCAACTGGAAACCTAACCGGTAACCAAAATTCAACTGCCATCTGGAAATACATAACAACCAACTGCCAACTGTGTTGCAGGCAGAAGCTCATAGGCAGCGTGCATGGGCCATGAAGCAGGTATTGATCCCTTTGTGCATATCTTGCGTAGATATCTTGCATAGATATCTTGATATTGCATTGATATCTTGCGTAGATATCTTGCATAGATATCTTGCATATCTTGCATAGAACCCTACGGATGGGTAACCGAATACACAGCGACTGAAACCTCAAGGAAAGCGGGTTTAACTCTTCTCAGATACAATTAGCCATGCTTATGTGTTTGTGATACTCGTGCATCCAGCCACAACTCATGCATATAGCCACAACTCATGCATATAGCCACAACTCATGCATGTAGCCACAACTCATGCATGTAGCCACAGCTCATGCATGTAGCCACAACTCATGCATGTAGCCACAACTCATGCATATAGCCACAACTCATGCATGTAGCCACAACTCATGCATGTAGCCACAACTCATGCATGTAGCCACAACTCATGCATGTAGCCACAACTCATGCATGTAGCCACAACTCATGCATGTAGCCACAACTCATGCATATAGCCACAACTCATGCATGTAGCCACAACTCATGCATGTAGCCACAACTCATGCATGTAGCCACAACTCATGCATGTAGCCACAACTCATTCATGTATTCCACAAATCACATGCTGTGCCAGCACTCATGCATGTAGCCACAACTCATTCATGTAGCCACAACTCATGCAGGTAGCCACACTCATGCCTGTATCCACAACTCATTCATGTTCCACAACTCACATGCCTGTAGCCACCACTCATGCTTATAGCACAACTCATGCATGTAAGACACAACTCAGCCTATAGCCCACTCATGCATATGCCCACTCATTCATGTAGCCACAACTCATGCATGTAGCCACAACTCATGCATGTAGCCACAACTCATGCATGTTCCACACTTCCTCATGTAGCCACAACTCATGCATGTAGCCACAACTCATTCATGTAGCCACAACTCAGCATTAGCCACACTCTGCATGTAGCCACATCATGCATGTATGGCACAACTCATGCATATAGCCACAAACTCATGCCTGTAGCCACAACGCATGCATGTATCCACACTCATCATGGGTAAGCCACAACTCATTGCATGTACCACAACTCATGCATATGGCACAACTCATGCATTTGCCACAATCATGCATGTAAGCCACAACTCAATGCATTAGCCGGCCACAACTCATGCATGTAGCCACAACTCATGCATTGTAGCCACACTCATGCATGGTGTCCACACTCATGCATGTATCCACAACTCCATGCATGTACACAACTCATGCATGTATCCACAGCTCATGCATTTAGCCACAACTCATGCAATAGCCACACTATTCATGTATCCACAACTCCTGCATGTAGCCACAAACTCATCTGTAGCCACAACTCATGCATATAGCCACAACTCATGCATATAGGCACAACTCATGCATGTAGCCACAACTCATGCATGTAGCCACAACTCATGCATGTAGCCACAACTCATGCATATAGCCACAACTCATGCATGTAGCCACAACTCATGCATGTAGCCACAACTCATGCATGTAGCCACAACTCATGCATGTAGCCACAACTCATGCATGTAGCCACAACTCATGCATGTAGCCACAACTCATGCATATAGCCACAACTCATGCATGTAGCCACAAATCATGCATGTAGCCACAACTCATGCATGTAGCCACAACTCATGCATGTAGCCACAACTCATGCATGTAGCCACAACTCATGCATATAGGCACAACTCATGCATGTAGCCACAAATCATGCATGTAGCCACAACTCATAGCCACAACTCATGCATGTAGCCACAACTCATGCATGTAGCCACAACTCATGCATATAGCCACAACTCATGCATGTAGCCACAACTCATGCATGTAGCCACAACTCATGCATGTAGCCACAACTCATGCATGTAGCCACAACTCATGCATGTAGCCACAACTCATGCATATAGCCACAACTCATGCATGTAGCCACAACTCATGCATGTAGCCACAACTCATGCATGTAGCCACAACTCATGCATGTAGCCACAACTCATGCATGTAGCTCCACACTCATGGCAGTAATATCCACAACTCATGCATGTAAGCCACACTCTCATGCCTGTAGCCACAACTCATCTGTAGCCACAATCATCATGCATGTAGCCACACTTCATGCATGAGCCAAGCTCATGCATATAGCACAACACATGCATGTAGCCACAACTAATGCATGAGCCACATACTCATGCATGTAGCCACAACTCATGCATGTAAGCCACAACTCAATGCATGTAGCCCAACCTTGCCTGTAGCCAAACTCCATGCAATGTAGCCACAACTTCGTGCAGGTACCCACACTCATATCATGTAGCCACAACTCATGCATGTAGCCACACACTCGTCAAATGTAGCCACCACTCATGCGGATAGCCACAACTCAGCATTCGCACAACTCATGCATGAGACCACAACGCATGCAGTACCACAACGCAATGCATAAGCCAACTCTCAATAGGCACAACTCGATGCATGTATCCACAACGCATCATGTAGCCCATCACTCATGCGTGTAGCCACATCAAAACTCAGCCTAGAGCCACACTCATTCCGTAGCCCAACTCATTGCATTGGCTACCTCAACTACAGGCATGTGGCCACACTCTGCATGTAGCCACAACTCAATGCAGTACCACAACTCATGCATTGTTAGCCACAACCCAGCATATATCCACAACGCATGCAGGGTACCACAACGCATGCATGTAGCCACAACTCATGCATGTAGCCACAACTCATGCATGTAGCCACAACTCAGGGCAAGGGAGCCACACGCATGCATATAGGCACAACCATGCATGTACCACAATCATGTCAGGTAGCCACAACTAACTCATAGCCCAACGCAATGCATGTAGCCCAACTCATTCAGGCTAACCATCAACTAAGGCATGTAGCCCAACTCATCCATTGCCACAACGCTGCAGGGAGCCACAGCGTCAGGGCAGGCACAACTCTGCATATACCACAACCATGGCAGGTAGCCACAACTCGTATCATATAGCCACAACTCATGGTCCTGTAGTCCACAAATCCCTCGCATGTAGCCATAACAACTCGTGCATGTGCCCCACCATGCAATTAGCCCAACCATGCATATAGGGCACAACGCGTCAGTAGCCAGTCATCGATCGGCATGTAGCTCACCACAACTCATGGGCTCAGTGGTAGCCACATACTCGGATGCATGGAGCCACAGACGCTGCATTAAGCTCCACAACTCATGCATGTACCACATACTCATGCATCGAGGAGCACTACGCTGCAGTGTACCCACAACGCGGCATGTGCCCACTCATACATCTCGCCACAACGCAGGCATGTAGCTCACATACTCAGGCAGATAGCCACATTCATGCATTAGGCACAACCAATGCATGCTTAGCCACAACGCCATGATGTAGCCGCCACACCATCAGGGCGCCACACACTCCTGCATGGAGCCACACGCATCATGTATCCACACACTCGTCAGGTAAGCTCACAACAACTCATGCCTGTAGCCACAACTCATGATGTAGCCACAACGCATGCAGTAGCCACAACTCATGCGATTACCAAACACTCATGCATGTAGCCACAACTCATGTCAGGTCCACAACGCATCATGTAGCCCCAACGCGGACGGGAGCCACAACGCATTGCAGCTAACCACACTACTGCAGCAGCTCACACCCAGGCTAGCCACAACGCAGAGGGGAGGGCCACATCATGCATATAGCCACAACTCATGCCATATAGCACAACCGCTGGCTGTGGCCACAAAGCATGGCAGGTAGCCACACCCTGCATGGAGCCATCACACTCATGCATATAGCCACTACTCAGCAGTAGCCACAATCGCATCACATGTAGCCCCCAACTCATGGCCTGTAGACACAACTCATGCATGTAGGCCACAACTCATGCAGGAGCCACAACTCTCATGTAGCCACACGCATGCCGATAGACCACAGGCTCATGCATCTAATGCCTACAAATCATGCATGTAGCCACAACTCATGCTGCTAATAGCCACGCCATACAACGCAGAGGGAGCAACACTCAGGCATATAGCCCCACAACTCATGCCTGTAGCCACTAATCCAATCAGGATGCACAACCATGCCACAACTCAGTCATGTAGCATAACTCATCTTGAGGCCACAAACGAGGCTATAGCCTCAACTCATGCATGTAGCCCATCCTCATACAGTGTGAGCCCACAGGCTCATGCATTTAGGCCACAACCAGGCATTGTAGCCTACAACTCATGCATGTAGCCACACGCATGCATAGAGCCACAACTCACATGCAATGTAGCCACAACTCATGCATGTAGCCCAACTTGCATGTAGCCACAACCTCATGGCGGTAGCCCCAACTCACTGCATATAGCACACTCATCATGTAGCCCAACTCAGATTTACCACAACTCATAGCCACAACGCGCATGTCCACAAACTCATGCATGTAGCCACAACTCATGCATTTACCACAACTCATGCAGTACCAACAACGCATGCTGTAGCCCGTCCCCCCCCCCAAAAACAAAAACAAAAAAGAATCTGACTCATGCATGTAGCCACAACTCATGCATGTAGCCACAACTCATGCATGTAGCAACAACTCATGCATGTAGCCACAACTCATGCATGTACCGACACACTATGCATGTACCGCAACTCATGGCATGTAATCCACACTCAGCAATGTAGCCACAACTCTCCTGTAGCCCCAACTCGGCATGTAGCCTACAACTCTGCAGAGCCACGACTCATGCATGTGCACACACATAGCATGTAAGGCCACAGCTCAGGCGTGGGCGCCACAAACCGACTGCATTAAGCCACAACTCAAGGCATGTACCACTAACTCATCCGTGCCAACACGGCAATAGGCACAACTCGTCATGAGCCACAAATCATGCAGTAGCCCACTCATAGCCAAACGCATGCAATGTAGCACCCTCATGTCCTGTAGCCACAACTAATGAATAATAGCCACAACTCATCATGTGCCACACTCATCATGTAGCCACATCTTCATTCATGTAGCCACACTCATGCATGTAAGCCACAACGCATGCCTGTAGCCACAACTCATGCATATATCCCAACTTGCATGTAGCCCACAAATCATCATACACACAAACTCATGACATGGTAGCACAACTCATGCATGTACCCAACTGCCTGCTGAGCCACAACTCTTGAAGAATAGCCACGAACTCATGCATTAGCCACCACTCATGGCATTAGCCACACGTCATGCAATGGCACACAACTCCATGCATATAGGCGCAGACGTTCAATGCATGCGAAGCCAAAATCAGCACATGATGCCCACAACGCATACCACAACTGATCCTGTAGCCACAAGACTCATCATTTACCACAACTAATGCTCATATAGCCTACAAACTCATGCATGTACCACAACTCATGCATGTAAGCCGCACTCATGCATGTAGCCACCACGCATGCATGTACAGCCCACTCACTCATGCATTAGGCACAACACCATGCAGGGAGCCCACGCAGCATGTAGCCACAACTCATCCTATAGGCGTGCTGACTCAGGCTGTAGCACGACTCACAATATAGGCACACTCATGCTGTAGCCAAAACTAAGCATGTACCACAACTCGTGCAGTAGCCACAACTCATGGCAATGTAGCCACAACTCATGCATGAGCCATCAACTCCTGCAATGTAGCCAACAACTCCATGCATATAGCACAACTCATGCATGTAGCCAACAACTCATGCAGTACCACAACTCAGGCATGTAAGCCACAACCATGCATGTATGCACAACTCATCAAGGTAGCCACAACTCAGTGCAGTAGCCCAACTCTGCATATAGCACAACTCATGCATGTAGCCACAACTCATGCATGTAGCCACAACTCATGCATGTAGCCACAACTCATGCATATAGCCACAACTCATGCATATAGGCACAACTCATGCATATAGGCACAACTCACTGCACGCATGCAATGGCGCAACAAACGACATGCATGGAGATGCACACAGGACCCTCAGGTAGCCCACAAAAAATACACACTCATGCATGTAGCCCACAACTCAATCATATAGCCCTCAACTGCATGCGTGTGATGGGCCACAAATCATGCATGAAACCACAACTAATGCATGTAGCCCAACGCATGCGATGTAGCCACAACTCATTCATATATGAACACTCATGCATGTATGCCACAAATCATGCATGTAGCCACAACTCATAGCCACAACTCTGCATTGTATCCACCAACTCATGCTGTAGCCACAACTCATGCATAAGCCACCACTCATGCATATAGCCACCACTCATGCATGTAGCCAACAGCTCATGCCGTACCCCCAACTCATGCATGTAGCCACAACTCATGCATGTAGCCACAACTCATGCATATAGCCACAACTCATGCATGTAGCCACAACTCATGCATGTAGCCACAACTCATGCATGTAGCCACAACTCATGCATGTAGCCACAACTCATAGCCACAACTCATGCATGTAGCCACAATCAGTGTCTGTAGCACACTCTGCCATAAAGTAGCCACACTCAGCATATAGCCACAACCTCATGCTTAGCCACAACTCAATGCATGTAGCCACACAGAAAACTCATGCAATAGCCACAACTCGCTGCATGTAGCCACATGTGCATGCATGTAGCCCAACTCCATGCATGTCGCCACAACTCATGCATGTAGCCACAACTCGTGCATATAGGCACAACTCATGCATGTAGGCATAACTCATGCATGGCAGCCACCAACTCATGCATATAGCCACAACCTCATTCATATAGCCAAACTCATGCATTGTAGGCCACAAACTCATTCATGTAGCCACAACTCGTGCATGTAGCCACACTCGTCATGTATCCACAACTCATGCATGTAGCCACAACTCATTCATGTAGCCACCAACTCAATGCGCCACAACTCATGCATGTAGCCACAACGCATGCAGGTAGCCACAGATCATGACATGTCGCCACAACGCATGCAATGGAGCCACAACTCATGCATGTAGCCACAAACTCTGCAATGTAGCCACAACTCATATCATGTACCAGACAACTCATGCATGTAGCCACAACGGGTCATGCATGAATAGCCCACCTCATGTATATAGATGCACCACTCATGCATGTGAGCCAAGCAAGCTCTTGGGCATACCACAACTCATGCATTAAGCCACACTCCTGCATGTAGCCAACAACTACATGCATTATATCCATCATACTCATGCAGGTAGCCACAACTCATGCATATAGCCACAACTCATGCATCTAGCCACAACTCATTCATATAGGCCACAACTCATCATGTAGCCAACAACTCATAGCATGTGCGCCACAACGCATTGCAGGTACCTACAACTCATGCATGTACCACAACTCGCTTACCTGTACTGCCACAACTCATGCATGTAGCCACAACTCATTGACTATATCCACAACTCAATGCATATAGTCGGGCCAACCTCCTGTATGTAGCCCATCAACTCAATGCATGTAGCCACAACTCATGCATGTAGCCACAACTCATGCATGTAGCCACAACTCATGCATGTAGCCACAACTCATGCATGTAGCCACAACTCATGCATGTAGCCACAACTCATGCATGTAGCCACAACTCATGCATATAGCCACAGCTCCAGATTGTTAACGAGGAGCTCAATGTACCCTGATTCACATTCTTTGATACCCCAGTTGCAACATGGGAAGCTTGTTGTCCACATAGCTCTGTAGAACCATTCATGAGTAGAAATAGGCATCTCATATGAAGTTGACCAAAGGCGAGTATGATACCATATGATATCATACAAACTGCATCATATGACATTGTATATAAATGGTAACCCTAGCCTACAGGGTTTAGGTTTAAATAGAGCCAGTAAGAGGGATATGCATATAGGGTTCAGTTTTTAAAAGAGCCAGCAGGAGGGATATGCTCATATACCCGTGTATGCAACAGCACACTTTTTGGTGGAGCCCCCCCTCCTAGGGGGAGGGAGCCCCCAGATTCACCCTGTTGTCCGTCTGTGCAACCTTATGGAGCTGGTAGGGAGCTACCCTGCGTAGCCCCCAAGAGAAACAGTGATGACAGCATCACTCTCAGTGACCAATATATCTAACTTATTCACCATGATGACTGTGCAGCATGCTCACGTAGTGACACCTCAGCTGTCATGTGCGGACGTAGTTTGCGTCAATTTGACTATCCCATGACAGCACTAACCTCACCAAGGTATCACGCGTGTTCACCATGATGACTGTGCAGCATGTGCATCAAGTACTGACACCTCAGCTGTCATGTGCGGACGTAGTTTGCTTCAATTTGAGTATCCCATGACAGCAATAACCTCACCAAGCTATCACGCGTGGTCACCATGATGACTGTGCAGCATGTGCAGCAAGTACTGACACCTCAGCTGTCATGTGCGGAAGTAGTTTGCGTCAATTTGTGTATCCCATGACAGCACCAACCTCACCAAGCTATCACGTGTGGTCACCATGATGACTGTGCAGCATGTACTGGTTATCTCCCTTGTTCACCATGACTGTTCACGATGATGACTGTGCAGCATGTTCAAGTGCTGGCACCACTGCTGGAACGTGCATGTGGCTTGAAAGTCTCACAAGATATGAGCCTGTGGGCAATCAGTCTGGTGGGTGAAGTTACTTGAGGTATGTGTCATTTATGTGTGTGTGCCACAGCTGCGTGAGCCGGTACCACATGTGCGTCAGTATGCGTATGTCTGCTTGCCAAGTTTCTTTTAGGGGCTACGCATGGCAGCTTCCAGCCAGCTCCATGAGCCAGCCACTGGTTCAAGACCACAGCTTTCAGCTGCGTTGTAATGCCTGTCATGACAGCTTTCAGATGCACTAGCTAGTTTAAGATTTGGCCAAAGGACAGGGAAAGGGAGCTGCCTAGAAGCTGATACCCATAGCTCAAAAAGAGACAGTGCTTCCTGCCATCCTGAACGGAGTATGTATGTATATTTGTATGTATGTTACAGTCCAGGTGTAGGCCAAATAGGCTAAAGATACTTGTCCAACCGTAACAGGAAGGGCTAACAAGAAAAAGCATTGATGAACTGAACCCCAAACAATCGTTTTACCAACGGGGGACGTGTGCATCAGACAACTCAGCGGGACCATACCAACACCTTAGGAATCACTCTACTTAGGTAGGTCGTACTTGTTCCCGTGTTTTCTGAACCTAATATAATGCATGCTACAGTTCCGGGGTTGTTTTTAATATGCTGTAGGGACTTACCCAACCTCGACCAATCAAGCTCACATGGTCAGCTTACCAGTGCTCCTGAAATCTAAGGGTTCAGCCCTGTGTCTGGCTCAGGGAGCTGCCTAGAAGCTGCTACGAATATCCCCAAAAGAAAAACACTGGCTACAACTGGCTAAAAGGTAAAATCTCTCCCCACACAGCCAAGAAGAGCGTAAAGCACTACTCCTAACTTCCAGGTGACTTTGAAACACATGCTGAAAAGCTAACCTTCCGAACAGTAGTTCTCTACAATTTGATAACAATTCAATCACTACTTTCACACTCCTTCATGTGACTGTGCACGCTGTAGGCAAGAAGCCGCTCCTTCCAAATCAAGGCTGACCTTGAAGACCCCGACGCAAGAGCCAGCAGCAACAGCATGCCCTACTTGGCCATGCTCCCTGGTATAGACCTTGTAAGATGATGTGGCGTGTGAGGTAGTGTGGTGTGCTGAGTGAGGCGAATTCCCAATAGTTGTACCCCTTGCTCAGGGATTTTCCCCCTGCTATGTGTAGCGATCACTAGTTTTGAACCTGTTTCGGCAAAATTATTGCTACAAAATGTTTTTTTTCCTACATAGCCCTATAAAAGCTTTAAAAGCTATAAAATGCTGTCTCTGGAGGAGGCTTTAAACCATAAATCTAGAAAGAAAAAAAACTTTCAGAATTGAAAAAAACATCCCTGACCTTGCTGGCTATGAGCTACGTTGTTTGTTTGCCAGTGAGCAAGCCAATTTGAAAGTATCTGTGGTTTTGATTGGTAACATTTGCTGTGCCGCTTGTTTGCAGCTGCAGCTGAGGTTCCTATTGCCCAGTCTCTTTGATGCCTATAGCTTGGGTGCTGCTTGTAGCTTTTCTCTTCGGCTACCAGCAGCAGCTTCTAAGCAGCTCCCCTGCCTCTCTCTTCATCCAAACCTTAAACAACTTAGTGCACCTGGAAGCTGATATCGCCAGCTCTCGGGTGATCTAGTTATCTTTGGGTCTGGCCCAGTGGCAGACACAGGGAGCTGCCTAGAAGCTGCTACTGGTAGCCGAAAAACAAAAACAAAAACAAAGAAGTGGTGCTGGTCCAGTCTGGGGTTTGGGGCTCAAGTTGCTTGTCTCACAATTTTGTCTGTCTCCTCTCAGGCAAATCACTCCAGGAACCCAAATTGTGGTTTACAACTCGGCTTTGATGACTTTAGGTGGGTCCCACCAGTGTGTGCTCTCTCTCTCTCTCTCTCTCTCTCTCTCTCTCTCTCTCTCTCTCCCCCCTGCTGTGCCTGTTTACTAACTCAGCTTCTTTCGCTAAAAGAAGTCATGCTCTGATGGAACTTGCTCAGACAATGATTCTAGGTATCAAGCAGCTGTTCCGGACTTTTGTTATGGCTTGTAATGAAGCACTCACTACTTAGTTTTCAACCAAACGTCGCCGTTCAGTCGCTCCATGGCGACACATGGGTCTGGCTAAACTAGTCAGAACTGTCCCCCCAGACCCTCCGCGCTTTGCAGGGTTCGAGGGGCAGCGCGTTGCACTGGGGTCGCACTGAGCCGCTCAATTTGCGACACGACGCACAAAACAAACAGTGGAAGCACTCAGTGATTTACCGAGGGGGCTAGCTTCTATGGCTACCTGCTGTCCCCTACACCCCTCCTCACCCTTCCTCACCCCCACCAGAAGTAAGGGTCACTGCCGTTGCTCTCATTCCTCCGCACACACACACACACTACACACCACACACACACACACGCATCCGCATCTCTCACAATCTACCCGTCCAAACCTTGCCCCGCTCCTCACCAACTGTCAACACTACTTCAATCACCACCATCGCACATTTCCGATCACCAGGCTGCTGCCTAAGCGCCCCATCTCCCAGGGAGAGGAGGTGTTGATTGACTACGGTGCACGCTCCAACCTGGACTTCATGGCGGATTACGGCTTCAGTCTGCATCCAAATCCTGAGGACCTCCTGCTCCTTGAGGACCTTTCAACAGGTGCAAATTAATGAAATGGTCAAGATTTGTTACTGAAGACTTGCACATATCAGGGTGATAGAAGAAGAAGAAGATGAAGAACTGTAACAAAGTTCTATACGTCAACAATGCTGCGTCTTACCGTCTGCAGAATACAATACTTTCCCCCGTGCGATAACCACAGAAATTAGGATTCGAACTCGGACCGATTATAGACATGTCCAAGTCTCAAGGATGATAGTGATATTTCACATGAGCATGCTCCTCGCTGTTTCTTTTTTTAGCTCAGAGTAGCAGCTTCTAGCCAGCTCCCTTTCCATGTCCTTCAGCCAAACCTGAAGCTAGCTAGTGCGTCTGAAAGCTGGCAATGAAAGGCATTCCAATGCAGTGGTAATCTGTGGGCTTGACTCGGTCCCTGGCTAATGGAGGTGGGTAGAAGCTTCTATGCGTAGCCAGAAAATGAAACAGTGGGGCTCCTTCCGTGCGCTGTTTGTGACCCCCCCACTTTTCCAACCTCGTGCATCAGCTTCAAGGCAGCTCCTACCATGCGCTGCTTGTGACCATCCCACTTCTCCAACCTCGTGCATCAGCTTCTAGGCAGCTCCTATCATGCGCTGTTTGTGACCCCCCCACTTCTCCAACCTCGTGCATCAGATTCTAGGCAGCTCCTACCATGTGCTGTTTGTGACCCCCCCAGACTTCTCCAACCTCGTGCATCAGCTTCTAGGCAGCTCCTGCCATGTGCTGTTTGTGACCCCCCCACACTTCTCCAACCTCGTGCATCAGCTTCAGGGCAGCTCCTACCATGTGCTGTGTGTGACCCCCCCAGACTTCTCCAACCTCGTGCATCAGCTTCTAGGCAGCTCCTATCATGCGCTGTTTGTGACCCCCCACACACTTCTCCAACCTCGTGCATCAGCTTCAAGGCAGCTCCTAGCATGCGCTGCTTGTGACCCCCACACTTCTCCAACCTTGTGCATCAGCTTCTAGGCAGCTCCTACCATGCGCTGCTTGTGACCCCCCCACTTCTTCAACCTCGTGCATCAGCTTCTAGGCAGCTCCTACCATGCGCTGTTTGTGACCCCCCCACTTCTCCAACCTCGTGCATCAGCTTCTGGGCAGCTCCTACCATGCGCTGTTTGTGACCCCACTTCTCCAACCTCGTGCATCAGCTTCTAGGCAGCTCCTACCATGTGCTGTTTGTGGCCCCCCCACTTCTCCAACCTCGTGCATCAGCTTCTAGGCAGCTCCTACCATGCGCTGTTTGTGACCCCACTTCTCCAACCTCGTGCATCAGCTTCTTGGCAGCTCCTACCATGCACTGTTTGTGATCTCACTTATTCAACCTAGTGCAGTAGCTTGTTCTGTGATCATCCCCCTCACACATTCCAGGGCCCCTTCTAGGTTAACTGGAGTGGCCTTGAAGTGCAGAGACTGTGTCGGTATTTAGGCTATCCTACAGACTGGTCAGTTTTGTTGCAGCTAAAAGTACCAGCTTATAGGCAGCTCCCCTGTCTGGCTATTCACCCATAGCTAATGCAACCTAGTGTGTCTGGAAGCTGACAGAATCCTTTGGCCAGAACTGTTAGAATCTTGGGGCTTTGCCCAGCGGCTGGCGCAAGGAGCTGCCTAGAAGCTGCTGCTTGTAGCTGAAAAGAAAAACCACAGGACTAATCTATTTCCACTTCACGTGCCTGTCCCCTCCAGGGTCACCCGGATCTGAGTACAGCAACGCCCAACATATGCAGCCAGCTCTGCTGAAGGCGGCGTACAGTGGAATGGTCAGTGAAACAACTTCCCCCTGCGGGTCCTTGTCCAGGACAGATCCAAAGAGCTGCCGCCTCAGCACATCCCTTGCATCTGCTCTTAGTCTAACTCAAGAATTGTTTACTGGCAGAATAGGGGGTGAACAAAGGCACTTGAGCAGGGTGATCCCTTGCACACTGGATGCTATCACATCGAGCAAGCCGTTGCAGTCCTCGTTATCTGCCATAGTGGGACCACCAGCCATATCTGCCGTTGACTTTGAGAACCATTGTGAGGAGGTGAAGTACTTGATTGGGCTCATCAAGAATGCAGAACTGGCTTTGGGCACGTCACTGCATGAAGACTGGGAACTGCTGAAGGCACACGCACCTGACAGGCTCATTCAATTTCAGGGTGTAGAAGTGTACCTTGAGGTTCCTTGTTACATGCCAGATCATTCTGACCCCATTGCTGAATACACCAAGATAGGCACTCTCAATGCAAAGCAAGCTCAAGCTGTAATAGTGCGAATGGAGCACAAGGTCCAGCTAAGAGATTTGGAGCAGCTTCTCACTAGATCTACATTGTTTCACCCGTAGATTTGTTGCTCTGAACCCTTCGAGAGCCTGCCAAGGGGGTCTAGTTCTAACCTATAGGGGTCTAGGTTTACGTCCAGGTTTACGTCCAGGTTTCAAACCTGGACGAGACGCTAGGTTTCACTCTAAATAAAACCTGGACGTGCCTGGACACTTTGCCCCAGACCTGGACTACGTTTCCCAAACCTGGACGTGCCTGGACACTTTGCCCCAATCCTGGACTACGTTTCCCAAACCTGGACGTGCCTGGACACTTTGATCCAAACCTGGACGTGCCTGGACACTTTGCCCCAAACCTGGACTAGATTTCCCAAACCTGGACATGCCTGGACACTTTGCCCCATACCTGGATATGATTTCCCAAACCTGGACGTGCCTAGACACTTTGGCCCAAACCTGGACTAGAATTCCCAAACCTGGACGTGCCTGGACACTTTGCCCCAATCCTGGACTACGTTTCCCAAACCTGGACGTGCCTGGACACTTTGGCCCAAACCAGACTAGAATTCCCAAACCTGGACGTGCCTGGACACTTTGCCCCAGACCTGGACTACGTTTCCCAAACCTGGACGTGCCTGGACACTTTGCCCCAAACCTGGACTAGATTTCCCAAACCTGGACGTGCCTGGACACTTTGGCCCAAACCAGACTAGAATTCCCAAACCTTGACGTACCTGGACACTTTGCCCCAAACTTGGACTAGATTTCCCAAACCTGGACGTGCCTGGACACTTTGCCCCAAACCTGGACTAGATTTCCCAAACCTGGACGTGCCTGGACCCTTTTGCTTCCAGGTTTGGGTCAAAGGGTCCAGGTGTAGGTCAAAGGGTCCAGGTTTGGATCAAAGGGTCCAGGTTTGGGTCAACGGGTCCAGGTTTGGGTTAAAGGGTCCAGGTTTGGGTTAAAGGGTCCAGGTTTGGGTCAAAGCGTCCAGGTTTGGGTCAACAGGTCCAGGTTTGGGTCACAGGGTCCAGACGCGTCTAGGTTAAACCTGGGCACGTACAGGTGAAACCTGGACCCCCTCGGCTCCTTCTCAACCCTTAATGCCTTCCACATTCTGAATGTTGGGAGCTTAGATGTGCCATTGCTGAGTGGGATGAATTGGAACTTCAAGTTGTTTACATTGCTGGCTGAGTGGGGTGAACTGCTTGTAACCACCATAGTTTTTTTTTTTTTTTTTTTTGTGCACGGAATCTCACCCCAGGAGGTGGGTCTCACGACAAAAGCAGCGGTACCGATGCAGTGACTTATTGCCTTAGCCTTTCAGGTGTTTTTCAGGCGATACTTTCATGCAGGAGTCACGAGCTCATCACCGGTAGGAATAATTCATTCATTTTTACACAACTCTATGCTCGATCAAGCACACCAGTTCAGGGTAGTACGGCCAGTACGCACCTAAAATCCGTATCGTACTCGTATCCATGAAAATTGAGTACGCGTATGGTACTCACGACACTCTTGCATAGTTCAGTTATAGGCAGCAAAGAACTCGCCTTGAGCAATCGGCATCACGGTTTCTACGTAAGCATAAGCAAGGCCGGAGAGAAGCGTATCGTAGAACATGGCAGTACGAATGTTCGTCAGAGCTAGGCGAATCTCCTCCCGTTCACCAATGGTAGGAGAAAACCGCCGGGCACACAGCTGCTTCTCAGGCTAATAGAGCCACAGTAGTCGTAGCGTCTGGGCGAATGGGTGCTATTCGCCTTATGTTGAAGAAGTTGTACTTCGCCTAAGCTAGGCGAAGCGCGTGCGCGCTGGCTGTTCGCATGTTCGCCAGCTGGCGCGCCAGGCGAACAGGAGTAACCGTAACAGGAGCTGCACGGTAGGTGCCTTGTTCTTGTACTGTTGTACTGCGACTATCTTTTCGTCTACTGTTCCTAGTTGCATGGTAGCTGAGAAAGCCGCGAACAGTAGCCAAGCTGCGGGCAGGGGAGTAGCCAAGTCGCAACAAATTTGCAGCGCCAGTTCCCTTCAAGACAGTATCAAAATCCTCACAAATAAAGCCACTTCTGTGAAATAAGTTGTGTGCTGAAACGGCTGCTCATTCGACTGGTTCCGATATTCCTGGTCAAGCTGTCTGAAGCCCCAAGTTCCACCCGTGTCTGCGTGCCTGTCTGCGTGTCTGCGTGTCTGCGTGTGTCTGCTGGCAGCTCTTTGGACGCTGGTTTGGACGACTCTGGCCACCTCCGCTCCAAAATACTTGGCTCAGGCCTGGCGTGCGCATGACTACAGTTACCTGCCTCGCAGCTGCCCAGATCCTTCGATCACTACGACAGGATGGGGCAATCCTCGACCAGGAGTACCAAAACGCTGAAAGAGAGTACCAAAAAGCTCAAAAAGGAAAGCGCTACAGGATGCAGGCTGAAGCACATGTTCAGGAACAGGTGATGACGCTTTAAGCTTCTCTCACTGTGTTTTAGCCAAGACTTATACTGAAGCCCTTGTAGTAGATCTGTCTCATTCCCTTGTTATAACCTTGCATGCGTTTATGCATGTCACCCATGTAGTAGATGTGTGTACACGTTCCTTGTGTCTGTACAAGTGCGTGCATGCGTGTGGAGCAGCATTCCCTGGGTACCACCTTGCATGCATATGTGCATGTCACCCATGTAGTAGATGTGTGTGTAAACGTTCCTTGCGTCTATACAAGTGTGTGCATGGGTGCGGAGCAACATTCCTTCCTTATGCCCTTGCATGCGTTTGTGCATGTCACCCATGTAGTAGATGTTTGTGTATGTTCCTTGCGTCTAAACAAGTGTGTGCATGCGTGTGGAGCAGCATTCCCTCATTATGGCATTGCATGAGTATGCTCATGTCGCCCATGTAGTACATGTGTGTATACGTTCCTTGCGTCTATATAAGTGCGTGCATGCGTATGTGCATGTCACCCATGTAAATGTGTGTATTCGTTCCTTGCGTCTATACAAGTGTGTGCTTTGTGTGGAGCAGCATTCCCTCGTCATAACCTTGGATGTGTATATGCATGTCAGCCATGTAGATATGTGTATACGTTCCTTGCGTCTATACAAGTGTGTGCACGCGTGTGGAGCAGCATTCCCTTGTTATGCCCTTGCATGCGTATGTGCATGTCGCTCATGTGGTAGATGTGTGTATACATTCCTTGTTTCTATATAAGTGTATGCATGCGTGTGGAGAAGCATTCCCTCGTTATAGACCTTGCATATGTATGTGCATGTCGCCCATGTAGTAGATGTGTGTAGACGTTCCTTGCGTTTATACAAGTGCATGTGTGTGGAGTGGTGTGGCGTGCCGTGCTGTGCTCGCCCTGCCTTTTCACTAGTGATTCATAACTTGTCCACCTGTTTTATTTTGTATATATGTGCATGCATGCGTGTGGAGTGGCCTCCACTCTGTCATGAACCCACACCCAAGTCAAACGTGGCATGATCCAGTCTTGGCTTTCTTAATAGTAGATCCTTGATTATTTATCTTGATATCTAGAGATATTCCCTAGTTTGCTCTGATCTTATCCCTAGATTGGTCTGGTGATATCCCTAATTTGCTCTGACTGTATCCCTAGTTTGGTCTAGAGATATTCCCAATTTTGGTCTGGAGATATTCCCTATTTTGGTCTGGTAATATCCCTAGTTAGATCTTATAATACCCCTAGTTTGGTCTTGAGATATTCCCAAGTTAGGTCTAGAGATATTCCCTAGTTTGGCCTGGTGATATTCCTAGTTTGCTCTGACCGTATCCCTAGTTTGGTCTAGAGATATTCCCAAGTTTGGTCTGGAGATATTCCCAAGGTTGGTCCGGTGATATTCCTTACTTTGCTCTTATTGTATCCCTAGTTTGGTCCAGAGATAATCCCTAGTTTGATCTGGTGATATCCCTACTTTGCTCTGATTGTATCCCTAGTTTGGTCGAGAGAAATTCCCAGGTTTGGCCTGGTGATATTCCCTAGTTTGGTATAGAGATATTCCCAAGTTTGGTCTAGAGATATTCCCTAGTTTGGTCTGGTGATACCCCTAGTTTGGCTGATGGAATACTGAGGGGCTGGTGGCCATATTTTATTGAACGTACAGCTGGTGAATGAGTACACTTTATAACATGAGGTGCAGATTACTTATTGTCCGGGAGATAAATTATGAAGTCTTATGGTAAGAACACATGCCAATAACTCTGCAACCTCTCTCAACTGCAGGTTTTGAATAGCGCTGGTAAACGTGGTCAGGCTGTGTCAGTATGTGGCATTTGTGGTGACTCAGGTCACAACCGCCGAACGTGCCGTAGCACTGTGGGCCAGATTACTGAGGAGGAGGTGCAACCTGCAGTTGTACGCCGACGCTACAGATGCTCAATTTGTGGCGATGACAGCCACAACTCACAGTTGTGTGCCTTCCGGCAAAATGTGGTGTATGTTGTGAACCCAGCAAGTGGGAGGCAACAAACAAGACCCAACTTCGGTAGACTGTTGAGTCTCGACAATAGTGACGAACGTGCCGAGCGTGAGCGCCTACAGAATGCAATCGTGCAGGAGGAGCAGCATGCGGCAGCCCGAGCGGCTCATGCCCAGGCGGAGCGTGAGCGACTTGCAGCTATGCCTAAGGAGCAGCGTGCGGCAGCCCGGTCCGCTCATACTCAGGTAGAGCGTGCGCGACGTGCAGCCATGTCTGAGGAGCAGCGTGTGGCAGCCCGGGCCGCTCATGCTCAGTCAGAAAGGGAGCGAGTTGCAGCCATGTCTGAGGAGCAGCGTGCGGTAGCTCGGGTCGCACATGCCCAGGCAGAGCGTGCGCGACGTGCAGCCATGTCTGAGGGCGACTTAGCCACTAGACGTATCGATAATGCGAGGCAGGGGCGTGTGAGAAGGAGCAAAAATGTAACTGCTGAGGCCTCCCCGCCCACAACACAGGGATTCTATGAGAGCCAGCATATGGAGCCCGCAGCAGCACAAGTGCCAAGCTGAGCAAGGGCTGTCTGCGCACCAGTCGCCCATGCAACTGGAAAAGGAAGAGGAATAGGCTGCGTATTACAAAGCTGCTGAATAGTAGGCTGCTTCCAAGGCTTCCAGGGCTGCTACTTCCAAGGCTGTGAAAGATGAGGCTGCTGCCTCCAAGGCTATCAAAGCTGCTGCTTCCATGGTGGCGACAAAGCGAACGGCCTTGGCTGCTCAGATGAAGGAATGGAGCAGTTTGCTCCAGGAGGTCCGGGTTGTGATCGTTATTAGGATGATGATACTTACATTTTTCCTGGTGCCGACGGTAAATGTGATGATGGTGGTGATGGGCACATATTTCCTGGTGACGACGACAAAGAGCGGCAGCCCAATGATGACTACAATGGGGACAGTGCCCTGAATGATGAGCATGATGCGGCAAAATGGGAGAGGGATACCTATGTGGCTATGTGTGTTAAATGAAACACATCTGGTCGGCGGCAGCTTGCTCATTTGTATGTACAGGTCTTGATCATGTATTAGCGGCAGTATCAGGATTAAACCACTGCATGCAAATGGATATCATGGTATGAGATAGAAAGAAGCTGGATGGTGACTGGATGCGTACGTACCATGGATGGGCGTATTTACTGGTATATGATGATGTATGGGACTAGGAGCCAGGTAGCAACGCAAGACGGGCCTCATTCTATAAAGCAAGCAAGAATGTTTGCGTGTAGTTGTTTGTTCAGCATCCTATGTTGCTTGGGTGGCTTTTGAGGTGCTACGATACTTGCTTGTTCCGATAAACGAATGAATGATGGGTAATCGTGATGGATAACATTGAATGAATTCTGCTCCAAGAAAATAGTTTAGATAGGATTATTGAGTTGTGCGTGAGGTGCGTGAACCCAGGCACTGTATATATCATGCATGGAGTTATGTGGGTTACATATGCTGAAATTCTGATAATGTGATTGCTTTGCGCTTATTAATTTGTGTACACCAAGCAAATAGGTGCTTCCAAATGTAAACACAAAGCCTCCTTAATTCCAGCGCAGCCATAAATCTATCCCGTTTCAAAGATCCCCCCCAGACTTCTACATTGGCTAGCTTAGTGCCGATCGACAACAAGATGTGGCAGGGCGTAAAATGCCCTGGTTAAACAGGTGTCCAGCAGGGAATCAAAGTGTTCCAGTGGCCAAGGTGTTTAACTATCCGGGTAAGGCGTGTGGCTCAGTGGCTGTTGATTATTTGAACATGCTAGCAGGGGTTGTTAAACACCCCGAACACCAGTTTCACTATCTGAACAGGGAGTACTTGAAACGGTCTGGACCCATGTTCAACTACCCTGAGCAGGATGCAGACAGCCGTAGCAGTTCTTATCTAAAGTCCTACTCGAGGCACCAGTACCAAAAGTAAAAAACTCAGCTCCCAGCCAAAATATTTACACAGTGTACGTAGTCAATGCACAGCATGCAATGATGATAACACTTTGAACCTACTCCCAGCTTTGGTGCACAAATGATCCTTCTCCAGACCGCCTGCTCGAGACGCAGCGTATCCTCACTTAATCAGCATGTGCTTGCGTTTGAGTATGTTAGGTTATAAATCAGCGTATTGACCATGCTACTGTGTTTGACAGTACAGTATGCACTACATCCTGTCAAGCCTCCCCCCGCTGCTAGCTAGCATGTTAGCAGATATTGACTGAAATTACGAAAATAACAAGATCTCTGATCTGATCTTACGCCCACCATATTCATACCCCTTGGGATTCGGGATGCTCGGGGTTATTTGTGCATTCTCGCTAGATTGCATACAATCCCACACCTTCATGTTGCTGTTCTATGGGATAGGCCTGGAGTTCTCAGGCTCACAGAAGTCTGCTCGAATACTAAGTCGCGAGTTGTTCGAGTCTTATTGTAAGAGTGTGAGCATTACACACTCCAACACTAACACCCACACCCACACATGCACAAGCACATGCACGCACAACACGCATCCCTTTATGACCCCTACAAGCGACTAAACATTCTTCACTGATACCCCTCAAACCAGCACAACCTCTCGCCAGGCACTGCCAATCTGCCATATGTCCATATGGCATGTGTGTTGCCACCTTGCTATCACGCCATTCCAGGCTACATGAAGCGTCACAGTGCCAGGTGTTCAGGTATAGCTCCTACTACCACACTCGTACGAGGCCGCAACGACTTGCTTAAATGCGACGATGAGGGGAGATAGTCACGCACGGGTCCAGTAGCGCTCCCTTTGTCATGTGGGAACTTCTCGTGGCAAAGCCTCGGGTCATACGTCTCGGGGTCAAACTAGACTGGCTGGGACGGTGTGGCTGGGCACCGTGGCTGGGACAAGCGGGGGGCCAAGCCAAACGCGGGGGCAGCCTGTCGCGAGCCCGCCCCTGATTTTGACAGCCCCGCGGAACCTGTGCCTCAAGGTACGCGGAAGCTGAAGCAGACAGATCAGCTTCAGGCATGTCTGTCATCACGCGCCCCCTCCGACTCTATAGAATTCAACTCGTTAAATGCAAATTCATAATTTAGAAATGCATCCGACACATAAATTATTAGGCCTGGCGCTGCTGGCCAGTTTGTTACGGCACGTCGTGGGCCAATCTGGAGGCATTGCGACATGGTGTGACTACTCAGATCCCTTCATCCCCTCAGGCCTCGACCGCGAGTCCTACTTCGGCGGAGCGAATGCATGCAAGATCAACACGTTCGCCAACAACCCAACCTCATGCCCGGTAAGCTCAAGCGAGGTGGCCCCCCTTCTCTTGCTCACCATGTGCCCCACCACCGATCTTGAGATATGCGTTACAACCGTTTTCGAGAACAGACCCGGGACAGACCGGCGCTCCAGCTGGCGTCGCTGACGTTGTGTGAGCCTTAGGTCGAACACCGTCCCGTGCCAGCTGTGCCTCCATCACATAACTTCGTCCTATCCCCTGCATGTTCCTGAAGTCACGCCTCGCGCCTCCTGGCGTCGTATTTCTCTCTTTCACTGACGCACATCACCGCATCCTTTTCGTTCCGCAGACCTCCGATGGCTGGGGCATTGACGCCCAGCAGTGCGCCTACCCTGGCTACAACCCCATCGCCCAGCCTGTGAGCTACCCCAGCCTGGCAGTGCTGCCCGGTTACCCTGGCACCTATGACCAGCAATTGACCTGCAACAAGGTGGTGTTCTCCAGCCAGTTGGTTGACTCCAGCAACGACACCTATGGGGAATTGAAGGTATTCAAAGACTACAACGACAAGCTGTTTGTCACTGGCAGCGTTCGTCCCGTATTCTACAGCTCTGACGCCACCTACCAACCTCCTGCTTACAACAACCACCAGTGGCTGCACTCTCAGCCCCCAGAGCCTGTTGCCTTCAACCAGTATGCTCCTTCCACCCCTCTCACTGCTCCTGCCGGCAGGGTGATGGTCTCAGATGCATCCACCTTCGACCCCAGTCTAACAAACATTGCGTATGTAAATCAGCTGAACATCAGCTCATCCACGCCCTCCCAGTTCTGGTCATGCTGGACTTATGAGATTGATCTCAAGAACACCTGCAACCCCTTGTCCACCAAGCACTGGATTCGTGGAACCAACGCATCAGGCACCGGATGTGTTCCCACTGGCTCTGGTCCTGGTCCTGCTAGTTTGGACTTGTCTGCCTCCACAAACCTGTTCCTCTACGTTGCATTCAGCATTATGGCCCTGGACCTGTTTGACAGCAGCGACTCCACCCTGGGTCCCTCCTGCGGTTCTGTCTCAAACACCAAGACCATCAGGCTTCCTGGCAGTGGTGTTGTTGACTTGTACAGCTCTGTCATTGGCCTGCCCAAGTCCTGCTCCTTCATCAACAACAAGCCCCCTCTCCCTCCCTCTCCCCCAAGCCCCCCACCTGGTCCCTCTCCTCCCAGCCCCCCTCCTGGTCCCTCTCCTCCTCCTGCCCCTCCTGCTCCTCCTCCCTCTCCTCCCCCCTCTCCCCGCCCTCCTCCTCCTCCGAGCACTGAAATGACAGGCATGTTCTATATAAATGCGTCTTCCTTGAACCAGGCCTCATGCTTGGCCATGGATGCCATTGTGGGCGCTGTGCTTGAAGGACGGACCTATGTGCGCATAGGCTGTGATGTCATTCAAGGCCCCCAGGCACAGATGTACTACAAGATTCAGTTCCGCAGCCCAGCTGACCGTGACTTCTTGTACTTTTCTGTGGCCAACCCCTTCTTCTGGAGTAATAGGCTGTACCCCTCCCTCCAGCCTGGATGTGGCTTCTTTGGTCTATACTCACAGACTGTAGGCAATGAGGCACCCTTTGGTGACCCAGTGCTGAGCAAGGCTCCCTCTTCCTTGCCCTTCGTGAGTGTCCCCACAACTCAGAACCCCTACTACACAGCATGCTCCACTTCCACCCCCGCTAATGCCACTACTGGAACCACCACCCCCATTAGCAGCACTCTCAATGCCTCTGCTGTCTTTGGCTGGGTCCCTAAGCAGCTTCCTTCTCCATTTGGCAACTATGGCTTTGGCTGCTCTTGCGTTACTGATGGCTGCACCTGCCCAGTAGGCACCAACTGGGGAATCAACAGCAACCTTTACCGCCCAAGCTCAGTGCCCCCTGGACTTGTTCCCGACTACTACACTCCTTGCTCCACTATTGTGCCTGGAGCTGCTCTGTGTCCTCCTCCTCCTCCTGCCCCCTCTCCTCCCCCCCCTCCCCCTCGCCCCCCCCAGCCTCCTCGCCCACCTCCAAGCCCTGGTCCTTCTCCCCCCCCAGCACCTCCTCCTGGCCCCTCCCCTCCTCCTCCTACCCCTCCTTCACCCTCTCCTCCCACTCCCCCTCCTGCCCCCCCTCAAGTTTGCAGCATTATCATGACCATGAACAAGAACTTCTCCATGTCTGTGCCATTCAACACGGCCAATGACCCCGCCCGACTGGCTCAAAACCTGAACCTGTTGTGCGGTACAAATGTCAGGCCTGCTTTTGGCAATGTCCTGTTCACCCCTACGGGAACACAGTCATCCTCAGCTATCCAAGTTGGAGCCCTGGTGTTCAGCGATGTTGACCAGACGATCTTCTTTAACTGCATCAACTCCAACCCCACCACTGTCCAGGTCGTTGCCCTTGCCTTTGGCATGCAGTGCACTGACTTCATCAGTGTTCTGTACACCTGTGACAATATGCCTATCAGCTTCTACAGCGGCATTGCCAATCAGCCATCTGGTGCTTTGCAGTACTTGCAGGCATGCCCCTCCCCTCCCCCTACTCCTCCTCCCCCCCCTCCTCCCCCTCCTGCCCCCCCTGCCCCTCCCCCTGCCCCACCCCCCTCTCCTCAACCCCCTCCCAGCCCCCCTCCCTCTCCGCCTCCTCCCCTTCCCCCCAGACCCTCTCCTCCCCCTCCCCCCATTGGTGTGCTTCGATTGAGCATTGATGGTGCCAATGTTGGTGATGTGAGGTGCATAAACGCAGGTGCTGGTGGTACCTATGTTGATGTCATGTATAACACAATTGACGCGGCTGGCCTCACCTCATGCCTCCCCAGCGGCTCTTCTGCTGTGCTGTGCTCTGATAGCACTGCCACTGGCTCTGTTGTCACTGTTGTGTTCACGCGCTCATCCTGTGCCACTGACTTGTGCACAGCCATGACAGCTGGTGGTGGTGTGCTAACTGCGGGTTTTGTGCAGTCCGCCAGCATTCCTTGTGGTGCTACCCTGCTGCTGAAGGCTGATGCCCAGGATAACCTGCTCTTTGCCTGCACTGCTGCAGCTCCCCCCACTGCCAGCATTGCTATGCCTGTGATGTGCTGCCCTCCCGAGACTCCTCTTGCTTCTCCCTCCCCCTCTCCTCCTCCTCCCCCCAGGAGCCCCAAGAGGAGGAGGAAGAAGAAGTCTCCTCCTCCCCCCAGGAAGAAGTCTCCTCCTCCCCCTGTCGCTGCCCTCCCCTCCCCCTCCCTCCCCTTCCCCTCCTCCCCCTCCTCCCCCTCCTTCCCCAAGTCCCTCACCACCCCGCTCTCCTTATCCTCCTCCACCTGCTCCCCTCAATGAATATCAGTTCTATATTGAGGCTCCCATCGTGCGAGGCTCAAATTCGAATGGTGTGAGCGATCCCGCCATTGTTGCCAACTCCTGCCCACCATTCTTCACCGCTATCCGTTCGGCCTTGGCAAGGTTCCCTGGTGGACCCATTGACCCTGCACAAGCCTACCCCACCAATGGCGCCGAAAATGGATGCTCTGTTGTCTCTGCCAGTCCCAGGGCCCCCTCCACTCCCACCCGAGTGTTCTACAAGGCTTACCTGAGTCTGACTGCTGCTCAGTGGACCTTTATGATCAGTTCTGCTGGCTTCACCAACTCTGCCTTTGTGGAAGAGGCCAATATTGTGTGCAACAGCATCATGCACTTTGGTCCAGCGCAGGGTTTTTCCAGGGTCGACATCAGTAGTGCCCAGCTCCCTGCCTTGGGCATCTCCGGCCAGTGCTCGGCTAAGCCAACCCCCTAGATTATTATTACTGTATTCAGCTTATTGTTTCCCATTCTTAGTACCATCTTAACTCATTCTTGCCTCATTACTGGCTTAGTCTCAAACCCCTTTTTCAACACCTGTGATTCAGCTCAAGGTCCCACTGTGATTCACTATTTAGGTAGGAGACTTCTCCATGTCCTATCTTGGGTTGACAGGTTTATTCATTGTTTCCCCTCAATTATTTATTTGACCATTCATACTAGAATTCCTTGTAACATTTCAATGCTGGCGTCTTCTCCCCCGCCTCTTGTTGCCGCTCATGAAGTCCAGTACTCCAACACCTTGTTGTGATTTATGTGCCAGCGGCTACGATATGCTCATTTGAGTGCTGCTTGTGTGAGCAGAGCCCATTTGTTATCGTTGAGCTATGTGACACGTAACAACTGCACTGTAAGAAAAATCGTATGCCGTTTAGTGAGGCATCGGTATGTGAACCAATTTCTCAGTCAAAAGCGCCATGTAGTTGTCGCAGTCAATAATGTGATGATTAAAATGCTTGCTTGCTGCAATCTTCTTTACTTGCTGCAATATTGCCTTTCTTTTGGGGGGATTTGTTGGAAGACCACTCCAGGATGTTGTGGCACCGTAATTTATTATCCCTTTTTTTCTTCTTGTGACTTCTCATTTGTTAGCTTCTTACCTCCGCCACAGTAAGTGATTGAGATCTGGGTCCTGCTCTAGGGGGTTTAATACCTACGCCACCAAAACGGTGGTTGGGAGTTTGGTTTGTTTGTCCTCGACACACCCCTGATGTAATGGTTTTTTTTGCTTTGTGGGTGCTTTTTCTTTTTGTTTAAAGCACAGAGTCTCATACACCCTCGCGGTGTCAAGTAGACTTTAACATGTAATGTAATGTAATGTTGTGTAGCGGGCTTGTCTTGGTCCAACAATTGTCTGTCGATAAAATGTAATGTATTACAGACCACAGCGATAATACAACTATGAAGTTCTCCAAGTTACGGCATACATAAAAAAAAAAAAAAACGAAATCTCCCCCCCCCCCCCCCCAATCTGGCTGCTTGAGGTGTGTCCGACTATGACTCAGTTCCCCCCCAGCAAGTAAGCAGGCAAGATTTATCCTGTCTGGCCTCCCTGCACAGCTAGCTAGCACAGAAACATTTTGCTTGTATGAAAGGAATTTCAACCCAGGAGGTGGGTCTCCCGACCATGGTTGGTCAGGAGGACCCCCAGCTCTGCGTCCTGAGACGCAGCCAACTTACAACATGCCTCCTAAGACGCAACAAATTCCTTAGCCTGCGTCCTGCGACGCAACCGAACCACATTCAACACATAGCCTGTGTCCTGCGACGCAACCAACCCACAGAAGCTGCGTCTTCAACGCGACGTTGCGTCTCTGGATGCAACAGTCCCTTCGACGTTGCGTCTGCGACGCAGGACGCGGGGTCTCGCACAACCCTGCTCCTGACACAAACCAGCGGCACCAAGGATTCATTCGGATGGTGTTGCCACTTCTACAAAGTAGTAGGCGCAAATTGATGAAATTCTGGAAGTGGAAGTTCTTAATCACACCTTACTACGGTAGTAACCCTTGGGACTTTGGGAATCGTGACCCTTTAGGCGACTCGAGCACAATTGCACAATCCCATAACTCCTGAGCATTCAGCTTGCTGCTCTAGCCTGTATACAGGGGGTAGGATTTCTAGTTAACTAGCTCCTGGTAGCCTGCACCAACAATAGTTCACGGGATGTATGAGTTCAAATACGGTACAAAGCATTACACACGCGCGCGCACACACACACACACACGCACACACACACACACACACACACACACACACACACACACACACACGCACAAACACACAGCATTCATATCTTCATGACCCCTCTCTTTGACCACACATTTCACACTGCTATCCCTCATCCCAGCACACAGTTGCACCAGTCACAACCATATGAAAGCGTTCCCCCACATTCCAATCTACATACAGCGAGGCACAACTTCTGCCGCCAATCTACTATGAGGCCGTGGCGATTTGCTTAGAAGCGATGACTCTGGGAGGTACTCGCTACGAGAACCCCTCGAAGCCCAGCCAGACTACATAATTCAAATTTGGAATTTCGAAATATCTGTTCCCGAATTTCCGGCCGGACTAGGGCTTCTTAGGTAAGGGCCAGGGCGGCGCCCACGCTCGGACCACTCATGCCTTGGTGGTGCTGCTCATCTTCCAGCCTGTCTTCGTCCTACACGTTTAGGTTGGCGAGCTCGACGACTCTCGACTCCGTCAGCGAAATTGCCCATTAGCATGGGTTACAATTCCGTCATTTCTATTTACTCGATGCTTGTGATCCATTCACTGGAAAGGTAGCGCAATTCCGAAGTTGCATGCGAGACTTAAACGTTAAATTACAAAGAAACGGCCTTGTCCATAACTTTCTAGCATGAGCCTACGTATATCCTAGCTTCTTTTGCAGCCTTACCGCAGGCCAGGAAGGCAAAATAGCGATGCTGAGCAGCCACCTGAGCCCTGCTGGGTCCATCCCTCGCGGCCGCTCGATACATCCTGCTGCAGCGCCCTTCAGCCGGCACTATGTTGATGCTCCGTGTAGACTACTTGCAGCCGTTGTAGCACCACAGCAGCATGGGACGCCATCCGAGCCTCGTCAGCAAGCAGCAGCGACTTCACCGGTTATTATACTAACAGGTGCAGGGGGCATCCAAGCTACTTTTGGAGAATCTTCCCCCTCAGGCATGGGGGTTGATTCTTCAGGTTAGCCATGACTGAAATTCATATGAGTTGCTATGTATTCATGCCGCAACATTTTGTGTGGGAAGGCGTAGTCAGAACAGATCAGGCATGAGCTGCACCTATTGGCTTATTGGCGTTTGATGAGGGTGGTCAAGCACCACATCATGCGGGACGATTGAACACTCCTTATTATTATGTATAACTCCTAATGCTCTGTCACTTCTTCCTTGCTCCATGCGCAGCAACTGACAAGTTGTATGCTGTCTGGGGAGAGCATGGAAGGGCAATGGAGGCTCTTCTAGAGGAGTATCCCGAGCTCGTGCACCAACCTATGGATCGACTGCAGCGTCAAGTCATGTCTTTGCAGCATTCTCTTGACGTTCCACTTGACAAGGTCTGTTGTTGAGCAGTAAATTGTTTTTGTTTGTACAACAAGCCTGGCAGTACAGGGTTTTTGTTTTTCTGGCAGTACATGACTTTGTTTGTGTTGCAGTGCAGGGTTTTGTTTATCTTGCAGGACAGAGCTTTTGGATGCCAAAGGCTGCGTGTGTACATGGTTTGGTGGGAGATTGGTGTGAACTGGGGGGTCGGGGAGAGTTTTTTCCCTTGACTCATTTAGCTTCTTGTGAGCGCTATGGATAAATGAGGCAGAAGAGGACACATCTGTATATTGATTGAGGTCTATGCTACTTGATACTCAAGTGTTAGTGTGGTGGTTGTGGTTTTTGGCAGAGCTCCCCCTTCTGGGGTGCGGGAGCCCCCAGGGTTACCCCGTTGTCCGTCTGTGCGTTCGTCCGACCGAAAAATTGAAGCCTGACACGTCAGCCAACTGTCTTATAACTAACTGGCTTCTGTCAGCTCCATTTCCGTCGCCACCTTTCGTTCCGTTGCCAACACACTCCGCCAATTTTCCGCGTCGCTTGCGACGCTGCATGGGACTTGTTGGTTTAGGGTTGCCAATATATTGGTTTACGCAAGTGAATGAATGAGTGATTGTTTCTTTGTTGCCCATGAGCATTCGGATGTGGGAGTTATACCACATTCCAGTGTATATTGCATTTATACACTAAACACGTACTTCCAATCACATTTATTGGCTAATACATCAAGGTGTTTTTTGTGAACCAGGTGTTGCTGATGGTCAGTCGCAAGCCTGAGGTGCTCGATTGCCCTCCCAGCTTCATCCTAGGACGCTGCCAAGACATGTCCATGATGCTGACCATGAGTCTTGCCGATGTCCAGGGCCTGATTGCCAAGCAGCCTGAATTTCTAGACATGTCCATGGAGGCACTTTCACTCAGGTAATCTTTGCCTAGACCCTCAGGACACATCAGGAGGTCCTGTTAGTATGATTTGAACTTGAACTTGAACTTGGTTACATTATAATTTGAACTTGAACTTGAACTTGGTTACATTCTAATACGAGCTTGACATTGAACTTGGTTACATTCTAATTTGCATAGTTTGTACAGTTATAATTTGTATCATTTGAAGGGCATGCTGATTGCTTTGTAACATCATGGATTGATGGATTGATGCTACCTTGCTGCTTGGGTTTAAACAGGCAGCTTTTTGTTTTTTGTTTGGTCAAGGTGCCTCGTGTGCAGGAGCTCCAACAAATGTTTTTTCTTGGCTCCATTACAGGTGCCATCGCTTATCCGGAGCATTAGGCGTGTCCCTCCCTGAGGCAGCTACAACACTCACACGACTGCCTTCGTCCTCTTTTTTTGAGCTGCTCTCCATGAGAACTTCTGCAGTTCACCAGGTATTTTGATGATGATGACGATGATGATGATGATGATGATGATGATGATAATATTCTTCCTGGTGCCCTACTAGAATCCAAGTGTGTCAAGAAGGATTTGAAAAAACCACGAAGCATTTAAGCGCCAGTTTGTATATTGAAAAGTTGCTTCGGTGTTCTGAGTACGGAAATCCATACTTGAAGAAGGAGGAGGTATTCAGCTGTTTATGTTTGTTTTGTTTTTTGGCGGAGCTCCCACTTCTGGGAGTTGGAACCCCCCAGGGTCACCGCGCTGTCCGTCTGACCACAAGAAACACAAAACAAGAAACAAGTAACCCTGGCCCTAACTGTCCCATAGACCCTGGCTTCGGTCAGCTGCACTCGATTCTGTTGCCACCTGTCACTCCGACAGCCAGCACTCTCCACTACTTTGCCGCATCGCTTGCAACGCGCCTGGAACTTGTTCAAGCTTTTGTCCTGTCACATGACTGCTGAAGAAAGAAGGATAGTGTGATCATGTGGGGTTCATGGTCATAGAAAATGATGTACACCTACCAGGGTACTACATTTTGTCATTTTGGGTTGCGCTTTTGACGCAACTGCCTCCTTTTGGGCAGTGCTTTTGGCACAACCGAAAACGGAAATCTGCGCTCTGCGCCCAGAGGGGGTTGACATTTTTCGTCAATCACGCAGCCGGGCTCCAAAACCTTGCGCGCTAGCACGCAATAGCGTGTGTCATGTAGTACCCTGTCACCTTCACTTAATGTACCTTGCTTGAGGCAAGTGATCCTGTCTTGACATGCATGCCCCTGCTTCGTGAGACAGTTGGTGTTTGAGAGAGTTTGTGTAAGAGAGAGTTAGTGTGACAGAGAGTTAGTGTGAGAGAGAGTTTGTGTGTGTGAGAGACAGTTTGTGTGAAAGAGAGTTTGTATGTGAGTTTGTGTGTGAGACAGTTCCTATCTGGTCCCAACTAATTTCAGTTCTGCGCGTTTGTTGGTTGTTGGTTGTTGGTTGTTGGGCTGGCATGGTCCTGCTGGTGTGTCACCCACTTCCATTGGGCCAATCACTAGAAGGCCGCCAGGTAACCTGTTTTTTTACGTCTTACTTATAATCTAAAAACAACTGTCAAAATGTGTGAGGCCATTCTTCATTCATTTCACTCTCACAGTTTACCCTAGACAACATTATTCATTCATTTCACTCCCACGGTTTACCCTAGACAACATCCTCCCTCCATTTCACTCCCACGGTTTACCCTAGACAACACCCTTCCTCCATTTCACTCCCACGGTTTCCACTTTGCTTGACAGAGGATGGAGCAGCTTGAGATCCTGCTGGGTGCGGAAGGCCTGCCTCATTACAGAGGAGTGGCGGCTAGTCTGGAAGTGTTACCCACAAGGCGGCAGGAGGATTGCGAGCTTGCCATAGATGACAGTGGGCTTCCTATTCTAGCCAATGCCAGAGAATTGAACCCTGAAGATGGGGAGGACTCCACAGTATCCGGGAAGTCATCAAGCAGCAGTGGCAGAAGTGCAGTTAGAAACAGTGGCAGAGTTGAATGGAATTTGAAGCAGTCTGGGGAAGGGCTTAGCATGGGCCACTCACAGAGCCGTGTCAAGGCAAGCGCGAGTGGCATGGATCCCTCAACCTTTGGGGGCACTCAGCTGAAGCGTCAGCAGATGAGGGAGAGGGCGTTGTGGAAGGTGAAGCAACTCCTACCCCCTAGCAAGCAGCAGTGGCATGAGCATTCCGCTGGTAGCCAGCGCCAACATGCAGCACAACACTCAAATCAGCAAGGGCAAAAACCGGAGAGCTCTCTGCCAGGGGCTCATCCAATTCATCCATCCTCATCTGATCTATACCCTCCGCAGCATGGCCACTCTAGCCCTCCAGGGAGGTTTCCCTTGCATGGGCATGGGTATCAAAACATTCATCCTGCAGTGGGTCAGCTCTTACCTAGGCCCCAAGTGAACCTCCACTCCCCACCTGGGGATGGCGTTCCTACTCGCAGCAACTCTTCAGCAAAGAAGGAGCATGACTCATCAAAGTACAGCCTCCAAATTCATAGTGTGGTCACACACCTTGTACTGAAATGTCCAAGGCTTCTTGTTGAGCTACCACTTGACAGCATAGCCAGCTCTTTCTTCGAGCTAGATGGAATTTTGCAGGTGAGTATGAGTACGGACACAATTTGGATGAGCTACCTGCCCTTTCTGTCACAAGTACCTGTTCTACTAGCTAATTAGCTATCTATCACGCACCTCAGAACAGAGCAAGATAGTGGTTTCCGACCCAATATAATGTGATAATATTAGCCACTTGAGTTGCCAGACTAGTCTAGCCTATTTACAGACAAAGATGGACTTAGCAGACTCTAGACAGTTTTGTCAGTATTTACCGCCCTCAATGTAGGAGAGGCTTGGAGGTTACACCGGTTACACTGGGTCGGTGATTTTTTGATGGTGGGCCGGTTACACTGGGTCGTGATTTTTTTGATGGTGGGCCGGTTACACTGGGTCGGTGATTTTTTGACAGTGGGATTCTTCTAGCTTTATGGTTTTAGGCCTCCTCCAGGGACAGCGTTTTAGTGCTTTCTGTAGCTTTTTATAGCTTTTCAGGGCCATTGAGGGCAAAAAAAAAACTTTTTTTTTACTCTTTTTATAGCAATAATTTCGCTAAAACGGGGTCAAAACTAGCGATCGCTACATATAGCGGAAATAAAAATCCCTGTACTAGGTGCAGAGCCACTTAGACCTAAGGGTCGACGTCGACTGAGGCCTCCGTCTCACGCCACCTGATGATGCCGCATGAGCGTTTCCAACCCACATCACCTTGCTGATGTTGACCAAGCATCTTGCCAGAGCCCAGCTCATCGTCCCAGCATGCAAATGTCTCAAATGCACCAAACTTCACATCTTTTATGTTTATGGAGTGTTATTATCATCAAACACCTACTTTGATCATCAATACCTCACCTCACACTTTGACTCAGTTTTCCCCAATGAATCTACCACAAACGTAAAATTCCTGTGTTTGCGAATGAATCTACCACGAATGCACAATTCCTGTGTTTGCCAATGAAGCTACCACATATGTACGATTATACAATTAAACAAATGTATAATCTACAATAATACATTCCTGTGTTCCATTCAGGTGAGCCATGACAGGCTGCTGTCCATGCTGTCAAGGAGTCCAGAACTTCTGTTGCTGCCTCCCAGTTCGCTATTCTCCACTGCTGCTTATCTGCACAAAATATTGGGATTGAACCAGGGACAGCTAGCCAGCCGAATCATTCAGCAGCCAGCAATCCTAAAACTCAGCCATGACCGAATTCAGGTATGTGTAGGGAAAGGCTAACTTAGTTAATACCAGTGAATGAGTAATATTAGTGAATGTTTGTGAAAATTAGACTGACGAGCCGTCTCATCAGAATTTTGAATTTATTTGAAAACAAATATTATTGTGACACTATAATAATATTAGTTAATATTGTTTTTTCAAACACTTAGATAAGTTGCCGTTCCCTAGGTATGTGTTGCGTCTCTTGAAGTGCCAGCTTTGCTCCTGTTGATTGGAATGTATCTCCTTGGAAGGTGCGTGTTTCAAATGCATGGTGCGTATCGGGTTACCTACGTTATTGTATTCGACATGTTTGAAACTCCCATTAGTAATTAAGGAGACACCTGAATGACTTGTGGTGGTTTCAAACATACAAACATGTAAGTTTATGTATGTATGTATATATATATATATATATACATGTGTGTTACAGTCCAAGGGCAGGCCAAATAGGCTTAAGGGACTTGCCCAACTGTGACAGGAAGGGCTTAAAGAAAAAGCACTGATGAACTAAACCCCAAACAATCGTTTTACAACATACAAACGTGCCTTTGAATAGGCATGACCAACACATGGAGCAATGCAAGAGCAACCTAAACAAATTGATAACAAGTTCTATGCAGCGTCGCATGCTAAAAATTGGCGGAGAGTGATCGCGACAGAGCAAAAGGTGGCAACGGAAGCGAGTTAGTTACGAGACCGTTGGCTGACGTGTCAGGCTTCAGCGCGGTCAGACGGTCGGACGGTTAAATGGGTAACCCTGGGGGCCCCCGCCCCCTTGAAGAGGGGGCTCCGCCAAAAAACAGGAACACACACGCACATTTCCATACAAATATACAAAGCAGACAGAGCTCTAATGACGTATTAGAACGTTATTGGCCTGTGTTTTTATTTCAGATTTCTGTAGGCCAGGTTGAGCAGCTACTTATGCTACTCAAGCCTGATTTCAGAATTGTCGCGTAGCCCTCGCATGGCGGAGCGTGAAGCATAGAGCCCTGGGGGTTCAGTGGGCAATGCGTCGCACTGGGGTCGCACCGAGTAGCTCGATTTGCGACGTGTTGCACACAAAACAAGTGTTCTGGGCTTGTCATGAATCCATGAGTGTGTCTTAGTGACACTGTGGTGCTGTAACACAACCACTGCGCCAACAGCCACTACATGTGTATTTTTTGCGGAGCCCCCCCTCGTGGTGGACGGGAGCCCCCAGATTCACCCCATTGTCCGCCCGCCTGACCGACAAAAAAACGAAGCCTGGCATGCCAGCCAACTGTCTCATAACTAACTGGCTTCGGTCAGCTCTAGTCCGTTGCCACCTGTCGTTCTGTTGCCTACGTTCTTTTCCGCCAATTTTACGCGTTGCTTGCGACGCTGCATAGGACTTGTTTGGTTGCGGACATCGTTGCAGAGTTTTCAAATGCATGCGTGGCCCCTTGCTCATGACAGCCCTGGCCTGCTCTACTTTGCAGAACCACTTGCACAGGCTAGAGGAAATGATGGCTCTGACACAGAATACCGATGGTTATGAGGATGCAGTAAGGCTTGTGCGACGAATAGTTCGCAATCAGCCCCAGGTCCTCTGTTTGTCCGTGGATGGGCTGCTGGTCAAATTTGCTGCATTGGGAAAGCTGATTTGCCCTGGAGGGGGTCCAGAGGAATCGAAGGTGGCAGCAGTCAGGGCTGTGGAGAAGCAGCCAGCACTTCTGTCCCTCTCCACTGCTAATACAGAGGCCAAAATGAAGTTCCTAGCCTCTTTTCTCAGGTAACATGGAGTCCCAGGGGATGTAGGTGATGCGCTCGGACTTGGGGGTCTGGGGGGGACAGGAAGGGGGACGAGGGTGTGTGTGGGGATTATATTTGTGTGTTTGAGGTGGTGGTGGTATGGTGGTGGTGTGGTGGGACATTTAACAGGGGAGGGCAATCCAAATCTCCCTAGATAGATCTACTCTTCTTCCTGCATTGCAGTTTTTGTTACAAGTTATGATCACCTGACTCAGATCTGACTGTGTCCTTTGGTCTTTGACATTGCAGTATAAACCGTGATGATGTGGCCAACATGATAGCCAAGGAGCCTACCCTGCTGACTTTGAAGTCGAGGACTGTAGAGCACAAGCTGCATGCTCTGTGCGGTCTCACGTCATTGCCCTTGGGGTGAGTACCACTGTGGGTATTGGTGCGTGTGTGGGTGTTGGTTCGTGTGCGGTTGTTGGTGTGTGTGCGGGTGTTGGTGTGTGTGTGGATGTTGGTGCGTGTGTGGGTGTTGGTGCGTGTACCGCTGTGAGTGTTGGTGCGAGTGTGGGTGTTGGTGCGGGTGTTGGTGCCGGTGTGGGTGTTGGTGATGGTGTGGGTGCTGGTGCCTGTGGGTTTTAGTGTGGGTGCGGGTGTGGTCGTTGGTTCCGGCTTGTGTGGGTGTGGGTGTAGAGCACAAGCTGCATGCTCTGTGTGGCCTCACGTCATTGCCCTAGGGGTGAGTAGCGGATGATACAGCACTGAACTGGCTTCAAACCTAAGACAATTTATTATCTGCATGTGCCTGTTTCCCTCCAATGGGCACCATTCCATGCGGTCCACTGACTTGCTTAGTGTGTGTTCAATTGTGATGATTTTATTCCCGTAGATTACACTGGAGGCCTGTCTCAATCTATGTGACTGTCCATGGTAGTTGCAAGGTGAGGGGGGTTGGTTATATATAATGGTGGTGTTGAGTTTTCATCCCAGTTAAGGTTAGATAGGGGGAGTTGTTAAGGTGGGCATTTAATATAATTATACATGGGCTATGAGATATTAATATGTTACTTTTCATATGCAGATATTAGGGTTGTCAATGTCATCCTGATTCAGATGCAGATATTTTCACTAGAGGGTTATGCAAGTCTTTTTCGTGTGTGTGTGTGGAGCCCCCCCTTGTGGGGGGTGAGAGCCCCCAGGGTCACCCCATTTGAACGACCACAAGAAAATCTGGCCCTCAATGGCCCCTGGCCCTGTCGTAAACCCTGGCCTTGGTCCGCTGCACTCGATTCCGGTGCCACCTGTCGCTCCGATAGCCAACACTCCTCGCCAATTTTCCGCGTCGCAAGCGACGCTTCTAGGACTTGTTCAATACGCCTCTCCTGTGTACATATCTTATTGTACAACCCCTCGCTCATTTGCAGTGAAATGAAGACTTGCGCCCAAGAGTATCCTCTTCTCCTCGTGGCTCCTACTGCTAATCTGGAATACAAGCTCTACGAGATGTCATTTCTTCTAGGCGTGCCGACATCTGCGGTGGTCATGATGCTCATCGCGTATCCTCCTGCGGTGATGCTGTCTACACCTACAGAATTCAAAACATTACTAGAGACTCGCGCTGGATGCTCAAGTCTGGGCACAAGCTTGATTGAGGTTGAGACTGGGGGGCAGCTGCCTCAGGGCCGCCGTGCAAAGCAACAGTTCAGTCGAATCATGCATAGGCTGCTACACCTGCCTCGACAAGACATGACACAGGTTTTAGAGAGCCTGCTGATGAGGGGTAATCAGCT
The DNA here is from genome assembly GCA_013435795.1 of Chlamydomonas sp. ICE-L. Taxonomy (NCBI): domain Eukaryota; kingdom Viridiplantae; phylum Chlorophyta; class Chlorophyceae; order Chlamydomonadales; family Chlamydomonadaceae; genus Chlamydomonas; species Chlamydomonas sp. ICE-L. The sequence continues at coordinate 13,605,973 of JACBWV010000610.1, read as the reverse complement.
GTGATAAACTGATGGCTTCACCTTCCTGCACCTGTTAGCGTTATGTGCGCCATTTTTAAAGTTGTTTTGGACTAAGTGTAGCAGCCTCTGGGAAGCTCCCTGAGCCAGCGATTGGGCTAAGCAAATATTCAAAGCTTAGATTCCCTTTCACGTATCTGCAATAAGAAAAAAATAGAGCTGCGCATCTAGGTATTCTGTGTATTCCTTAGTATAATGCAATACCAGTAACTGCAAGTGCTCAGACAACAGAATTTGCTTGTTATCACTGTGCATATCCTTATTGTATGTGTTGTGCAAACTCGCTGGATTAGGCTGCAATAAACGTGTTGGACATTGAAGTAAACAATCTGCAACATTTTAGCTACGGAAGGGCTCTCAGCTGATCCATAAGCACTTTTTATTTTTCTGCTTGTGAAAGAATTTTCACCCCAGGAGGTGGGTCTCCTGACACAAGCCATCGACACCAAGGATTCAGTTTGAATGGCGTTGCCGCTCCTACATAAGAGTAGGCGCTTGGCTGGAGTGGCATGTAGGTAGGTGTATGAATGATACAGGGCAGTCCAAGGGTATCTATTTAATTATGAAAGGGCTAAGACTGCTACTGCAACCTCCAACACTTTTAGTTAGTCAGTACAACCCCAATGGGGTTGTACTGACTTCCAACCCCAGTGGCCAGATAGGTGAAAGGGGCTGGCCCAACTGGGGAAACCCAAGATAAAATCCATATTAACGGATGGTGCCAGGGTACTACAAAACGCCTTTTACAAAGCGCATTTTTGAGCCCCACTACGCGTCTCACACAGTGGTTTCAACTCCCTGTGGGCGCAAGAAAGCGCTGACCAATTTGGCGTTTGCGCGCTTTAAGCGCTGGCCAATTTGACAAAATGTGGTACCCTGGAAGGTGCTGCTTAAGGGATTATAGCAATACCCACCTGATGTGCTGGTCCTTTGGGGTTGTAACCACTTTTTAACTTCATTTAACTTTCATGGATTCTGCCTTTAAGCAGCATTTCCCACACAGTAGTGGGTGAAATGGAGTATTCGGACGCGCGACGTAAGATTCCGCAGGACGCCTTCATATTTCAAACACCCGTAAACCCCCGTGCAAAACCAGGAGTAACCACCGCCAGTGTTTTCCCAGCAGTACTGTCCTGCCCGGTATTTAATCAAGTGCACAGTCACTGGGGGCACTAAAATCTTGGTGCCCCAAGTTGCCAAGCCTTGATCTTAACCAACTTTTCGAGTTCCCACCACCATCCCTCTGTCCCACAAGGAGTTATATCTTCCAGAAGCTACCAGAGCCTCCCAGGGGAAGTGACTCAGTTATTATTTGACAGTAGCGACTCTATTGGTAGTAGCACAAAGACAGACCTGAACAGTCTGGACTTACAAGCTAGATAGTGCAGTTGACTTTATTTAATGGTAAAAGCTGATAAGACCAGTAAAGCCAGCAAGTGTCGTGATATACCCCCTAATTAAGGGAAATATCACACACAAAGCTAAATCTTTACAAGGCCCAGCATACACCTTAAATATGTCTACTAGCACTTGTACCAATGGGGGCCCCATCTAAAAGATCGCTGGACCTCTCCGGCAGTGACTCAATGTCCAGCAAGCAGGCCCCCAACTTTTGCAAATATAAGTACTGACAATGATGAAGCCTGCATGTGCTTATTTCCTAAACCCTTAAGGGTAAATTAGATATATTGGAAATATGAAAAGCAACTGTAAGGAATCTGAGTCAACCGTCTGAATGGCCGCTTTTCGCCTTCGGCAGTAACCACAATCAATTCAATTCAGAGCATTATTATACAGTATGTGTGATGCAATCTCTTCATACGATCATTGATAAAGAAAGGCAACTTCTTACGACTTTCCACCTCTGGGTTGCACATAAAAAAGCATGAAGTAGTGTAAAGGAATAATTGTGTTCTTAGATTAGAAAATCAGGCTATAATAATTACATCTTAAAAAAACTTCTTCTTTTCTTCCACCTTCCTCTAATGTGAAGAGGTTTTAGATTCACTGGTATCTGTCAATCTGTTTCCACTTTTTGAAGGAAAGTAAACAGTGTCATAACTGTATGTAGCCTTTAGTGTGGGTACTACTTTCAGAGGTACCCCCTGAGAGCAACCCTTAAGGTGTCGAACTATCTAACACAGCACCCCAAAGGACTAAAGCACGCAGTTTAGCTCTAGTTCTTTCCAATGTACCACCTTGAATTCAGGACGTCCTTCGTGCAGTTGTAATCGTATTTTTCTTCAAGGTTTTCCTTCCCCCCAAATCAAGGTTTTAAGTTGAAACCATGTTGCCCCTGTTTGGGTACAATACCAAACGCTTCTCACTACGATTGGCGGAAGTACCACGGTACAGTCAGATTAAGCAACATCAGAAAGTACTTCGTCATCTTAACCGACAGGAAGTGAAACGGGCAGTACCATGCCCGGGACAACACCAGGCACCTCGCAGCCCGCAAGACAACACGCACTGCAACCCGCAACCCGCCGCAACCTGCGAAGCTAGTCTACGATCTGAGCAGAACAGATTGGCGATTAAAAAACCTTGGGCGTCAACGGAACGATTTGGCAAGTGCAACTTCCTTTCACCAACCAACTACTCATACCCCAAGTGTAAGATGGGTCGACGAAGATAAGGAGAAATAAAACGTTTCTCTCGGAAAGGCACGATCTCGGGATTTACTCGGATCAGATAAATGAGCGAATGCGTTGATGGCTAAGTAAAGGCGAGTAAAGGTGGGTTTGAATAATCGATAGAAAAAAACTGTGTGGCGACCAGATTGTTCCGGAAGACCCGCCCCCGCGCCTGCGGCCGGGCTCCGCGTCCCACACTATTGGTCTTGCAGCAGGGGCATGGGGCAGGGGCGGGCAGGGGCAGGGGCTTGCGGCTTCGTTGGCTGCACTCGGCTGCACTGTGCCATTTTACCGTTGGGCCGCGGAGTGGAACTCGGACTGACACCGGACTGACACCTCTTGTAGATCACCTCTTGATCACCGGATCATTTTTTGCGTCATGTCCCTTCGCTATCTTCCGGTCCCTTCCATTCCCCCCCCCCCCCCCCCCCCCCCCCCCCCCCCCCAATATATTGCCTCCCGTTCTGTCCCTGCCCATTCCGTTTCACGCAATTTGATAGGGTGATACTTGCTTTCTTGCCGAACCTCCTGTGAAACCGTTTCTTTCCTGTAGGCTTGATGTTGCATCTCTGTTGATCTCCCGCATGCTGCGAGAACAAGATGCCGTAGGCACTCGATTAACGCCAACCTCCAATTGAAGGAAGGGCACAGTTGTCGGTGACTGACAGTTTTTGTTAATTGTGCGACGCGTCGCAAATTGAGCGACTCGGTGCGACCCCAGTTCGACGCGCAGCCACCCGAACCCCCAGGGGCTCCTTGTTTCGCGCTCCGCCCTATACCGTGCTACGCCACATTCCCGAAATTAGGCTTGGGTCTTAATTTTTGCTACACAACTGGACCTACAGAAAGCTGAAGAACAAAACAGTGGCGACTGACCCATTCGATACACTACATCATCATGGCGACGACTCTGAAGCAGTGGAAGCACGATGCTGCTGGTGCAGGCTTGCTCGAAACCTGTGGGAATCACGTCCAAGAGAGCGGAAATTCCACGGTAGAGTCATGCGGCATCAGTGTGGCGTGGCTGCAGCGCTTTGCCGAAAGCCTAAAAAATGTCGAACCTTACGAAAGCCTTGAGAGCACCGAGGATATTGTCGACACCGTGATGGTGCCACTGACTGCCAAGCTTGGGATGAAGACAAGGTGCGTTGCCCTAGTGCTCATGTGTGGCATCCTAGTGCTAATGTACTGCATCCTGGTGACAATGAAATCCGACCATCTACGACTTCCGAGACGAAACCACTCCTATGTTCTGAACGTGCTCAATGTCTACCCCTGCAGGTTGTGGGACCTGGTTCCTTCCCAGCACAGGGGAACCCCAACATGGTAAGTGTTCAAGTGTTCAAGTGTCCATGCGGAAGTAGCATGTCTGCAAGTGTCCGTGAGTATATGTGTACACATAACAATCTGTTCGTGTTGAAGTAGCATGTCTTGAAGGGTCCTGGTGGAAGCCATACTTCAAAGACAATTTTAGAAACTGGAAAAATTATTCATCGTAGTAAAGGTGAAGTTACTTCAAGACAAGGTCAACTAAAAACATCTTTAGAAGTTAAAAGTTTCCTTTCAACAGCAAGTTTCCAGCATACAATGCGAGTTAGAGCATCTCAAAGCAAGTGTACAAGTGTCCCTTTGTTGTGCAAGGTGGGGCTTGTGGGAATGAATCAATGAAACACCATGCTGGAACAAAGGCATCCAAATAGATGTGCACCCAGCTTATGTGTGTTGGAAGTGTTACTGGACTCAGTTTGACCCCATTGGGTGTTCTGTGGATTTGTTATCTTGTTGTCGCCTGATGTGGCCTTCAATGCAGCTGCCCCCAATGTTGTAAATGTGAATTTGTACATCAACCTGGCCTGCATTGGTCGAGTATCATTTCTGTCAGCGTCCCCTTAGCACTCACTGGATGAATTGAAATTTTGATTGTCTCATCATGGATTGTCTCATCAGTAAAACAAATGGATTGTCTCACCATTTTGATGCAGGTATATTGTACATACTTGGCGTGGAGATTTTTACGAGCTTGTAGATCAGGTGGTTAATGCCCTCGCACCCGAACCTCTCCCCGGCCAAAAAGCCCAGCCAGCTGATTTCAAGAGCAAGGTGAGCAAAGTACACGCTACCAGCAGGATTTTGTGTGATCATCATCATTATGTCATGCCTGCATCATTGTTTCTTCTCTATATCTTTCTATCTACCCCTCCATTTGTTTTGCACTGTCAGACATGTGATGGCCACACCGCCATGGGCGCACACGCCACGCCCTGTTTCTTCTATAAGACCCTCCATTTGTTGCATGTCATAATGTGTGCCACCCTCTACCTCCTTGGTTTCTCTTCTACCCTCCATTTTGTTACAAAAAGACTGTCATAATGGATGCCCACCCCCTTGTTTCTTTTCTGTCTACCCTCCCATTTTGTGCAAACTGTACATAGATTTGATGCAACCCCCTTGTTTCAGGAGAAACCCGCCATTTGTTGGCAACTGTCATAATGTGATGCACCCCCTTGTTCTTTCTTCTAACCTCCCCATTTGTTTGCACTGTCATAAAATGTGATGCCACCCCCTGTTTCTCCTACCTCCTTTTGGGGGGGGGGGGGGCACCCTGTCACTAATGTGATGTGCCACCTGCCTTGTTTTCTTCCTCCTCCATTTCGTTGCACTGTCACACTGTTGATGCCCACCCCTTGTTTCTTCTCCCTCCATTTGTTGCACTGTCACATGTGATGCACCCTGTTTCTTCTACCCTCCATTTGTTGCACTGTCATAATGTGATGCCACCCCCTTGTTTCTTCTACCCTCCATGTTTGCACTGTCATACTGTGATGGCCACCCCTAGTTCTTCTTACCCTCCATTCGTTGAACTGTCATAATGTGATGCCACCCCCTTGTTTCTTCTACCCTCCATTTGTTGCACTGTCATAATGTGATGCCACCCCCTTGTTTCTTCTACCCTCCATTTGTTGCACTGTCATAATGTGATGCCACCCCCTTGTTTCTTCTACCCTCCATTTGTTGCACTGTCATAATGTGATGCCACCCCCTTGTTTCTTCTACCCTCCATTTGTTGCACTGTCACAATTTGATGCCACCCCTTGTTTCTTCTACCCTCCATTTGTTGCACTGTCATAATGTGGTGCCACCCCTTGTTTCTTCTACCCTCAATTTGTTACACTATCAACCCTCAAAATGTGGTCTGGATAGGAAACAGGCTACACAGCTCTGTACATATAAGGAAGGTTAGTCCAACTTGTCTGATCGTGTAGATGGCCCTCACACTTGAAGACCCCCCCACCCCCCCACCCCCATTTGCTACGTTGTTTGGGTGGTAACCTCACACATACGGGACATTTGCCTGCTCAAAGTCACCGTTTAATTCTGGCTATGTGGTGGAATGGATTGTAGGGCAAGCTCTATGAGTATCTGACCTTTGTACCTGGATCCGCTGCACGCACAGGTCTTTGTTTGGATTGATCTTGTTGCCATTCCACAACATCGTGTTGCAAATAATGCTTCATCCCTCCAGACAGTGCGCGACACTATCCTGAGCATCAGCGAGGGTAAGGTTACAGTACTTTCCTGAGACTAAGTTACTGGATGCTTAGATTTTGATTGTTTTGATTATGATAATGGTTACATTTTTCCTAGTTATTATTTGTCCTGCAGAAGACGGCGAGCAGCCAAATTGCTGGCTGGAGCCATTCAATCAAGTTGAAGTTCAAGTTCAAGTTAGTTGCTTGAAATGCTTCAATTCTGTGTGCTCTATGCCGTGAGATGCACCTTTCAATAACATACATGCTAGATCACTTACTATCTTGGTTGACAGAGCTGAGCTGGGGTGCTGGTCTAATTGTTGTATTCCGAGGGGAATGGGTGGGAGGATGGCCTGGGGATAGATGCTTCATTCTGTTTCACATGGTTCAGATCAATAGGTGCTTCATTCTGTTTGAACTGGTTCATATTGATGGGTGCTTAATTCTGTTTCACATGGTTCAGATTGATAGGTGCTTCATTCTGTTTCACATGGTTCAGATCGATAAGTGCTTCATACTGTTTCACATGGCTAAGAGCGATAGGTGCTTCATACTGTGTCACATGGCTAAGAGCGATAGGTGCTTCATACTGTGTCACATGGCTAAGAGCGATAGTGCTTTCATACTGTTCACAATGGCCAATAGCGGATAGGGGTTGCTTCCCATACTGTTGTCACACTGGCTAAGAGCACAGTGCTTCATACTGTGTCACATGGCTAAGAGCGATAGGTGCTTCATACTGTTTCACATGGTTAAGATTGAGCTTAAACAATGTTCGCTGCCATGCTAATGTTCTTATTGAACCCCATCACATTATGTTGAGCTTAGAGGCGGCAATAGCGTTTTTAATTTTCAATTCACTGCAATGTCTCACCCGTCATGCCAAGTGCTGTATGTATGTTACATTCTAGGGGTAGGCCAAATTGGCTAGAGGGACTTGCCCAACGGTTGCAGGAAGGGCTAAACAGAATAAGCATTGATGAACTGAACCCCAAACAATCGGTTTACTGACAGGGGCCCTGAGTTCATGCTACAGTGATAATAATTTGTTGCGATTCTTATCGCATTTCTACCGCCCCTCCATGGGTGGTGACTTCTGTACATCAGGCGTACTGCCGGGCGAGCAAATCAAGCGAGCAGATCGGCAAATTTGTGTCATTTCCACAGGTTTCCTTCCTCATGGCTTATACTGTTCTCATTTTAGGTTTTGTTCTCTATGTGATTGACCCAAGAACCACATGGCTTTTCTATTAGGCTTTTGTTAGTAGCTTCTAGGCAGCTCAGCGAGCCTGCCACCGTGCCACACCCAAATATTTCCGTAGTTTTAAACAGCTGAATGTGGCCGCTCCATGTTGCACTGGCTTGTATCAAGTTAGGCTGAATAGACAGTCAGGGGAGCTGCCTAGAAGCTGCTGCTCCTCGCTGAAGATAATAGCATTGAAGGACCCCTTGATGAAGTGACAAGTCCTATACAGTGTCGCAAGCGATGCGGAAAATTGGCGGAGTGTGTTGGCAACGGAACAACAGGTGGCAACCATGGAGCTGACCGAAGCCAGTTAGTTATGAGACAGTTTGCTGACGTGTCAGGCTTTGTCTCGGTCGTCGGTCTTCGCTCGTTGGTCCGATGGACATAGGGGTGAATCTGGGGGCTCTCGTCCCCCGGGAGGGGGGGCTCCGCAAAAAACAGGTGCACTACTCATCATCAATTCATCGTCAAACTACATTTTCACTGTAGCACAAACTCAGGACCCCTGCCAGTAAAACGATTGTTTGATGTTCTGTTCGTCAGTGCTTTTTCGTTATAGCCCCTCCTGTCATGGTTGGGCAAGCCCCTTTCGCCTATTTGTTCTACCCCTGGACTGTATATAGACCTACAATAGCTACCCTCCCAAGGGTAGACCTTATTTTAAACATACACACACACTCCTGAAAATATACATCCAGTTATACCCACTACTTCCTTAATTCTTTGTTCTTTAATTCTCCATTCTTAGTTCCTTAATGCTTAATTGTTAATTGTTAATTGTTAATTCTGGATTCTTAATACTTTATTCTTACTTCCTTAATTATTATTTCCTTATATCTTAGTCCCTAAATTCTTTGTTCCTGACCAAACCTTCATTCCTTGACCTCAGACATGTCCTTATCATTTTAGGTGTGCTCTTTGTGATCGACAAGGACCTAGAGATCATCAACCGGTCATGGTGCGCTTATGAAGCCTGGCTGACTGTGTACTATGGAGATCTTGGACGGTTACATGTTGTACTGCCAGGTGAGTTTGCTCCATGAGTTTGGTCCGAAGCCTTCATGAAGCTACTTGTAATTTTTTTCTCCAAGAGCCTTCAGGGAGATAGTAGTACTTTGTTTACCTCTGCGTAGCACCATGGTGCTTCTAGTAGCCTTCGGTAAGCTACTCGCACCTTTATTCTCCAAGAGTCTTCATGAAGCAACTAGTACTTTTTTCTCCAAGAGCCTTCCTGAAGCTACGAGTATTTTTTTCTCCAAGATCATTCATGAAGCTATTAGTACTTTTTCCTCCAAGAGCCTTCGTGAAGCTACTAGTACTTTTTTTCTCCAAGAGCCTTTAGGGAGATAATAGTGGTCACTGTTTCATTTTTTGGCTACGCGTGGCAGCTTCTAGGCAGCTCCTTTCCCCCGCCCTTGGGCCAAACTTAAAGCTAGCTAGTGTGACTTAATACTGACATGATGGGAATTCCAATGCAGCTGACAGCTTTGGGCCTGGACCAGTGTCTAGCTAATGGAGCTGGTAGGAAGCTACCCTAAGTAGCCCAAAAAAGAAACAGTGATAGTGGTTTGATTGGAAAGCAGAATGGATGACAGGAACACGCTGATCTTATATTTGCACATGCATCCAGCACACCTTTTTTCCGGGCTACACATGGCAGCTTCCAGCCAGCTCCATTAGGCAGTCAATAGGTAAGGCCAACAGTATACAGCTTCATTTGAACACTTATTATATTAGCTTTCAGATGCACCAGCTAGCTTCGGGTTTGGCCCAAGGACGAGGAAAGGGAGCTGCTCATAAGCTGCTACTCATAGCCAAACAAATAAGCAGTGATCTGATAAACCCATGTTAGCTTGCATGCTTGTATGGGCTTGCCAGGCAGGTGTGTGTGTATGTGTATGTGTATGTGTATTTGTATGTGTATGTGTATGTGTATGTGTATGTGTATGTGTATGTGTATGTGTATGTGTATGTGTATGTGTATGTGTATGTGTATGTGTATGTGTTTGTGTATGTGTATGTGTGTGTGTGTGTGTGTGTATGTGTATGTGTATGTGTATGTGTGTGTATGTGTATGTGTATGTGTATGTGTATGTGTATGTGTATGTGTATGCGTATATGTATGTGTATGTGTGTGTATGTGTATGTGTATGTGTATGTGTGTATGTGTATGTGTGTATGTGTATGTGTATGTGTGTATGTGTGTGTGTTTGTGTATGTGTATGTGTATGTGTATGTGTGTGTGTGTGTATGTGTATGTGTATGTGTATGAATGTGTATTGTATGCGTGTATGTGTTATGTGTTATGTTGGGGTGTAGGTATGTATGTTTATGTGTTTATGTGTATGTGTTATGTGTTTGTATGGTATTTGTAATTGTATGTGTATGTGTGTGTGTTGTTATTGTATGTGTGTATGTGTACTGTGTGATGTGTATGTGTATGTGGTAGTTGTATGGGTGTGTGTGTATGTGTATGTGTCATGTGTATGTGTATGTGTATGTGTATGTTATGTTATGTGTAGTGTAATGTGTATGTGTATGTGTATAAGTGTGTGTATGTGTATGTGTATGTGTATGTGTATGTTTATTGTATGTGTATGTGTATGTTATGTTTTTGTGTATGATGTATGTGTATTGTTATGTGTATGTGTCTGTGTATGTGTATTGTATGGTGTATGTGTATGTGTCTGTTGTATGTGTCTGGGTCTGTGTTCTGTTGTCTGTTGTCTGTGTCTGTGTCTTGTGTATGTGTATGTGGTATGTGTAGTGTGTTTGTGTGTATGGTATGTGTATTGTATTGTATGGTATGTGATGTCTATGTGTATGTTTATGTGGGTGTGTGGGATGTGTATGTGTATGTGTATGTGGTATGGTATGTGTATGTGTGAGTGGTGTGTATGTGTCATGTGTATGTGTATTTGTATGTGTGTCTGTTATGTTAAATGTGTATTTGTATGTGTATTTGTGTGTGTGTGTGTGTGCGTGTGTATGTATTCAGAATGACTTTGACTCAGATACCTTACAGCAGGCCCGTCTTCACATTTTCGCTGAATACATATTAAATGGGGCAAGCCCAATAGTCCCAAGGGACTTAGGAAATCAGCGTTAGCAGGCTTCATCATGGTCATACTTGAGTTTGCACAAGTAAATGGGCCTGCTTGCTGTGCATAAAGACACAGCCTTAGAGGCCCAGCGCATCTTCAAATGGGGCCCCTTTTGGTAGGGGTGCAGTAATTATTTTTGGGTCTGAGCTTTCCCAAAGTGCTTGTTATTTGGAGGTGTTCCTTGTTCCCACATGGGGAGCTGGATCCTTCCTCAGACTGCACTTGTACTTGCTACAGTCCCTTAAAATAAATATACTGCACCATCTAAATTAGGATAGCTTGTAAGTCCAGACCTTACAGGTCTGTCTTTGGGCTACTACCAAATGAGTCGCTACTGTCAAATAATAACAGAGTTACTTCCCCTGGGAGGCTCTGGTAGCTTCTGAAGATGATGAAAACTCTTGAGGAGACAGAGGGAAGGTGGTGGGGACGAAAAATTGGTACTAAGCCGAGCGCTTACCAGATGTGCAGCGAAAAAGGTGCTACATTCCGGCTGCGTTCGGATTAAATACCGACAGTGCTCTGTACTGCGGATGATGTGCGGTTCACGGGTTTCCGGTTTCACCTTGGGGTTTAGTATTTGAAATTTGTGGTGCGGCTGTGGTATCCGTGTCGGTCATCAGAATACTGTATTTCTCACACTACGGTGTGGGAAATATGGCGTTTGTGTATGTGTATGTGTTTGTGTATGTGTGTGTGTATGTGTATGTGTATGTGTATGTGTATGTGTATGTGTATGTGTATGTGTATGTGTATGTGTATGTGTATGTGTATGTGTATGTGTATGTGTATGTGTATGTGTATGTGTATGTGTATGTGTATGTGTATGTGTATGTGTATGTGTATGTATATGTGTATGTGTGTATGTGTATGTGTATGTGTATGTGTATGTGTATGTGTGTGTGTGTGTGTGTGTGTGTGTGTGTGTGTCTGGGGGGGGGGGGGGGGGGGGTCTATAGGGTGGTGGGCATGTGTGGTGTGGGGTTGTGGTGGGGGTGAGGGGGAGGAGGGGAGGTGTAAGGTGCGGCACAAGCCTATAATATAAGTCAAAGACAGAAAGAGGTTCACATGACAAGAAAGTGAAGGACTTGTGCAATGCTGCTTAAAGTGAACATTTAGATCCACCCATAACTTCCTTAATTCTTAGTTCCTGACCAATTTTCCATTCCTGGTTCTCGGACATGTTCTCCTCGCTTAGTGTTTGCAGGTCTTCTCAATCCCTGCCCCCCACGCCCCCCTTCCTCCCTGCCTCCCTGCCTTCCTGCCTTCCTGCCTACCTGCCTCCTGCCTTCCTGCCTCCCTGCTTCCTGCCTCCCTGCCTTCCTGCCTCCCTGCCTTCCTGCCTCCCTGCCTTTCTTCCTGTCCCCTGCCCCCTGCCTCCCTGCCTTCCTGCCTTCCTGCCTCCCTGCCTTTCTTCCTGGCCTCTGCCCCCTGCCTCCCTGCCTTCCTGCCTTCCTGCCTCCTGTCTGTCCCCCCCCCCCCCCCCCCCCCACCACACACACACTCCCTTCCCCCTTCTTCCTCCCTTCCTCCTCCTCCTTCCGCCCTATGAAACTCATTCTTCTTAGCAACCTTATCTAAATTGCTGCACTATTGTATCCATCAAATGTGTCACAGCCCACAGTACCAGGGAGTTTTGTTCCCGCTATATATAGCGATCGCTAGTTTTGACCCCGTTTAGCGAAATTATCGCTACACAAAAGTTTTTAACAAGTTTTTGTTTTTGCCCTATCTCCATAGGTGCCTAAGTCAGACCCTGAGTGATACGGATGGATTGAGCCTATGCCCTTAAGTCAAAACAAAAAAGTTTTTTGCCAATAAGTTGCCCAACCACATCAGTTCAACAAATAAATACTCGGATTTGGGTTTTCTCAAATGGTGGGAACCAGGTCATGTGAAACATGCTAATTTGTTACTATGGGGTTCCCTAAGTCGATATGGGTTTTATGCATGAAGTGATACGGAGCCTATCGCGACCGAAACAAGCCATTTTAAAAGAACACTGGGTACAAATGTTTTGAAACGTCTTTCCCTGCCAGTAGTTATTACAGAAGGTCTTGGAAGGCAGTACACAGGCAGTACAGTTGAGTACCGACCCCCAAAACACTGATTTTTTACATTTCGTGGGTTTCCTAAGTCTAGGTCAAAGCTGCACAGCCTCAATTGAAACATTTTGGGCCTCAGGTTTGCTCTATCTTGAGATATAGCGTAGAGAACAACTTTTTTTTTTTGGAAATTGAAAATTCAAAAATTTCAAATATTTTCAAAATACATTAAAAAAACAAACTTGTTTTTAATTTGTCTTCAAACATCCACTTCTGAACTCATTTTTTGTTTTGGAGTAGATCATTGAAAACACACCCTAATCCTGGGCCATGGTGTGGTAGGCCACTGGGAGGTGAAATCTTGATATGTACAGCTATTTCAGTAGATTCCTAGGCCAAGGCTGAAGCGCAGCCTCCGACCTTGTAATAGGGGTTCGATAAGCCTTTCTTCCCGGGGGACCTTACTTCGGAATAGCTCGCGCGGCCTCGTATATGACGCGAAGTGGATTTGTATCACTAATTATCGCACATCTGATGTACTGCCACCGGCCTGCCGAACAAGGCTGCTCGCGACCAGATGCGAACGCGGACGAAAAGTAGCTTCGCGCATAGCTGACACCTTCGCAAACAATATGAACCAGACAGAATTCGATTCCGAGCAGTTTGGGTCATGTACGGCTCTGTATCATATTCTTGTATCGACTTAGGGCGTTTTCGGACTTAGGCACCTATGGAGATAAATGGCCCTAAAATCTACAAAAATGTTAAAAAGCTATACAAAGCACTAAAAGGCTGTCTCTGGAGGTGGCCTAAAAACATAAAGCTAGAAAAAAACCCACTTTCAGATTTGAAAAGAAATCACTGCACGGTACTTAATACTTAACTGCTTCTCCTCTATGGACTTGCAGCTGCCAATCTTCATGTGCACCAAATCAATGGTCTTCTGGAGCTTCTGAGGTGCTTGGACATGACGAGGTGCCAATCTACACAACCTGAGGACAAAGCCGCCATAATGCAAGAGGCAAGTCTGCATGTATGTATGTGTATGTATGTTCCAGTCCATGGGTAGGCCAAATAGGCTAAAGAGACTTGCCCAACCGTGGTAAGAAAGGCTTCAAAAGAAAAAGCACTGATAAACTGAACCCCAAACAATCGTTTTACCAACGGGGGCCCTGAGTTTGTGCTACAGTGATCATTAAATTCTACAATATAATTAAATCATCATCTCATCTGCAACATTTAAACATCAGGGTGGAGTCAACTTTGCACATTCATTGGTGGTTGGCCCTAGTACAAGCAAACAGGCTGCCCCCCTCAACCTCACACCTCGTAATAAGGCGTACTATGTATTATTTATTTATTTGCACGTACACTGCACCCTCCTTTTCTTCCCCCTCGTTTCCCCCTCCCCCACACCTCAATCAAGCGCTATGAACCTTCCACCCTCCAATGCCTGACTATAGCCTGCACTCATGACTACCAAAATCCCACGCACTTGCCAGGACCACATGACAGCACTTGTTGTGCATTAAGCCATATTCTTTCCCCTTGGATTGTTGCAGGTCAGGCGCACAGCTGGAGTTCAGAGAATGCAGAACTTGGTGGGTCACGTCCACTGTTTCTTTTTTGAGATACTTGTATGTAATGATAATGATAACGCCTGGTGGGGCGTGGTGTTAATGGAGCCCGTCGTACACGGGTGGGGAGCGGCCTCCTACCTCAACTGGACAAGCAACCATCGCGGTGGACGACGACCTGCAACACCAAGAGCGACCGAAGGGGGAGTCAAACCCCCGACTCTTCGTTCTCAAGCAATCTGGTCTACCACTAGACCATTGTATATCACCGAAAGGAGCTACTTGTGTGTATGTTACAGTCCAGAAGTAGCCCAAATAGGCTAAAGGGACTTGCCCAACCGTGATAGGAGGGGCTTAAAAAGAAAAGGCATTGATGAACTGAATCCCAATATACTTGGGGTAGCTTCCTACCAGCTCTATTAGCTAGGCACTGGTTCAGGCCCAAAGCTGCCATCTGCATTGGAATGCCCATCATGCCAGCTGTAAGTCACACCAGCTAGCTTCAGGTTTGGCCCAAGGGCAGGGGAAAGGAGCTGCCTAGAAGCTGCTACGTGCCAAAAAATGAAACAGTGGTGATGTCCGCATCATGTTCAGACACAGTTTGTCATTACCATATATATTTTTGGGTGCGTTCGTGTGTGTGGTGTGGGTGTGTGAGGGTGGGGGGGTGGGGGGGGGCTGGATGCGTGTGTGTTTGTGTGTGTGGGGGGGGGCTGGATGCATGTGTGTGGTGTGTGGTGTGTGTGTGTGGGGGGGGGGACTGGATGCGTGTTCTTGTTCTCTACAATGCGGTGGTGTCTACATGTAGGATGTGTAACAGGAAGGGCTCCTGGATAGATAGATACGCCAATAGGCGGAGGCAAGAGAGGAAGGAGGCAACTACAAATCAACGTAGGGGTTGCAAGACTAGGCAGGTTACTAGCAAGGCAGGGTAACAAACTAGGAAGGCTAAGCAAGACAGTACAGATGAGGAAGGTTAGTTACCGGATGGGATGTCGCTAGCAGCTGCTCGTGTAGTATCTTTGGTAGATGAGAGATGGCACTTCGGAGGGCTACTAGTCTGGTCAATCGGTCAGGATGTGGGGGGCTGTACACGGGGTAGTACTGCCCCAGCTGTCTTACGGCCCGCGGCACGTGGAGTCCGTGACGGCCCTCGTTTGAACAGCGGGAGCTCTCGGTCTGACAGGTAGGTCAGGGGGCTCTCCCGTTACAGGATCTCTACAATGTGGTGGTGTCTACATGTAGGATGCTTGCATCCATGAGAAGCTAAGGAAGAGATAGGCCATACCTTTGGTTTGGAAGT
Source organism: Chlamydomonas sp. ICE-L (assembly GCA_013435795.1). Taxonomy (NCBI): domain Eukaryota; kingdom Viridiplantae; phylum Chlorophyta; class Chlorophyceae; order Chlamydomonadales; family Chlamydomonadaceae; genus Chlamydomonas; species Chlamydomonas sp. ICE-L. The sequence goes on along the minus strand of JACBWV010000610.1, from coordinate 13,590,517 downwards.
AGGCATTTGAAATACAAACAGTTGGGTCAGTTGCAACTCTAATGTCTGTAGCCAGCCTCCTGTGATTAATTTTAGGAGAGTCTTGCAGAAGGTCTGAAAGATGACACAGCTTGATTTATGGATGTGTGGATATGTGGATCTTAACAACGTGGATTAAATTGCATTGTGATCTCACGGTGACAGGCTTGCATCGAGAGACTGGCTGATTGTCATGCATACATAAAACTTAGACAGGACATGCATATTTATCCTTGTAATTTTGTTGGGTTGCCAACCTGGACTGGGTGGGTACAGAAGGCTCGTGGTGACATGCTACCCCAAAATATAGTGGGTTGTGTTGTGATGCTCCACCCCGGCTCATGAGGTGCACAATGATGCACTGGTGATCGTGCAATTGACGTGTATGTCCCTTTCTCTCATTTTCGGCGGAGCCCCCCCTTTTGGGAGGCGGGAGCTTCCAGGGTTGTCCGTCCGACAGACAAAAAAATGGAAGCCTGACACGTCAGCCAACTGTCTCATAACTAACTGGCTTCGGTCAGTTCCAGTCCGTTGCCACCTGTCGTTCCATTGCCAACACACTCCGCAAAGTTTCCGTAGTGCTTGCGACGCTGCATAGGACTTGTCTCTGGGCTCTCTGAATCTCCCTTTTGCCTTTGCACACAGGTTTCTGACAGTTTGCGACGTTTGACCCATGATACTCTTCGATTCAGTCAGAAGAAGGAGGAGCTGACCACTTACTGTGCTGCCCTACTGGAAGTGAGTAGGGAATGGCAATATGATATCAAATGATACCATACGATGCCGGCAGTCTGACTAGGCTATAGTTACCATTTATATACAATGCCATATGACACAGTTTGTATGATATCATATGATATAAGACTCGTCTTTGGTCAACATCATATATAGTAACTCGGGTGGCCGCCATGGGCCCATAAAGTTAAATTAAGGAGAGAGAGGGATTTGAACCCTCGGTACACGGGAAGTGTACAACGGATTAGCAATCAGGCGCTTTAGACCACTCAGCCATCTCTCAATTTTTGTGTTTATATATATGATATGCCGGTCCCTAGAAGCGAGTATGAACCCTGGTTGAGTGGACATGAGTTAAGCAATCATAGCTTTCTTTTCAGGCACAAGCAGCAGCTTCTAGGCAGCTCCTCTGATTGGCTAGTCAGCCAAGCCTGATGCAACCTAGTGCACCTTGAAGCTGACACAACCAGATTTTTTGTTCGGTTGACATCTTGGGGCTTGGCCCAGTGGCTGGCTAAGTAATGATAACGCCTGGTGGGGCTTGGTATTAAGGAAGCCCCGTCTTACGGCGGTAGGGAACGGGCTGCTACCTTACCTGGACAAAGCTACCATGGCGGTTGACAGCCACCGCAAACACTTCAGTGCACCCGCGGGGATTCGAACCCGGCACCTATGTAGTTATAGGAGCTCTGCCACTGAGCCATTCGTCAAACGAGGCTGGCTGGCTCAGGTAACTTCCGTGAAGCTGCTGCTCGTAGCTGAAAAGAAAAGCTATAGGAGCAATAATATCACCTTCACCATTCAGCTTATCATTGAGGCTGTTCTGTGTGTGTATGTTACAGTCCAGGGGTAGGCCAAAGAGGTTAAAGGGACTTGCCCAACCGTGATACGAAGGGCTTAACAATAAAAAGCATTGATGAGCTGAACCCCAAACAATCGTTTTACCGACGGGGGGCCTGAGATTGTGCTACAGTGATCATTTAATTCTGCAATATAATTAAATCATCATCTCATTCATTCTGCATCTTGCATCGACATCTTACATCATCATGTAGATTAGGAATGGATTAGTGAGTCCATGCAGATACTGTTGCTGCATCACAAATGAATAGGGACCGGCATATCATATGATGTTGACTGAAGGCGAATATGATATCATATGATATCATACACACTGCATCTTATGATATTGTATATAAATGGCAACTTCAACCTAGTCAGACTTCAGGCATCATATGGTATCATACAATATCATATGATGACATGATATCATATGATTTCATACTGCCGTTCCCTACAAATGAAGCACTCTCAGTCATTCTATTGAAACAAGTTCTATACAGCATCGCAAGCGGCGCTACAAATTGTCGGAGATTGTTTGCAACGAGGCGACAGGTGGCAACGGAAGCGAGTTACTTACGAGACCGTTGGCTGACGTGCCAGGCTTCGTCTCGGGGGGGCGATTGGATGGATGGTCGGACACACGGACAATGGGGTAACCCTGGGGGCTCCCGCCCCCCAGAAGGGGGGGCTCCACCAAAAAACATATTTTCCATTATGCTTGCATGCTCTGTTTCTTTGCCATGCAGAGTGGAAGCTACTACCAGGCTCAGTCTGTTCTTGGCAGTATGACGAACATCAGTGATAACGAAAGTAGTCTACAAGAGATCAGGGACATCTTCAAGGTGGGTCTGCATAATGATGGCGAGAAGGTTAAGTGAAATGTTGGTTGGGGTTGGGGCAGCATAGTTCGAAAGTTGCATTTGGCCTTGGAAGAGTAAGGCTACATACATCCGCACGATCATCATCTTCAAGGTGGGTCTACATAATGATGGCGAGAAGGTTCAGTGAAATGTGACAGATTAACCATACTACTCCACCATACTACCATTCTACCATCGTACATCGTTAGAGTTGTATGGCTAGGGACCGGCATATCATGTGATTTTTACCAAAGGCGAGTATGATATCGAATGATATCATGCAAATTGCATCATATGATGTTGTATATAAATGGTAACTTTAGCCATGCATACATACATACATACATACATACATACATACATACATACATACATACATACATACATACATACATACATACATACATACATACATACATACATACATACATATGTATGTAGCTTCACTCTTCTTAGGCAAAATGAAACTTTCTAACTATGCTGTCCCAACCCCAACTCACAGTAACCTTCCCGTCTATTTGCCACATATGTTTTGATCCCACGTTGTTCATCACGATTGTAATACATGCTCCAATTATTATGACCAAACGTAGATGTATGACACCTCCAGTGATGGCGAGATGCAGGAGAACGACTTTGTAAATATGCTGATCAGTGCAGGTGACAATGGTGTTGTGAATATGTTTTTTTAATGAAGCTGACGATGGTGTTGGTAATATGCTTATTAGTGAAGGTGACAATGGTGTTGTGAATATGCCTTTTAATGCAGCTGCCAATGGTGTTGGGAATATGCTGATCAGTGCAGGTGGCACTGGTGTTGTGAGTATGCTTTTTAATGCAGGTGACAATGGTGTTGGGAATATGCTGATCAGTGCAGGTGACAATTGTGTTGGGAGTATGCTTTTTAATGCAGGTGACAATGGTGTTGGGAATATGCTGATCAGTGCAGGTGACAATGGTGTTGTGAATATGCTTTTTAATGCAGCTGAATGGTGTTGAGAATATGCTGATCAGTGCAGGGGACAATGGTGTTGGGAATATGCTGATCAGTGCAGGTGACAATGGTGTTGGAATATGCTTTTTAATGCAGGTGACAATGGAGTTGGGAATATGCTGGAGTGAGCATGTCAACATGTTTCCCTAATGTTTAATCCATTCAAATGTATAATGATCTGAGTCGCACTGAAATCAGGTCCTCTGTTATGTGCTCGCCATTCATGGGGAACCAGTTCATCGGGTGTATCTTTCAACCAGCCCCTCTTGATGTTCTACCATTTATCTTGATTAGTTTCGATCATTCCCTTAAGGAAGAGTTGGCAACCCCTGGACTGTAACATGCATACATACTAACATGCATGGTTGCGTTGCATCCACCCAGGTTCAAACCAGAAGACTTGCAGGGCCGTCTGAGGCTAGATGGCCGCGTCTAGTGAGCTATCACCTTGCAGTCAAGTGGGTAGGACCAAGACCATTCTAGTCTCACCAGAGCACCTCACACTAAGCATCATCATCACAGGCTTGCAGTGTTACCGTTTTGGCTTAGACATACATGGTATTTTGATTTCCTCTTTTCACTCACAGCAGCCATGTGAAATCAGCAATTTATTCCCCTTGCCTGAATTCACAGGTTGGAGAGCAGATGATGCTAATGATATCTTTGCTTCGGTCAACACTGATGATGATGGAGGCATCTCATATGTAGAGTTTGAAAACTGGTGGATTTCTACACATCGTGAGCAGGTGCTTGATCTATGTCCATTCATGCTTATTTTAAATGTATTTAAAACGTATTTTACATATCTACACATCGCGAGCAGTTGCTTTATCCATGTCTATTCATGTTTCTTTTACATTTATTATAAATGAATTTTACATTTCTACACATCGCGAGCAGGTGCTTTATCCATGTCCATTAATGTTTATCATGTTTATCATGTTTATTCATGTGCATCATGTTTATTATGCGTATTCATATGTATTCATGCGTATCATGTTTATTATTATTTATCATATTTATTCATGGTTATTCATGTGTATCATGTATATCATGTTTATTCATGTTCATCTCATATGCGGAGTTTGCAAATTTGTGGATTTCTACACATTGCGCGATTTTGATTTCTACACATCACGAGCATGTGCTTTATTTTTGTTCATTTGTGAAAAGGACAGATGATTCAAGAGTTGGTCAATCTTCTGTCATGAGCTTCTTCCGTGGCCTTGGATACTGTTGCACATTGCATTGCGCATTGAACATTTTCATTGGGCACTCCGCATTGTTTGCACATTTGCATTGTTCGCACATTTGCACTGGCCACTCTTTATTTGACTGTTCTGTGAGTGGGACTTCTTTTGGGGACACCTAAAAAAGCAGGTTTGTGTTGCTTCAGCAAAGCATTTAGAATGAAAGGCTATGGACCTGGTGGGATGGTAAGAGGCTTTGGCCTAGGCATGGTATTTTGCGCTGTCATGGGAAACCCATACTTGCAATACTAGAGCTGCATCATATGGCATCTAGGAATATGCCCAACTTGAACTCAAACTTGATTTTGAAAACATGCATAGCTTGAACAGAAACTTGATTTGAAAGTATGCATAGCTTGAACTCAAACTTGATTTTGAATATGCCCAACTTGAGCTCAAAGCTGATTTTGAAAATATGCGTAGCTTGAACTCAAACTTGATTTTGAAAATATGCGTAGCTTGAACTGAAACTTGATTTTGAAATTATGCGTAGCTTGAACTCAAACTTGATTTTAAAAATATGCGTAGCTTGAATTCAAACTTGATTTTGAAAATATGCGTAGCTTTAACTGAAACTTGATTTTGAAATTATGCGTAGCTTGAACTCAAACTTGATTTTGAAATTATGCGTAGCTTGAATTCAAACTTGATCTTGAAATTATGCGTGGCTTGATCTCAAATTTGATTTTGAAAATGTGTCCAACTTCATCTCAAACCTACTTTTGAAACTAAGCCTAACATGATCTCAAACCTAATTTTGAAAATTTGCCTGGCTTGATCTGAAGCTTGATTTTGAAAATATGGCTAGCTTTAATATCTCAAACTTGATTTAGAATATTTGCCAAGCTTGAACTCAAAACTGATTTTGAATATGCCTGGCTTGATTTCAAACTTAATTTTGAAAATATGGCTATCTCCATAAGTGCCGAAGTCCTAAAACGCCCTAAGTTGAATCGCTATTGTGACCCAAGGTCCCACATGACCCCAATTGGTCGGATTTGAATTCTGAGTAGATCATATCGTCCGCGAATGCGTCAGCTAGTCGCGCAGCTAGTTTCTGTTCGCATTCGCATCTAGCCGCGGGCAGCCCAGCTCGGGAGGCTGGCGGTAAACGAGATGTACAAAAATGGCGGTACACGAGATGTACAAAAAAGCTTGGGTCAACTTCAACCAGATCGGGGTACGGGATCGAGCGAGCTACCGCGAATGAAGTTTCCGCGGGATGAAAGGCTTATCGAACCCCTACCACAAGGTCGGAGGCTGCGCTTCAGCCTCGGCCTCGGAATTTACTAGAATAGCAGTACAACTCGAAAATTCACCTCTCTTTGACTCCCTGAGTCCCAATTCCACCTCCAAACCTGAGATTTCACCCCCCATTCCCAGATACAAATCTAACTTAGATGTGGACGTTTGAAGAAAAGTACAAAACATTTTTTTAAAATTTATTTGAAAAGTGTGATTTGAAATTTGAAATTTGAAAAACTTTTTTTGTGTTATTCTACATGCTATCAAGCAAAAACTGGAACTGGAATGATGCAACTGAGTCTACGCAGCTACGTACATGAGTTAGGACACCCACGAAATGCAAATTATCAGTGATTTTTGGCTCTGTGTACTGCCGTACCGCCTGTACGCTACACTCCACAACCTGCCATCACCATGACATGTAAAGGAAGGTGTGAGCTGTAGGACAACCTACTTTTTATTTTAATGGAATTTGTTTTGAGCGCGGTATACCTAGGGTCACGTTTATGAAAAAGGTGACCAAACTTAGGGAAGCCCATAGTTAAGAAATTGGCGTGCTTCACTTGACCTGGTTCCCACCAATTGAGCAAACCCAAATTTTAGTATTTATATATTGAAATTATATGGCTGGGCAACTCTATGCCAAAAAAAATTGTCTTGGACTGGTGGCCATAGGCTAAAACCATGCGATTCATGCTCACCAAGACTTAGGCACTTATGGAGATAGCTTGAACTCATACTGGATTTTGAATTTTTTTGCCTACCTTGATATCAAACTTGATTTTTAAAGTATGCCTAACTTGATCTCGCGCTTGATCTTGAATATATGCCTAGCTTGATCGTAAACTTGATTTTGAAAATATGCCTAGCTTGATCGCAAACTTGATTTAAAAAATATGCTTGGCTTGAGCTCAAACTTGAATTTAACAAAAACGTCCATAACCCTCACAAAGAATTCCTTTTTCAACAAGATGTGCTGCTGCCCATGATTTTGGTTGGATCTCTAGTATGCTTCAGAATGTAGGTCTGCACTAATCACTCTTTTTGTTCTTCGTCCAGAACAACGTCTACCTGGACTGTCATCCAACTTGCAATTCTCTTCGTGCCAATCTGACCCTGGTGACCAAGTACACGGAGAGGAATAATTTACTAGAGCAAGCAGACCTGTTCGGGTAAGTTGCAACACTGCTCATGCTATATCAGAGCTCAGGCTTGGTTGGTACAGTTATACCAGCTTTCACTGTCAGGTCGGGGGTTTAAACCTGTTGCTAGGTTCAGGAGTAGGGAGTTCACGCTGGAAAGGCAGGGCATGCCAGACCACTGCTGATCGAGACGGGCACCACTGCCCCTGGCAAACTGAACAGATGGACCTGTGCAGCAGATTGTGGCTGGCTCACAAGGCCCAAAGTTGAAGATGTTACATGTTATATGTTTATATAATTATGTTACATGTGTGCATACAGACTGTACAACTATTCTGCCGGTGGAGTAACAGAATTTGTGTCACACTTAACACCAACAGGACTAGATAATAGTAACTGTCATGGGCTGGATAACAGTAGACACATAATTCCTGTCATAACGGAGTTAGGGACACATATGAGTATCTGGTTATGGCTGTGGGATTGTCACAATATGTTTCACATTTTGTGTGTGTGACACGTCACAAATTGAGCAACTCATTGCGATCCCAGTGCGATGCGCTGCCCCCCAAACCCCCGTTGGCTCCACGCAGAGCCCGGGAAGTTTGAGGGGGCATTTCTGACTAGTTTACTCAGACCCATGCAGTGTCATGCAGCGACGGAACGGCGATGCAGCGTCGGAAAACAGACAGTAATACGTTTCTCTCCATGTCGTTGCTTGCAGGAGATACCTCATTCTGGCAGACAATGACATGATCCTGCCAAAGGGGGAGCTGTTGCCTGCTCCTCCCATTCGTGGTGACTGGAGTTCACAGGGAGAGCAGATTGGATTCAAACTGATGGCCGGGGAATTTAAACCTGCGGCCAGCATGTTGTAAGTGAATGTTCCTGATCGTTGTAAAAAATTTAGCGAACGGCAATATGATATAATGACATAATATGATATCATATGATGCGGCAGTCTGGCTAGGCTAAAGGTAACATTTAAATACAATATCATATGCTGCAATTCATCATACTCTCCTTTGGCCAACATCATATGATATGCCGATCCCTAAATATTTCGCCTGTATGTATACATTTTTACAGTCCAGGGGTAGCCTCAAACTGATGGCCAGGGAATTTAAACCTGCGGCCAGCATGTTGTACGTGAATGTTCCTGATCGTTCTTATATTTAGCCTGTATGTATGCATTTGTACAGTCCAGTGGTAGACAAATAGGCTAAAGAGACGTGCCCAACCTTCAAAACAGGAAAAGCAGTTTAAAAAGCAAGTACTGGTGAACTGAACCCCAAAACATTGTAATTTACGGTGGCCAGGATGCCTGACGCCAAGATGCTGTTAGTGGCTGTTCCTTTGTCTAACCCTCACTCACTCACTCACTCACTCACTCACTCACTCACTCACTCAGATAATCGGTTTACACTGTTTAACATCGGCCCAGCCGCGATACACAGGCTCAAGAAAAAAAGCCAATGTAGCTAAATTATTAGTCGAAGTGTCCGCAGTAAATAGGGCGCAAAAACTATGCTTGGGTGTCTGGTCATAGGGCATCACGACGCTTTGACCTGAGGCGCCGCCCCAGACCGTTCTTGAGCTCAATCAATTCCAATGTCCAGGAAGAAGTGTGTAAGCAGAATCAATTTATTTAAAAGGGCAATGTTCCGTAACGCACTCTACAAGTAAGTCCAGGCCCTTGGGGTTGGCCAGGAAGAAGAACAAGCAAAATAAGGCATGGGGGAACAGACATGCAAAACAGCCAAACAAATCTAACTCATCAAGCCTCTAAATCCTCAGATCAGTATCGTCTGTTCTAGTCTATTCATACAGCCATGTCCGTTGTAATTCAACACCTGAAAGCGTCAGCTAGGGACCATTGGCCTGAGGGCAACGGTGTCTAGCGTTCGCTTGAAACCTAACTTTATGCTATGCATAGGCCTTCATGCTCCTGCTGCTAGGCTCTCCTAGCTCTCACAACGACCCGCACGGGGTCTGGGTCGTTTCAGCTCCACCTCTGTCCCGCTTCCTTGGCTGTCTTGATAAGGGGCCATTGGGCAGACCTTTGCTGTAGCTGCTCTGATGTGAGAGGCTCACTCACTCACTCACTCATTTTTTCAAAGGATTTTCACCCCAGGAAGTGGGACTCTGTTAACAAAACAGCGCCCACTGAGGTTCCAGAACAAAAGGCGGGTGAAGGATTGTATCGGTTGATGTCAGATGTGGCTCTTATTCGTTGCAGGCTCCATGCCATGTGTGTAGATACACACTGATAGAGCATGGGATATCCAACGTGATGATAAAGCCCTTGTATTTGATGCATCTGTCTTGCAGGTACAACCTTCTGTTGGTGAACTCAGAGTTTCTGGACATTCCACTAAGAGAGATCAAAAATCCAAAGGCACTAGACGATGATGAGTTGCTGAAGGTACGTATGATGCTATGTGTGCCGTGCTGACAATTCTCTGGCTTAATTGCGGTTGTTCAATGTTGTCTTGCCTCCTATTATTTATTGTGTCTCAAACTCTGTACGGACGGTATGTATTTATCTATGTATGCTTGTTACAGTCCAGGGGTAGGCCAAATAGGCTAAAGGGACTTGCCCAAGTGTGCATACTACTGCTGCCATTATTGGATACAGACCCAGACTCTAGCATAACCCTTCAATCAGTTAAACCTACACATATATCCCTATCCTACTACAAACAACGTCGCATAGGCATCAACGTATCCCATTTCATCCTTCATAGACATTGGTCTCCCTCCTGGACCATGCAAATCATGCTAGCACCGTCAAATAGGCATCAATGTGTCCCATTTCATCCTTCACAGACATTGGTCTCCCTCCAGGACCATGCAAATCATGCTAGCACCGTCTAATAGGCATCAATGTGTCCCATGCCATCCTTCACAGACATTGGTCTCCCTCCTGGACCATGCACATCATGCTAGCACCGTCTAATAGGCAACAAAGTGTCCCATTTGTCCTTCACAGACATTGGTCTCCCTCCTGCATCATGCAACCACCGTCTCATAGGCAGCAACGTATCTCATTTCATCCTTCACAGACATTGGTCTTCCTCCTGGACCATGGTAGCAAGCTCCTGACCTCACAAGGGGCTCTAGCTAAGCGTCACATTGAGTGGTTCTCCCAAGCTTCATATGACATTCATGCTGGACGCACACAGGTAAATATTACGATACAGTGTTTTCACCCAAGCTTCAGATGAAATTTATGCAGGATACACACAGGTAAATATTACGATACATTGTTTTGCCATCCGTTTTTGGCGGAGCCCTCTCTTCAAGGGGGCTGGAGCCCCCATGTTTACCCATTGGCCGGCCCCCCTGAGGGGTCAGACTTATGCAATACTTATGCGAAACCGTGCTGTTAAACAAATCTTCACATCTTCAAATTTTCCCAAGAAAGCCGGTCAAATCAGCCAGGTAAACTAACATCCACGCAACCCGTGTTCGATTTCCGTCGGGGGCGGATTACCTCGTAGCCCCCTTTTTCGCGTACGGATCTCAGGGTTGCAGATTGTGGACGCGGCGTTTTCATTTTTCGTTTCCCTCCTTTCCTGTGGACTCAATCTAGGGACCTGGAGCATGCCTACGATTTCCTCTTGGGAAATTCGCATCTCCGTGCCTCTCGCAGCTCATTGCATCAGCGCAGTGTGCTTGACAAGAAAATCTGCTGTTTCGTAATAGTTCCTGCAGGTTGCCCAGTAGCAACTGTAGCCTCAGGAGTTGCTGCACCTGCCTCCATGGAACTTCGGGGAGTCAGTGACCTATTAGGTTCATTAGCCTCACAGGCCACAAAGTTGAATAATAATGCTATGTCATGCTATATTAATTCTTGACCCCTTAAGTATTAAATTGTTCGGATAAGTAAGCAACTGCTTGTGTATCTTTCACCAAGGAGGCTGCCACTGCTGCTTGACGAACATTGCATCACCCCCTGGGCCGACCTCCATGGGACCCGACAGGGCCCCCTACTATTTGTCCGTCTGACCGACCATCCATCTATCCATCAGACCGCGATGAAGCCTGACACGTCAGCCAACGGTCTCGTAACTAACTCGCTTCCGCTGCCACCTGTCGCTCCATCGCGATCACTCTTCGCCATTCTTTAGCGTCGCAGGCGACGCTGCAAATAACTTGTTGACATGTTTTGCATCTTCCATGGTTAATGGTCCACCAGATTGAAAGTTTCAATCAGTGGGCTTGGCCAAACCCAACATGCTCTATGCTTTTGCTTGCTCACTCTCTGCAGGTATCCCTACCCCCCCCCCTTCAAACTAAAATATGAACAGACAGACAGACAGACAGACAGACAGACAGACAGACAGACAGACAGACAGACAGACAGGTAGATAGGTAGAAAGACAGATGGACAGACAGATGAATGGACGGATGAACGGATGGATGGGCAGACGGACAAGCAGACAGACGGACGGACGGACGGATGGAGGCAGGCAGGCAGACAGACCAACCAACGTATTCTCTTGATCATTCTACAGGTTGTGAGTGAGCCCAAAGCTGGTGTTGCCAAAGGAGCTCGCCACCTGGGGGATTTCAGTTCCATCAGGTGAGAATGAATAAGTCAACGTGTACTAGTCAGACTGGACATGTAGCATGATGGTATGTATGCAGCATGGATGATAAGTAGTATATTCTGCTAGGTACCATCCTAGCTACAGGTGATAGTGATACGTAATAAGATTTTGATTGATGCTTGGTTTGAGTTATATCGAAGGTTGCGGACAAGTTCATGTAAAGTACGCAACCGTATCTAAGTCGAGACCAACAGGACACATATGGTGCGCTCATACAATAAAACCAAGAAGTTGAAAGAAGAAGGCAACCGCTTTTATGAAAAAAAATCGTTTGCCCTCTTCTTATAAGCATCAGGAGAGAGCTAAAATGTATGCATTGCTTTTAGCCTTGTGATTAGAAGATGCTGTTTTTAACACTGTTTTGAAGCCAAATTTGATGATGATGATGATGATGATGTTGATCATGATCATGATGATGATTACATTTTCCTGGTGCCCTACTGGACTCCAAATGTGCCCTCAGCTTGACGGAGTCAATGGGGACTTATTAATTTGGAGTTGGGAATATGTTGGAGGAGATGTGATCCATGCTTGACGGCATGATTGAAGCTGGAATTCTGCCTGATTCTTTTGGCAAGTAGTGTGGTGGTGACAGTGTGGGTTGGATGGTTTTTTCTATTTGTGTGCGGATTGTGGGATCGTTACTGCCCTCAATGTAGCAGAGACTCCACTGTTACACCGGTTACACCGGATGCGGTCTCACTCATGTCTCAGGGGTTTGGCGTTAACCGAGGCCTTCGGCCCATGCCACCTGCGCATGAACATCACTGCGCAGCATGGCTGGTCACCTCGGGGCATAAGGGCGGTCAGGCTGGTTGGACTTGTGAATGAAGTGTGTGTGAATAGATGTGGGTTTGTGGAGTTGGAAACGGGGATGAAGACGACGTCATATCAGTTGCAGATTACAAAATTAAGTTTTGAGTCACTAATTTATACCTGGATAATCCATACCCTAAGTATTGAATCACTACACATAGCTGGATAATCCATACCCTAAGTGTTGAATCACTGCACATAGCTGGATAATCCATACCCTAAGTGTTGAATCACTACACATAGCTGGATAATCCATACCCTAAGTGTTGAATCACTGCACATAGCTGGACAATCCATACCCTAAGTGTTGAATCACTGCACATAGCTGGATAATCCATACCCTAAGTGTTGAATCACTACACATACCTGGATAATCCATACCCTAAGTGTTGAATCACTGCACATAGCTGGATAATCCATACCCTAAGTGTTGAATCACTGCACATAGCTGGATAATCCATACCCTAAGTGTTGAATCACTGCACATAGCTGGATAATCCATACCCTAAGTGTTGAATCACTGCACATAGCTGGATAATCCATACCCTTAGTGTTGAATCACTGCACATAGCTGGATAATCCATACCCTAAGTGTTGAATCACAAATCCATAGCTGGATACCCAATATTTTATTTGTTTGCAGGATGACAGTGATGTCCATGTATGGAAAGGAAGAAGGGGTTTTTTCACGATCAAAGGTACATGCCGCGCAGCTGTGCATGAGTCAGGTCACAGCAGCCTCCAAGTCGGGCAGTAGTGTCCCCAGCTACAAGGGTTACTCTCCAGCCCCCACGTTTTCCCCCAACAGAAACTTCAGTGAGCCTGCAACCTCACAGGTGGGTGGATAAATAAATAAAATAATAATGATAATACATATAATATAGGGGATGCCGAAATTAGCTAACCCTGTTTTGTCAATAATATACTAAGGACGAAGAATTCGAATTCCGAACCCCACTCTGCCCAGTTTCGAAAGTTAGTGCGCGAAGGCTGTTGAGTATCTATAGGGAAATCTTCTTGGTGCTCGTGCGAGCGGTTGGGGGTCACGGAACCGTTGACATGTGGAGTGCTGCCAGGTGAGTATTTCGGGGCAGTGGCGAGTAGTTGCATGCCATAGTCCTTGAATGCTGGAGCAATGCTAGGTGTTGCATGTTACATGAGTGTAGGGCTCGTGGCCTACCGCCCCATGACATGCCACACTAGAGCCTAGGGGGTTCTCCAAGTGTATGAGATGTTCATGGGTGTGTGTGTTTTGGGGTGGGGGTGGTAATTCATGCATACTACATGGCTTGGCATATGTCTTGAAATGTTTTCATGCCCAGCTAGCACTAACCATGCCACCTGTCGACCATGTCAATTAAGGCTAGCGTCCATGGGTTCCATGGGGTGGGTTCCTATTTTTGTCTTGTTTTTATGTGTTCCGACATTGTTTTTGCAATTGAGTCATCAGAATGGGAGAGGAGCTTTCTTGATTTTGATTGGTTGGGGGTCAGACATGTGCACATGGCACAAGGACATGCATTGCACCCATGCATAGTGTTATGTTCCACATAAAAAATAAATGTGAAAAATCATTGTAAGGGGTAAGTTAATGTTGGGACCCCTAATATAATATGATATAATATAGTATAGTATAGTATAGTATAGTATAGTATAGTATAGTATAGTATAGTATAGTATAGTATAGTATATGGGATTGGTTCTCAGCAACAAAGCCACAGAAGACCCCCCCTCCCCCCCCATCGTGCCCCCCCCCATCGTGACTCTTCCTCCCCCCCCATCGTGACCCCCCCTCCCCCCCCATCGTGACCCCCCCCACCCCCCCCACCCACTCCTCCAAGGTGGGCGGCTACTTCGCACCCTCTCCTCCACCGGGGTCTTATGGAAGCAAGGTAGCTTTCAGGCCACACACAAAATATGCGGCTCATGCTGAGGAACCAGGACAAGAGGAACATGCTGCTGCTGATGATTCCGGTGATGATTTGTTGAGGGTATGTCCGTAGGTGTATCTAATTGTATAATGTACTACCTATGTGTAAAGTCAATCTATAACAAGTTTCGATCTCTGGGCTGTATGGTATAGTATTATCCAGTCAATGATCAGACGGGTCTGAGGTTTGAGCCCTGGCCTGTTTCACCAAATCTCAGATTTGTCGCCTTTGAAGAGGTAGAGAACTTCCTTCCGTGCTGTAGCGCAGGAGTCCAAGCTCAGGCGCAAAGGGTCTGCGAAACCAAATGAACCCAACATGGTAGCTATTCTCCAGTATGCACACATGCATGCCAACGGGAGGCTTCCCTCAATCTCACGCCTGTGGCATGGCAAACTAATTTTCAATTTTCACTGGAGTCAATCTATCTCCCCATGAAATTTGAGGTGAATAGGGTATCTGTGTTGTTACTGTCCAGGGGTCGGCCTAATTGTCCAGGAATATCAGGAGGGGCTAAAAGGAACAAGATCTATGCAGCGTCGCAAGCGGCGCTAAACAATGGCGGCGAGTGTTCGTAACGGAGCGACATTCAAAGGTGGCCACATTCAAAGGTGGCCACATTCAAAGCAATCTTTGTTGAACTATATTCTTATATGTTCATATAAATTAGATTTTATTGAATTCAAAGCAATCTTCGTTGATCTGTTTTCTTATATTTTATTGTGTCACAGTGAGTAAGTGCCGAAGCCCCCAATTTACCAAATTCGCTACGTGATATGCTTTATTTGAATTTGGCCAGAGAATGGTTCAGGTCACGTTCAACTATTTGAATGTGGCCAGAGAATGGTTCAGGTCACGTTCAACTATTTGAATGTGGCCAGAGAATGGTTCAGGTCACGTTCAACTATTTGAATGTGGCCAGAGAATGGTTCAGGTCACGTTCAACTATTTGAATGTGGCCAGAGAATGGTTCAGGTCACGTTCAACTATTTGAATGTGGCCAGAGAATGGTTCAGGTCACGTTCAACTATTTGAATGTGGCCAGAGAATGGTTCAGGTCACGTTCAACTATTTGAATGTGGCCAGAGAATGGTTCAGGTCGCGTTCAACTATTTGAATTTGGCCAGAGAATGGTTCAGGTCACGTTCAACTATTTGAATGTGGCCAGAGAATGGTTCAGGTCACGTTCAACTATTTGAATGTGGCCAGAGAATGGTTCAGCTCGCGTTCAAATATTTGAATGTGGCCAGAGAATGGTTCAGGTCACGTTCAACTATTTGAATGTGGCCAGAGAATGGTTCAGGTCACGTTCAACTATTTGAATTCGGCCAGGGAATGGTTCAGGTCACGTTCAACTATTTGAATGTGGCCAGAGAATGGTTCAGGTCACGTTCAACTATTTGAATGTGACCAGAGAATGGTTCAGGTCGCGTTCAAATATTTGAATGTGGCCAGAGAATGGTTCAGGTCGCGTTCAAATATTTGAATGTGGCCAGATAATGGTTCACGTTGAGTTCAAATATATCATATGTAGCAACGCTTGATGATTTGACTGAGGTCATCACTATATTTTGATCCATCTTACAACATCAACTTTAAATGTTGTAAGGACTTGTTTAGCTGTTGCTTCTGTCAACTGCACAACTGCATTACATTACTGTCGCAGCTGTTTCCTGCAGATGGCTGTCAATCTCTATTTCAATGCAGCTCTTGATTCCTTGATATGTTTTTTTTCTACAAGAAGGTTTTCTACCTTCAAGGGAGGGTCTCCATGCGCTAGCCCTAGACTCAAGGGAGGGTCTCCATGCGCTAGCCCTAGACTCAAGGGAGGGTCTCCATGCGCTAGCCTTAGACTCAAGGGAGGGTCTCGATGCTCTAGCCCTAGACTCAAGGGAGGGTCTCCATGCGCTAGCCCTAGACTCAAGGGAGGGTCTCCATGCGCTAGCCCTAGACTCAAGGGAGGGTCTCCATGCGCTAGCCCTAGACTCAAGGATGAGATGCGATCGGCGGAGTCACTCCTACATAACGAGGGAGTATGTACCTGTAAATATGAGTTACGCTGCACAGCTCCTGATTACTTGATATGAGTTGTAGCGCTCTTTCTTTTTTAGCTATGCGTCGCAAATTGAACGACGTGGTGAGTGCGTTGCACTGCCCTCCAACCCCCCTGGGGCTCCAAGCTTTGTGCTACGCCTTACAGAGTGCTACACAACAATCCTGAAATCAGGCTTGTGTCACAACTTTTACTACACAACTGGACCTACAGAAAGCTGAAGGAAAAAACTGTGTTACAATGATTCCCATTGCACAGCTTCAGAGTGACCTCCAGTTTGCATCACTATCACTGTCACTATCACTTGCACCTCACTGTGCTTCACTCTCAATGTACAGCCACAGGAAACAATAAATTGCCAAACTGAGCTAGCAATGATGGATATTGATTATTCAGGCGCTGTTGAACAACCTTTCACGACAAGTCCCTTTAGCCTATTTGGCCTACCCCTGGACAGTAACATACACACACATACATACATGCAGGTTGCGTCTGGTGCTGCTAAGTTTGCTTCACGCTTGGATGCTCACTGTGAGAGCGAGGTGGGTTCTTTAATGCGAAGCATCAGTCGGAGCGCGACAGCGGCCAAGTCAGGCATGGCTAGAAGCCTTACCTCTACCAATCAGTATGGAAGTATGGAAGATGCTGCATCAAGAGCTATAGCTTGCTTGGAGACCAGGTGCGCTTCCAAAAAAGGTAATGATAACGCCTGGTGGGGCGTGGTGTTAAGGGAGCCCGTCGTACGCGGGTAGGGAGTGGTATTCTACCTCAACTGGACAAGCTACCATCGCGGTTGACAACGACCTGCAACGCAAAGAGCTACCGAAGGGGGAATCGAACCCCTGACTCTTCATCCTCAAAGTGATTTGGTCTACCACTAGACCAATGTATATCACTGAAAGGGGCTTCCACTACTACAACCACTACTCACCTCTCCAAGCTTCTCACTACAGTCTCATTACCTCGCTACCTTGCTCAGCTCACATTATTGCACGAGGACTCAGAAGGGGATGCAACGTGTCAAATTGAGCTTCATTGTTGGTTGCGATCCCCGATCAACGAATGGCTCAATGGCAGAGCTCCTTGAACAACGTAGGTGCCGGGTTCGAATTCCCACGGGTGTGCTTAAGTGTTTGCGGTCGCTGTCAACCGCCATGGTAGCTTTGTCCAGGTAAAGTAGCAGCCCGTTCCCTATCGCAGGAAGACAGGGCTCTCTTAAAACCACGCCCCACCAGGCATTATCATTACTTGTTGGTTGCTAACAACAAGTGGTTCGTGGCAACAGCACTAACAGTATCTTCTACATTATCTGTTATATTTCTCTCCTTACCATGATCCTGGCAAAATATTCAGCAGTCTAGTGAGCCAGCCATGTTGCTTCATGACTTCCTTGTACACAATGCACCACTGCGTTCCACCCCAGTTGTGTCTATTCTTGGTATGCATTCTGAAATTGTTTTCCACACTTGTGGGTCGCAGTTCTACAAAGGTTGGTCGTGCGGTAACGCCCATGCCGTGGACAGAATTCTCGTCGAATCAAGCAGATAGCACAAACTCCGCCCCGCTGCATCCAAGAGTCATCCAGCAAGCTTCAAGAAGGAGCCTCCTTAACTTCCAAGAGCAAAAT
Organism: Chlamydomonas sp. ICE-L; assembly: GCA_013435795.1. Lineage (NCBI taxonomy): Eukaryota > Viridiplantae > Chlorophyta > Chlorophyceae > Chlamydomonadales > Chlamydomonadaceae > Chlamydomonas > Chlamydomonas sp. ICE-L. Next base: position 13,572,390 of record JACBWV010000610.1, on the reverse strand, counting down.
GATGGCAAATCCCTGGTGCTGCATCCAGGGGCCTTGAGGCAGAAGTCAAGGAAGGGATTGGTAGACTTTCATCTGCACGATGATGACAGCAAGTCTGCCCCGCTGCATCCCGGGGTCGCAAAGCAAACAACAAGGAGGGGATCTGTTGACTTTCATCTGCAAGATGACAGCGTGTCCGCCCCACTGCAGCAAGGGGTCGCGAAGCAAGCATCAAGAAGGGGATCTCTAGACTCTCATCTGCACGATGATGACAGCGTGTCCGCCCCGCTGCATCCAGGGGTCGCAAAGCAGGCATCAACGAGGGGATCTGTTGACTTTCATCTGCGAGATGACAGCGTGTCCGCCCCACTGCAGCCAGGGGTCGCGAAGCAAGCATCAAGAAGGGGATCTGTTGACTTTCATCTGCGAGATGACAGCATGTCCGCCCCGCTGCATCCAGGGGTTGCAAAGCAAACATCAAGGAGGGGATCTCTTGACTTACATCTGCAGGGGTCTCCTAAGCTATATAAGCTTTCGGTCGATGTGAGTTCATCGGTCCTCTGCTCAAAGGGCTCAGGAGATACCGCTCATTCATGTAGCCCTCTATCGACAGGCAATCCATCATCAGGAAGCCCCAAACCTCATCCGCCTCCTGCCTCGAGTTCCAGTTTTCATGCACGGGCACATAACAGCATGAGACGCCACTCCTTGAATCAGCCTGAGCCAGATGATTCTCCTCTCTTGGACTCCACTCCGGAGGAGCTTTGTCACCTGATGGCTGCTTTAGATTGCGGGGGGACAGCACCTCAAAACCTGGCAGCAGCAGCAGCACCCTGGCATCGTGGGCTGGTGGATCTGCCTGCCATAAATGCTTTCACCGCAGTCCAGGCTGGAGGGCCTAAGGGCATAAAAAGCTTTTTGGATTCAAGTGGTATGCAATCAGCCCATAAACAGGCGGGTGGCATTGCCTTATGGAGTTCGATGGATAGCTACTCTCGAGGTGCCCTGGAGGGTGCTGTGGTCCTAGTAGAGCACCAATCGGGGTCATCCTCCAATGGGAGCTACATAGGAGGCCCAAACTCACAAGCTGCTGCAGATGGTGGAGGGCGGCCCTGCAGGATCTCAATAGGTTCTTCTGAGCTTGGAGGACGCTCGCGAAGGAATTCAATCGGTTCACTCGGTTCTTCTGAGGTTGGAGGACCCTCCCGAAAGGGCTCAGTTAGCCATGATCTTGGACTGTCCCATAGGAGCTCAATAAATACAGCCAGTGAGAGTGGTGGATCTGGATCGCCCCTGCCATCCATCGCAGCACACATGTCAAAGCCTACTGCTCCTCTGAAGGAGGGAAGCCATTACGGTCGGAGAGTTGGAGTTGTGGATCAAGGGGGTGGAGCTTCAGTTCCTAGCAACACAGATGTCTCACAAGAAGTCCAACTCAGGTGGGTGTTACCCGTTTTTTTTTTTTTTTCGACGCATCGCGTCGCAAATTGAGCAACTCATTGCGACCCCAGTGCGACACGCTGGCAACCAAACCCCCCAGGAGTCCACGCTTCTCGCTCAGCCCTATACCATGCTACGCTACAATCCTGAAATCAGGCCCCAACTTTTGCCACTGAACTGGACCGACAAAAAGCTAAAAGAAACAGTAGGTGTTACTGGGAGTGCGATTACAACTCTGCGCACATTTAACATCTTGTTATTTTTGCTATCAATGCTCACAGTATAACATATTTCACCTGTTATTTTGCAGTTTTTTTTACTTTCTGTTTCAGATAGGACAAGTTGGGAAACAAAAGGTGCAACGCAAGCCTGATTCCAGCATGGTTTATCACCTGGTATTCACTTTTTCTGTTGACTACCAAGCACTCAGCTATTTGCCGTGGATTGTGACTCATTCCTACCCTGAGGTACACTCACCTGCACTTCACTCAACTGCACTACACTCACCTGCACTACACTCACCTGCACTACACTCACCTGCACTACACTCACCTGCACTACACTCTCCTGAACTACATTCACCTGCACTACACGCACCTGTACTACACTCACCTGCACTACACTCACCTGCACTACACTCACCTGCACTACACTCACCTGCACTACACTCACCTGCACTACACTCACCTGCAAAAAGGTGACGTGGAGAGCGGTCTCCTACCTCAACTAAACAAGCTACCATCGCGGTTGACGATGACCTGCATCGCCAAAGCGACCGTAGGGGGAGTCGAACCCCCGACTCTTCTTCCTCAAGCAATCTGGTCTACCACTAGACCATCGTATATCACTGACAGGGGCAACTCACCTGCACTACACTCACCTGCACTACACTCACCTGCACTACACTCACCTGCACTACACTCACCTGCACTACACTCTCCTGAACTACATTCACCTGCACTACACGCACCTGCACTACACTCACCTGCACTACACTCACCTGCACTACACTCACCTGCACTACACTCACCTGCACTACACTCACCTGCACTACAATCACCTGCACTACACTCACCTGCACTACACTCACCTGCACTACACTCACCTGCACTACACTAACCTGCACTACACTCACCTGCACTACACTCACCTGCACTACACTCACCTGCACTACACTCACCTGCACTACACTCACCTGCACTACACTCACCTGCAAAAAGGTGACGTGGAGAGCGGTCTCCTACCTCAACTAAACAAGCTACCATCGCGGTTGACGATGACCTGCATCGCCAAAGCGACCGTAGGGGGAGTAGAACCCCCGACTCTTCTTCCTCAAGCAATCTGGTCTACCACTAGACCACCGTATATCACTGACAGGGGCAACTCACCTGCACTACACTCACCTGCACTACACTCACCTGCACTACACTCACCTGCACTACACTCTCCTGAACTACATTCACCTGCACTACACTCACCTGCACTACACTCACCTGCACTACACTCACCTGCACTACACTCACCTGCACTACACTCACCTGCACTACACTCACCTGCACTACACTCACCTGCACTACACTCACCTGCACTACACTCACCTGCACTACACTCACCTGCACTACACTCTCCTGCACTACACTCACCTGCACTACACTCACCTGCACTACACTCACCTGCACTACACTCTCCTGCACTACACTCTCCTGCACTACACTCTCCTGCACTACACTAACCTGAACTACACTCACCTGCACTACACTCACCTGCACTACACTCACCTGCACTACACTCACCTGCACTACACTCACCTGCACTACACTCACCTGCACTACACTCACCTGCACTACACTCACCTGCACTACACTCACCTGCACTACACTCACCTGCACTACACTCACCTGCACTACACTCTCCTGCACTACACTCACCTGCACTACACTCACCTGCACTACACTCTCCTGCACTACACTCACCTGCACTACACTCACCTGCACTACACTCACCTGCACTACACGCACCTGCATCACACAGGTCCAAGTCTTTCACCTTTCGAAAATTGTCAAGGATGTTTTCTACTCAAAAGCTGTCCTAGGCACTCTCCAGGCTTCCGAGAGTATCACTGCTGCTTGCCGCTGTTTCTTTTGGGGGCTTCTCATGTTAGCTTCCAGCCAGCTCCATGAGCCAGCCACTGTTTCTTTTGGGGGCTACTCATGTTAGCTTCCAGCCAGCTCCATGAGCCAGCCACTGTTTCTTTTGGGGGCTACTCATGTTAGCTTCCAGCCAGCTCCATGAGCCAGCCACTGTTTCTTTTGGGGGCTACTCATGTTAGCTTCCAGCCAGCTCCATGAGCCAGCCACTGGTTCAAGACCACAGCTGAACAGCTTTCAGACGCATTAGCTAGCTTCAGATTTGGCCAAAGGACAGGGAAAGGGAGCTGCCGAGAAGCTGCTACGAATAGCTCAAAAACCAACAGTGCTGCCTTCCATCCTGAACGTTGTATGTATGTATGTATGTATGTATATGGACTAGTCCATTGCCTGTGTGGCCAATGGTCACCCCACACACTCCCAGGTCCATTGTCCTGCTCAGGGTTCCAGAAGGGGTCAGGCCCTTGTATGCGCCCCCCCCCCCCCACACACACACACACACACACACACACACACACACACACACACACCCCACACACACACTCTCCCTTCACATGCACTCAGTCAAAATATTCCCCCATTTGCAACTGAAATATATAAAGCATGCCCCCTTCTCTTCCGTACTCTATACCCCCCCCCCCCCCCCCCCCCCTCAAACCCCTCCCCCCAGGACCTGCACGATCCCCTGCCTTCACCTAAATATACCTGCCCCCCATCCCCAGTGCCGCACCCTCTCTCTCTCTCCCCCCCTGAACCCCCCTGCCCCACACACCTCCCAGCCATCTCCCCGTGCGACCCTCCCTTCCTCCCCCCCGCACCCACATACACCTCTCTCCCTTCCTCTTCCCCTTCACTTAAGCTGTGGCCCCCCACCCCTACCACACATACCATTCCAACCCACCCCTAGCCAGACCAACAGTATCCCTTACTTTTTCTGACCTCTCCCTGCCCCTATCCCCCCCCATCCACACACACTCCCCCCCCCCCCCCCCCCCCCCCCGAACCATCGAATCGTGCGCACACTTACCTCCATTATCCCTACCTCGTACACTGCACTCCAGCTGTGGGCTGTGATCGTGCAGAAATTGCAGGCTGTGTATTGAACCATCAAAAAAATGCGAACGCTCTGATTCCGATCACGCCAAGAGCACCGGTTCTACACGATTGCTAAGCTACAAACGTGCAGCTTCTTCTAGTGCATTGGCCCAGTTTGGAAAACTTCGCCTTACATCTGGTCAACCACGCTAATGCTAAATTCGCAGGGCCTTGTTAACAGCCCCGCGCCGTAGTGGGTCAGCAGCAACGGCAAGAAGTTGACGCTTGCTTATCTCGTTCATTTCCTCAACGCTCAGGTGCGGTCGCCTTGCACGACGGCTCGCAGTGTTAGCGGCTCTTCTGGCATCTAATATCGCTGTTTGGTGCTGCATGAAGGCCTCGAGAAGCAATAGGTTGTACACTTACAGTCCGAGCGCCATCTAAGCGTCTGTTGAAGGCGAAGGCGACCAAAGAGTTATTAAATTCTAGCAGGCATGATGCGGGACCCTGTTTTGGATCGCGAATCGCAGGGTAGGGTAGGGTATCACAGGACAGAGCGGACAGGGCGGAAAGGGCGATGGCGCGTAGGTGTAATCTTGATGCGGAGGAGTGGAAGTTGCATGCTGAAAACTCAACTGGGAATTTGATTTTTACGCACTCGAAGTCGGCTAAGTCAAGATACGCTATTAGTAACCCGCTAATTCAGCCGATAGCCAGGGTGGGGAGTTGGGTGATACGCTATTAGTAACCCGCTAATTTAGCCGATAGCCAGCTAGCATCGGCATAATTTTAGCCAATAGCCAGCTCACGGGAATCCATGTATGTCTACATATACATAGATGTTACAGTCCAGGGGTAAGCCAAATGGACTTGCCCAGCCGTGATCGGAAGGGCTTGAAAAGAAAAAGCATTGATGAACTGAACCCCAAACAATTGTTTTCCCTAAGGGGGCCCTGAGTTCGTGCTACAGTGATCATTTAATTCTACAATATCCTGAACGGAGAAGCCAGAGTATTGTTTATAGGTAACGGCTGCATGATATCGTATGATATCATGTCATCATATCAGTCAGTCTGACTAGTCCAAAGTTACTATTAAAATACAATATCATATGATGCAATTTGTTTGCTTTCATATGATATCATACTCAACTTTGGCCAAAATCATACGATTTGCCGATCCCTAATTATTTCACGGTCACTGTCCCATACTCCTGGAGCATGTGAGACATGGAATTCAGGCAGACAACTCCCCTATTGCTTGACCACCATACTACTTACACCTGCCCTGAAAAGGACAGCCGCTCCAAAGCTTGTTGCCTGCATGACCCAATATACAGTATATTCTGGGCTGCATGTAAATATTATGAGACTTCATGCGGGAGTATACAAAAAAGGGTGGGGGGGCCACCTATCCCTAAAAAACCTGACCCCCAGCCCCCTTAATAGAAATACCCATTTTTTGAATAACTTAGATATGGATTCTGGGGGGTTACAATATGGCGCACACAATGGCATCCACGGAATTCCCATGCAGGGATTGTGTGATAGTCAAAATTCAGTTTTGCACCCCCCTTTGGGTTTGTGTTTCCCAAGTACCGCAGTCACCCTTAGCCTTGCAGGGGTTGGTCAGAAGGGACAGTTTTATCAGCATCGTCCAGCTATACATCCCCTTGGGGATAGTCCCACCCAACTCGGCCGCAATGTTGAATGGGCTTTGGCCGAAGGCCAGTTCAGGTTTCGTCGCAGGGTGGTGGGTCGGGGGTCGGGGGGGGGGCTGGTGGGTCGAGGGTGTGTGTGGGGGGGGGGTCAAGGGGGGGGGGGGGGGGGGGGGGGTAAGGGTGGTGTGTGTGTGGGGGGTGGGGGGGGGGGGGGGGGGGGGAGTTGGGGCCATACCACCCATACTCACCCATTCATCCAACCACCCACCCACTCACCCACCCATTCACTCACCCACCCAAGGGGTAGATGCATATTGCACGAGGTCTAAAGTGGTGCCAATGAACTGCCCTTGCCAAGGCCTACTCATGGGTGGTATCAGAATGTCATTTGGAGGCCTGAGTAAAAATTTAGAAAAACAATTGAGGAGGGCTGACCCCCCCCCCCCCCCCCCCCCCCCCCCCCCTAAATGAGGTGCTCAGAATGACCTGAAAATGTCTCAAAATATCGCATTGATACATGCCATTACAGCCCCATTATCTGAAAATATCGATCGGGAGAAGTAAATAATTGGAGGCCTTGACACCTCCAGCTTCATGTGTCAATTATTGACGCACATCAGGGGTTGTACTCATTTTAGGGTGTGCTGGTTGGCACTACAAGAGTGGCAGTATGCTGGATGAGCCTGGTATCTGCACTGGGAGGAAGGGGGGGGGGGGGGGGGGGCTGTCTCTTGAGTTAGGATGGCGATGTCCAGATGTTCGCTTGGTGGCTGGGTCAAAGAGGAGAGGAGGACAGGTTACTACTGCGCGCTAGCGCGCTAGGTTTTGGTGCCCGTCTGCGCGATTGGCGCAAATTTTTAATCCCCCTCTGGGAGCAGCGCGCAGATTTCCGTTTTCGGTTTAGCCAAAAGCGCAGCCCAAAAGGAGGCAGTTGCGTCAAAAGCGCAACCCAAAATGACAAAATGTAGTACCCTGGGGGGGGACAAGGTTGATTCAAAGCAAAAAAAATGAAAATGGATATTGTTACGCCTTACCACAGGGCGTGAGGTTGAAGGGACCTTCCCGTTTGCTTGCACTGGGGAATGGTTACTGTAGGTTTTGCTTTCGCAGACAGCTACTGCACGTGATCTCCACCTAGCGCGCGACAGCACAGAGGGAAGGAGTCAAAGCCAAAAAGTTACTGGATTTGTTTTTGCGACGCGTCGCCATTCTGTTGCTGTATGGCAACGCATGGGTCCGGTTAAACTAGTCAGAAATGCCCCCCGAACCCCCCAGGCTCCGAGCTTCATGCTCCGTGGGGGTTGGGGGGGCGGTGCGTCACACTGGGGTCGCACAGTCGCTCAATTTGCAAAAAACAAAAAAATGGCACATAGTCAATCAGGCATGAGTTCTCCAAGGGCCTCAAAAGGTCCTGGGAGTTCATGCTTCAGGCTCCCGTAGTCAATTTGTGTTGAAGTTGTACAAGGACTGGGGGTGCTCAAAAATAACCAGCCACGTGAGCATAAGTAACTAGCATAAGTAAACCACTATTTTATGGGCTTGGACTGCTCCCATCTCCTAGTCACTTATACCCCAGGGTAGCTTCCAGGTCTGGATGGGGGAACTCTATATCTAGCTTGGGTGGTTGGGTGCTGGCATGAATGTGAATGGGCTATAGCTGTGTAAACTAGGAGCTGGAGCTGGAGCTGGAGCTGTGTAAACTAGGGGCAGTGTTAGTTTTTAGTGTTAACAGATTTTAAATCTGGGGGAAATACAGGATCTGTTTTGTTTTTCTTGGCCACTGTTTTTTCATGTTAGGTGGGGCTAGCTTGTTCTCTCGTGTGTTGCTCACTTGTGCCTTACCACTTCCTGTTTGGTGGTGTCATTTTGTGTGACTAGTCACCAAGTGTGTGTGTGTGAGAGGGGGTAGGTGCTATAAAATCTGCAGGGCCTACCTCTTCAAATTTGTGGACCTCGGACCATAAAGGCCTTCCATACCAACATACTTTGGAACTGAAGGGGTGGGTAAAACGAGCCTTGCAGAAGTATGCAAAAATAATGTTTGGATAATAACTTTTATGCCACATGGAAACGGCGGAAAAGTTGAAGGGCCCCCCTAGCTAAAAGCAGGCATACATGTGCGTTCAACCAAATCCCTACAAACCCAGCACATGAGCCATAGACAAGTATCATGGCATAGTATGCTTATTTAATCAATATTCTAGGGTTGTGAAATACAACAATAGGTGCCTTATTATTCTGTGGGAGATACCAACCCTGAACCAAACGAACATTCATAGGTCGACATTGGCCTTTGGCTTTTTGTATGACCTACACTGCTGTGTCATCATCTCACACAAAGCCACTCGTAAATTGTGTCCACTTCGTAGAAATGTGTTTGCAACCACCAAGAATGTAGGTTGCCTCATCTTGACAGGAGTGACGGGTGGGTGTTTGGGGGTGTGGGTTTGTGTTGGTGTGTGTGTGTGGGGGGGGGGGGGGGGGGGCGTGTATGTGTGTGCGGGGGTGGGTGGGTGGGGGCTCATGTTGGATTCTCCATCGAGAGCAGTCTAGGACAAACCACATGGTATTGCTGGATTCCCCATTTTCACTGCGGTATACCGCAGCCCAAAACTTCCACCGTCGGTTAGCCCACAACTTTCTGTTAAGTCCCTTGCGGTATGCACTGACCAGTTATTAGAGAGAGTTGTGGTAAAACCGACAGGAATCCGATGCCTTTATCCGATTCTGCGGTATCTGTCTAATCTGAGTAGCTGTGTAGCTGACAGGCTGACTCCAGGGCCCAACTCCTTCCCTTGAAGGGAGATGAAGTTCATCTTCCTTGACCTTCCCAACACCTTCCCTTCAAGGGAGATGCAATTCATCTTCTCCCTCCTTAATTTGAACCGAGCGTTTACAACCTCGGATGTGTAACTGTGGCCTTAATTCAACAGGGAAATTTGACATGAAATCCTTGGCATTTAGTAGCCTGTCCTACAAGCAGGCTACTAGCTTATTAGCTCTGTTTCTTAGGTGACTGGAGACTAAAGACGCAGAATCCATATACAATTTCAAGTAGTGCCTCTTATTTATATTTGAGGGTGGGGTGGGGGTGGGGGTCAGCCTTCCTCAGTTTTTTAGGCGTGGGGGAGTCATATTTCTTTCTCTCGACCAACTGCTAGACTTTTCCGATGTTGATTATGTCTAGGTGACCCAAGTGGCCAGCTATATTTGAATTGGGGTCGGTATTAGGAAGATGGGTTGTACAGTTTAGTGAAATGTCGATACGTTTAGGGTTGGAGGCTATACTTGTCAACCAGCAGAATATCCCACAGTGTGCTATTTCCCGCAGGTGTGCATGTTTATATACATGTTTATATACATAGCACAACTGAAGGGAGCCCATGCTGCGTCATGCACCAAACTTGGTCTCTAGGATTGGATTAGATTATTACATGGTTTCCAGCCAACTCTGGGCTGCTCCCCGTCTTCCAATGCCAACCCCCCCCATTATTATCACAGATACCATGTGCGGGAGATAAATAAGTGGATTACCGGTATATTGTTATCATCGGTCGGTAGAGAGGTTATTGAGATCTCCATCAGGAGCCGGAGGAAATGAACCAAAATTATTCTTCTTGATTACAGGAGCCCAATAGTTCGTACATATTGAGCAGTGAGTTTAGGTTGCTGAGATAAAGGTTCAGCATGCGTTGTAGTAAATCCTTATTCCAAACATTTGTGTATCACTTTTTTTGAAGGTCATACCAGTTTTGAATTCAGTTTGCTTTATCATAAATTTGAATTTGGAGAAATGGGGTATGATTACTATGGTACGCCCGAGTATAATATGGAAGTTTATATATATCCTCTCCTTCCTGTGTGAGAATCCTTTTCCCCTCCCCCCCCCCCCCCCCCCCCCACACACCCCCCTAAAGAAAATGTATTTCCAGAAATGGGGAATGGGAGAATATATACTCTCCTCCCTGGGTGAGTTACCTGTTCGCCACCCCCCCACAGAAAAAGCATTTACACAAATGGGGAATAGTGAGAAATTGTCGCTTCTGCGCCAAAGTTTATACCCAAATCTACGATCTTGTTTGTTCGTAACACTGCAGCATGGCAATGTACCGGTATCTTGTAAGAACAATTAGTACAGGTCCCTGTGGCCACTATTTCTTTGGCCTGGGATACCCCTCCCAGGGTGTTGTTCCCAACGAAAGCAATTGCACATCTCCCCCCCTCACACCCGCTCACACCCCTCTCCGTCGCTTCCGGAATCCCAGGTACTCCCCTACTCCCCCGCCCCCCCCCCCCCCCCCCCCCCCCCCCCCTCCCCCCCTCCTCCCTCCCTCCTCACCCCCCTCTCCCCACCCATGCGCGAGCCGACTGGTGGCAAAGCTCTCATTTCAGACTGCTGTAGCACTATCTCCACCCTTTTTTCTGGATTCTCCGTGGGCGCTGTTTTATATAAGGGGTCCCACTTCCTGGGGTAAAAAATCCTTTCAATACAAAAAGGGGACGCAGCAAAATTATCGCGCCCGGCAGCCCGGTACTGGTACAGGCCGGTGATGAAGGCTCGATGAGAAAAATGTCCTTCACTTGTACATATAAATGAATACACAAGTGCGCAGTTCGTACTGGTTGGCAGGTCGGCGATGGTCCACCAAGAGCACCTCGTGCCCCCGAGATGAGCGCAGCATCGCCCTACCTCGCCTTCTGTCTAAGATTGCTTGCTGTTGGCTCATACTGGGGATGAGGCGTCCACCACCGGCACTGTGTCCACCACCACCACCAGTACTAGGTCCTACCACCACCACTTCCACCACCACCCTGACCACTACCCCCCAGTACTGGCGAGTTTTGTACTGCCGCGGCGTGGCGTGGGTCTGACTGCGCTTCGCCCGCATTAGATCTGTAGGACTTCTTCAAACACTGAACGTTCGACGTGTTAACCGATCCTTACCATCAGTTGGGTACCACTCACCGTCCCCGGTCTCTGACACGCATTTTCAAACTCTCGACAACAAGCACACTCCCTGTGCGCGCGAGGCACAATGTCGAGCACTTCTTCGCAGCCTGCAGTTGAGGATGATGACTCTGACTTGGAGCCGCCCACACTCTCCTCCCCGGTTAGCGAGGTAGATCCAGAGGCTGCCGAGCAAGCTGTAAAGGCCAAAGATGAGGCGAACGCTAAGTTTAAAGGTGCTGATCGCTCCATCCTTGAGAAACGAACAGTGCAGGTGTTACGCATCTTATGCATGGCCTTTGAACACCCAGGAAGGGATTTCCTTTTCGAGCAAGTTGAGGCATATAACGAAGTTAGGAACAACCACCTCGTGATTCTGTTGTAGAACATACTTGAGCAAGATCAGGGATCTACAGAATGATGCAAATGATGGCATTAGCCCTGGGTCCCTGCTATTGAGACCATGTGCTTGTGGCCCTTCCCTTGCTCCCAAACCTTCTTTCCCCATCTACTTCTCATAACTTCATGTTCTCTACTGTATGCTATGCATGTTGTGTTGCCAAGTGCAATAATGCATACTATTCTGATGCCATGCATGCGGCTTAGAACATGATTTTGCCCACCTGGATCCTTTTTGATGGATCTGTGAAGTCGGTTGCCAACTACTCACCACCTGCCCCAATCTTGTGCCCCATTCAGAGAAGCATTATGGTGATGCCATCGAACTGTACTCCAAGGCTATTTCGCTTAACCCCAACTCAGCTGTCTATTTCAGCAACAGAGCGTTTGCATATATTAAAATGGAGCTGTACGGAGCGGCTCAGCAGGATGCTACAAGAGCCATTGAGCTGGACCCCAAATACATCAAGGTGGGGGACATCACCTGTTCACAACACTTTCTATTTCATGCGTGCATATGACAGGTCTGTGTGTGTGCAACATAGAACGGCAAGCTAGGCCATTGCATGGACACCCTACAATCACTGCTCTGTGGCATGCCACCACTGCCATTCCTGACAAGGTTGCTTGGGGCTCCACTGAGCGTAACAATATTGGATGCCGCTCACTCCTCATAGCTGGTACTGTTTTAAGTTGGTGATTAGTCCTGCTGCCTCGCCTGATCACCCAATCTCAAGTAGCTAATTATTAATACACCTGCGCAACTACCCTCACAGCAGACAAGGGGTGGCTCACTTTTCTTCCCTCGTGCCATTCCTGGTGATAGTACAGCAATCCGAGCCTTTTCTTGTGGCCATACAATGGCCTGTTTTGAACTTGAGTGTTCAGCGTGTGCCCTAACCTCGATCTCCTCTGCTCTTAGGCCAAAAGCATTGTATCCCACTATATCTCACTATGTTGTACATCCCAAGCTTTTTGCTACATTACCTATACCCGTATGTTCTAACCTCTGAACGTGCTCAACACAAGCCTCTCTCACCCCTAAGTGCTTTGGATTACCTTCAGGCTTACTATAGACGCGCTAATGCTGACTTCGCTTTGGGGAAGCCCAAGCTTGCCCTCAAGGACTTCAAAATGGTAGGTTCATCTGATGCGCTTCATGGTGAGAGCCGAGTGTTTCGATGCACACAGCAACATGTTCACTGCATATTCAACCGTCTCAACAGAAGAGACGTAATGCCCGCTTATTTTCACCATTCAGTCAACAAGGGTGTTGGGCGTTCTGAGATTTGCAGCTTTCAAATAGTGTTTCTTTCTATCCTAGAATGTTAATGCACTTGCTTTGATTACAAGTGCTGACCAAACTCCATGCCTGTACTAGCCACCATCTTTCACATCAACATAAATGTTTGGAAAGGTGGAAGACGACGTCTGTCTCAGCTTTACCTTGCATCCATTAAGGCAGATGAGTAGCTCGTGGACTTGAATTAACCGAACAAACGTCCTATTCATATTTGATGTCCATATCTCACCTTGATGTCCATATCTCACCAACAGGCGGCAAGACAAGCTCCCAACGATCCTGATTTGAAAAAGAAGCTAGCTGATTGCGAGAAGGAGGTGAAGCGAATTCGCTTTGAAGAAGCCCTGGCAACACCAGTGAGTTGTCTCAAAATGTGCAGCAGGGGTGTGGGACTTGCTTTGCTGGCTAAGTTATGCGCCCTCTATAGGGCACCATCTTCAGTTGTCTCTCTTTGTGTTTCAGTCATTCGGTATGTGACCTGCACACCCCTTTGCCAACCTGGCAACCCATAACTGGATAAGATATTGGTTTTTTATAATGAGGGGGGGGGAGGAAGGGGAGGGAGGGGAAATTTAATCGATGTGATTTGAAGCAGAAGCTAGCTGATTGCCAACAGCAGGTGAAGCGAATTCGAGTTGAAGAAGCCCTGGCAACACCAGTGAGTTGTCCCACCGTGTGCAGCAAGGGTTTGGGGCATGCATTGCTGGCTAAGTAATGATAACGCCTGGTGGGGCGTGGGATTAAGGGAGCCCTGTCTTGCGGCGGTAGAGAACGGACTGCTACTTTACCTGGACAGTGCTACCATAGCGGTTGACAGCAATTGATTGATGGCTAAGTAATGCCTCAATTGGGCACCATCTAACCTACGGCAGCCTGCAGCCTGCACCCTGTTCAGCTTGTTAAACAGGTCTTCAGGGTGTCCAACACCTGTTCAACAGCTGCATTGTTAACCAATGTACATAAACAGACGTTTAACACCCTGAAGACCTGTTCAACAACCTGAACCGGGTGCGGGCAGCCGTAGGGCTTCAGTTGTCTTCCTTTGTGTTTCATTCAGTCTGCATGTGATCTGCTCACCCCTTTGCCTACCTGGTAGCCCTCACCTGGATAAGAGCTTAGTTTTTGATCAGGGGGGGAGGGGAGGGAGGGGAAACTGAGTTACTGTGATTGATCAATTGAAATCTAGACCCAGGGCTCCGTCTAATATGACTTTTTTTCAAAGGAGGATTTCCGCCTTGTTTTCCCCTTTGGTAGCCCTAAACTAGGAATTCCGCCTTGGGGCTCCCTTAGCTAGCCCTAAACTCAAAATAGTATACGAAATTGGGGTAGTTACTACTACTATGAACGAAAGGGTATTTACCCTTAGGCCGGCGGGAGTTGCCAGCCCAATCACACCCGCACCACTGACCAACCACTGGTGCCTGAATAGCCTATAACCACAATGAATGATGCAAGAGATTGTATGGTGACTGAATGTCATCATGCCACAATGCCTTAAAAACTTGCTCACAATATTTTTAATGCTTGTCACACAGGACGAGGAAGTAGTGCTTATCAGCTCAACCATTGATTTGCAAGACATGGATGTCGAGGAGGCCTACACGGGCCCCAAGATGGCAGGTGAGGCAAACTCTTTGGCTTGGTCAATCCGAAGGATAAGTGGACAAATGCGTTTGTCAGCATCGTCTCTCCCTCAGCTTGTTGCGAACTACGTTAGTGAATATGAACGCCCTCCGGATTGCCAGTGGCGCATCTCATTTATTCTGCATTATTTTTGGCGGAGCCCCCCCTCCTGGTGGGCTGGAGCCCCCAGATTCACCCCGTTGTCTGTCTATCCGTCCGACCGACGACTGAGACGAAGGCTGACACGACAGCAAACCGCCTCTTAATTTACTGGCTTTGGTCCGCTCCATTTTGTTGCCACCTGTCGATCCGATAGACAGCATTCATTCATCTCCGCCAATTTTCCGCGTCCCTTGCGATGCTACCTTGGACTTAAGGAAGAAATGCAGCGGTGCGGCTGAGTAAACCTTGCTATCAGGGTTCTCTCATGATATGTTGCTGTACCTGCGACTTCTGCACTACTGCAAATCGCTGTTGTTCTGTACTAATCTGCGATGAAAATTGTGGATCTGCCATTTATCCGTGCATCTACAACAAGTACAGCATGGGTGCCCTGGCGACGAGCACCATCTTGTAGTGGAAGAGGAGGTGCAAGGAAGAAATGAAAAATTAAAAGAGAGAAACAAAACGGGGAGGAAGTCATGGAAACTTACCCTGTTGTCGGTACCCCTAACGGTGTCTGCGTCATGGCTTGTGCCATGTATCTGAGCATTTGTGCCTGCTACAACGTGAGACTTACTCGACCCTGCATGTTCCCCTCCTCTGTTTTTCTTTTCGGCTACTAGCAGCAGCTTCTAGGCAGCTCCCTCAGCCAGCCACTGGGCTTAGCCTGAAAATTTAGCAGCAGCTAGAAAGCTGATTGCGTCAGCTTCTAGGTGCACTAGGTTGCTTTATGTTAGGCTGATTAGCCAGCCATGGGAGCTGCCTAGAAGCTACTGCTTGTAGCCGGAAAAAGAAACAGTGTTCCCCTCCCCCCACCTCCCTCCCCACCCCAACGACATTCCCTTACGTAGGTGACAGCACTGAGGGTTACACCATCACGGCAGAATTTGTGAAGGCCATGCTGCAAGAGTTCAAGGAGCAGCGTCTCATCCACAGGTTTGTTGCCAACTGAGGGCATGGGGGTGACAGAAAGTTGGATGAATCCTAACTGGACTGAAGTGAATCCGGGAGCGTAGTGGTTGGAGTGTATCGAGCGGTGTCATCCTTGAACACAGCTGTTCAACCATGATATGCTCATTCAGGGGGTGGTTTGGATTTGGGTCTTGTAGTTTGCACCACCACTCATTCAAGCCAAATTCCCAAGAATTCTTTAAATTCTTGATTCCCGTCGTAAAAATGTCTCAAGTCTCAAATTCTCAAGTTTGAGGTACTGAGTACCAACTACAAAGTGTTTTGAAAATCCAAATCCTAATGATCCGCTGAATGGCTCTGAAGGAGGAATATCTCCCTAGTCTACCCTCAGCCACCATCTTGACCCTTCTCTCTCGAACTCCCTTCTCCACAGACGCTTTGCTTTTGAGATCATCATGCAAGCTATGGCCATCTTCAAGGCCCAGGCAAGCGTAGTTGACATCCCTATCCCAGAGGGTTCACACTTCACAGTGTGCGGTGATGTCCATGGCCAGTTCTATGACGTCCTCAACATCTGGGAGTTGAATGGATTGCCAGGCCCAGAGAACCCTTACCTGTTCAATGGTGACTTTGTGGACCGTGGCTCTTTCTCTCTGGAGATCATCCTCTCACTCTTTGCTTACAAGGTGTGCAGGCTGTGTTTTTCTTTTCAGCTGAAAGCGGCAGCTTCTAGGCAGCTCACCTGACTGGCTATTCAGCCTAAGCTATTGCAACCTAGTGTGTCTGGAAGCTGACAGAATTAGCTGTCCAGAACTGTCGAAATCATGGGGCGTAGCCCAGTGGCTGGCTCCGGGTGCTGCCTAGAAGCTACTGCTTGCACCTGAAAAGAAAAACTATGTGTGCAGGAGGGCTGTGCCCTTTTGTTTTCCGACGATGCATTGCCACTTCATTGCTATTCAGTCATCGCATGGCGACCCGTGACCCCCCAACCCCCTCGGGCTTTGCGCTTTTCATGCGATGGCTACTCAACAATCCTGAAATCAGGCTTGAGTAGCCCAAGTAGCTACTCAACCTGGCCTACAGAAATCAAAAATACAAAACACTGGTTATGCCCCTCCAGCTTCATGTGATGCATGGGCCACCATGCTTGCGCTGCCTCAATAGATTTAGGCACTTAAATCATTGTGGGACTGGCACCTGATTTTTGTTTTGTTGCCTCGGACGAGGAAAAGGAGTGAACACCCTGTGATCTCAACTCCCTGCGGGTTTTGTGCCCAACTGACAGGCACCTAATATTTATTTTGTTGCCTCAGACTGCCTCAGACGAAGAAAAGGAATGAACTCCCTGTGTCTTCAACTCCCTGCAAGTTTTGTGCCCAACTGGCATGCACCTGATATTTATTTTGTTGCCTCAGACCAAGAAAAGAAATGAAAACCATGTGTCTTCAACTCCACGCAGGTTCTGTGCCCAACTGGCATGCACCTGGTGCGCGGCAACCACGAGAGCAAGAACATGAACAAGATGTATGGCTTTGATGGAGAGGTAGGCTGCTTTCACTAAAGTTTTATTCATCGTATTGCTTTGATGGAGAGGTAGGCTGCTCTCATGTAAGTATTGTTCATCGTATTGCTTTGATGGAGAGGTAGGCTGCATTCATTAAAGTATTGCTCATCGTATTGCTTTTATGGAGAGGTAGGCTGCTCTCATGTAAGTATTGTTCATCGTATTGCTTTGATGGAGAGGTAGGATGCTTTCATTTAAGTATTTTCCATTGCATCGCCCAGATGGAGAGGTAGGCTGCTTTCATTTAATAATTGTTCATTGTATGGCTTTCTTGGAGAGGTAGGTTGCTTTCAATTTAAGTATTGTCCATTGTATGGCTTAGATGGAGGTAGGCTTCTTTCAATTGAAGCATTGTCCATGCTTTGATGAAGAGGTTGGCTGCTTTCAATTTAAGTATTGTTCATCTGCAAGTGTCATCTCTTGGCTGCCAGGGTTGGCGAGGGAGGCTAAGGAAATGGTTGTTTGCTCCTGTTCCTTTTGTTGCCCTGACAATGTGTTGTCTGCTCATGTTAAAACCAACAAATCGCAAACAATCCTTGTTGCGTATAGGTAGCGTGAAGGCAGATTGCATTTAATTGGTAACTTGATAGGCTACAAGGGAACTGATAGGATCACAGGGTCTGTTGCTTACCTCCATGGAACAATCAAGAGGCATAAAGATCTGACATGCTGACATGCAAGTCAAGGCCAAGTACAACAGCATCATTGTGTAGTTGTTCCGCGAGGCCTTCAACTGGCTTCCAGGGTTAGCGAAGGAGGCTAAGGAAATGGTCCTTTGCTCTTGATCAATTTGTTGCCCTGGCATTGTGTTGTATGCCCATGTTAAAGATCCGACATGCTGACATGCAGGTCAAGGCCAAGTACAACAACATCATGGTGGAGTTGTTCCGTGAGGCCTTCAACTGGCTGCCCCTAGGCTCAGTGTTGGGTGGCAAGGTCATGGTGCTGCATGGAGGATTGTTCAGCAGGGATAATGTCACTCTTGATGAGCTCAGGGCGATCGACAGGTTCAGGTCCGTGATTTTTTGTTAGTGGGTTGGTTTGGGGAATGCATTTTCGTTCTAGGGTTGGCATCGGGGGTGCATTTTTGATTTTGGGTTGGCATGGGGGGTGAACTGTTGGTATTGGGTTGGTACTGAGAATTCTTGGTTTTGGGTTGGCACTGGGATTTTTGGTTTTGGGAATTGTTGGTATGAGGAGTTAATTGTATGTTTCAGGTTGGTACATGAGTGGGATGATGTTGAGTGGTTGTGAAGATGTCTTAGTCACCAAATGTAGGAGAGGATATAGAGGTGAGAGGAGATAATTCAGCTCTTTCGGCTGTGGGAGGTGTAGGGTCTAATCTGAAAGGATGGGATTTCACACTTGCTGAAGGTTATCAGATGCCTGCAGTATGGAATTCGTAATCGTGGGCTAATCAACCTTCGTATTCGCAGGGAGCCCCCAGATGAGGGTCTGATGTGTGAGATGTTGTGGAGTGATCCATCACCCATCCCTGGACGAACACCAAGCAAGCGTGGTGTTGGAGTCCAATTCGGTAAGGCACATGCTCTTTCATGTGGTTGATAGATTTCATTTCATGTGGTTCATGGATTTCATTTCATGTGGCTGGTGGATATAATTTCTGAATTTGGTGACCCAAGATGGTGCCTTGATGATCGACTATCTAGGTGTGTATTGATGTGTCAAATTCTTCAGCTTGAGAAGAAATTAATGTCTCTGTTTAAGTGTGGCACAGCTCAATTGTCCAACATGTGTCATGTGTATATCCATGTTGGTGTTGGTAGGTTGGGTGGTTGGGATAACATGGAATATGAGGGTGGAGGGGTATAGGGGAGTGATCATAACACTTTCTTCCCTTTTCTTAGTTGCAAACTTCGGTTCTGTTGAACAGCACTGTATCTTTTGGGGGCTAAGTGTAGCAGCTTCTAGGCAGCTTCTTTCACCCACCCTTGGGCCAAACCAGAAGCTAGCTAGTACGTCTGAAAGCTGGCATGACAAGCATTCCAGTCTGTGGGCTTAACTCAGGCGCTGGCTGATGTAGCTGGGTGGAAGCTACTACGCGTAGCCCACAAAAGAAGCAGTGTCGAGCAATGCCCAGCAAGCAAGAGGGTTGTTGTGGCGTTGAACATCTAGGCGTATCATCTGCATTTGTGTCCAATCATCAAGTCAACAGTTGATGTACATGACATGCAGGTCCCGATGTAACTGAGAACTTCTTGAACAAGAATGGTCTGGAGCTTATTATCCGAAGCCACGAGGTCAAGGACGAGGGTTACGAGATGGAGCATAATGGCAAGCTTATCACTTTGTTCAGTGCACCGAACTACTGCGACCAGGTAAGAAGATTGCGATTTGCTACCTTGTGTGGGCTGGACACGGTTGGGCAAGTCCCTTAAGCCTACTTGGCCTACCCTTGGACTGTAACAACATACACTTGGCTGGGCATTGTTGAGGCTTGCTTTCCTGAGAAAGCAATAAATCTAAGGCTGACAAATCAAGTAGAAGTCATTGTTTTGAGGACATTGCACGACAAGGTGGCTCTTGGACAGTTCAGGGCAATGGGCAATTGTCTTGGGTGGCTGGCCTGTGGGTGACGATGGTAGAGAGTGTCTTGTTAGGTGTCAGCTGTTGGTGTCGGCAGTGGTTTAGAAGAGCGGCTAAAGACTGTTATTAGGTGCTCCCAGCATTTTAGGAAGCGTGTCAACTGCTCCTTGCTTTGCCGCGTCAGTAATTTAATCAGGTAGGGATTAAGGGATTTTACTGTTGCCAAATTGTTTCCTGACTTCCAACATACTTACTATTAGAGGTCGGCTATGTTATCTAATATTAGTGAATAAATAATATTACATGATATTACGAAATATTATGTAATATTAGTCAGACGAGCCGTCTCACCAGAATTTCGAATTTAGTTGAAAAACTTATAAGATTGCGACACAAATAATATTAGTTAATATTGTTTTTCAAACCCCGTTCAAACACTAATATTATTTACCGTTCCCTACTTACAATGGATATTTGCCTACTTACAGATGGGCAACAAGGGAGCATTCATCCGCTTCAATGGTGATGACATGGTCCCGCATTTCACCACGTTCAGCGCTGTGCCTCATCCCAACGTCAAGTGCATGGCGTATGCCAACTCAATGATGAACTCAATGTGGTAAAGGGTTCTCTAGTGAGCCTTGGTATCTGAGCAGGTTGCTACTTAAAGAATAGTCCATTCCAGTCTGACTGGAAGGTCAGTGTCCTAAGGATCCTGGAGCCCCACTTCTCGCGACTCATGAAGTGTGGCCTTCACGCGGAACATCCCCGAGGGTGGGCAACATTGTGCGGTGTGCCACCTCATATTGCCTCCAAGTGGGGTTTACGTCTGCATCTAGTTGCTCCTAACCGCCCTCAATGTAGCAGAGACTCCACGGTTACCTGGTTGTATCACCCGGTATCCCCAAGTGCCTGTGGACCTGCTACTTGCAAATATGCAAATTGCTCGTATGCCAACCTTCTAACTGGGCAATTGATAACCTGAGCACTTCCGCGCTCCAAATCTGCTCAACTAACTGGCTAGTAATAGCTACTTAAGTACCAATCGTTCGTTCTGCAGACCTGCAAAGCTGCAAATGTTACTAACTCCGTACCAAACTGAAGTGGGTAACAGTGCCCTGCGCGTCTGCGTAGCTTCGACCAGCGCAGCTTTGAGCTTCATTCTTCGAGCTAGGGAGCTGAGGAGGTGCGCAATGGGTCCGAAGATATCTATCGCGCAGCTGGCTCCAATCCTACGCCGTCATCAAACCGATAACGCTCAGCCGACCCAATGCCAACCGACCCACGCCATAGGCATCCTACACAGCACCCCTGAACCCACAAATACCCGCCCCAAGTCAACTGGCCTTAGATCAGGGCGTCCAGCCTGTTTGTTGAGTTCTGCACAATGCTCCCTGCTGTGAGGCAGGGCAAAACAGCTTCTGAATCTAGTACATCTAGTCTCACGCATTGGTTTGCTTTTTCATAATTTCGCTTGTTGTGGATCATTATTTTTTCTTCGGCCGTAACTTGGCCTGCTTGTGAAAATGTGATGAAGAGATTATTGAAACAGTCCCCAGCTGTTTGACCCTTGTGTTCCATAACTATCTTATCCTACCGCGCATGCATAGTGGACAGTTGCGTGTACGTGTCCACCAATCTTTGTGCCACTGTGCCAGCCTTGAATTTTTTCTGCACCAGGCTACTAGTACAGTACAGTAAGTACGGTGGTAAAATGTTTCACATTTTGCAAGCATTGAGGAACAACGGGCTGGGTGTGGGTGCAAGCGAAGCTGCCCTTCGTTAGTGACGTGAAAGTCCATGAAATACAAGTACAACACTGGGCAGTCGTAGACATGATGGAAAAAGGACACAAACTGCTCATTGTACCACCGGAACAGCGACGATTGCTGCAGCTAACACCGTAGATTAAATGTGTAATAGGTTGATATCAGGTTCTACAGAGAAGGTGTTAAAACAATCTTTAACTTGGTTACGTAGCTCCAGCAAGCAATTTTGCTGCTCGCCATCTGGCAGTAAAAAACAAATTCCAAGGGAAAATGTAAGCATTACCAAAACAGTCTAAATCTAAGCATTCTTATAAAAATATACCTGATCCAAGCTCTGCGTAAAGTTGTAACAACAAGGATACACAGCTATGCTGCTGGATATAGGAGCGATTCGGAAAGACGAAGGGAAAGGGATGGGAGGACTCGTTACCCTACAATTCGCACACTACGTTGTGGGGAATTTGACTGTGCAGTACCGCTCAGTACCTCTCTTGGTGATACCTGTCAGGTAACGGACTCCTGCAACTGCCCCATAAGACGTCTCCCGTCCTGTTCTTCAGTTAGACCTGGATTTCCATGAAACGATGAAGAACCAAAAGCACGTCGGAAGCACGAACGGCCGATGTTTCTCACCCCAGCGGATGCATCCGCGAGTGTCGAACAGAATCAGGCAGAGGGAATGGAATCAGGCATGCCCGGGCATGCCTGGCTGGAACCACGCCCGGTCCACGTAATCGCACCGTACCTCCCCCGTAGGGCCTGGTATCTTCAGTCCAATCCGATGCCTGATACAAACGTACATGAAACTCGGCAGACAAAAGAGCTGTTCAACTCACTCCACTAAACCATTTAAGCGAATAACGCAGCAAACTGGGCGGAATGGTCCGTGGCCGCGCCAGCATCTGGATGAGCATCTCCATCGCTGCTGGAACCCCGCCCTTCGCTACATAATGCGAAACGTAGCTATGGTAAGCATGCCCACGAGCCAAGGATGGAATATCTTATTCATGAAATCTTGTTCAATAGAGCCTTTTAGTTGAACGGGTTTGTTTGCTATGTCTAAAAGTCAATTGGATGGAGTGTAGACTGACGATATCCACCCAGATCACCAGATGTCTCTCTCAAACACTCACAAACCTCCTGAATCTTGATCTGAACCCATACACTGTGTTGTTGATACTGTTACAAATTCCATTTCCTTCTTGTCAAGCCTTGCGTTGTTGTGTTACACTAGCTCATGGTTTTACAAGCATTTATGTGTGTGTCATGGCATGCATTGGCGATGTGTACAGAGGGCAGACTTTTTTTATCAACATGCACACGATCAGGTGCATACCCTTTTCTTTGGAAAAAACACATAAGAAGGTGAAGGATGAATCATGTACTGAAGCAATCATGAACAATTCCTCATATTGCTTCCCTGCTACAGCCATTTGCATTCGTTCATAACATTCCCTCAGCAACCCCCAGAAACAGAAACTTCCTGCAGTTAGATCCAAGGTTTGATCACTAAAATGATCTGATCCTTCATGTCCGAACCACCTACTTCTCTCTTTTCACTAGTTCCTGCAGACGATACACAGTGTGTACGCCAAACAGGCGTACACACATGTCAATCCCAAGCACAAATGTGCTCCACAAACACGCTCTGTGCACAAAACCAAACCCTGCCTTGTGGTCTCAGGGCACTAATAAATAAGCATTCTGTGATGCAGCTGTAAGACTCGATGCTGCCTCAACCATACCGTGTCCCAGAGCGCATCCGCTGGCCTTAGGTAGGCACCTAAGTTGTCCTCAACCACTAGATCCTCACCGCCCTTTGTTTCATGACATTCAAATTATCGGCTCCTTTGATGGTCCCTATCCAAAGCTTGTCTTTTTGGTGCAACACACGATAGGATCCCAAAAAACATGTGGTGGAATCTTCTGTCTTTTGGATACATTTTGATTGCCTACTGCAAGCGCCTGAAACAATGATTCAAAACGTGCATTCAACCATCTGCTTCCCTGATAAGTTTCTTCCATGATAGAAGTACATGCCTTGCGTTCTAACGTAGTCTTGTGAGGCCCATGATTCTAGCTGATGCAGCAATATCTGACAAGGCTGCTCTTGTGCAACCTTGGAGACGACCTTCCCTCCTGAACACCAGCCATTTCTCGCTCTTTACTTCATGCCTTGATCATCATCCTAAGCACCAGGCATGAAGGTCTCCATTCCCTGCAAGCATGTTGGAGTGTGTCAGATTGTGGTGACGACAATGAGGTGCACATACATACTTAATAGTCAAATGGAAAGCAAGAACCTGTCAGCTATTCAGCAAGCCAAGTAAAAAGTAAGATACTGATGAGTGATGTACCACCTGCAGAATACAGTAGACAGTCATGAAGCGGCCAACTTATATTTGTGCCAATTCCACGCCAACATAAGGAAAAATGCATGCAGCCTGAATGATATTGAAATGTTGCATAGCTTTTCTTTTCCGCAACCAAAAGCAGCTTCTAAGCAGCTCCCCTGGCTTGTTACCCAGGCAAACCAATGACAACACGGTGTATCTGGAAGGTGAAGAAAGCATCCAATACTTCTGAGATATTCTGGCTTAGCTCAGTGCATGGTTCAGGGAACTGCCAAGAAGCTGCTGCTCGTAGCGGAAAATACAAGCTATGATATGTTGTGATGATTTCAGAGCTGTCCACAAAAGCAATCTGGCCCCACCTTCAGGATTCTTGCCATGTCTGGCAATTGGAAAACTTTCTGACTCTTCTTGATTTTTTCTTCAACCTCCAGCATCTGATTGTTGGCATCCTGAGTGTGAACAAAGTTGTAAATGAGGACATAACACAGAGAATGGTTGTTTAGCGCAAACAGAATACTACAAAATGTGGGAACAAGGAGGAGCACAGCAGGTGTAGGCAGCTTCCAAAACCTAGACGGTAAGGTGGAGTACATTTTTCAAATTGTTCTTGCCTGATGCATTTGAGTAATCCTCCTCTTGAGTGTTGCTCTTCTTTTATCCACAACAGCCTTGGCCTCCAATTTGTGAGTCTCAAGCTCGTTGTGGAGCTGCGAGTACCCGTCCCAAAGTCGATGAAGGTCCTACGTACATCCCGCAAAAGGTATGATCTATTGATGATACATGTAAGGAACGTTGACAGCATTGGTGCATCATGATATCTGACAGTATAGAGGTAGGAATGGTGGGATGTTCAAGAAATTTGCCAGTTCCAAGATGAAGAATATAACTCGAGGCATTGACCATGATCTGAACATCCCAAGGATTCAAGTACTAGCTCCAAGTACCGGCCTATACCTCAGGGTAAGCTAGTACCGCCCATATGCTGGAATGCCTCGTCGTATGTTTGACTTTTCTAATCTAAATTTATATTAAAATTTATATTAATAAGCTTTCATTCAATTACCGGCCTTGCAGCCAGATTATTGCCTTTGGTGGGCACTTCAATGGCTGCGTGGCTAACGTTGAAAACTCTTTCTGTGGGGTCGTGCGGATTCATGAATTTTACTCACTGAATTGTATTTGAATTGGAGCGATTGAATTTCCTCCCATTTGGATACGAGCATGCCCTCAAGCTTTCCAAGAGATTTTTCAGAAATGCTCACGATGTCCTTGGATTCTTTGGAGATTTGCTTCTCAACCTGCAAGATCAGCATTTGCAGTTTCCAGGTTGGTTTCCATACTTCTCTGTTCTTTGCTTGACTGAGCAAACTTCAGACTTGTCTACAAGCAGAGATGGGAAGATACCTGGGAAGAATATCATTATTATAGCCACTATTAGACTGCACTGTATGTACAGCACATCAGCTTAATGCATACAGGTGTTTATGTAATAAGCTCACCTTTGTGACTTCAGCCTCGAAGCCTTCCTGAAAATCTGACACAACTTTCGCAGCTTTTTTGGCCGCAGCATTTTTCTTGGCCTGTAGCACAACAAACAGATCAGTCAGGGTTTTATCTCTTGCTAGTACATACTTCTCTTCATCTCCTCTGACTGCATGCGCCAATGAAACACGTTCTGCATCATCATCACCATCATTATCTTTCTGCAGCAGCAGATGCACTACCACCATAATTATGCATGCATTACATTTTCATAGCCAGGTCATTGTTGGCCTAAGACAAGCCCAAGTCCTACAACATCCGGGGGCGTCTTCCAACCATCCTTAAACAGAAAATCACAGGGTATAAGCAATGAAGCAGTGATGCAAAGAAGCAATGAAGTAATAGCGCAAAGCACAATGTCCATTACAACCCCTCATTTTTGTCAACATCACCATCTGTTCCGATCCCTGTATGATATTTGGATTTGTTTCTGAAAAAGCTTCGAGTTCATAGGTCGAATAGCTGCGCGCCCAAATATTCTGATTGTTTATTACCTGGATTGTCTGCTTCAATACATTTTGCAGCATCTCATCAATCTCTGTATCATCGTCAAGTTGATCGCCATCTTCCTCCTCAAAATACTTGTCTGAGCGGGGAATCAGACCCTTACCAGCGCGAGCCATAGTCAATTTTATTGGAGCCTTGACACACAGAAAACAGGAAACAATTTGCTGAAGGTGAGATGTGCGCACTGGGTTGAATACATATGGAAACGAGGTGTATGTCAGATCAAAACACTGGTTGTATTTTTGAGCTACATGGCCTTTTGCAAGCAGGGCCAGCTACAGTTCCCAAGGGTCTGAATTGTTTTGGAGCTAGCAAGCTCATTCTGGATCACTGGGTTCCTAGATACCTATACCTATATCCTGGTCTAGTTACAATTTTCTTTGTGCAATGGGAGCAGATTATCCATGCAGTGCTACATGTGATCTATCCTGAAGCTTGCCTTGTACATACATGGGGGGGGGGGGGGGGGGGGGGGGGCTTCACTATAGATAGTTCCATTCAGGATCAAGCTGAATTGATGCCCCGACATAAGCAGAGTCTCACACGAGAACGTCACATTCTTGCTCAAGATTCAAACGACTTCGACCTTCTCACCTGAGATGAAAGAATGAAAGAATTCAAGATACTTGGAAACCTGGCGAATGGATACCCGTATTTCACAATGAATTGTTAAGTTGCTACCTGGACGTTAGATTTTGGCAGTAAAATCGATGGGTGTGGTCTCTGCGTGATCGAGCAAGCAATATATTAGAGGAAGCAATATCTTTCGAGCAAGCACGCTGCTGATCAGAGGGAAGACACCAGGGTTTTTTATCGTGGTTTTGTGCTGACGTGGTACCGTTGCTAGTTGTCTAACCGACAACTAATGAAGCGTCGACTGACCGAGCTGATGGACCTCCTGAAATACGGGCTATGTCGGGCTATATAGCTTCAGCGGCCCACACTACTAGACGGTCATCCACAAGTTCATGTGAGAAGAAGTCCATCCCCTCGTGACACTCTCGAATTCTTTTGATTTTACTTGAACATGAACTTGGTTACATGGCTCCAGCCAGCAATTCGGCTGGCTGGAGCCATGTACCAGCTTGCTTGGCTTCTAGCAAGTACTGCTACCTGACCCCTCTCTCCCCCCCTCCCTCCCTCCCGCATCGACATGGAGAGAGTTGGAGAGTGGGGACTCCTGCAGTTATGTGTGATGTAGTGAAGGCGGTGGATGGTCAGCCAGCCTACCTCCGGGGCCTACCTCTGCTCCTGATTTGAATTCAAGTGATACAAGGTTTCACTCCAAGCACTGGTCAGCCAGCCCACCTCTGCTCCTGATTTGAATTTAATTGATTTCGAGTCCCCATCAACAGGATGTCGAGATTGAAATCTCACTCTGATCAGCTGATCAGAGTTATTTATGGGCTGATCAGAGCTATTCATGAAGGTTTTGTCAGGGACATACGGCACCGGTAGATGGAGTTGAGGAAGAAGATAAAATCCAATCTTTCTTTCTTAATCGGCTTAGCGCAATTATCGCCTGAGTTTTCAAGATCCCCGGGTGCTTATTTCTCTCTAGGAGAATTGCTTGAAGATTCACCGCGCTTCCTCGGATTTTGTGGAAGTATGGCGTGCGTTTGACCTGTGTCAAATCAATCAATGGCCTGCCGGTGTCTTGGTCTTTTTTGTGCAGAAAATATTTTCGCCTGAACGCGTGGGTCTCACTACTTGAACTTGAACATGGTTACCTGGCTCTAGCCAACAATCTGGCTGCTCGCCGTCGTCTTCAGAAGTAAAAACAATATCAGTCAACAGGGTGTCCCTACACTCAAGAATTGTGTCGATGTGATCGGCGGAGTAATAAGGTCGCGCGTGAGATATCGAATGCTGATAACATATGCACTGGAAGCCAGGGTGGAAAGGGGCAAGCATGGTAACTATTAATCTTCGACGAGTTTATCGGAATCCACGCACTCTTTTGTCGAGTGATGTCTCGGCCTCCATTCGTTGTTGATTCGGCAAGTTGTTTGAAGGGTGGAATGATTCTAAGCAACGCAATATTTCCGTTTTGAAAAGCCAGCAAACCAATGGATGACGTGTGCATGTGCTATCATAAGTTCCACATAGACTATCCTGTTGCCATTTCTACGTCCGATGTTGGTCACAGTCGAATTAGCAATAATAGATAGAGTGCGCATTAGAGACAGATAAGAATCTAAACCCCCTACAGTATTCTTTTGCCGAGCTTCGGGGCGTATAGTTGAATCCTCAAGAATGTCAAGCTCAAAGCTCAGTCCAAGCAAGCTTTTGGACAAGGTGTTACTGGTTCAATTTATTCAATTTGCTGTGTCTTGTTCGTTGCATCGACCCAGGGCAGCCTAAAGCTCGAGGAATCAGCCTGTAGACCCTGAACAACAACAGATGCTTGGATCAAAATCCTTACAGCCGCGCTTGGCTAATTAATCAGGAACACTTCCTATTTCGCCCCTGATTTTTTCTCATCATGCAACTCTCCAGGCCAAGCTGAAAATGGGGGTCACCGACCCAGCTGGCTTCAAGACGATGCCAAACAAGAGGAACGTGGCTATGATGGTAGGATGCGACGGCCAAGTCCCTTGTGTTAGGGCTGTTCAAGTGTACACAAAAGTTGATTCAGAATCCAGACGAGGTACTAAGGCATTGTATTTCGCAAGAGTTGCAAATATCCCCCAGCAGTGCGCCTAGCTATGTGGTTGAATTTTGAGTCGTATGAGGACCGGTCCACTAAAAGTTTATTAACTCAATCAATGACTTGAGTTGACTCCCATGGATAAGAGATAAATGTGTCACATCTCATCCTAATAAATACATGATAGTGAATGTTCTAATGAAAACCAGAGATAGCAACAAACAATGCTGGTATCATGGATTACTCAGATGCATTCAGAGATTAGGTGTTATAGAACAGTTATCTGATATTATATTATTATTATATTATTAAGATAGCCAGACTTCACTAGTTCACTGAGCAAGATTGACTTGGGAAAATTTGATGAAGGTATCTCTAAAATAACAAACATTATCTGGTCATCCTTGAGTACAGTTAACCCCAGGAATCTTGGTGATAACCAAGGAATCGGTATTAAAACTATTTTTGCTTTTTGATGTCAGAGGATAGAAACCTTAGTTTCACATACACTAACTTATTAAATAAAAGGGATGATATTAAATGCATAGGAAGACTACATCTTCGAGCTCACAACTTCAATGTTGAATCAGAAAGGAGTACCTCTCGTTCTGGCAGAAATTGCAGGTGCCGGACATGGTGGATGACGGTAGAAGAGTGGTCGAAAATGAAATGCATTTCATATTAGAATGTACGTAATACGCTGATGATAGAAAACATCTTTTCGAGAAAATGAAAATTGAACCTGAATTGGTGGATGAAGACTCCAGCATGAAGCTGGTCAAGAATCCTGATTCCTTGAAAGGATGGAAATGCTTAATACAATATATAACAAAATGCGATAATAATCACACAATCAAATTATCATCCCAGATGAGATGATGATATAATTATACTGTATAATTGAATTATCACTGTAGCACGAACTCAGGGACCCTGTCGGTAAATCGATCGTTCTGGGTTCAGTTCATCAATACTTTTTCTTTTTAAGCCCTTCATACCACGGCTGAGCAAGTCCCTTGAGCCTTTTTGGCCACCCCCTGGACTGTAACATACATACACACATACATATGTTACTCTTGTGTAGGTACACAAGTAATTTGACAGATACAAAACCTGCCCACACAAATGTCTTGGATGGGTCTCCTCCCCAGATTTAAGAAAATATTCAAGGAAAAATTAATTTAGGGCAGCAAGGGTTGATTCACATAATGCATGTTGTGCTGTCGGCTTGTCTTGGGTCAGCACTGGCCTGCCAGCCTGCCCATGACTACGCAAGGAAATTTGATTACCCCATGTTATAAAATTGGGGCCAAGGTCAATGTCAGCAACGCAAACATAATTCTGCACTAGGGACCTTAATTTGCATGGCGTTGCGTGAGTATATATGCAGCATGTATAGCCATGTATAGCATGTATAGCCATACTGCAGCCCCACCGTCTGTGTTGGGAAACTGGGCTCACTGCTTTGCCTTTGTTGTTGCCGTTGCCAAATGCATGGAGGAAATGGAAGCACACACCTGACGCTAGCAACATGTTACAGACTGTAATAACAAACTGGGATTCAGTGAGTGGCAGATCAGCATCACAACATTCCTAAGACCCACCAGGGTCTGGTGTTATGGGCAAGGTCTAGTGAATATTTAAATCGCCGGCTTAATTCTGGGGAGTGAACGGATGTCAAAAATATCCATGCGATTAATTCCTGGGCTGCCTGTCTGTGAAATTGAGATGCCGCATGCATAATGCCGTCGAGAGCTCCTCTAGTACAACATGAAGCAGTGTATTTGTTGTGCTTCTTGCCGTTTGGTGGGATAGCCAATGGCTAACATAAAGCTGCCCACCTCCCAGAGAACAATTAATAAAACATGAATACTTGCTGCAGGTCAACTCACTTGATCATGTACCGTCAGGGTAGAATAAGCAATGCAGCGGGAAAGTCATGGACCATGGCCGGATAGCCTGCCGCATGTGCTAAATGCAATATCTTGATTAGTGCTAAAACTATTACGTGCTTCATATCATTGCAGGGTGAGGCTGAAACCTTCGAGGGCCACCTAATAAAATACAAGAACTCCTGCAAGTCATACTTGGCAACCATGGAAAGTAAGTGTTGGAACGTCAGGTGTTGCGATAGAGATTTCCAGTGTTTGCCTTGACTTATACTTCCACCTGGCGGCTCAATTACCTAATAGATTACCTGATTCTTGGGTTGTTTACGTTGGTCGCTTTCATGGTTTCCTACAAATTAAGTATTGGTGCAGCCAGGGGTGCAGCCTAAACTTAATTCGTAGGGACGCCAGAATGAAGACCTAGTTATTGAGCCAAGTGACTGATTAAGTAAACAGTTGTACAATCCATATCGCTCAAAGGATTCCCCGTTGCATGTGATATTTATTGTTTCAGCTTCCAACCTTGATGACTCAAGTTATTACCCTGATAAATTAGGATAGCACATGCAAAGAATATAGTTCAGTCATAGAGTATCTATGAGGACAGGGAGCAATTGTGGGGGACACAAAACTTTCCATTTAACCTGCATGCACACAAAACTTCTTTGTCTGAAGGAACATGATAGGAGGCCAAACATTGTGTGTCATGCAGAATTCCTTCAATTACATCTTCATGTGGCGAAAGCTAATCTGCCACGCATATGGGAGGTTGTCGAGGGGCATGCTGTCCTGTGTGAGCCCATTCCAGCCAACCTGTCTGCGGATCATCCCAATCGAGTGGGTGGTGACTTCGATTCGGGCCTGATTGAGGTGAGCATTGCAGAAGACCCTCCCCCCCCACCCACCCACACACACGCCGCCTCCCTCACCTGCTACAAAGCATTTGTCTGTGCTATCCTCAAACACCAGTGCTGCCTGCTCCAACTCGCCATATACCTGGTTTGGGTTGGCATCGTCTTACCTTTTCTGAGGGGACGAGAGCGGGTAGGACAGAGTTTATCGCAGGAGTTCCATTGCAATGCCTTCTGTTCTTTATTTGCACGTCTCATACAACAGCAACTGTACGGAAGCATGGCCCAGACCCCCTTTCTTCTTGTGCCAGGCCCTTTCGGATCCCCGATCCCTTCTACCGTGTTTTTCGCTGCTTATCGTAGTGCTTGAATTCAAACGCGGCTGTCAATTGTTTTCGTTCGCGGCAGCTAACTCACCTGGAGGCGCCTAGAGGCGACGCTCCCATACTCCTTCGTGACTCGCGGTTCCCAGCGAAACCCCGATCTAGACAATGGATTTCATGCTGCCAACGGCACCGCATGGATTCTGGCCAACTGGGCGCTTATGAAGTCAATACATTCGTCAGGCCACGATGGCGTATAGATCGAAGGTGGAATTCCCAGGTCGCACCGGTTGGTGTCGACTTGAGCATGCCCTACTTAAACATTTGTGGAAGCCAAGAATACAGCCCACACCAATAGAGGCGAGAATACAGCCCACCCCAATAGAGGCGAGAAAACAGCCCACACCAATAGAGGCGAGAATACAGCCCACACCAAAAGCCTGTGCCACTAATTGGATCGTGGTCGCCATCCACTCCCACACACCAGTGGACCACTATACTACAACCTAGATTGAAAACTGTACCTTGGTCCAATCCTGTCTGGTTTACACCACATCCAATCCAATTCATTGCAATACTCTCCAATCCATATTTCATCCATGCTTGCTGGCTAGCTTAAACCTGATGGCTGGCAAGATGTAGTTCAATCTGCAGAAAATACTAACATTCTCTACCTTTGTAGGATGGTATTGCTCTTCTCCAGGACAAGGGAGATGCCATCTTGCTGCCAATTGACCGGTGGATTGAGAGCCTAACTGTGGCTAAGGTGAGCTACGTTGCATGGTAGTGCTGGCGCATCCCCCCTGTAATAAGCATGTGTGTGATAATTCATTGCCAATTGCCAATTCACCCACTGCCATAATCGCCTTCCCCATTCCCATGCCGTCACCACAACCACCGCCACAGACATTGGCTTCCATCATCATCACCATCACCACCACCACTATTATTCTGTAGGGACGTATGGTCAAGCTTGAAGCTCTGAGGCAAGCTGTTGACAAGAAGCGCCGCTTTATTGATACCAAGTTCCCTGGATCCATGGCACAGGTAGTCTTCGACAAGTAACGTGTAGCATGTGACGTAGAGTGAATGCTAGGAGCGCTACTGTTTGGTTGAGTGTGTTGTCCCTATTTCCATTGCTGTTTTTGCTGTTGCTGTTGTCGTTGTCGTTGTCGTTGTCGTTGCTGCTGCTGCTTTCACTACTGGAACCTTTGAAGCCCCCAGTCTCACCCCACCCCCACCCCATCCCACCGCCACCCCTTCTTAAGATGGACAGGCTTGCCTTTGGATCCTTTGGAGCTCTTGATGAAAGCCATCTGTGGGTGCCTCCTTGCACCATGGCCACTACTGACACCATGTATGACCCACCCGTGGAGCATGGTGATGACACGGCAGACGCACCCATGGGACCAGATATGAGTGGGGAGACTGACGACTATGAGAAGGTCCACTCGTCAAGGTCAGTGTTTTCGTGGTGGGCAGAACGCTGCAGGACAGCGGGCGTCAGGGGTCGGATATTGGAACTGAGACGGGTGGGGGCGGGGCGGGGTGGGGGGCGAAGGAGTTTAATGTCAGCAGATTAAGGATGGGCGGAGTGGAGATAGTATAACTAAAATAGGGGACTAGAAGATCCAAACAAGACTCACTAAACAAATGGACATGCCTCTGATACTAACCTCACTTATACCACCGCCCCAGGTCAGATGA
This sequence comes from Chlamydomonas sp. ICE-L, assembly GCA_013435795.1. Taxonomy (NCBI): domain Eukaryota; kingdom Viridiplantae; phylum Chlorophyta; class Chlorophyceae; order Chlamydomonadales; family Chlamydomonadaceae; genus Chlamydomonas; species Chlamydomonas sp. ICE-L. The sequence goes on along the minus strand of JACBWV010000610.1, from coordinate 13,539,079 downwards.
AGGAGCCGCTCGTATGGATCAGTATGGATTTGCTGGAGCTGGTAGGGGGTCCATCCCTGCTTTCCGGCCTGCCTCATCTGTCATGGGCTCCATCTTTGAGGATGAGAATGCAAGGTAGTTTTCATTGGAAAAAACATTGGAGTGCAGAGGCGGTGTGGGCCAGTGTTCAAATATGGTCTGGAATAAAACGTTCCAACTCATTCTCTGCTTTTTTGCTTGAGATGTTGACCACATGCTGTCTGCATAGGTCAACTAAACGCCTGGTTCGATTTTTGTTAATGTGTCACACTGTGCTGATAATAATAGTCATAATAATAATAATAATAATAATAATAATAATAATAATAATAACAACAACAACAACAGGAGTACAGAAAAAGGAAACCCTACCTCATGCCTCAACCTGAGGAGGGCTGACCCCCCCCCCCCCACACACACACCCATCCATACCAACCCATTCACCCACCCATACACCCATCCATGCCACCCATCCATGCCACCCATACCCACCCAAACCCATCCATGCCACCTATACCCACCCATCCATACACCCACCTATACTCACCCACACTCACTCACTCGCTCACTCTCACATATACCCACCCATACTCTCCCATTCACTTACCCATACCCCCCCCTGGGTCCTAAGTCAACACAAACTCAATGGTGGTCTCAGAATGTCATTTGGAGGTCGGAGTAAAAAGATAGAGCAAGACCTGAGGGGGGGGTCACACACACACACACACACACATATGAGGTGCTCGGAATGATCTGAAAATGGGATGACATAGCCATAAAACATGCCATTATAGCCCCATTCTCAGAATATATCGATCAGCAGGAAGCAAAATGTTTAGGCAAAGACTACTCCTGATAATAATAATAATGATAATAATGATAATGATGATGATAATAATAATAATCATAATAATAATAATAATAATAGTAATAGTAATAGTAATAGTAATGATGATTGTGATGACGATGATGATAATAATAGTAATGATAATGACGCTTGCGGCAATATCGCCTTTTTCTGAGGATTTATTGGAAGACCCCTCCCGGATTTTGTGGAGCGGTCTTGTCTTGGGCCAACAATGGCCTGTCGATGACTATGTAATGTAATGTAGCTTGTTGTCATTGGCATAGGCATTCTCACGCCCATTCAATCATATCTGAAAACTCAAAGACTTCCTTGAATCTTACATGCAAAATTTCCACCATCTCCTTCATTCCACCTTCTATAGCGAGGACCATGCCCATGACCTGAGATACCACATGAGGAAGCTTGAAGGTACGCAATCTGATCTGAATAGCTTGTATATATGATTTAAATACCTTGCATATATAATTTAAATGCCTTGTATATATGCTCTGAATACCTTGTATACATAATTTAAATACCTTGTATATGTACCTTGAATTGCGCAGTCTATTTGGTGGTTGTTTCCTTAACATCTAGTGATGGCTTGAATTGTGATCTTGCAAAGCTGATAGGTGTGTTAACTGGTGTTAATTTCTTGCTTTGAATACCAGCTACTGAGCTTGAACAATTTTGCACCCCCCGATGCATCAATCTGCAATTATGTATCTGTTGTTACAGTCCAGGGGTAGGCCAAGTAGGCCAAAGGGACTTGCCCAACCGTAGTTGGAAGGGCTTAAAAAGAAAAAGCACTGATGAACTGAACCCAAACAATCGTTTTACAGTCGCAGGCCAGGAGATTGGTTGCTTTGGTTTGGGTTTATGTTATAATGGATGATATACTTTATTATTGGATTACAGATGGTACACAATTAAGTGCTTAGGTATGCGCAGGGGGGGTGAGGTATCTAAGCAGTGTTGTGATACTGCGTGATTGCTATGGGGCATTTGAGGGGCTGGCATATCATATGATGCTGACCAACGTCGAGTATGATATCATATGATATCATACGAGATTGTATATAAATGGTAACTTTTGCCTTGTCAGACTGGCGGCATCATATGATATCATACAATATCATATTGCCGTTCCCTAGACAGATGTGACATACCGATGAACATTTCCCCTTTCTTGGCTTTAAATTGAACATTCTAGTTCCTTCTACCTCGTCCACGTAGCCACTTTCTAAACCTTCAATCGTCAGCATCAACAAAAATCTGACCACTTCCCCCCCCCTCAAAAAACATTCTGGACCATAGCGACCATGGGTTCTTTCCACGAGCAAGAACATTTCGTATTCCAGCAGCTGCGTGGTTTGGTGTTCGATGCGGCATGGTTCAAGAGCTACGTGGCATCTTCCCTCCTAGTGCTGAAAGAGACCATGCAGGTTGGTGATTTTTTTTACCAGACTTTCCCAGCCCCCCCCCCCCCCCCCCCCCCCTTGCACACACACCCGTGCACACATTCAGCCCCCTCCCCCCTCCTCCCACAACTCACTTACTCCCACCTATGCCTACACCTATACCCGAACCCACCCCCGTATCCACACCTACACCCACACTCATACCTTCACCTACACCCACGCACCCACCCACCCACACCCCTACATCTACACCTACACCCACGCACGTACTCACACCTACACCCACACCCGTACCCGCACCTGCAACCACATCTGCACCCACACTCACACCTGTACCCACACCTACAGCCACACGTACACATATACATACACCCACACCCGTACCCACACTCACACACTCGTACGCACGCCTGTACCCCCCTCACACACACCCATGCAAAAGGCCAGAACAATCGCTGTGGTTGCAGGTCATGCTAGTTGGGTTGGGAGCCTGTAAGCAGCCCTTACCTGGCTTCACCATGGAGCAGTGCGGTGCAGGGGAGGGCGTGGTTTATGGTGCTGTGCTGCCCACGCAGCCACCTCTCAAGGCGGGCACTCTGGAGGTGAGCAAATATCATGATGATCGTGGGAAGATACGAAACAGAAAGACAGGCCCGCTCTGAGTGCGGGTAGCCGGAAGTGGCTCAGGTTGAGGAGAGTGTATGCATTCCATCCCCACAGCTATCCGTCCCAACAAACAGAATTCTTTGGACCCCTTGCTGCCCCCCCCCCCCCCCCCCCCCCCCCCCTTTCTGACCCTTTCAACTTTTCCAGTTTGTATAGCTTTTTAGTTGGGCACAGTGTATTCTAACTTTTACTCATGGTGTGCATGCCCGCAACACACCCACACAGTCTTGTGCCAATATATTGAGGCATGGTGACATGTGGTCCCAGGTACCTGGCAGTAAGCGATACAAGCACTGTGGCAACAGATAACGTTTTGAAATGTTGTGTTCTGTTTATGTTATGTTTTTGTTATGTTAGAACTTCAACCTTTCCTCTTGGCTGCATGCTTGTTTGTGTGCCCCCTAACTACCCACAAAATAATCTCACATGGTAAAAGGCCCAGGCAACATGTGTCTTCAGCTACCAGGGCGCATGACTCCATGGGTAATTCCTAGGTAACATTTTGGCCTTAGGGACTTACATAAGCAAAATTTAAACTCTCCCTCTTTCCTCTACATTTTGGTTTGCATGTCTCCTAGACATTGAAACAATCTTGTGGCAAAAAACATTAACAGGGTGAGAAATGCCAAGGCAACAGGTGTCCTCTGATAGAGCCAGAGCCAGAGCCAGAGTAAGGGTACCAAGTTCAAGTCACATGTAGGCCTCTTGGTGGAATCCATGAAGCTCATGCAGTCTTGCAGTTTTGAGTTGATGTTTTCTGTGGTTACCCTCAATACTCTGGGGGTTTACTGATGTAACGTGAAAGGGGAGATCAATTGCTGTCAGATGAGCTAACTAAAACTGAAGTACATGACATTTCATGGATCAATTGTTGTCAGATGAGCTAACCCATACTATACTACACTCGATATATTACATTTCATGGGACCTCCCTCCTCCCCTTCCGAAATAATTCAAATGTTTGCCCCGTCAGTTTTAATAATATGATACTCTTGCCGGGTCATATGATTATATGAATGACCGAGTAAATGACCGATCAACAACGCTTGTTATCAGACTTCATTCAAGTTCAAGACGTAGCAAGAATAAATGACTGATCAACAACATTAATAACGCACTTTATTCAAGTTAAGGGCGTAGCCAACAGGCTGATGCTCATCAAACCCTGCCCTGTGTCCCTTGGACCTGACCTCAATGCACGCAAGTCTCATGCTGTCTCACGTGATCTCTCACAGTACATTTCTTTTGACAGCAGGACAATGCTGAAGAACTGGAGGAGCCATTTACTGAGGAATCCCCCGCAGACATGGATCCATCGCTAACACCCGCACCTGGGGCTGAGAATATGGACAGTGGACAACCAGGTGGGTAAGCTGCCATATTGCATTTTACATTTATTTGAGGTGAACTTTGGGGGGGCGTGGGTAGACTTCAGGGCAATGGTGGAGGGGAGGGGGGGGGGGGGGGGGTAGACTATAGGGCAATGGTGGAGAGTAAGCTGTTGTAGAGGTGGCTGGGTGAGTGTTTTAATTGTGTAAGCTGTATTGCCAAGGCATTGCTATCATTTGCCAAGTGTCCGCTAACCATATGTGCTATCCTTGATCATTCAAAGAATCAGATTTTGTGATATTCTGGTTTCAGTGATTATATTAAGTTTTGGGTCCTGGCAGGCATGAAGCATTGGAACTATTATTTACAACAAAATAAAATGAACCGTAGTAATATCTCCTTGTTTGATAATGATAGCTTATTTTCCATTGATCCCGCACGAATGATGACGAAAAGCATGTGCACCCAATTATTATAGGAATTGTGCCGCACACTTATCTTGTGCAATGTGTACGTACATGCTGCTCACCAATAATTGAACTTGTGACAGAAATTTTGATGGCTATCTGTCTTGGTACTGGTGTTTGTGACCATACACACACATATATATATATATATATGTGTCTTACCATATCCATTGTATTCATGAACTTGAACTAAGAGCTGAACTTTCCCATTCCCATGCCGTAGGAGCCTCTGCCTTCAAGGGCCACCCCATTGAAGATTTCGAGGAATCCGATTGATCCTGCTACATTTGGCCCGATGCTTTGCTCGCCCGCCCACTAGTGAATGGAGAGGCGTATGGCTTTGTCGATAGATTCTACTAGTGCAACATTTATAAGTGGGGCATCTAAACTGTCGTTTAATGTCCTGCACTTTCTCATGAATTAGCCATTTATAAAGCTCTGCACACATACCTTATTTGTCCTGGGGGTATATGGTCAGATGATCTGAGTGCGCAGATGTCAAATCTAGCCCTTTCCCGCATGCCGATCTCGTTGTTGATGATGATTATGAGTACGTTTGATTGCGGAGGTCAAGTAGAGAGTTTTACCCTTATATTTCCGTTGTTGTGATGTGTCTTCTATGTATACCGGTATAATGAATATTCAGGGATTTGGGTTATCGCGTGTATACTAGTGGAGTTATCATTTCTAGGTATAAGGTATACTAGTGGAGTTCAGGTAAGATAAGGGGTAAGGTATACGAGTGGAGTTATCATTTTTAGGTATAAGGTATATCGCTTTTTGTTTTGTTGATAAGGGGATGGTTTGGAGACCCATCCCGGATTCTGTGGTGTACATTTGTCAAAGGTTGACAGCTTAAGAATGGCCTGCTTATGAAAGTGTAACATAATATGGTTCCGGTGGCAACTCCGATTAGACTCCCTAACAAATGATATACCATTGTCCGCCCACTGTTGGGTGATGACCAGCGTGGTCCATCAAAATTTGACGTTTCCCAGCTGCTACATGAGTGCATACAACGACAGCAGTATGATAATTTATCTTGTGTGTAGTACTACATTAAATACGTGTCTTTTCGTCTTTTACATGTTAAAGACTACCGGGTGCATGAGACTCTGTGCTTAAACAAAAGAAAAAGCACCCACAAAGCAAAGGAAATATTACATCAGGAGTGTGTCGAGGACTCCAAACCAAACTCCCAACCACCTTATTGGTGGCGTAGGTATTGAAACCCAGGGAGCAGGACCCAGACGGCCAGATCTCAACCACTAACAGTGGCAGAGGTAAGATGATAACAAATGAGAAGTCATAAAACAAGGGGAATAAATTACGGTGCTGTCAGCATCTGGTGTGTTACACCCGCTGTGTATGACTTGCTGAATACTTTTGTGAGTCCTTAGAACGATCTCCTGATGTACACTGACAGCTTCTCTGTCAGTGACACAGTATAGCCAAACCCTCATCCAGGTTTTGTGTCCTTTTGTTACCGTTGCGGTGTGCCCCTTATTGGGCCTCCCGTCCCTATGTTTTTACCTCTTCTGTGTAAACAAAGATCAAGAGTGCTCCCGCTGTTTAATGTCCCTCCACTCCTGAAGAGATTGAAGCTGTTAGGTGCCACAAAGCATAAATACTACACTAAATGGCCTGTTTCCGAGAGTAAGAGTAATGAACATTGTATATATTGTTGACGACTTTTCATTCTCAGGGGTTTAGTATCTATTGATTTCAGGTCCCCAGGACCGGTATACGGTATGAATATATTGGTGATGAATGGTGCCCACATTTGGGCTCAGGAAACATGATAATGATATAAGCGGGGCAGAAATCTAAGAATCAAATGAGGTTATTAATTTGATATGTGTGAGTATGTTCCAGTATAGGGGTAGGCCAATTGGGATAAATCCACTATGGCACTAAATCACAGCACCTGCAAATTCTGCCAAAACGAGAGGTACTCCTATCTGATTCAACATTCAAATTGTGAGCTCGAAGACGTAGTCTTGTTATGCATTTAATATCATCTCTATTATTTAATAAGTCAGTGTATGCGGAACTATGGCTTCTATCCTCTGATCTGACACCATTCAAATCCCATAAATACGTAATAGGTTTAATACTGACTCGATTATCTCCCAGTTTCCTGGGGTTCAATGTTGTCAGGAACTGCTAGTCTACGGGAGTTCTGAGGGCATCTGATCAGATGTCCCCAGAACTCCCGTACCCTAGCAGTTCCTGACAACATTGAACCCCAGGAAACTGGGTGATAATCGACGCCATACACGAATTCGCGTCTTCTCGACCTCACCGTTGTAGCTTTCCGACTGATTCGATTGTATTCTATTATTTGTATTTACATGGCATTATTATATCTATGTGAATGCATGAATTTAATGAATATGAGTTGCTTGGGCAGGTAAGGGCGTTTAGTCATTGGGACGTTAGAAACACCAGGTAGTCAGGGTACTATCAATGAAGCGACGGGAGCATGTGATGAGACCAGAAGACCGATGGAATGTGAACACAAATAAGGAACAGATCGTGTAGTTCTCCTGGAGTCAACGCCGCAAGAGTACACTCTTACATAAATGCATCTGGGAGCTATACATGTGATAATCTGAGTCTGCAAGTCTCAATAGTTTACAGTTATAGAAGAGAGCGAGTAAGTCGCACGAAGGCGATATATACTAAGGCAGTAAGGCAGTCTGTAGTGCACAGTACTGCTGTCGGCGGGAAACACGGGACCGGGTAGTAACCGGTCCGCCCTTTGCCAACTCAGATAGAGACATGAAAGTCGTCTATAACATACCCCCAAACTCAAGGTATTCTTGGGATCAAGAATTCCTGGAGTTACCTGAGGGGCATAAGGAAAAAGGGATGAAAAATAAAGAAAAGATACTAGTGTCAAAGATGTAATCTGCTTGAGTCAAGGATCTAGATAATTAATTATTCAGATCATGGTTCAGGAGGAAAGGGGGCGCCTGCAGGTTCTCAAGGGCAATGGGTAACTTTAGGATATATGTCTATGGTGAGACTGCAGAGGGAGTGCAGATTCAATTACTTGTAGCAGTGTCTGAGGGGAGACTTTTGACAAGTCTAGGAGAAACTTCAACTATGGTTAGCTATAGATGTATTAAAGGAGGGGCTTCAGAAGGAGGCTCCTGGGAGCAGTAGGATTCTCAGTGCTAGGGGCTGCAGGGAAGCTGTTGGGAAAGCTTCATGCAGGTCTTTTGGGAGCTATAGGGAAGCTGCTGGGCATACTGCTAGGGGCTGCGGGGGAGTTGCAGGGATTTCTAGTAGAAGGTGCAGGGAAGCTGCTGGGTCTATTGCTCAGGTTTGCAAGCAGGTTGCAGGGAACACTACTGGAAGGTGCAGGGAAGCTGCTAGGAACTGGTAAGGGGAAAAAGTACTAGGTGTACTGCATCGTATTGCGGGATGTACTGCAGCTGTCAATTCGGATCTACCGCCTGGATCTACCGCCTACCGAATCCGACGACAGAGGGCGATCCGACATAGACCACAGCACGAACGAGGCGCACGAACCTTGGACGAGCCCTTGTTGCGAAACTGACGGATAGCGATTTGATAGCCTAGAGTTCATTACGCTACAAAAGCAGCACTGACAGTCCAATTTCCTTTCTCGCAATCGACCGCCCTCCATCTGTAAGTGCCATTTGTGCTATCCCGAGATCTGTAGTGGATTGCATGCAAGCAGCTGCTCGTCCTGCTGCCCGTCTACCCTCCCGACGAACGCCCTTTCTATATCCTTTCTCTCCTAGTTAGTCTTGGACGACAGCACGATCGCTGCCTGTACTATCCCAACCATTGTCGACGCGACTGTTCAACACAACAAATAATAGGACCTGCCTCCCGAGCTGCTGCTTAGAACCCTGATGTGCACGAGTTCATTAAAGGGCTGTACAGAGCCTCTAGCTGCCACTTGGTGCCGCCCCCTTCTTCCTTCCCCCTTCCCTTCCTTACCTCGTCCCCCCTTGCCCCTTTCCAGTCCCCATCAGCTGCCCTTCTGCCAGCCCCTCCCCCCCCCCCCCCCCCCCCCCCTCTCCACCCCTTACCTCCCCCCTTACCCCCCCAACCTCAGGTATTTCAAGATACTCCCAGTTGTTTGCTCCCCGACGTCATGCTTGTGGTTCTTTGTTTCCTCTGGCTACTTGGCCTCCTGATTGTGGCTTGGGTGGTGAAGACCCAGAATTCGGTTCTGGAGTTGAGTGGAATGCCCTCCTTAGTTTGGCTGTACACACAGATGATTATCTCCTGTGTTGGGAAGACCAGAAAGCCACCAGCCAATATCAAGAAAAAGATTGGACCAATCCAGGTATTTGCCTAGACATAGCCTCCCTCTCAGCCCATCCCACGAACCTCCACCATCTGACCTGCACATACACTTCTTACACCCGCCTTGTCTCCTCACTTGGCACAACAAGCATTAAGCCTAATACTGGCTTCAGACAAATGCTTAGGTTGACGCTTTAGGGCTAAATGGCTCCTCACCCAGTGTGACTGGTGTAACCGTCGAATCTCTTGTACATTGAGGGCGGTAACAAAATATGGACCATCCCCCCTCCTGCCCTCTTTCTCCCTCTGGTCTGAACCATATGCTGACGCAGTCTGTTTTGCCGTCCGCCTGGACTCAACACAGGTCAGCATCTCCAAGCCTGTTCGCTTTAACGCCAAACGCTTGGCATCCTTCAAAACTTTAACAGGAATGGGCTCCAGCAGCGAGGTGGGTATCTAGGAAGCAAAGTAATGATAACGCTTGGGGGGGCATGGTATTAAGGGAGCCCCGTCTTACGGCGGTTGGGAACGGGCTGCTACTTTAACTGGACAAAGCTACCATGGCGGTTGACAGCGACCGCGAACACTAAAGTGCACCCGTGGGGATTCGAACCCGGCACCTTTGTCGTTCAAGGAGCTCAGCCATTGAGCCATTTGTTGAACGGGGATATCTGGGAAGCATTCAACCAGAACTTGATTGGTTTGATTAGTGTGGGGGCCAAAATATGGTGTGTATGGCTGCGTATGCTAATTTGCAGCATCTGCATACATGTAGTTGCATACATATAGTTGTGAGAGGAAGTTGAACACAACCTTACACCTAAACGTACTGTGTCTCAAATTGTATTTGTCTCCGCCTCACATGCCAAGATCTCAGCTGAGAAACATCTTCATAGACATTGAGCCCTCTCGCTAGTCCTCCCAGACCTCACGACATCTACCATTTCCCCTAACCTTCAAAAGAGTATCCCAATCCCGCCATCCAAACATCTGACCCATTCAAAATTGATCCTTACCTCCAAACCACGCAAGCTTAATCATGCCACCCAAAGCATTCCTGTCAGTGTTTAGCTGTAGACTGCCTGTATGTCCTTCCGTCCTCTTCCAATTGCTTATCTTCCAAAGGTCTCATACTCTGGCCTCCTGACTCTCTTGTCAACAATTCCTACACAGCCAACCCTAAGTATCGATGCTTTCCGCAGGTGCCTCTAATGTACCCCATCGTGGAGTCCTTTCGCCTCTGCATCCAAGTGAGTTTTTGGTGGAGCTTCCCCTTCAAGGGGGTGGGAGCCCCCAGGGTTACCCATTTGTCCGTCTGTGCGACCAACCGTCTGACCGAGACGAAGCCTGACACGTCAGCCAACGGTCACGTAACCAACTCGCTACCGTTGCCACCTGTCGCTCCGTTGCGAATACCCTCCGCCAATTTTTAGCGTCGCTTGCGACGCTGCATAGAACTTGTCTAAATGATAGGAGTAGCAAGCTGACAGCACAGCTGCAGGGCTTTTCTTTTCCGCTACCAGCAGCAGCTTCTAGGCATCCCCCAAGACTGCCACTGGGCCGAGCCCAAAGATTTCAGGAGCACTAGAAAGGTTACGATATCAGCTTGCCGAGCCACTAGGTTGACTTAGGTTTGGATGAAGAGAGAGCCCAGGGAGCTGCCTAGAAGCTGCTGCTCGTAGCCCTGGAAAGAGAAGCTACAAGATGTTCTCTAGTGTGCGAAGACAAGTGCATTAGCGCAAATACCTCCTTCCCCAATCATGATTTCATGTTCCCATGACTTACTTCGAAATCAAGTACACTGCACCACTGTTCAACAAATGCCAACAGGGTTGGTTGCCATTTGCAAACACCATATTGAACAGCATTTGTATAACAGTATCAACAACAGAACCCACCTGCCTGCACGAGTGGTTTGTTGCAGTTTGTGAGGTTTGTTGCAGTTTGTGTTGTTTGTTGTGTGTGTGTGTGTGTGTGAGTTGTTGTATGTTGTGTGTGCTCACTCACCACAATGAGACACCTTGCCCACTTCTTGGGACAGGATACATCCATTTATAGGGAACGGCATTATGGCATCATATGAAATCATGTCATCGAACGATATCATATGATATCGTATGATGCCGGCAGTCTGACTAGGCTAAAGTTACCATTTATATACATGATCATATAAGTAATTTGTATGATATCAAATGATATCATACTTGCCTTTGGTAAAAATCATATGATATGCCGTTCCCTATCCATGTATGACACAACTGGGTTTGTTTTGAATTTAAACGGAAGTGTATAACAACTGAAGAACAGATCCTGTTCAGTTAATATACACGACTGTGTTTGTCTGTGGCATGCTGAATGATCTACTGGCTCCCAATTAAACACTTCCACACCCTCACCACACCCTCACCACACCCTCACCACACCCCCACCACACCCACACCCTCAACACACCCTCAACACACCCCCACCCTCACCGCACCCTCACCACAACCACACCCTCACCACACCCTCCATCCACAAACACCCCTCCCCACACCTTGAACCCTCACCACAACCACAGCCCTCACCACAGCCCGCACCACAATCACACCCTCACCCACCAACCCTCACCACAAACCAAACAGAAACAACCCTACCACAACCATCACCCCAAACACCCTCACCACACCCTCACCACAACCACACCCTCACCACACCCTCACCACAACCACACCCTCACCGCACCCTGACCAAACCCACCAACCTCCCTCACCAAAACCGCACCAACCACCACAACCCCACCCCACCACCCCTCACCACCTCCCCACCACACCCACCCTCACCACACCCTCACCACACCCACAACCTCACCACCACCACACACCCTCACCACACCCTCACCACACCCACACCCAAACCACACCCACACCCACCCCCACACAACCCCACCTCACCACCACCACACCCTCACCCACAACCACACCCTACACACAACCCTCACCCCACCACACCCTCACCACCACCCACACCCTCCCACCACCACCCCCTCCACCACACCCCTCACCCACACACCTCACCACACCCCTCTCCACCACCACACTAACCACCACACCACACCACTAACCCCACACACCCGCAACGAACCCCCCACAACCCCACACCCCTGCAGGCTATAGGCTTACCCCCTTCTTTTCCCAGTCAATGTGCTTGGAGCTGTGCTTGCTCGCAACACAACCACACCCTCACCACACCCTCACCACAACCACACCCTCACTACAACCTCACCACAACCACACCCTCATCACCACCACACCCTCACCACCACCACACCCTCACACCCCGCAGGCTATGTGCTTACCCGCTTTCCCAGTCAATGTGCTTGGAGCTGTGCTTGCTCGCACCACACCACAACCTCACCACACCCTCACCACACCCTCACCACACCCTCACCACAACCACACCCTCACACCCTGCAGGCTATGTGCTTGCCCGCTTTCCCAGTCAATGTTCTTGGAGCTGTGCTTGCACGCAACTCAACAACTGTGTACCGAGCGTTGCAGCCGACTGATGAGTTGACTTACAGGTTAAGACTAGTTTTGACCCGTTTTGGCAAAATTATCGCTATGAAAATGTAAAACAAAGTTGTTTGCCCTAAATTGCCCTAGAAAGCTATATCAGGCCATGAAAGCTATACAACAACCACTGTGTACAGAGCGTTGCAGTCGACTGATAAGTTGACTTACAGGTTGGGACTAGTTTTGACCCCCTTTTGGCAATATGATAATTATACAAATGTAATACAAAGCTGTTTGTTTGCCCTAAATGGCTCTAGAAAGCTATGACAGGCTATGAAAGTTTTAAAACAACCACTGTGTACCGAGCGTTGCAGCCGACGGATGATTTGACTTGCAGATTGTGAGGCACGCTGGGTTGACAAAGGGTCGAAGGGTCGGGTCGGTCGACCTTACAGGTTGGGAGGCACGCTGGGTTGGGTCGAACCCCAGCGTGCCTCCACCCTGCGACTGATGAGTTGACTTACAGGTTGGGAGGGGGTTGTCGTTCCTGGGGAAAAGTTCAGAGGGGCTTATCATTAAAAAAAAGGAAGCCTGACATGTCAGCCAACTGTCTCATTACTAGGGTTGGGCCGACATATAAACGTTTAATATACGTTTATACGTTTAAATACACCGTATACATAACGTATAGTCTGTACTTCGAGAAGTACAGCACACGTCCAGGCACTTCACTTTCTTGGTTTTCATTATATATTTGATTTAGATAGCTCATTGGAAAGCTTTTGAACTCCTCTATCACAGTATGCAATCAAATTCACCATTCACATGCACCATTTTATAAACATTTTGACTAAAGGTTGATCTAGATAGCCAGTATGGCACACATATCAGAGTGCCACCTAGCCCTCCAATCCACAAGCTGTGCTCCTACGTGGGCTTGAAGGATTGATGGTGCAAGCCTAGTGCAATGTGAACATGGACAATATTGCAATACCGTTATGTCCTTATATTATTATACACTTATACAGTTATATAATAGACCAACTGGCATTTGATGGCTCCCTTAGATTGGCCCCGCGCTTCTTGGTCGACGCGCTTTCTGGTCGTGATTTCTTTTCTGAGATTTTGAAAACCTAAACTTGCCAGATTATTTTTCTGAGAGTTGATATGTGATCCCAATGAAATTAGCTGCACGGCAATTCCTTTAAACCCATGCAAAAGTATTTTCTCAAGAAGTTTCTAATTTTCATATACGTTTTTATACGTTTATATGCATACGTTTATACGTTTATACGGCTTAAAATAAAAATATACGTTTGCTTCCCAACCCTACTCATTACTAACTGGCTTCGGTCAGCTCCATGGTTGCCACCTGTCATTCCATAGCCAACACACTCCGCCAATTTTCCGCATCGCTTGGGACGCTGCATAGGACTTGTAGTCTAGGTATGTTTGGTGTTGACGTGGGATGAGGGATGGTACAGTTGCGGGGTGGAGGAGATTTCATATCATGTGTCCCTGGCCTACTACAACCAGTAACTTCTACTCTCACTTTTCTGTTGCCTTCTTGCAGCTGTGAGGTGTGCCCGCTATTGCGAATTACTGCCAAGGGTGACACCGAAATTGATTTGGTGTCAGAGGCGTACAGTGAGGGTGAGTGTTCAATCCCCCCCCCCCCCCCCCACCCCAACACACCCAACACACCTACCCCACACCCCACATCCAACCCGCTCCCTGTTGGCTGACATCAAGCCCCCCCCCTCCTCCCCCCAGCCCCCCCCCCCCCCCCCCCCCCCCTAAACACACACACGGAACCCCAACCCCTTCCCGCTTGCGCTTGTCCCCTCGCCTGTCCTTTGCCATGCTCTTTAAATTGACACTTTAAAATTTAAAAAGTGCCTTTTTAAATTTTAACTTAATTTTAAATGTTTATCAAATTTTAAAGATATCTTAACTTGCAAAGAAGCATTCACCTTTGTATGCTGCAAGCTCAGGGTTTCCCCCCCCGCTATGTATAGCGATTACTAGTTTTGACCTCGTTTTGGCAAAATTATCGCTATAAAATGTTAACACAAGTTTTTGTTTTGCTCTGAATGGCCCTAAAAAGCTATAAAAGCTATAAAAAGCTCTACAACGCTGTCCCTGGAGGAGTCCTGTAAAGCTAGAAAAAACCCACTTTCAGATTTGAAAAAAAGCCCTGTGCAAGCTACCACTGCATAGCCCCGAACACGTACCTCTTGTGTAAATTAAGAAACATCCTGTATCCGTTGCCACATGTCTCCCAGAGGTTTTTCCATAATTTTTCAGGCCAATTTGGTAGCCACAAGTGGCGACCACAGACTCTTCCTGGGACAGTGCGGTAGGACCGTTTGTAGAGCGCCAAGCGCCGCTACCTTGAAGGGGGGTCTGGGGATTTGTTTTTTTGGGGGGGGGGCTGGGGGGGGGGGGGCTTAGAAAACATGCATTTCGCACATGGATGCCATAAGTTACACTGGTTTGTGACAACTTTGCCAAGCCTCTAATTGTACAGAACAGTCAACACTAGTCTAGTACTACAACTTAGCCCGGTAAACCTAAAATCCATACCATACTCACTTTTATGTTATCATCAATACACATTCCTTGCGCATCATAAGAAATATGATAATGGTCTGCTTGATCATGTCACATCATGCAAAATGTGATATGATCAACTGTGGTGTCAGCATTGGGGGGGGGGGGGGGGGGGGGGGGGGGTCTTGAAGAAAACATGAATTTTATTTTACACACGTCTGTTTGTCCAAGCATGTACACACACACACACACGCGCACATACGTACACACACAAACACAATAACTACCCTCATCACACCTGTCTCCTCTCTTAGTGCAACCTCTGCCGTTATGGCCTAGACCTCAGCCTAAGCAATTTCCGAAGGCAGGGCCTAGCCATCAACACAGCTTCAGTGTCGCCCCGTCGCAAACACTATCCGCCAATTTTTAGCGTCGCTTGCGAATTTATAATTTATTATAGATATCTTTAATTGCAAAGAAACATTATCCTTGGTATGCAAGCTGCAAGCTGCCAATACAGAACCCTGAACCTGTACCTCTTGTGTTCCGATGTTTCTTGATTTCTTCACGCACTATTCCATCCTACCAATGCTATCACACGCCCGCACAGCTGCACAGACACAGTGAATTCACGGAAGCACCACCACTGTCTTCTGCTTTTGTAGACACACTGGTGTGGAAGTCCACCTTGACCACCATAGTCCTTGGAGTAAAGAGGAAGAAAGCAGCTGCAAGCCCTGCAACAGCGGTGAGTGGACGGGTGTGTAAGAATATGGAGTTGCCGAAGGAATGACCTGAGGGTGCGCAAGAATTGTGTGGGGTGTGTGGGTGGGGTCAAATTTAGTGTGTGTGTGTGTGGTGGTGGTGGGGGGGGGGGGGGGGAACTCAATCCTCTTGACAGCAGAGAAGATGGAGTTGCTGTAGCCCTGCAACAGGGGTGAGTGGACGGGTGTGTGCAGAGTATTACATTTTGTCATTTTGGGTTGCGCTTTTGACGCAACAGCCTCCTTTTGGGTTGCGCTTTTGACGCAACTGAAAACGGAAATCTGCGCGCTGGGCCTAGAGGGGGTTTACAAACCAACGAGCGGATGATTGCATAAGAAGATGGAGTTGCCGTAGGGCAAGGACCTGAGGGCGCGCAATAATTGTGTGGGGGGTGGGGATAGGGGCAAATTTAGTTTGTGTGCGTGGTGGTGGTGGTGGTGGTGGGGGCTCAATCCTCTTGACAGTAAAGAAGATGGAGTTGCCGTGGGCAAGGACCTGAGGGTGTGCAAGAATTGTGTGGGAGGTGGGGGTGGGGGCAAATTTAGTGTGTGTGTCTAGATGGGCTTGGGGCTCAATCCTCTTGACAGCAAAGAAGGTGGAGTCGCCGTAGCACTGCAGCAGCGGTGAGTGGACGAGTGTATTGCATGTGGCTCTGTTGTCTGCATTTGTGTGGTGCATGAGTGTGTGAGTGTGCGGGTGCATGAGTATTTTGCATGCCGTTATGTTGTCTGCATATGTGTGGTACATGAGTGTGTGTGTGAGGGTACATGAGTGCGTGAGTGTGAGGGTGCATGAGTATTTTGCATGCCGTTCTGTTCTGTCTGCATATGTGTGGTGCATGACTGTGTGTGTTTGAGGTTGCATGAGTGTGTGTGAGGGTGAAGGGGGGTGGGGTGGGGATGAAAGGAATGGTGACAATATCATAATTCCATGAGTGGTTTGTCGGAGTGGACGACTGGTATGTGGTGTGTGGGGTTACAAGGCAGGATAATGATTAAGCCTGGTGGGCGTGGTATTAAGGGAGCCCTGTGTTCCAGCGGTAAAAAACAGTCAGATACTTTACCTGGACAGTGCTACCATGGTGGTTGACAGCGACCGCAACACTAAAGCGCATCGGTAGGGATTGGAACCCAGAACCCTCTGGTTTTATTGAGCTCTACCATTGAGCACATCGTTGAAATGGGATTTTTGCCAGCATCTTGTCGACGCAGCAAGGCAGGAGTGTACAGCAGACTGTTGAATGCACCGTAGCACTGCAGCAGCGGTGCATGGAAAAGTGTATCGCATACAGTTCTGTTGTCCGCATGTGTGTGGTGCATGAGTGTGTGTGTGTGAGAGTGCGTGAGTGTGTGTGTGTGAAGGGGGGTGGGGTGGGGATGAATGGGTTGGTGGCAACATTATAATTCCAGTAGAACTGCAGACTGTTAAATGCGATCCCCTTAGCTGATGTATTTGGATGAACTTGGGTTTGGGATGGTGGGGGAGGTTGAGCCCCCCTACCCCCCCCCCCCCCCCCCCCCCCCCCCCCCCCCCCCCCCCCCACCCCCCCCCCCCCCCCTCACACACACACACACACACACACACACACACACACACACAAACGCAAGCTATTAGAAACTGATTTTAGTCTGCTTCTCTTCGTAGGCCAAGTCCCCGCCTCCTAGTACGTTGCTGGATGAGTGGATGCTTGGGGATAACGTCGGACGCAAGTATGGTGGCCTTAACTGGGACCTCAACCCCATCCACTTGTAAGTGCTTTGTCTCATCATAGCCTCCCCCCCCCCCCCTCCTCCCCTCCTCCTCCCCCCCCACACACACCCCACACACACACGCACGCACGCACGCACGCACACACACACACACACACACAAAAGCGCAAGGCTGGTGGTCTTAACTGAGACCTCAACCCCATCCACTTGTAAGTGCTTTGTCTCATCATAAGCCTCCCCCCCCCCCCCCCCCCCCCTCCTCCCCTCCTCCCCCCCCCCCCCACACACACACCCACACGCACGCACGCACGCACACACACCACACACACACACAAAAGCGCAAGGCTGGTGTCTTAACTGGGACCTCAACCCCATCCACTTGTAAGTGCTTTGTCCTCATCATAGCCTCCCCCCCCCCCCCCCCCCCCCCCCCCACCTCCTCCCCTCCTCCTCCACCCCCCCACACCTCACCCCCACACACCCACACACACACGCACGCACGCGCACACACACACACACACACACAAAAGCGCAAGGCTGGTGGTCTTAACTGGGACCTCAACCCCATCCACTTGTAAGTGCTTTGTCTCATCATAGCCTCCCCCCCCCCCCCCCCCTCCTCCCCTCCTCCCCTCCTCCCCCCCCCCACACACACACCCCACACACACGCACGCACGCACGCACGCACACACACACACACACACACACACACACAAAAGCGCAAGGCTGGTGGTCTTAACTGGGACCTCAACCCCATCCACTTGTAAGTGCTTTGTCTCATCATAGCCTCCCCCCCCCCCTCCCCACCCCACCCCACCCACACACGCACACACACACGCACACACACACAAAAGCGCAAGGCTGGTGGCCTTAACAGGGACCCTCAACCCCATCCTCGTGTGAGTGCTGTCTCTCATCATAGCCTCCCCCCCCTCCTCCCACCCTCCCACCCTCTCCCCCCCTCCCTCCCCCCCCCCCCCCCCCCCTCCTCCCCCAACCGCACACACACACACGCACGCAAACAAAAGCGCAAGGCTGGTGGCCTTTACAGGGACCTCAACCCCATCCACTTGTAAGTGCTGTGTCTCATAATAGCCTCCCCCCCCTGCCTCCCCTCCTCCCCCCTCCTCCCCCTACCCCCCCCCCCCCCCCCCCCCCCCCACACACACACACAACACCACACCACCACACGTACACACACACACACGCACACAAACTAGAGCGCAAGGCTGGTGGCCTTAACGGGGACCTCAACCCCATCCACTTCGAAGTGCTTTGTATTTATTTAGTGGCATATATTTGTGTGCTATTTATTTAGTGGCATATATTTGTGTGCTATTTATTTGAATGGCCTTTATTTGTGTTGTTTGTATTTCAGTGGCAATGTTTTGAGTGGTATTTAGTTGAGTGGTAGGTATTTGTGTGCTATTTATTTGTCTCATCATAGCTTTAATTTTTAGGTACTAGCAGCAGCTTCTAGGCAGCTCCCTGGATCATCCATGGGGCTATGCGTAAGGATTTCAAGTGATGTAGATAACGGATGACATCAACGTCCAGGTGCGCTAGACTGCGTTAGAATTGGCTGGATATGCAGGCAGGGGAGCTGTATAGAAGCTGCTACTTGTAGCCGAAAAGAAAAGCTATGGTCTGACTGGTATGTAGGGACTGGGATATCATATGATGTTGACCAAAGGTGAGTATGATTTCATATGATATCATACAAATTGCATCATATGATATAGCAGGCTCGTGATATAGTGTATAAATGGTAACTTTGGCCTAGTCAGACTGCCGGCATTATATGATGACATGATATAATATGGTATCATATTGCCGTTCCCTATTGGCATGCGCCTCTTTATCATATGTATGGAACGGCAATATGATATCATATGACGCCGGTAGTCTGACTCGACCAGTTGCCATTAATATACTGGTACGATATCTTATGATGCAATTTGTAGGATATCAAATGATATCATGCTTGCCTTTGGTCAACATCATATCATATGCCGGTCCCTTATCATATAAACACAATAAGCCCCATTTCGCTATTTGACAGGCTGGCGGTAAACCAGTTTTACAGCTATCAACCCGACTCTGGCATTCATCTGTCATCTTTGGGGGTGTCGAGGACGATTTCGCACGGCAACAGTAATAGTGTGATAATGATAACGATTGTGACATTTTTGTGGGGGGCATTTTCGGATATCACACAGATACTGTGCTACACATGAATACATGATCCATTATTCTTTTCCCAGATGACTCATTATTTTGTAATCGTGTTTAAAAACAATCCACACCATTCCCTGGGGATTTAAAAATGCAGGGTGCTATTGCCACATTCCCACAGCATGGGCTAGGTCTTATCTAAGTTTGGGTCGGGTCCCCCCCCCCCCCCCCCCCCCCCTTTTTGACTCTTCCAACTTTTCTGGGGGGTACCAGATATTTTTCTTATGTCATCCTCCTGAGGATTCCGACATTTTTTGGGGGGCATTTTCGGATATCACATAGATGCTGCGCTGCACATGATTAGGGATCGGCATATCATATGGTTTTGACCAAAGGCGAGTATGATATAAAATGATGGCTTAGTTAGTGAGACAGACCTAGGACAGCTAGTTCTGACACTCCACCTGGGAAGTAGAACATCTAAGTGACGAAGCCGAAACCAACTAAGTGGTTAGTGTCGGCTTCGTCACTTAGATGTTCGACTTCCCAGGTGGAGTGTCAGAACTAGCTAAGACAAATTGCATCATATGATACTGCATATGAATGGCAGCTTTAGCCTGGTCAGACTGCTGGCATCATATGATATCATATTGCCTTTACCTATTAATATTTACCTGCGAGCGTCCTGCATGAATGTCATCAGAAGCTTGGGTGAAAAATGTCATAACCATATGGCAAAACAAAGTATCGTAATATGTACCTGTGTGCGTACTGTGTACTGTGCTGCGTACTGCTGCACGTGATCCATTCTCCTTTACCCAGGTGACACATCGCACTAACATAATAATAATGACATCTTGTGTGTGTGTGTGTTTTGTATGTGTGTTTGTGTGTGTTTGTATGTGTGTGTGTTTTGTATGTATGTGTGTTGGGTGGGTGAGTGGGTGGGGGGGGATAGGTAGGTGGTTGGCTGTGTGACACAACTTGAGCACTATCATAATAACGATGACATCTTGTTTTATCTCCTCAAACTGGACTGAAATTGTTTTCTGTCAATGCATGCACGTGTAAACAGCTGGTACCCGTAAATATTTCAAGTCTTGCCCTGAAGCGAGGTAAAGACATGCACACAATATCGTTTTCGTGCAATTTGCCCTACAATATCTCGATGCGATAATATTGATAACATCCGAACTGACTCCTCGGTGTCGCTGGTTTGTGTCAGGGGACCCTCCTCCTGGGGTGAAAATCCTTTCACATCTTCAAAAACAACAAGTTCTATGCAGCGTCGCAAGCTACGCTACAAAATGGGGGAGAGTGTTCGCAACAGAGTGACAGGTGGCAACGGAAGCGAGTTAGTTACGAGACCGTTGACTGGCGTGTCAGGCTTCGTCTCGGTCAGACACAAGGACAAATGGGTAACCCTGGGGGCTCCCACCCCCTTGAAGAGGGGGCTCCGCCAAAATACTAGATATGATATTGACAGCCCTAATCATCTTCGTAATTAGTACTTAGGCTATTCTCTCACTTAGCTGAATCATGGCGTCGTGTGGCAACGAAGGCACCGAAACATGGCACTACCAGAATAATTTGATCACAATATTATATGTTTAGATCAATCATTATCTGTGATCCCCCTCCCTTGTTGGAGGAACCAGTGTAAAAAAAAGATAAAGCCTGGAGGGGCGTGGTGTTAAGGGGACCTTCCCGTACGCCGCAGCTGGGGAAAGTCACCATGGCAGACATAGTAAGTGGCACCCTCCAGGCGGGAGGGACTCCTTCATGCGACTTGTGGCAAGAATGCTGGTACAGGAGGCGATAGATTGAAAATCAGTGTATGTGTAGCACGGTCCTTGTGCTGCCTTGTACAAAATAATGCCATTCCCTTCCGACTCCACCCCCTTGGCTCAAAGTTAATGTGCATAATACAAAATCAATCTTTTACTCTTCTGCTTCAGTCTGTTTTATTGCTCATCATTGGGTCATGTCACTCTTCTGCTTTAGTCTGTTTTATTGCTCATCATTGGGTCATGTCACTCTTCTGCTTTAGTCTGTTTTATTGCTCATCATTGGGTCATGTCACTCTTCTGCTTCAGTCTGTTTTATTGCTCATCATTGGGTCATGTCACTCTTCTGCTTTAGTCTGTTTTATTGCTCATCATTGGGTCATGTCACTCTTCTGCTTTAGTCTGTTTTATTGGTCATCATTGGGTCATGTCACTCTTCTGCTTCAGTCTGTTTTATTGCTCATCATTGGGTCATGTCACTCTTCTGCTTTAGTCTGTTTTATTGCTCATCATTGGGTCATGTCACTCTTCTGCTTTAGTCTGTTTTATTGCTCATCATTGGGTCTTGTCACTCTTCTGCTTTATTCTGTTTTATTGCTCATCATTGGGTCATGTCACTCTTCTGCTTCAGTCTGTTTTATTGCTCATCATTGGGTCATGTCACTCTTCTGTTTCAGTCTGTTTTATTGCTCATCATTGGGTCATGCAACTCTTAATCTGCGAGTGTTGTTTGTAGCGACCGGCATATCATATGATGTTGACCCAAGGCGAGTATGATATCATACAAATTGCATCATATGGTATTGTATATAAATATTACCTATGGGCTAATCAGACTGCCGGCATCATATGATATCATGTGATGACATGATGTGACATGATATCATATTGGCGTTCCTTATTTATTGCTCATAATTTGGTCATGCAATTCTTAATCTGCAAGTGTTATTCTGCATTTCTGTGATCTGCACACGACATTTTTTGTCCTATCACACACGTGCAGGCACCGCTTGAGCGCTAAATTGTGTGTCCTATAACGCACGTGCAGCTCCTCCTTGAGCGCTAACTTGTTTGTCCTATCACGCACGTGCGGGAACCGCTCGAGCGCTAAATTGTTTGTCCTATCACGCACGTGCAGGCACCCCTTGAGCGCTAAATTGTTTGGATTCAAGAAGCCGATTGCCCATGCACTGTTCCTTGTAGCCAAGGCTGAAGCATCCTTGAGGAGTAGCGGTAAGTCATGGGACATGGTGGCTGGGTGATGCTTTGTGTGATGGGGGTTGGTTTGTATTTTGTGATCTCGTTGTTAATCCACCAAGGTAGTGGCCTGACTTGATGACACCAACACTGCCCCTTCTTAGGAGTGTCCCCCAAATACCCTGCTGTGATGGAGACGGAATTCATGCGCCCAACTCTTCTCCCCGCTAAACTGAAGTGTGTCTGGTCGTTGCCTTCTGCGGACTCGTCTTCCAAGGAGGCTTCTGCCAAGGCAGCTGCTCAAGCTGCAACCACGCGTGCCGGGCTTAACTTCTCTGTTATTACTGATGACTCCCCTCCAAAGGACGTGATTGTTGGCAAGTTGGCCTTGGCCTAGAACTACAGTTAGTGTTGTTGTCTCTACTGAACTGCCTAGTGGTACCTCCTGGTAGTTAAACCTGGTGGTAGTAATCGGATCCCACTTATTCAAATATCCCGAGCCCCTCGCATATGGAAATTTTGTACTGATATAGCTACTGGCAGAGAGGTCAGAACATAATTTAATACCGGTTTTGACGATATTGGGCGATCAGGTTCAAAAGAAAGATTGGATTACCGGTAGCCAGCAAGTAGCAGGGAATGGTTGGCATTGCTATGACCGCTTATATTTGTTAAGTTGATTGTTTGACCGTTGTCTGGCTCTGAGTTGATTTATACTTGAACTTGAACTTGGTTACATAAAGCTTCAGCCAGCAATTTGGCTGCTCTCCGTTTTGGCAGTAAAAGACATTAGTACCAAGGAAATGTAAAAGCGCACAAATCACTTTTTATTTATTTATACGACCGATTTATATATAGCCGACTGTATTCATGCATGAGTCATTACAGTCCGGTGTTTATCTGAGGCAGCCTTGTATATACAGATCAAATGCTAGCTGCCTATGTATGTATGTTACAGTCATCAAACAAGGATGCGTAGGTAATTATCTTGAGGCCGTTATCTGTTGGTGAACCGGTACTCTAGTACCCTACGCGTGCAGACAACACAACCAGGCCTCATTGATACGAGCACCTTGGGCGCATACCAGCTTTGTGAATTCTGTTGCATCGCCTGTTCTTGTTTGCAACTCAAATGTATGTTCCAGTCCAGGGGAAGTAAGTTGAAACCTCGAACTGGCACAGCGTGGAAGACAAATGTGCGGAAAAGCTTAATAGTTTATAAAATCGGATCGGATAGGTAATTTCTGAAAGTACTGATACTTCCATCCTTTGCCTCATCTTGATCATGCCCCATACGCACTCGATCTTTCCAGTGGACCACAGGAAGTTAGGAACTCGAACTTCCAATTGGTTGCATGCTTACATGGCATACTTCAGCCTTTAAGGCTGCCAGCCGTCTTCTCCTCTTTGGCTGGAATATTAGCTCTTAAAACATTGTTATCAAAATATACTTGATTAAATCTCTTCATTCAATCATTGATACAATGGACCAGGTTTGTTCAGAGGGACTCAAATATCTACATCTTAGAGAGCAACGGGTCTTCTAATATATATATATATATATATACATCCTGTTGTTTACAAAGATGAGCAGCCAAATTGCTGGCTGAAGCTACGTAACCAAGTTCAAGTTCAAGTTCAGAGATATGTAAATAAATAGTACGCCTTATTACGAGGTGTGAGGTTGAGGGGGCCAGCCCGTTTGCTTGCACTGGGATCAACGACCAATAGGGGGGGGGGGGGGGGGGGGGGGGGGGGGGGCGTCATCCCACTGGGGTTTTTTGGGCCTGGTCCACATGTCGTCTGCATGCAACAATGGAATGGAAGGAGACAGTGGCATGGGTGTGAAGTTTGTTGCGGAGCTTGAGGGCGGCTACTTAGGAGATCTCTAGGCGGGTGAGGTTAGAAAATGCGTTGATGGGTATGGTCCTTGTGGTACCCAATGTAACAAATGGGGCAAGTGTCTGATGAGGGTGAGTAGGGGTTACTGCCATATGGAATTTTCCATTGATAGGCAGTGATAGGCCAGGTTCTTGTTACATAGGTGGCCTCACCTAGCTTGATGGATTTGTCTCTTCTTCCACCAGGGGATGGATGCCTGTTGCCAGAAGTGGTGGCTAGCATGTGGGAGGTGCTCGGGGGATGCCGTGGTCCACAATGAGGTGTATATGCCATGCATGTTGATCCCTCCTGTGTGGATTTTGGTGTGGAGGTTAGCCTTGACCCCCCTGGTGAGGTTGGGTGTTGCTATCCTAGGGGGCAGGGTGCCGTCAGCTGCCAACCAGGGACAGATGACCAGATGTGGTCTATGTGGACCACTACTACATTGCCAGTGACGGAGGTATTTCTACGAAAGTGGGCGGCTTTCTTGGCCTACTTGTCTGCCTCCTCATCGTCATGGATACCAGCATGGTACCTCACCTTGGCAAGGGTGGTGGGGGCACCAGTAATTAAGGACTCTGGCCAGAAGGTGTTCTCCAATGGCCTCTAGGAGTTGCTTGTGAGTCTATTACTTGAGTGTGGGGGTTATGAATAAGTCTCCGAATGAGATGGAGACTGCAGAGGCTATCAGTGTAGATGGTGCTGGGGGTTGTTGGGGGTGTTTGTGCTAGGGCCTGGTGGATAGCGCATTGGTCCGCTATATCGTTGGCTCTGGTGATGTCAATACCTCCTGGGTGGATTCTAAAGCTTTGGCCTGGCAATGGGCAGTATACCGCAGCCCCGAGGAGGGCCGAGCCCTCAGGCTGGGGGATCTAGCTGCTATCGGTGTATAGCTGATGGCCTACTTGGGTATTGTTGGCGGAGCCCCCTCTTCAAGGGGGCGGTAGCCCCCAGCCTGGCCCAGTGGGAGGGTCACCCCGTTGTCCGTGTGTGTGACCGTCTGACCGAGACGAAGCCTGACACACTCGCTTCCGTTGCCACCTGTAGCTCTGTTGCGAAGACTCTCCGCAATTTTTTAGTGTCGCTTGCGACGCTGCATATAACTTGGTATGGTAGATGCAGGGGTAGGGTGTTGGGAGAGTGGGGTGGGGGATAGGGAGGGGGTGGGGGGGTGGGGGGGGGGGGGACTCCAAGGGGCCTGATGGATATGGATCAGCATATCATACGATTTTTGCCAAAGGCGAGTTTGATATCATATGATATCATACAAATTGCATCATATGATTTCATATTACCTATCCCTATTGATGGATGAGACGGGGAGCCTAAGGTTGTGGGGGGATGGAGAGGGGGGCAGGGCCGATGGCAGGGTTGGAGATGGGTTGGATGTCTTTGTGGGTGGGATGTCGGTGATGCATAGCTTCATTCCATGCTTGGGTGAAGGGAGTGGCCGGCCTGGGGTGGCCCAGGGGGGTGGTGATGAGGAGGAGTTGGTGCCCCTTTGTCCTTGCAATGGTAGAGGTGATTTCCCCCCCAGTCCAGAGGGGAGGTCGGTGGATAATGGAGGCCCTGGCTGGGTTAGTATCGAGGACCTGTACCCAGGGGTGGGCGGTGTGTGTTTCGTAGGCTGTGTGCTTTGTGTGTGGGATCAAGAGGAGGATGCAGGTTGGGATGGGGTGAGTTTGGGCTGCCTTGGCACTGGTGAGCACCCATCTAACTGCCTCCTTGGCCTCCTGCAGAAAGTGTATCACTGATGCTCCTGTCCATGGGTGAGAGTGTGGGTTTGGGCTTGCCCTGAACATGTGGTCATGAGGGTGGGGGGAAGAGCAGTGGGGAAGTGATGGGTGGCATACGAGTGGCCCTGTTGACCTGTCTGTTTTTTACTCCCGACAACGTGAGGGCTTGAAGAAGGGTGGGGTGGGGAGCAGTGGGGGTGGTGTCCTTGATTGGGTAGAATTGGCTGGCTAGGTCTCCAGCAAAGGACC
This sequence comes from Chlamydomonas sp. ICE-L, assembly GCA_013435795.1. NCBI lineage: Eukaryota > Viridiplantae > Chlorophyta > Chlorophyceae > Chlamydomonadales > Chlamydomonadaceae > Chlamydomonas > Chlamydomonas sp. ICE-L. Next base: position 13,512,495 of record JACBWV010000610.1, on the reverse strand, counting down.
CTTGGGAGTGTGAGTGCCCCAGGCTGGATATGGTTGCTTGGGTAGTGTTGAAGTGGTGTTGGAGTCTGTTGGCCGAGGAGGTGGGGAGGTGACCAATGCAATGGCCAGAGAGGAAGTGAAGGTATGTGGTGGTGGGGTGGATCGGTGAGCTCCATTAGGTTGGGTATAGGGGAGGAGATCTGCTTGGATATGATAGTGTCCAGGGGCTAGGATGTCCAAGTCAGGGTGCCCGTTTAGGGGGTCTAATTAGTATAAGTGGATGAGTTGCATGCGTGTGCAGTACCCCTGGGCGTTGGATTGGCCTGTCAGGGTCCACTACCCTTGGGATTGGGCGTTTGTGAGGTGGGCGTCCTTCCTAAGGGGGTAAGAGGGGTTGTTAGCTGGTGTGGTGTGCGAAGCTGTTTTATGGGCCTCCAAGAGGACGGTGGTGGCTTGGCCTCCTATGCGCTCAACCAGCTCTGTGTTGGCAATACTGATAGGTTTCCAGTGAGCATCAATGATTTTTTTAAAGCCCGATTTATCGGGCATGCCCGATTAATAATGTTTATTTCCGTTTTGGTCCATCGGGCTCCCAGGTGTGGGTAATGTTTTCGGATTTCAGATCTCTGGGTGGAGCATCGGGCGTGCCATATACTTAATGTTTACGTCTGTCTGATGCTTTGGCTGGAGCATCGGGCGTGCCATATACTTAATGTTTCAGGCTTTCGGATGCTTTGGCTGGAGCATCGGGCGTGCCATATACTTAATGTTTCTGGCTTCCGGATGCTTGGGTGGAGCAGCGCACAGGTAGAACCCCCCCCCCCCCCCCCCCCCCCCCCCCCCCTTGCCCCTTCCTGGAGCTGCCCCCCCCCCATGTATGGAGCTGCTTGGAGCTGCCTGGAGCTCCCCCCCTCCCTGAAGCTGCCTGGAGACACTTGGAGCTGCCTGGATTATTGATAATAACATATTGTTCTAGAAAAAACAAAGCTAGTTGCTTGTATTTTCCACATGGGTTTCTAGGATTTGTGACATCTTTTATGTCCCATAGGTAACCAGAATTTGCAACCAAGATTGTTTTCTAGGCCAACCAATTGTGGAAGATTTACAAGTAGTAAATAGTAATATAAGTAGTACTAGTAAATAATAATATAAATAGTAATAGTAATCAATAATAGTAGTGCCATAGTAATGGATTTATTTAAAATGACACTACTTGTTTACACAGCAAATTTGACAGCCCGATTGTAATGGAACCTCTTGTAAGCAGTATCGGGCGTGCCAGATACTTAATGTTTGTGCTTTTCAAAATCTACACCTGAGTATATGGCTGCCATATACTTAATGTTTCCGTCCCACCGAAGTCTACACCTGGGTATATGGCTGCCATATACTTAATGTTTATGCCAAATTCCTTAGAAAAATCACTGGTGAGCATGGGTTTGGCTACATGGTAGGGGTGTCTCATGCTTGAGAGTATATCCTAGTGCTTGGTAGGATGGGAGATGGGACGGGTGCATGGTGATGGGTCCATACTGGACCCGCATATGGGTGGTGGGGTCGTCCTGGATCTGTTGGACTCAAATGCCAAGTATTACAGTGTACTCGTATTGGGATACATATAGGAGGTGCAGGAGAATGGGGGGTAGGCAGGGGAAGTCAGGATCAAGGTGCCTGGTGCAGGTGCGATGAAGGCCGACAGTGCCCTTGCATTTGGTGATACCCAGCACCTTATAGGTGGCTGCATCCTTGCTGTGGCAGAAGTCTCCCTTACAGAGGTGGTAGCAGGCTACCTACCCAGCGATTCGGGTGGGTAGGGTCTAGGGAGGTGATGACCTGGCCCCTCTGGTGTTGGTAGCCAGGACGAGCGTCTGGGTGGAGGTTTGACACGGGAGACAGCTATTTCCACCAGTGTCCCTGTGAGTCAATCAAGGGGGCCTCAGGGGGGTCACCATGATGGGTAGAAGATAGGGACAGGGAGGACGGATGACAGTGGTTATGGTTAGTCGTGGTTGCGTGTGGCTGGTTGTGGTTGCGTGTGGTCGGTTGGGTTGGGTGGGTTGCGTGAGACGCCGTACACAATCGCTTCCCGTCCAATGACAGGGCCATGCAGGACAGGGCGTTGTTATGTGCTGAGATGAACTTGGTCTTACGCACGTCATACAACTCGATTCAAACCTGTGAGGTGGGGCGGGGTGGGAAACATGGCTATATTAGTAGTGTTTGTTTGTTGGTGGTACAAAACAACTCAGTCCAGGGCTCCAGGCTAGATCAGCTCAGTCCAACCCAGCTCTGCCCCCCCCCCCCCCCCTTCTGCCGCCTTTCGTTCCCCCACACCCATCCACCCTCCAATCCTACCCACCACAACAAGCACTGCCCGAAGAAATATAAAATACCCCCCTTCCCCCCCCCCCCCTCATCCTGCCACACACACACACACACACACACACACTCACACTCGCACACACATACAGACACACACAAACAGACACACACGAGACACAAAAACATGCTTCCCACTCAAGACCACCCGAAGCATCTGTAATATCAGCCATTTCCTGCAAATGTCCATTATGTAGCCCAGGGCATTCTAGGACCGTACTGTCAGCTAAGGATGACACGGCCACTAATCCCTACACATTTGACACGGTTTCTATCTGGCTCATAAGCTCCAAGACAGCAAAGTTGCAGACAAGGACCTGCATTCAACAAGCATGTAAGGTGTGTTTCAGTATGGCAGTATGCATGCACACAAACACACACGCATCTTTGAGTGTGTGTGTTTGAGTGTGTGTGTGTGTGTGTGGGGTGGTGGTGGTGGTGGTGGTGGTGGTGGGCATGTGTTCGTGTGGTCAGTGTATGCACAGCCAAGCATGCATGCATGTATGCATGTTGTTGTACATTTGCGCTGTGTTCAACCTAGACGATGAGCTGCATGTATGCAAGGATGTAGGTTGTTAGGTTGCACTTCCGCTGCTCACCGTGTTCATCCTGCCTAATCAAATGGAAATATGTCGTGAAGTATCTAATACTATGGGACTCTGCTTGTGCCCACGTTCATGTGCGCATGTGCATGTGTGTGTGTGAGAGGGAGTGCATGCACGTGTTTCTGTACGTGTGTGAGTTTGAGTGTTTATGCGTGTATGTGTCTGTGTGTGTGCATGTACCTGTTTGTGTGCGTGCATGTACCTGTGCGTGTGTTTGTGTATGTGTGTCTGCATGTACCTGTATGTGTGTGTGTGGTGGCGGGGTGGGGGATGGCTGGGGAGGGGTCTGCATGTACCTGTATGTGTGTGTGTGTGGTGGCGGGGGGGGGGGGGGGGGGGGGGGCTGCATGTACCTGTATGTGTGTGTGTTTGTGTGTGTGTGTGTGTGCGGGGGGGGGGGGGGGGGGGGGGGGGGGGGCTGGGGGGGTGTCTGCATGTACCTGTATGTATGTGTGTGTGTGTGTGTGTGGGGGGGGGGCTGGGGGGTGTCTGCATGTACCTGTATGTATGTGTGTGTATGTGTGTGTGTGTGTGTGTGTGGTGGTGGTGGTGGTGGTGGTGGGGGGAAAGGGTCTGCATGTACCTGTATGTATGTGTGTACTTGTGTGGTGACTGTGTAAGAAACTAGTGGTGCTCCTGTGGTGTGTGCGTTTATGTGTATGTATGTGCGTGTGTGTTGTATCCAAAACATGGGGTGCTCTTGATGGTGTGAAGCGGTCAGCCTGTTAATTCGATCATATGCATGTGCACATTTATATTTATGTACTTGTCAATTTAGCAGGGTTAACCTTTGCTGAAACCTATTTTTTAAACATTTATGTGAGCACGCATTTTTGCAAGACTTCCCAAACCATGTCAGCTCACCTTATACTCCACCGCTACCACAATCCTATCCCGTCGGAGTCGAACAACCCGAATCTGATGAGTGCACAAGCATGCAATTGTCAGTGGTCTGATAAGTGCACACAAATGTATTCGGCAGTGGTATGATGAGTGCGTAAGCATGTAGTTCTCAGTGGTATGATGAGTGCACAAACATGTGATGCGTTATGAGAATGGAGCATTGTGTAATGTTGATTATTGACAACGAGGATAACCACTGTTTATTTTTTTGGCAACACATAGCAGCTTCTAGGCAGCTCCCTTTCCCCGTCCTGGGGCCAGACCCGAAGCTAGCTGATGTGTCTGAAAGATGACATGACAGGCATTCCAATGCAGAAGAATGCTTTTGGCCAGACCCAGTTTCTGGCTAATGGAGCTGGCTGGAAGCTGCCATGCGTAGCTCAAAATAGAAACAGTGAAGATAACCTACCACACATGGCAAGTCAACCCTAGATTCATACATTTATTCATTAAATAGAAACAGAAATATAATCCACCTTTCAACCACGTCCCAAGCATACCCTAACAAAAACTGCCAAGCATACATGCCACAAGCATAGCTTTTCTTTTGAGCTACAACAGCAGCTTCTAGGCAGATCCCCTGACTGGCCAGCAAGCATGTCACAAGCATGTCTTTTATTTTCAGCAACGAGCAGCAGCTTCTAGGCAGCTCCCTGAGTCAGCAACTGGGCCAAGCCTCCAAGATGTCAACAAAACAGAGAAGGTTGCGTCAGCTTCAAGGTGCACTAGTCACAAGATGTACTTCCAGTGGACCATAACCGGACCTACCTAACACCCATGTGCCCCGTTCGGTAGTTGATCTCAGTTATATCACCTATCTAAAACCCATGTGACCCACGTGGCACTTGACTAAGTTTAAGACCTTCCGTGGACCTGCCAAACTCTCATGTGACCCATCTGGAACTTCAACATTTATCTGACCAACCAAACACCCATGTGCCCCGTACGGCACTTGATCTTACATTACATGGCCTACCTACAACCATGTGATCTTTGTGGTACTTGACTAATTGGAAGACCTACTAAACATTCATGTGACTTATATGGAACTTCATCCGACCTACCTGGCTTCTAAAGCTGAGCTCTCCAAAGCACTTCCCTTGGTGGTCATCCCATATCATCACCTGCATCACCAGTATATGTCAGATATATGTAGGCCAGTTGTTGTAACTACTTGGGCTGCTCAGCCTGGTTTCAGGATTGTTGTGTAGCCATTGCATGGTGGAGCGCGAAGCGCGGAGCCTGGGAGGTTTGGGGGCTTCCTGCGACCCCATGCGACGATGGAATGGAACAAAATGAGCATCACATAGCATGAGCATGCTGGGGTTGCTGATTCTGCAACAATTGTTGTCGGAGGCCTTGCGTGTCGATGTTAATTATAGTGTTTTACAAGGGAAAAGCACATCAACAACCAGACAAACTGTCAGGCAAACAGGCAGACAAGAGGATGAGTAGACTGAGGAAAAAAGTCCAAATCTGTGTTTCACCTCACTCAGGCGGGCAATCCAAGAGGTTGAGAGGCAGGACCCCGTCAGGCCGTCACACAATGGCCTTGATGTCACATCCTCACACTGATACAGTTTTCCTCAATCCCATGCCCTTGTGTAACTAAGCTGAACTGCTACCAAATATCCCCCCTTTCATCTCACCCCTGCCTTGCCCAGTTTCAAGGCTTACCTTGTTTGGGTGCAGGACAGGACTGCTAACTGTACAGCCTAGTTGGCAAGACAGCATAAGCATTTCCTCCATCCCGCAGAGTCGCTGCTTACATCTCCCACAACTTCGTTTCCCACCCCTCCCTCCCTTATAATTACTTTCACCTGTGTGCAAGAAGCTCGTAATCGACGCCCATCTGTCTCTCACCTCCCTCACCTCGTTCCGATGTCGGCCTCCACGAGCGTGGCGCGCATACTGCGGGAATTCGACCCCTAGTAGCTGCATCAGCCGCACAGCAAATAACGCAGGAGACCCGACAATGCTTGGCTTTGAACCCACTTCTCCTTGATAGAAACCGCACTCCCTCATCTAGCACCGATGCGTATGCCTGGAGGCTATCTGCATCAAGCGCTGATCGCGCTTACTCCACTGTCTCCGGTAAAGCATTCGACAGCAACGAGGATGATTTGATGACAAACGGGTTGTGCTCTGAGGTAGGCTGAATGAAGTGGGCTGGCTGGGGCTGTGCCACCCTGTACAGCTATACATGCCCGAGTCAAAGAGGCTCATGTCCCAGCATCAAATCACCACATATCGATACTGGGCAAGTAAACTCTTGAGCTTGGTTGCATGGCTCCAGCCTGATAAGGCTGCTCGCCGTCTTTGGAAGAAACATCAACATGCAAAACATTGTCCTTATCAAAGTACCCTTGATCCAATCTGGGCTGGCACAGGCCTGTGGCTGCACCCTCGGACTTCCTGGTGTAGGCTTGTCTTGGGTCTACAGTGGCCTCTTTATGACAGTAAAGTAAATCGGAAGTATCTTTGAGGTCAGTTCAAGGCGTTTGTACATGTGTGGGGATTTGAGGGGGGGGGGGGGGGGTACAGCAAGCACGCATGCTGCTGCTGTACCCTAGGGTGCATGTAGATCATGCTAAATCGCAGATCAGGGCATGCAAGTGCACAATGTCATGTTAGTGTATATTTTAGGTAGTATAAAGCTGTATATGTGGGTGCAAGGGCGTGCGCATGTGCTTTGAGGTTATTGGGCTTGGGTTTTGTGATGATGATGATGGTGATGATGATGATCATGATGATGATGATGATTACATTTTTCCTGGTGCCCTACTGGACTCCAAATGTACATGTGGCTTGGCAGAGTCAAGGGGGACTTGTGTAATGGATATGACTATATATGTGAGTCATTCAGTGTCAGGAGAATATCTAAAATATTAATACATAATGCAATCACGTAGGTTCAGACTGGGGCATGGGCTAGGCATGCCTGTATTCCATAGACCTTATCCACACCTTCAATCCTTGTGTCTAAACTGATCTGATCTGATTTGTAGGTCTATGCGGTTCGAGATGGAGTTGTGAAATCCACAACGCCGTTGCTTGGAGTTTTTGTCGACACCGGTGCAAGCACTGACGCATTTATGTGCAGAAGACAAATCATTTCGGAAAGAATCAGCAAGGAAGACTTTGGGGAGATGTTCAGTGAGGGAGACGAGATCAAGGTATGTTGGCGTGGAGGGTTGAGGTGTCACACAAGGGCAGCATGTGGGGCTGGAGGGGGCGGTATTCGTGTTTGTGTTTGTGTGGTGGTTTAAGGTGGGGTGGGGTGCGGGAAGCAAATGGGCGGAATGTGGTTATGGAGGTGGATGGAGGGGGCCACAGGGAACACCATGTATGGGTGGAGAGGTTCAATGGTTGGGATAAGCAGCATGGACTTTGAATGCAAACGTGTGGCCCTGACCATCGTGCTTGGATCACAATTCTGGTTGGATTTCTGTACTTGGGAGCACCTAGGAAATATTTCACCAGACAGATTGGCATACAAGATTGTTTTTCTTTTAATATTTTTTGCATGATGTTCATAAGTACCCCTTGACTCCATCAAGCCGCGGGCACATTTGGACTCCATTAAGGCACCAGGAAAAATGTGATCATCATAATCATAATCATAATCATCATCATCAACCAACCATCCAACCAATGAAGAAACAAAGAAACGCGAAGAAACAAAGACACGATTTACCATTTAAATATACATAGAAACAGGCAGGGGGGGGGGCAGAAAGACAGATTTTGGACCGCACCTTCGATATGGTGTCCGATTCAGATGGGAGTTGGAATTGTGGACGTTTCATACAAAAAGAGGGGGGAAATAAAGTTGGCTAAAGGTTTTTTTACCCCCCCCCCACCCCCCCACCCCCCCCACCCCCCCCTCCCAAAACCCAATTACCTCACCCTACCCCCCCTAAAATGGGGGTCGTTCGAAAGATCTTTTAAAGCCCATTTCAGTTATGCTCTTACATCTTTCATGGGGTTATCCAAACGTGATTTATCGTGAAGTTAAGATTTGGGCCGCTTTGGTTGAAAAAAACTTTGGACCCCTCTAACTTTTGTACAACTTTATTTTGGGCTCAATTTTTTTTTTTTTTTTTAGATAGTTTGAGGATAGGCTCTATCCAAAGCGAAGGTGCGGTACGGCAGCTTTTTTCTTGCCCCCCTAAATAAAAATAAGAGGCACAACTTGAGATTATATATGATTCTGGTTATTTACAGTATGGCGCACACAACGGCATCCTCCCAATTCCCAAACAGGGATTGTGTGATAAGTCGAAATTCAGTTTTGCACCCCCCCTTTGTGGTGGGGCTGAGAGATCGAGGGTGGGGGGTGGGGTGGGAAGTCTAGAGTGGGGGGGTGAGGGGGGGGGGGGGGGGGGGCTGGGGCCATACCACCCATACTCACCCATTCACCCACCCATTCACCCACCCACACATACCCCCACCCACACATACTCACCCATTCACCCACCCACCCATACCACCCATTCACCCACCCATCCATACCCACCCATACTCACCAACATTATCCACCCATTCAACCACCCATACCCCCCCCCCCCCCCCCCCCCCCCCCCCTTCCCCCCCCCTGGGTCTTAAGTGGTGGCAATGAAGTGCTGTTCTCAACACAATCTCTATGGTGGTCTCAGAATGTCATTTGGAGGTCTGAGTAAAAAGATAGAAACAAAAACTAAATGAGGTGATCAGAATGACCTGAAAATGGCTCAAAATATTGCCATGATACATGCCATTATAGCCCCATTCTCATAATAAATCGTTTGGGAGAAGTAAACAATTGGAGGCCTTGACACCTCCTGATAGAAAAGTACGATTTTTAAAAAGCAAAGAAAGACGCAAAAATTCACGGCACAGTTCATTCCAATCTTTCATTGCATGAGTAAATAGGCATCTTCCTTCAGTTTGACCCTATAATGCGCTGAACTAACTCTGATTTTTCCTCCATCCTCTGGTAGCTAAAAACGCCAGATGGGATCCCCATGGAGGCGTACTTTACACGCATGCAGGCACCATTCACCGTACAGCAAGTTTGCTCCTCACGCTTGCATGCCCAGTCCAGAGCACAGCTCCAGCCCATGTCTATTCACCCCATGGGCCATCCGAGAGACTTCGCAACCTCTAGGGGCTTGTTGGAGTCAATTGGTCAAATCCAAGGAAGAGGCGGCTTGGCAGCTGCATCCCCAAGTAATAAGGGGGCCCTACAAGAATGCCCTGTTCCCAAGACATATAGAAGCTTTATCCGTGCCCCCAAAACTGGTGACAAAGGTGAGCTAATTCAAGAAGAGCTGGTTCGCAGGTTGCAAATGAGTCACAAGCAAGCTGCTGCAGTGGTAAAGTCTGCCAAAAAGTTAATGCCTAACTCTCACTTGAGCTTGCATAACTTGAGCGGATGGATTGAGACCCTTGCCAGCTTCGGCTTGAGTATCACAGATGTCTCGGGGGGGCTTCGAAGGTGCCCCGGCCTCATTGCATATTCAGCTAGTGGGCGGGAGAATACCAATGCTGAGTCGATAAGGGTGCTAACTGCCCATGGTTTATCTGAGTATCAGATACAATGCGTTTTAAGGAAGTACCCCTCCGTGTTTGTCCACACACCATCATCCCTCGACGCCAAGCTGCTCCGCCTCAAAGAGTTAGGCATCTCCCCTTCCGAGGAGAAGGGTCTGTTGGAGAGAGAGCCCTCCATCCTCACATCCTCTAAAATGGATACAGTCCAGTGGCTAGAGGGGCAGGGATTTGCGCCCGAGGTAGCCTGGCGCATGATCATGAGGCACCCTGAGCTTCTTAAATACTCCCCTGAGACCAACCTCAGCAAGACGCTGGACTACTTCACCTGGCTCGTGGGATCTCGCTAAGACGTCCACTCAATCCTCGCCAAGCAAGCCAGATTGTTTCAGAGTCGCGAGTCGACAATGCACGCCAAGCTGGCTTTCATGGTCGACAAGCTGGACATCGATGTGGTGACAATGATGAAGAAGAACTATAACTGCGTCGCCCACAGCATGGATACAAAGACAGGTCCCAGAACACTACTGCTCCGCAGCTTGGGGGGGCCTGCCTCCTTCAATGTGTACAGCCCAATGTGGCTGGAGCTGACAGATGAGGCCTTTGTGCAACATAGCTCCTTCTGTGCCTTGTAGGAGGGCAGACCCAGGGACGTGTTTGAAAGTGCAGCTGACTTGAAGGAGGGATTGGAGTTGTGCAAGGAGCAGTGGGTGAGGGAGGAGAAGCTTGGTTGGGAGAAAATGAAGAGGGAGTTCCAGGAGCAGTGGGAGGAGAGTGGAGTAGAGGGCTTGCCGCAACTACGCCGTGATAAATAAATATATGTTGCACCTTATGGCGAGGCGTGAGGTTGAGGGGGGCAGCCCGTTTGCTTGCACTGGGGCCAACCACCAACAGGGGGAGGCCTGTCAGCCTCCAGGAGGAGGGTTCCGGGCCTTATCCAAATTTAGCCTACGCCATGACTTGACTTGAATTGACTTGTTATATATTTTCCCGCCACCTATGGGCTGCTCACCCTCTCCCCATTTCCAATTTCCCCGTGCAATACCCACGGAAATTAGGGAGCATGCTAAGCGTATGAGACAGTGTATAGACTTATCCAGGTCCAGGTCTGAGCTTTGAGATGCTGCAGTCAGAAGTTTGGTAGTTTGTAGTTCCATGTATTGTTTCTTTTTTGTCTACACATAGCAGCTTCTAGGCAGCTCCCTTGCCCCGTCCTTGGCCCAAGCTGCATTTAGCTAGTTTGTCTGCCAAGGCTGCTGACATGACAGACATTTAAACGCAGCTGCAAGCTTTAGGCTAGTGGAGCTGCATGTCAGCTGCTATGCGTTACAAAAATGGTTCCACATTGTGGTAGAGGTTATAAATGTCACGCTTTAAGATAAGGCGTGAGGTTGAGGGGGGCAGCCGTTCGCTTTCGCTGGGGCCAACAACCAATAGTGTCAGAGGTAGATTGGATTGGATTGATTGCCTGGTCTATCAGCATTCAGGCTACTCGCCGTCTGCCAGCAGAGTCAACATGGGTAGCATAAACACCAGTGCGCCACACTCATGATTATAAAAGTCAATCACACATGTGTTAGAGCTAGGTATCTATTTTAAATAGTAGGGTGCCCTGGTGGGTCTCCTAGAGGTCGGCCCTGGGGCTCGTGTGTCGTTTTGTACTCTAGTCTCAAGGAGTTTGTTGGATTAATAGCAGTGGGAAGCTCTGTCAATCGCTCAATGTTGGTGTGGTATGATGAAAGGATGTTAGGGCAGCCTAAAATAGTGACGTGCTATCCCAAATGATGATGTGAGGAGGATGCGGTCGATCATGACAGCAATCGGATGAGTGCGTAAGAAAAGTGCACCGCCAATACTCGTCGCGTTTGATACAAGGATACGGACAGAAGTAATGAGGCACTCAACCGCTGCGCGCCCAAGGTCATCAAACGACAGGTCATATTTTGACAGTTGGTCGGCACGAAGGCAGCCAGACCTGTGCATCAGCACCTCAATACGGTTATTGAAATAACCGGTCGAAACCACTATTAGTAGGTAGGAAAATGGTAGGATTGGCGAGACCACCGGAAATTGCAGAAATAACCTGTCGAAAGCTCGCAATGTAGAATGACATTACCGACCATACCGAACTTCCCTGCTTCTCTTCAAGTACTCTCTTACCCCCCGTACCCGGGACCCGGTTGATTCGAGGCGGCCTGTACACCTTTTACCCATCGCCGTTCATTACTTTCTTTCCTTCTAGCACAACGTTCCTTCAATTGTGGCATCCCGACTCAGCACCCATCATCGCTACCCGTGTGTTCCGACCCTTTATAGCCATATTGTAACAATGTAACTGAATGCACACAATAGCTCACCGGCCCCGTTACTACAACCTAATAGTCCGACTCTCCCAGTACGACGCAGGAGCCCCAGGGCCGACCTCCAGGGGACCCACCAGGGCATTGAAATTGAAATTGTTACATCCGTGTAGAACCGTTACTCACAGGACGTGAAGTTAAGGACACCATAGCGTAAGCCGGAGCTAGCTATAGTCACCATAGGACCATCTCAGTAAAACCAATTACCAACCACATCATGCCAGTGCAGCTTAATACGGGGGGTTTTCACCCCTGTTGGGAAACACCGGCACAATACAGCTGGTAAGACAAAACCTGAGAGGGGGGGCGGTCTGTGTGCTAGTCCCCGGGTATCGACCCGGGGTGGGCTTCCATATAGCGTCTGCACTGTAAAATACTCTGAAAGCTAGTAATGGTGTGAGAATGGACTGTGTCCGCCAGTTTGAGGGCACAGGATCTCTGAAGTCCAAGAGTGGTCATAGAAGTCAAAAAATAGGTAGGAATAGTACCAGTTGTACCAATGGTGATAACTTCATAGTGAACAAGGTATCCAGCCGATCTAAGGCCATTTACTAATTCAACATGCTGGGCGTGTTTAGTGATAAACTTAGTAGCATGGTTAGTATCTGAGCAGTATCCAAGCTCAAGAACCCAGAGTTCTTTATCAGACATACAGGTAGGAGAGTCTATGTCAGGTAGGACGGCAAGATCAGGTCTCATTCTTTTCCAGTCCGCTACAGTAATAGTGGAGGGGCGTAACCAGTCAGGGAGACGTTTGCCCAGGACCCCCCTGGGGAGGTCCTCTTCCTTGCCAGCGTCCATGATCATTCTGCGGGATCCCAGGGCTCCGGTGCAAATGGCCTTGTGGATGAGTCGCACTGCGGCGTCATGTCTCTTGATATAGAGCCCCTTGAAAGTCCGGTGTGTGCAGCCCGCCAGGATGTGGCCCGCTCCGTCCTCACAGGTGTGGCAAATGGGGCATAGGGAGTTCGTGGGTGGGTGAGTGCTGGTAATATAAGGGAGTTTCCAGCGGAATGCAAGTTTACGGTTCCACCCACCAGGTCACCCTACTATTTTCTTACATCACACTATCACAGCATTCCAGGTGATTTTTTAACAGTTTTCGGCCAGAAATGTGGTGTCCCTGCATATGCGCCTACAGCCGACCAACCCGGAAGTTGTGGTGTGGGCTTGTCTTGGATTGGATTGTTACATGGTTTTTCAGCCAACTCTGGGCTGCTCGCTTCCAATGTCAAGTCCCCCATGAGAATATGAGACTGTCCGCTATTATCACAGAAACCAGGGAGCTTAATAAGCGGATAGACAGTTTAATGACTTGTCCAGGTCTTCTGGTCTTGGGTCAACACTGGCCTGCCTATGACAATGTCATGTAATGTAACGAATGTGTGAATGAAAAATGCACAGATTTTTTGCTTCCTTGCTTCTTTGCTCCCTGACTTGTACCAGCGTTGTTCTGGGGGGCTCCGAAATATGCATCATGAGACGTAAACGGTTTCAGAGTCTGCATCTGCAACGCACCCAGACCCTATGAGATGCACCGGACCCTCCAAAATCTGCGTACCGTATGCGCCTTAAGTATTGGCAAGATTACATTACATTACATTACATTACATTACATTACATTACATTACATTACATCACATCACATCACATCACATCACATCACATCACATCACATCACATCACATCACATCACATCACATCACATCACATCACATGCACTACAAATCACATACTCAAATCACATCACATCAACATCAGTCACTCACTCAATCACATCACATCACATCACATCACAGCAATCACATCACGCCATCACAGCACATCCATCACATCACAGCACAATCACATCACTCACATCACATCACATCACATCACATCACATCACATCGACAATCACATCACATCACATCACCATCACATCACATCACATCACTCAATCACATCACATCACCGCACATCACTCACACACATCCATCACTCAACTCACACACATACCGAACATCACATCAAAATCACATCACCCATCAGCATCACATCCTCACTCACATCACATCACATCACTCACATCAATCCACATCACTCCACAACATCACATCACATTACATCACATACATCCACACATCACATACATCACATCACATCACATCAATCACATCAACATCACATACAATCACATCACATCACATCACATCACAGCACATCACATCACATCACATCACAATCACAGCACATCACATCACATACATCACATCACTACACATCACATCAACATCACATCACTCACATCACATCATCACATCATCATCACATCACATCACATCATCATCACATCACATCACATCACATCACATCACATCACATCACATCACATCACATCATCACCATCACAATCCCAAACATCACAGCACATCACATCACATCACATCACAGCAACATCACATCACATCACCTCACATACACATCACATCACATTACATGACATGGTTAAAGTCGACTTGAAACCACAAGGGTTTAGGAGACTCTGTGCTTTAAACAAAAAGAAAAAGCACCCACAAAGCAAAAAACCCCATTACATCAGGGGTGTGTCGAGGACAAACAAACCAAACTCCCAACCACCGTTTTGGTGGCGTAGGTATTAAACCCCCTAGAGCAGGACCCAGATCTCAACCACTTACAGTGGCGGAGGTAAGAAGCTAACAAATGAGAAGTCACAAGAAAAAAAAGGATAATAAATTACGGTGCCAGTAAGCAGTCCAGGGCTTCCTGTCTTGGTCTTCTACTAGTAAGATTGTCGTAGGTGTAGCGTCTTTACCGATTACAAGGGTTTACTGGTAGAAGTAATTGCTAACGAACGAAGATTCGTGGGTTCGACTCCCCCCTTCGGGCGCTCTTCGCGTTGCAGGTCGTCGTCACCCGCGATTGTAGCTTGTCCAGTTGAGGTAGGAGTCCGCTCCCGACCCGCGCACGACGGGCTCCCTTAACACCACGCCCCACCAGGCGTTATCATTACTTTTTATTGGCAAAGGTCCTTTCCCCCCTAAAAGTGGGTCTCAGAAAAGCATGGCAAAACTAACTTGGCAAAGGGGTTTTTGGAACTGACTGTCTCAAACTCAGACTTGAAAACGAGTTGGCAAAGGGTCTTATGCTATTGTTACATTTCCTTGTTACATGTTCACCAAGTAGTCTGCCTAAGCTTGCTATAAAACCATGTATCCATTCAAATCAGGAGCATTAAACTTGCTAGGGCTTAGTAGCCAGACCGGTGCTTAGAAGCCAAATTGCTGGCTGGAGCCATGTAACCAAGTTCAAGATCAAGTACATGTTTACATAGTAGTCTGCCCAAGCTTGCTGAAAATGGAACCATGTAGCAATTCAAATCAGGGCCAACGACCTGGAGTGGTCTCAAGCTGCATCCCTAACCCGGTTTGGCAAAGGGTCGTTTGCCAAACCGTTTGCCAATACGTAAGGCGTGTACGGTATGTGACGAAAGATACGGCGTCTAGACGAATTGTTACAATGTTCTAAACGACTGCGGGTATACGCCGGCAATTAGGCATGTAACTGTCTGCATAATACAATACTTCCCCCTGAGCGGCAGCCACCGAAACCAGGGAGTGTGTTAGGGTTCGAACTAGGACCAATTAGGCATGTAACTGTCTGCATAATACAGTACTTTCCCCGTGCGATAGCCACCGAAACCAGGGAGTGTGTTAGGGTTCGAACTAGGACCAATTAGGCATGTAACTGTCTGCATAATACAGTACTTTCCCCGTGCGATAGCCACCAAAACCAGGTAGTGTGTTAGGGTTCGAACTAGGACCAATTACGAACTCAGGGCCTCCATCGGTAAAACGATTTTTGGGGGCCACTTCATTAGTGCGTGTTTTCGATTAGGTTAGTATCGTCGGTCGCTGAGTCGGCATAATACATACCGGTACCTGGTCCTTCCAGGTCCCGAGTTGACTGCCGCCAGGCCGCAGGCTAGCTGTGGCCTCCACGTGACTGCTGGATCGTGCAGTACACTTCCATCTTCTATATTATCGCACTCGTTGCGTCAATTGGCTATCTTCTCTTCAGTCCCAACTGTGCAAATACATCTACGATTGAAAGATTTAGCTCCTTTGATATCGAGATTGAAAAATTGTCTGTCTGTTTATTTATTTATGTATTGAAAGGGTTTTCACAAAATGTGATATGACAATGCAAGGTATTGCAGAAAACTTCAGAGGTGGCGACAAGCTGTCACAAGAATGTCTCTCTAGCTTTGGGCAGTGTTTTAATTTCGTGAGGGACCCAGTGTCTTCACGTTTTGTTGTTCTTTCACACGGAACAACGTATGATAAGATGGATACGAGACAAGCCCGCAATCCTGAAGTATACAACAAGGTAGGCGGCCGCAGGGCCTGCTGATACTACTACATTAGAGCCATAGCTGGCTGATGGTATCAGCCGCTAGCTGGCTGGCGGTCCTGTCAGCATTCTGCAACATTACTGCTTTGCTGTCCTTCTCTTGTCTTGATACCATTACGCATAAGCGTCTACACATGCAGACGTGTAGACATGACTGTGTCATTAGGTCTTATGTCTCGCCTTCTATGACCTGGATTCGGTCATATTAATGACCGACCCTACCGTGTAACATTGTCTCGTTCTATAAACAGAACCTCACCCAGTCGTCATCTCCAGTGTCCAGCACTGTCTCATATCTCCCAGCGACAGGTCATAGGCCCTTTGTACGCTCAACCGCTGCGGAGCGCAGCTGCGCGGACTGAATCCTGATGTCGGCTCTGTCGTTGTCGACCATTCCTAAGCTCACTCGAGCAATTGGACCTGAGTGGCTTTCTGCCATTGATGTGCTGTTCGAGTCGAACAACTTAACAGGCCTGATAGAAAAGCCTGCCTTTTCACGGGCAGGGTGGCTCTTTGAGCCAATTTTGAGGAAAACTGAGTTCGATGACCCCTCTCCTGACATTGTTCCCCCCCCCCGAGGTACGGAGTCTCACTGAGCTGGAGCGCCTTGTTGGTCGCAACCCGCGGCCTGAGGAAGCCCCAGGCCTGCGTTCGCGAGGCGGAGATGTGGGCTCCAGCGCAGGGACGGCAGACGGGGGTCGATCTGTTGTGCGCCCAGCGCAGCAACAAGTCGACTCCCTACCCGGTGAGTTGAGTTCTGGTCTTACGACCCCTGATTCAGATGAACCTGCCTCTTCTCCCATGAAGAAATTCGAGAAGGTTGGTCGTGATCCTGTAGAGTCTGGTAGACGTGCAAAGTTAGCAGCTGATCTCCTAGAGCAGGCTGCTGCTGAGACCCCATTGCCCGGTACGCCCCTTCCTCCTCCGTCTGAACGTGCTTTCGAAACTCCTTCTAAAAGGGAGGACGCCGATGCTAAGTTTGCAACCTACCTGGCTGCAGCTATCGCAGACGACCCGACTCGTGCTATTGCGATGTTAACTGCGATGGGGAAGACGCCCGACAGGGATAGTGAGGCTAAGAGGCAGGAGCGCGGCTTGGGTTATATGAAAGCCTGTATGTCGAAGGAAATGTTGGGACATTTCCAGTACTATCGGACTGCGCAACAGGTGTACGATACGGTGTCCGGATGGGAGGTTGACTTACGCCGTTCTACAGTTCCTATCCTACGCAAGCAGTTGCATGAGATTAGCATGCCTTCAACGATGGCCCCAGTGGCCTTCTTCGAGGGTGTCAAACAACTTCTAACAAAACTTGCCCACGCTGGCGTTCGAACTACAGAGGCTGATGCAGTCACCCAAATGGTGGCTGCTGCAGTCCACGAGCGCTTCGCCCCTATCCGCGCTGTGTACTCTATGTTACGACCAGATGAGCTAACGTATTCAGACCTTTTGATGCGATTCGAGCGAGCAGAAATTATGAACCAGGGACTGCCCGAGAACCACATGAGCTTCCCACCTTATTTGCGCACAACCAAGACTAAAACCCCTGCCTACTCTGCGTTGCATGTGTTCACACCTCCATCTGGTGGACGCTCTCCTGGAGCTGCTGGAAGATGCAATGGACGAGGTCGCGGCAGAACAGGAGCTGGTCGTGGAGGTGGAGGTCGCAGTGATTCTTCTGTCAAATGCCCCCACTGTAAAAAGTCTGGTCATGTGGCGGATCGATGCTGGGTCCGATACCCTCACCTAGCTCCTGGCTACGTCGCGCCTGCCCCTGCTGCTCCCGAGCCACCTGCTCCTGCACCCCCATGCACCCAAGCTGAGTACATGGCCATGAGTGCTGAATTAGTGAGACTCCGAGGCTACTGAAACGTATGCCCTGCCATGCTTACGTGCACTGCCCATTGGAATCCTCAGTCGCGTGCAACCGAGAATGATGTTTGGTACTTAGACAGTGCTTGCGGTAATTCCCTTACTGGCAATAAAAGTCTGTTCTCTACGCTGACGCACTCGCATTATGCGCCGTCGGTGAAGTTCGGTAATGGGGTTGTGCAGAAATCCTAGGGATCGGGGTCCATTGTCTTGTGTAGTGATGATCTAATCGCTCCCATTACCCTCGAGAATGTTCTCTATATCCCTAACTGCCCAGTAAGCCTCTTGTCAGTACATGGGATTGCGCATTCGCTAGACTGCAAAGTAGAGTTTACCTCTCGTAGCTGCTCTGCCACCAAGGGACATAAGGTCCTTTGGTCTGTCCCCTCCTCCAGCGATGGAGTTTATGTCCTATCTGCATACCGCTGCCCTGACGACTCTATCCCTGCGTTTTCTTCTATTCAGGTGCTTCGGAACGATGGCCTCCCCATGTCCGCCAGGGCCGCTAATCTTTGGCATCAGCGTCTGGGCCATCCAGGCTATACCACGCTCCAAAGGTTAGTGTCCCGGAATATGGTCGATGGGTTGCCGTTGTCCCTAGCACAGGTTCGCGCGCTTCACAAGATCCCTTGTGATTCGTGCTGTAAGGGTAAAGCGACTCGGCTTCCGTTCCCTCAGGAGAGTGAAAGCGAGTGTATCGCACCGCTTCAACGTTTGCACCTAGATATAATGGGGCCCTTCTCTACTAGAGGGCTCAGGGGGGAGTACTACCTCCTGGTTTTAGTCGATCAGTATTCGGGGTACGCGAAAGTAGTTGCGATCCATAGGAAAAGCGAGGCCCCGCTAGTTGTTCAGACTGTGATTATCGAGTGGCGCACCCAGTTATCTGGGATGCAATTTCAGTGTCTACGAAGCGACAGGGCTAAAGAGTTCAGGGTCAAATGGTTCGATGAGTGGCTAGAGTCGGAAGGCGCAAGACACGAACTGTCTGTGGCATACACGCCACAGCAGAACGGTACTGCTGAGAGATTCAATGGGGTCATTGGGGGTATGGCTAGAACGCTTCTCATCGAGTCGAAGTTAGCTAAGACCTTTTGGCCCTATGCGTTTCTGTGCGCGGCTTATCTTAGGAATAGGCTTCCCACTTCAGGTGGGCCTACCCCCTTCAAGCTATTCTTCGGGTTGAAACCTAATGTCTCGTTGTTACGAGTTTTTGGATCGACTTGCTACGCAACGTTGGTTAACGGCAAGAAACGCAGCAAGCTGGGACCGAGGAGTGTAGAGGGGCGATTTCTGGGTTATAGTGAGTTGAGTAAGGGCTACACTGTATGGATTCCCGAGTTGCGCCAGGTCATCGAAACACGCGACTGTGTTTTCTTTGAGGAATACGATCATATTCCACCACCTGGGCAGGTTACCTATGATGGGTCAGATTTCTTAGGGGTTGCTGCTGACTCCGACGTCACGAGCGGCACATCCTCCGAATCAGAAGATGACGATGCCATCCAGGCCCCCCCTTACCATCCAGTAGCCGCTGCTGCGGGTTTTCACATGTGCTTACGCAGCCGTGACCCGGTAAGTAAGCGTGCTGGTGCCAGTGAAGTAGGGGTGGCTGGGGTAATTCAACCTCACATCCTAGATCGAACCTCACTTGTTGATATTCCCTCGGCCCTCCATTCCGGTATCCCAGAAGAGGTCGGTGGCGCTAACGATAAGAGTCCGATGTTTGTGGTTAATAATCCTGCTTTCGAACTGGAGCCACAGTCTAACCTCCCTGTTCAGCCTCTGGCCAGCTTCACAAATGTGTTTGAGAACCCCCTTGGGGAATCTTACAACGGTGAACCTGCGCAATCCTTGGCATCAGGTGAGGCGATCATGCCATTAGAGCGTGTACAATCTGGCAGCTCTACTGCGAGTGAGGGTTTTCCGGGCTGGGGTACGCCTTCTGTAATTCCGCTTACGGGAGATTTATTTCCGCCTCAGGGAATGGCTCCTGGAGAAGGCTCCTGCCTATCTCCGAATAATGTCTTTGTTCCCACAGTGGACTTAGTCGCTGCTACCCCAACTGCTACCGGTACACGAAGAAGTGCTCGGTTAGCTGCTCAAGGTGACGTGGCAGGATATTTTGCTGATACGATTTCCCCCAGTCCTGCTATGGCGGGGGGCTCCAACTCAACTAACATCCCTGCCTTCATATCACATACCACTTCTCTCACCTTCAAGGATGCTACAGCAGCTAATAATCCTGAGAGGGAGGAGTGGATCTTAGCTATGAAGGAGGAGATTGCATCGATAGAAGGGCATGGCACTTGGGTGCTCACCCCCTTTAGTCTACAAAAAGTATTAGGTGGGCGCTGGATTTTTACTAGAAAAATGGGAGAAACAGGAGAGGTGGAGAGATATAAAGCACGCTGGGTAGTTAAAGGGTTTATGCAACGGCCAGGACTTGAATTCACTGACGTGTATGCACCCGTAACTTCTAAAGCTACCTTAAGACTCCTGCTAGCTACTGCTTGCGCCCGCAGGATGTTCATGTACCAATGTGACATAAAGAATGCCTTCCTCGAAGGTACCCTGGACCCAGTTCTTGAGCTCTACTCAGTCCAACCTGATGGATTTGAGGTCACCGGTCCGGGTAAATCGAGGATGATTTGCAGGCTGGTTAAATCATTGTATGGCCTAAAACAGGCCCCACGTGTATGGAGTGACACGGTGAGGAAAGTGCTAGTAAAGAATAGCTTCAGACCTTCCCGCTTTGACCCTGCACTATACATCAAGAAGGTCAACGACAAGTGGTGCTATGTGCTCACTTATGTTGATGACTTTCTCATCCTTGTGCAAGACCGTAGGTACCATGATGAGATCATTGCAGCTATGGAGGCTGCCCGATGGGAAGTTAAACAGCTTGGGTTGCCCAAGCAGTTCCTCTCTTTGGACATGCAGGTCACCCTAGATGAGGAGGGTCGATGCCTTCAAATAATTTTATCCCAGCACAATGCTATTGCAGATCTAGTGGAGCGCTTCCCATTCACAAAGAAGAAACAGAACACCTTTATCCCCATGACAGGTGGAGACATTGTTGGTGACGCTGTGCATAGCCCACTTCTGCCAAACAATAAAGCATACATTTCTCTCGTAGGCAGTCTAATATATCTTTCCACTTGCACACGCCCCGACATCTCCTTTGCCGTTAGCACCTTGTCTAGGTTCTCTGCAGCTCCCTCAGCAGCTCATTGGGAAGCTTCAAAGCGGGTGCTCCTCTACTTGAAGGCCAACAAGAATCTTGGGCTTTGTTACAAGTATGACCCTACCCAAGAGTTTAAGCTCGAGGTCTACAGCGACGCCTCTTTTGGCGAGTGCAAGCTGTCCAGACGCTCCCAATCGGGAGCAGCTGTACTGGCTGGTGGTTCCCTAGTCAGTTGGATCTCCAAAAGACAAATTACCCCAGCTATCAGCACCGGCGAGGCGGAGTATCAGGCCTTGGGTGCTGCTGCGAGGAAAACCTTGTGGCTCAAACATCTTAGGGATGATCTGGGCTTGCCCTTCTTGCCTGTTACAATACAATGTGATAGCGAAGGGGCACTCTCTTGGTGCAAGAATTGGAAAATAGTGAACAGGGCAAAGCATATTGATGTGATCCATCACTATGTCAAGTGCTTGGTAGAGGATGGCCGCTTGTGTGTAACATATGTCAACACACATGACAACTTGGCTGACCCGTTTACCAAGGCCTTGGCAGCAGGTCCTTTTTGGCTTCATCTCAAGCGACATGGGATGGTTGTCTTCAAGCTGGCCTCCAGCACTCCTGTCCCTTAATATTTTTGTATTAGTTTCTTGTCTCTTTCGGTTTCCTTTGGTTCACATAGGTCCTTGCTTGTGCTAGAGTAGGCCTTGCGTCTGTCGGGACGATGATTTACCTCCCTGTTCAGCCTCTGGCCAGCTTCACAAATGTGTTTGAGAACCCCCTTGGGGAATCTTACAACGGTGAACCTGCGCAATCCTTGGCATCAGGTGAGGCGATCATGCCATTAGAGCGTGTACAATCTGGCAGCTCCACTGCGAGTGAGGGTTTTCCGGGCTGGGGTACGCCTTCTGTAATTCCGCTTACGGGAGATTTATTTCCGCCTCAGGGAATGGCTCCTGGAGAAGGCTCCTGCCTATCTCCGAATAATGTCTTTGTTCCCACAGTGGACTTAGTCGCTGCTACCCCAACTGCTACCGGTACACGAAGAAGTGCTCGGTTAGCTGCTCAAGGTGACGTGGCAGGATATTTTGCTGATACGATTTCCCCCAGTCCTGCTATGGCTGGGGGCTCCAACTCAACTAACATCCCTGCCTTCATATCACATACCACTTCTCTTACCTTCAAGGATGCTACAGCAGCTAATAATCCTGAGAGGGAGGAGTGGATCTTAGCTATGAAGGAGGAGATTGCATCGATAGAAGGGCATGGCACTTGGGTGCTCACCCCCTTTAGTCTACAAAAGGTATTAGGTGGGCGCTGGATTTTTACTAGAAAAATGGGAGAAGCAGGAGAGGTGGAGAGATATAAAGCACGCTGGGTAGTTAAAGGGTTTATGCAACGGCCAGGACTTGAATTCACTGACGTGTATGCACCCGTAACTTCTAAAGCTACCTTAAGACTCCTGCTAGCTACTGCTTGCGCCCGTAGGATGTTCGTGTACCAATGTGACATAAAGAATGCCTTCCTCGAAGGTACCCTGGACCCAGTTCTTGAGCTCTACTCAGTCCAACCTGATGGATTTGAGGTCACCGGTCCGGGTAAATCGAGGATGATTTGCAGGCTGGTTAAATCATTGTATGGCCTAAAACAGGCCCCACGTGTATGGAGTGACACGGTGAGGAAAGTGCTAGTAAAGAATAGCTTCAGACCTTCCCGCTTTGACCCTGCACTATACATCAAGAAGGTCAACGACAAGTGGTGCTATGTGCTCACTTATGTTGATGACTTTCTCATCCTTGTGCAAGACCGTAGGTACCATGATGAGATCATTGCAGCTATGGAGGCTGCCCGATGGGAAGTTAAACAGCTTGGGTTGCCCAAGCAGTTCCTCTCTTTGGACATGCAGGTCACCCTAGATGAGGAGGGTCGATGCCTTCAAATAATTTTATCCCAGCACAATGCTATTGCAGATCTAGTGGAGCGCTTCCCATTCACAAAGAAGAAACAGAACACCTTTATCCCCATGACAGGTGGAGACATTGTTGGTGACGCTGTGCATAGCCCACTTCTGCCAAACAATAAAGCATACATTTCTCTCGTAGGCAGTCTAATATATCTTTCCACTTGCACACGCCCCGACATCTCCTTTGCCGTTAGCACCTTGTCTAGGTTCTCTGCAGCTCCCTCAGCAGCTCATTGGGAAGCTTCAAAGCGGGTGCTCCTCTACTTGAAGGCCAACAAGAATCTTGGGCTTTGTTACAAGTATGACCCTACCCAAGAGTTTAAGCTCGAGGTCTACAGCGACGCCTCTTTTGGCGAGTGCAAGCTGTCCAGACGCTCCCAATCGGGAGCAGCTGTACTGGCTGGTGGTTCCCTAGTCAGTTGGATCTCCAAAAGACAAATTACCCCAGCTATCAGCACCGGCGAGGCGGAGTATCAGGCCTTGGGTGCTGCTGCGAGGAAAACCTTGTGGCTCAAACATCTTAGGGATGATCTGGGCTTGCCCTTCTTGCCTGTTACAATACAATGTGATAGCGAAGGGGCACTCTCTTGGTGCAAGAATTGGAAAATAGTGAACAGGGCAAAGCACATTGATGTGATCCATCACTATGTCAAGTGCTTGGTAGAGGATAGCCGCTTGTGTGTAACATATGTCAACACACATGACAACTTGGCTGACCCGTTTACCAAGGCCTTGGCAGCAGGTCCTTTTTGGCTTCATCTCAAGCGACATGGGATGGTTGTCTTCAAGCTGGCCTCCAGCACTCCTGTCCCTTAATATTTTTGTATTAGTTTCTTGTCTCTTTCGGTTTCCTTTGGTTCACATAGGTCCTTGCTTGTGCTAGAGTAGGCCTTGCGTCTGTCGGGACGATGATTTACCTCCCTGTTCAGCCTCTGGCCAGCTTCACAAATGTGTTTGAGAACCCCCTTGGGGAATCTTACAACGGTGAACCTGCGCAATCCTTGGCATCAGGTGAGGCGATCATGCCATTAGAGCGTGTACAATCTGGCAGCTCTACTGCGAGTGAGGGTTTTCCGGGCTGGGGTACGCCTTCTGTAATTCCGCTTACGGGATATCAGCTTGGATAACACTCCGGAGAGTGGACTTTGTGTGTGCAGCACGCCAATCTATAAATGCGGAGACGAGAATAAGTTACAAGCACAGGAGACCCATTAAGGGGCACCAGTAGAGGAAAGGGGGCGGTAGCCTGGAACCTGATCAGGGTACAGGCTAGACAGCGCGTGTCAGAAGAACCGATGACGCAGTCAACAGGAAGCTGACATAGTACTGTCAGGACCGATAGTTCTAAGGGAGTACACAAGGAGTCACCAAGACATAAAACAAGCGAGAGCACCGCTATTCATGCTGATACTCCACCTATGACGCAGGTGACATACAATACTAGTACTCCACCTATGGCACTGGGGACATAGAACCATAAACTGGTAGGAAACAAAAATTATTAAGGAACGGCGGAAAAACAGGAAACCAGAAGAAAGCCTTGTCTAAAATAAAAGGATGAGAAAGGATGAACCAAAAACCACTGTAGTACTCCGAAAATGTAGCAGCAAAAAACTTGGGTCATACCGAGCTGAGCTGAGACCAAAATGGAAATGTAACCATCCATGGTAAGCGCAAAAATACTATTCATCCAGAATAGTAGGCACCAAACCAGAAAATCACAGGGAGGCCAAACAGAAATCAATCCTAATACCAAAGGAAGGGGAACAACGGTGACTGAAAGAACCGAGAACTTAACCTAAAGAGAAGACTGAAAAAATCGTATATCAAAGTTGGGGAACAACGGTATAGAAAACCCGATCCGGGAATAGGAACCTAACGCCAATCAATGATAACCAAAGAGACGGATTGAAATATCGTGTGAGAGCAGCACACGAGAGAATCAAAGCCTAAAGGACGCAGACAAGAGGACACTAAAGACTACGATGGAAAAAAAAGTCGATGGAAAAATCCACTACCTTAAAAACTATTCTTAGCATAGAATTCATGACTAGGTTGGGATGAAAAAACCATGATGAACTGGTTTCTTACCCAAAGATGGAAGTAAGAAGATTTATGAAAGTTAATTATCATAAATCCCCAGCTACGGCACTAACGAAAAACATTCTAAGAGGTGGGTATCGCACCGCAAAGAACTCATGCACTCAAGACAAACCAAGCGCCTAACTAAAGCAAAGCAAACTTGCAGCAACTGAAAAAATCCAAAGGATGCGAAGTTAAAATTTTCAAGAAACTTGTAACCAACAAAGGAAACACAGTTCAATGAACAATAGAAGGGTAGATGTACAACCATAGTACATAAAACCTATTGTCCACCTGAAAAATAGTAAACGCATAAAAAGGACTTCAAAGAATTTACTGCAAAGGATGGACTGAAAGGGCGCTTGAAATACACTCGGAAAACAAGAAAGAGGTGAGCGGCGGTACATCTGCAAGTACAACTGCAAGATTACCCAGCCCACCAATTCACAGTAAAATCCGAAGGGAAACAACTACTACACTCCACAAAAAGTTCCAATCACATGAGGGGCTGGTGATCTAAAAACAGTGTGGAGTAAAAAGAAATAGCTAATCTATGATGAGCTCCACCGAACGAACCATCTGCCTATGGAACTAAGAGTCAGAAACCATCAAGACGCTATAACGGTGGTCTGAATTAAGTACCACCTTCCACCAAAACCAAGAAAGACAGCTGAAAGGAAGCTGCCTAAACAAAGCGTCGTAACGCTCCACCAATCTAGACTACCCTATAAGTCAGTCTAGGAGGTGCTGAGGAATAGGCACTCACACATAGGGCCATGTTAACCTACGTATGAGAACCAGCAGCACCTAAAACAATGAATCCTGGGTTGACTGTAACACCCCAGCCATACGCAGTATCAAGCTAGACCAGTGTTCAAGATCATCACTTACCCATTCGGCAACGGCTACATCATCACATGGGCTTGACCCGAGTAATCCACCAGGGACGACAGGAGGCGTCGGAATTATCGACACCCGCGAGCCATCTGAGGTGGTCGGAGGTTGGCGACTATTAGTCAATGGACCTGATCCAGGTACCACTATGATCGAAGGCTGTCTAAATCCTAAAGCTTCACCGCTAAAACGTGGCACAGAGGAGGGCCTGGCGACCCCCTGAGATTCGGCTAAGATTATAGTTGGATATCCAACTCCCCCCCGCCCTAAAACTTCACACACAATACAGCAAGATCAGGCCCTGGTCTAGAATGCAACAACGATACATCCAGCCAGGCCAGCCAACAACAATTGGGGTTGTTAAAGGGCGTAGGGAATTACCGGTAACACATAACATATCACCGTTTGATGACAGGAGGGATGCAAGCGGGCACGGGGACCCATACTAAAGGGAGAACCCAGGAAGACAGTTTAGAACTGAACTGGAGATAGAGAGTACATCACTACTCACTACTAACTGGCGCAACATTGGAAACCCAAATATAATAACCCTTACTCACCAGGGAATACCCAACCAGTCTACCAAATAATGCCTTTCTAACTAGCTTGTTGCGTGACTGCCCAATACTAAGATTACATAGCAAGGGCAACCAAACAAACGCAACAACGACACATCAGGTGCAACCCCAAAGAAAAGCTCCGAAGGAGTCTTGTCTCCCTAGATGAACACGCGATTGCGAAGATAACACACTAGCACCATGCTGAGCAGTGTCATCATCAACAACTCATGCATGCCCCAACTAATCGAGATCAACCATGCCTCTATACCACTTAACTAAAAATTCCTAAGCCCTATCAGAACTCAAACACTTGAACTCAAACTCACGTAGCTAAGGCATACACCTAAGGGGGGGAACCAGGGGCACGGGAAGACAAAGTAGTAACCTCTGTCGAACCACGGAACGCACCCAGGGGTCACAAGGAGCCTAAGAGAGAAAAATATCCACCAAGATATCATGCCAAAGATCCTCCACGGCCGCTGGACTAGGGCCAGGACGGCGTCCACTGCGGCCTGTAGCATGGGCGAAGTCCGGCGCTGCGAGACCTGGGATCACAGAAGGTGGGAAGCGTTAGGTCGAAGTCGAGATTTGAGGTATGGGAAAAAGGAGACGAGAATGACAGTGCAGCAAGTCACACCTGGTGCAGAAAATCGCACCAATGGCAGAAAATCGCAAATCGCAAGGGCAGAATTCGAACATTTATCGCTAGGATGCGAAGAGCAGAGCCGAGGCATGTAAAGGTCCTAATATCCCGCCGTCGATGATCAGTCAATCCCAAGTCCCCCCCTCTATCGCTCGACTCACCCGGTTGGGGGGTAGAGGGAGCAGCACCCGTAGTGGTGCTGACCATACCCCCCTGCTTCCTACCACCTCCAGAATCTCCAGGTCCAGACGCGTAGGTCGTCCTCCTCTGGCGAATCCTACGGCAGTGCCGGCGATCCGCCAGTTTGATCGAAAAATTTCTCCACAAGGTAGCACAGAGCCACTAGAGCGCAAGCTCATGCCAGGAGCCGACCGTCGGCTGGGCAGAGCAAAGGGGGCAAAGACGACGTAGACATCAGCAGGGAGCTTGGTCGGCTTGGCAACCTCCGGTATGCAGGCAGAGCCTCAAACACCGGAGAAAGGTTAGCGACGTCAAGGACGCGAGCAGACGAAGACGGGGTATCTCCACCGATGTCCAGGCTAGCCGCCGACTTGAGTCTGCACGTCACAGTCATCTACGACAGACGGGAGGAGGCGACAGACGGCAGGGGAGGAAAAGGAAGAGAAGATGGAGGAATGACCGGGGGGGGTTACTTCCACGATGGCGGAAGGACTCTCATGACCGCTAGCAGAGGCAGCTGGTGCACAAACGTCTAGCCAATCATCAAGAGGAGCCGTTCCTCCGTTGGAAGGATTGGTCGCAGCCATCGCTGAGAATGATACTGCGCATCCCGCGCGTCCAGGAAAGACCATCCATGTCATGGAGTTTCTCAAAATGGCGGGAGGTCCTCGCGGAAGTTGCATCGCAAAGCAGTGGTAGTAAATGAAGGGCCGTATAACCTATCAGCTTGGATAACACTCCGGAGAGTGGACTTTGTGTGTGCAGCACGCCAATCTATAAATGCGGAGACGAGAATAAGTTACAAGCACAGGAGACCCATTAAGGGGCACCAGTGGAGGAAAGGGGGCGGTAGCCTGGAACCTGATCAGGGTACAGGCTAGACAGCGCGTGTCAGACGAACCGATGACGCAGTCAACAGGAAGCTGACATAGTACTGTCAGGACCGATAGTTCTAAGGGAGTACACAAGGAGTCACCAAGACATAAAACAAGCGAGAGCACCGCTATTCATGCTGATACGGGAGATTTATTTCCGCCTCAGGGAATGGCTCCTGGAGAAGGCTCCTGCCTATCTCCGAATAATGTCTTTGTTCCCACAGTGGACTTAGTCGCTGCTACCCCAACTGCTACCGGTACACGAAGAAGTGCTCGGTTAGCTGCTCAAGGTCATCCCTGCCTTCATATCACATCCCTGCCTTCATATCACATACCACTTCTCTCACCTTCAAGGATGCTACAGCAGCTAATAATCCTGAGAGGGAGGAGTGGATCTTAGCTATGAAGGAGGAGATTGCATCGATAGAAGGGCATGGCACTTGGGTGCTCACCCCCTTTAGTCTACAAAAGGTATTAGGTGGGCGCTGGATTTTTACTAGAAAAATGGGAGAAGCAGGAGAGGTGGAGAGATATAAAGCACGCTGGGTAGTTAAAGGGTTTATGCAACGGCCAGGACTTGAATTCACTGACGTGTATGCACCCGTAACTTCTAAAGCTACCTTAAGACTCCTGCTAGCTACTGCTTGCGCCCGTAGGATGTTCATGTACCAATGTGACATAAAGAATGCCTTCCTCGAAGGTACCCTGGACCCAGTTCTTGAGCTCTACTCAGTCCAACCTGATGGATTTGAGGTCACCGGTCCGGGTAAATCGAGGATGATTTGCAGGCTGGTTAAATCATTGTATGGCCTAAAACAGGCCCCACGTGTATGGAGTGACACGGTGAGGAAAGTGCTAGTAAAGAATGGCTTCAGACCTTCCCGCTTTGACCCTGCACTATACATCAAGAAGGTCAACGACAAGTGGTGCTATGTGCTCACTTATGTTGATGACTTTCTCATCCTTGTGCAAGACCGTAGGTACCATGATGAGATCATTGCAGCTATGGAGGCTGCCCGATGGGAAGTTAAACAGCTTGGGTTGCCCAAGCAGTTCCTCTCTTTGGACATGCAGGTCACCCTAGATGAGGAGGGTCGATGCCTTCAAATAATTTTATCCCAGCACAATGCTATTGCAGATCTAGTGGAGCGCTTCCCATTCACAAAGAAGAAACAGAACACCTTTATCCCCATGACAGGTGGAGACATTGTTGGTGACGCTGTGCATAGCCCACTTCTGCCAAACAATAAAGCATACATTTCTCTCGTAGGCAGTCTAATATATCTTTCCACTTGCACACGCCCCGACATCTCCTTTGCCGTTAGCACCTTGTCTAGGTTCTCTGCAGCTCCCTCAGCAGCTCATTGGGAAGCTTCAAAGCGGGTGCTCCTCTACTTGAAGGCCAACAAGAATCTTGGGCTTTGTTACAAGTATGACCCTACCCAAGAGTTTAAGCTCGAGGTCTACAGCGACGCCTCTTTTGGCGAGTGCAAGCTGTCCAGACGCTCCCAATCGGGAGCAGCTGTACTGGCTGGTGGTTCCCTAGTCAGTTGGATCTCCAAAAGACAAATTACCCCAGCTATCAGCACCGGCGAGGCGGAGTATCAGGCCTTGGGTGCTGCTGCGAGGAAAACCTTGTGGCTCAAACATCTTAGGGATGATCTGGGCTTGCCCTTCTTGCCTGTTACAATACAATGTGATAGCGAAGGGGCACTCTCTTGGTGCAAGAATTGGAAAATAGTGAACAGGGCAAAGCATATTGATGTGATCCATCACTATGTCAAGTGCTTGGTAGAGGATGGCCGCTTGTGTGTAACATATGTCAACACACATGACAACTTGGCTGACCCGTTTACCAAGGCCTTGGCAGCAGGTCCTTTTTGGCTTCATCTCAAGCGACATGGGATGGTTGTCTTCAAGCTGGCCTCCAGCACTCCTGTCCCTTAATATTTTTGTATTAGTTTCTTGTCTCTTTCGGTTTCCTTTGGTTCACATAGGTCCTTGCTTGTGCTAGAGTAGGCCTTGCGTCTGTCGGGACGATGATTTACCTCCCTGTTCAGCCTCTGGCCAGCTTCACAAATGTGTTTGAGAACCCCCTTGGGGAATCTTACAACGGTGAACCTGCGCAATCCTTTGCATCAGGTGAGGCGATCATGCCATTAGAGCGTGTACAATCTGGCAGCTCTACTGCGAGTGAGGGTTTTCCGGGCTGGGGTACGCCTTCTGTAATTCCGCTTACGGGAGATTTATTTCCGCCTCAGGGAATGGCTCCTGGAGAAGGCTCCTGCCTATCTCCGAATAATGTCTTTGTTCCCACAGTGGACTTAGTCGCTGCTACCCCAACTGCTACCGGTACACGAAGAAGTGCTCGGTTAGCTGCTCAAGGTGACGTGGCAGGATATTTTGCTGATACGATTTCCCCCAGTCCTGCTATGGCTGGGGGCTCCAACTCAACTAACATCCCTGCCTTCATATCACATACCACTTCTCTCACCTTCAAGGATGCTACAGCAGCTAATAATCCTGAGAGGGAGGAGTGGATCTTAGCTATGAAGGAGGAGATTGCATCGATAGAAGGGCATGGCACTTGGGTGCTCACCCCCTTTAGTCTACAAAAGGTATTAGGTGGGCGCTGGATTTTTACTAGAAAAATGGGAGAAGCAGGAGAGGTGGAGAGATATAAAGCACGCTGGGTAGTTAAAGGGTTTATGCAACGGCCAGGACTTGAATTCACTGACGTGTATGCACCCGTAACTTCTAAAGCTACCTTAAGACTCCTGCTAGCTACTGCTTGCGCCCGTAGGATGTTCATGTACCAATGTGACATAAAGAATGCCTTCCTCGAAGGTACCCTGGACCCAGTTCTTGAGCTCTACTCAGTCCAACCTGATGGATTTGAGGTCACCGGTCCGGGTAAATCGAGGATGATTTGCAGGCTGGTTAAATCATTGTATGGCCTAAAACAGGCCCCACGTGTATGGAGTGACACGGTGAGGAAAGTGCTAGTAAAGAATGGCTTCAGACCTTCCCGCTTTGACCCTGCACTATACATCAAGAAGGTCAACGACAAGTGGTGCTATGTGCTCACTTATGTTGATGACTTTCTCATCCTTGTGCAAGACCGTAGGTACCATGATGAGATCATTGCAGCTATGGAGGCTGCCCGATGGGAAGTTAAACAGCTTGGGTTGCCCAAGCAGTTCCTCTCTTTGGACATGCAGGTCACCCTAGATGAGGAGGGTCGATGCCTTCAAATAATTTTATCCCAGCACAATGCTATTGCAGATCTAGTGGAGCGCTTCCCATTCACAAAGAAGAAACAGAACACCTTTATCCCCATGACAGGTGGAGACATTGTTGGTGACGCTGTGCATAGCCCACTTCTGCCAAACAATAAAGCATACATTTCTCTCGTAGGCAGTCTAATATATCTTTCCACTTGCACACGCCCCGACATCTCCTTTGCCGTTAGCACCTTGTCTAGGTTCTCTGCAGCTCCCTCAGCAGCTCATTCGGAAGCTTCAAAGCGGGTGCTCCTCTACTTGAAGGCCAACAAGAATCTTGGGCTTTGTTACAAGTATGACCCTACCCAAGAGTTTAAGCTCGAGGTCTACAGCGACGCCTCTTTTGGCGAGTGCAAGCTGTCCAGACGCTCCCAATCGGGAGCAGCTGTACTGGCTGGTGGTTCCCTAGTCAGTTGGATCTCCAAAAGACAAATTACCCCAGCTATCAGCACCGGCGAGGCGGAGTATCAGGCCTTGGGTGCTGCTGCGAGGAAAACCTTGTGGCTCAAACATCTTAGGGATGATCTGGGCTTGCCCTTCTTGCCTGTTACAATACAATGTGATAGCGAAGGGGCACTCTCTTGGTGCAAGAATTGGAAAATAGTGAACAGGGCAAAGCATATTGATGTGATCCATCACTATGTCAAGTGCTTGGTAGAGGATGGCCGCTTGTGTGTAACATATGTCAACACACATGACAACTTGGCTGACCCGTTTACCAAGGCCTTGGCAGCAGGTCCTTTTTGGCTTCATCTCAAGCGACATGGGATGGTTGTCTTCAAGCTGGCCTCCAGCACTCCTGTCCCTTAATATTTTTGTATTAGTTTCTTGTCTCTTTCGGTTTCCTTTGGTTCACATAGGTCCTTGCTTGTGCTAGAGTAGGCCTTGCGTCTGTCGGGACGATGATTTACCTCCCTGTTCAGCCTCTGGCCAGCTTCACAAATGTGTTTGAGAACCCCCTTGGGGAATCTTACAACGGTGAACCTGCGCAATCCTTGGCATCAGGTGAGGCGATCATGCCATTAGAGCGTGTACAATCTGGCAGCTCTACTGCGAGTGAGGGTTTTCCGGGCTGGGGTACGCCTTCTGTAATTCCGCTTACGGGAGATTTATTTCCGCCTCAGGGAATGGCTCCTGGAGAAGGCTCCTGCCTATCTCCGAATAATGTCTTTGTTCCCACAGTGGACTTAGTCGCTGCTACCCCAACTGCTACCGGTACACGAAGAAGTGCTCGGTTAGCTGCTCAAGGTGACGTGGCAGGATATTTTGCTGATACGATTTCCCCCAGTCCTGCTATGGCTGGGGGCTCCAACTCAACTAACATCCCTGCCTTCATATCACATACCACTTCTCTCACCTTCAAGGATGCTACAGCAGCTAATAATCCTGAGAGGGAGGAGTGGATCTTAGCTATGAAGGAGGAGATTGCATCGATAGAAGGGCATGGCACTTGGGTGCTCACCCCCTTTAGTCTACAAAAGGTATTAGGTGGGCGCTGGATTTTTACTAGAAAAATGGGAGAAGCAGGAGAGGTGGAGAGATATAAAGCACGCTGGGTAGTTAAAGGGTTTATGCAACGGCCAGGACTTGAATTCACTGACGTGTATGCACCCGTAACTTCTAAAGCTACCTTAAGACTCCTGCTAGCTACTGCTTGCGCCCGTAGGATGTTCATGTACCAATGTGACATAAAGAATGCCTTCCTCGAAGGTACCCTGGACCCAGTTCTTGAGCTCTACTCAGTCCAACCTGATGGATTTGAGGTCACCGGTCCGGGTAAATCGAGGATGATTTGCAGGCTGGTTAAATCATTGTATGGCCTAAAACAGGCCCCACGTGTATGGAGTGACACGGTGAGGAAAGTGCTAGTAAAGAATGGCTTCAGACCTTCCCGCTTTGACCCTGCACTATACATCAAGAAGGTCAACGACAAGTGGTGCTATGTGCTCACTTATGTTGATGACTTTCTCATCCTTGTGCAAGACCGTAGGTACCATGATGAGATCATTGCAGCTATGGAGGCTGCCCGATGGGAAGTTAAACAGCTTGGGTTGCCCAAGCAGTTCCTCTCTTTGGACATGCAGGTCACCCTAGATGAGGAGGGTCGATGCCTTCAAATAATTTTATCCCAGCACAATGCTATTGCAGATCTAGTGGAGCGCTTCCCATTCACAAAGAAGAAACAGAACACCTTTATCCCCATGACAGGTGGAGACATTGTTGGTGACGCTGTGCATAGCCCACTTCTGCCAAACAATAAAGCATACATTTCTCTCGTAGGCAGTCTAATATATCTTTCCACTTGCACACGCCCCGACATCTCCTTTGCCGTTAGCACCTTGTCTAGGTTCTCTGCAGCTCCCTCAGCAGCTCATTGGGAAGCTTCAAAGCGGGTGCTCCTCTACTTGAAGGCCAACAAGAATCTTGGGCTTTGTTACAAGTATGACCCTACCCAAGAGTTTAAGCTCGAGGTCTACAGCGACGCCTCTTTTGGCGAGTGCAAGCTGTCCAGACGCTCCCAATCGGGAGCAGCTGTACTGGCTGGTGGTTCCCTAGTCAGTTGGATCTCCAAAAGACAAATTACCCCAGCTATCAGCACCGGCGAGGCGGAGTATCAGGCCTTGGGTGCTGCTGCGAGGAAAACCTTGTGGCTCAAACATCTTAGGGATGATCTGGGCTTGCCCTTCTTGCCTGTTACAATACAATGTGATAGCGAAGGGGCACTCTCTTGGTGCAAGAATTGGAAAATAGTGAACAGGGCAAAGCATATTGATGTGATCCATCACTATGTCAAGTGCTTGGTAGAGGATGGCCGCTTGTGTGTAACATATGTCAACACACATGACAACTTGGCTGACCCGTTTACCAAGGCCTTGGCAGCAGGTCCTTTTTGGCTTCATCTCAAGCGACATGGGATGGTTGTCTTCAAGCTGGCCTCCAGCACTCCTGTCCCTTAATATTTTTGTATTAGTTTCTTGTCTCTTTCGGTTTCCTTTGGTTCACATAGGTCCTTGCTTGTGCTAGAGTAGGCCTTGCGTCTGTCGGGACGATGATTTACCTCCCTGTTCAGCCTCTGGCCAGCTTCACAAATGTGTTTGAGAACCCCCTTGGGGAATCTTACAACGGTGAACCTGCGCAATCCTTGGCATCAGGTGAGGCGATCATGCCATTAGAGCGTGTACAATCTGGCAGCTCTACTGCGAGTGAGGGTTTTCCGGGCTGGGGTACGCCTTCTGTAATTCCGCTTACGGGAGATTTATTTCCGCCTCAGGGAATGGCTCCTGGAGAAGGCTCCTGCCTATCTCCGAATAATGTCTTTGTTCCCACAGTGGACTTAGTCGCTGCTACCCCAACTGCTACCGGTACACGAAGAAGTGCTCGGTTAGCTGCTCAAGGTGACGTGGCAGGATATTTTGCTGATACGATTTCCCCCAGTCCTGCTATGGCGGGGGGCTCCAACTCAACTAACATCCCTGCCTTCATATCACATACCACTTCTCTCACCTTCAAGGATGCTACAGCAGCTAATAATCCTGAGAGGGAGGAGTGGATCTTAGCTATGAAGGAGGAGATTGCATCGATAGAAGGGCATGGCACTTGGGTGCTCACCCCCTTTAGTCTACAAAAGGTATTAGGTGGGCGCTGGATTTTTACTAGAAAAATGGGAGAAGCAGGAGAGGTGGAGAGATATAAAGCACGCTGGGTAGTTAAAGGGTTTATGCAACGGCCAGGACTTGAATTCACTGACGTGTATGCACCCGTAACTTCTAAAGCTACCTTAAGACTCCTGCTAGCTACTGCTTGCGCCCGTAGGATGTTCATGTACCAATGTGACATAAAGAATGCCTTCCTCGAAGGTACCCTGGACCCAGTTCTTGAGCTCTACTCAGTCCAACCTGATGGATTTGAGGTCACCGGTCCGGGTAAATCGAGGATGATTTGCAGGCTGGTTAAATCATTGTATGGCCTAAAACAGGCCCCACGTGTATGGAGTGACACGGTGAGGAAAGTGCTAGTAAAGAATGGCTTCAGACCTTCCCGCTTTGACCCTGCACTATACATCAAGAAGGTCAACGACAAGTGGTGCTATGTGCTCACTTATGTTGATGACTTTCTCATCCTTGTGCAAGACCGTAGGTACCATGATGAGATCATTGCAGCTATGGAGGCTGCCCGATGGGAAGTTAAACAGCTTGGGTTGCCCAAGCAGTTCCTCTCTTTGGACATGCAGGTCACCCTAGATGAGGAGGGTCGATGCCTTCAAATAATTTTATCCCAGCACAATGCTATTGCAGATCTAGTGGAGCGCTTCCCATTCACAAAGAAGAAACAGAACACCTTTATCCCCATGACAGGTGGAGACATTGTTGGTGACGCTGTGCATAGCCCACTTCTGCCAAACAATAAAGCATACATTTCTCTCGTAGGCAGTCTAATATATCTTTCCACTTGCACACGCCCCGACATCTCCTTTGCCGTTAGCACCTTGTCTAGGTTCTCTGCAGCTCCCTCAGCAGCTCATTGGGAAGCTTCAAAGCGGGTGCTCCTCTACTTGAAGGCCAACAAGAATCTTGGGCTTTGTTACAAGTATGACCCTACCCAAGAGTTTAAGCTCGAGGTCTACAGCGACGCCTCTTTTGGCGAGTGCAAGCTGTCCAGACGCTCCCAATCGGGAGCAGCTGTACTGGCTGGTGGTTCTCCCTAGTCAGTTGGATCTCCAAAAGACAAATTACCCCAGCTATCAGCACCGGCGAGGCGGAGTATCAGGCCTTGGGTGCTGCTGCGAGGAAAACCTTGTGGCTCAAACATCTTAGGGATGATCTGGGCTTGCCCTTCTTGCCTGTTACAATACAATGTGATAGCGAAGGGGCACTCTCTTGGTGCAAGAATTGGAAAATAGTGAACAGGGCAAAGCATATTGATGTGATCCATCACTATGTCAAGTGCTTGGTAGAGGATGGCCGCTTGTGTGTAACATATGTCAACACACATGACAACTTGGCTGACCCGTTTACCAAGGCCTTGGCAGCAGGTCCTTTTTGGCTTCATCTCAAGCGACATGGGATGGTTGTCTTCAAGCTGGCCTCCAGCACTCCTGTCCCTTAATATTTTTGTATTAGTTTCTTGTCTCTTTCGGTTTCCTTTGGTTCACATAGGTCCTTGCTTGTGCTAGAGTAGGCCTTGCGTCTGTCGGGACGATGATTTACCTCCCTGTTCAGCCTCTGGCCAGCTTCACAAATGTGTTTGAGAACCCCCTTGGGGAATCTTACAACGGTGAACCTGCGCAATCCTTGGCATCAGGTGAGGCGATCATGCCATTAGAGCGTGTACAATCTGGCAGCTCCACTGCGAGTGAGGGTTTTCCGGGCTGGGGTACGCCTTCTGTAATTCCGCTTACGGGAGATTTATTTCCGCCTCAGGGAATGGCTCCTGGAGAAGGCTCCTGCCTATCTCCGAATAATGTCTTTGTTCCCACATATCAGCATGAATTGCGTTGCTCTCACGCGTTTTATGACTTGGTGACTACTTCTGTACTCCCTTAGAACTATCGGTCCTGACAGTACTGTGACAGCTTCCCGTACTGACAGCTTCCCGCAGACTGTGTCATCCTTTGAGTGACTCAGTGGTGACAGCTTCCTGTCAGCTAGGTTACCGTTGCATCTCTATGTGGATATACCTGACTTAGGTTCTAGTTAGGTTATAGTCAACGGTCTCTTCCACCACTGGTGCCCCTTGATGGGTCTCCAGTGCTTGTAAAGCTATTCTCGTCTCTGTGTATAGATTGGCGCGTCTGTCTCCGCTGCATACATCTCTGTCCACTCTTAGAAGTGATTATAGCTGATAGGTTACGGGCTTCATCTCTTTCTACCACTGCTTTATAATGCAACTTCCTCGTGGGCCTCCTGCCGGCTT
This sequence comes from Chlamydomonas sp. ICE-L, assembly GCA_013435795.1. NCBI lineage: Eukaryota > Viridiplantae > Chlorophyta > Chlorophyceae > Chlamydomonadales > Chlamydomonadaceae > Chlamydomonas > Chlamydomonas sp. ICE-L. The sequence goes on along the minus strand of JACBWV010000610.1, from coordinate 13,474,874 downwards.
CGAGAAGCTTACCCCACAGAATGGTTTGTCTTGGTCGCGTGGTATGGAGAGCGTCATTATCTCTAATGGCTGCGACCGGATTCTTCCTTTCAAGATCCGTGTTCCCACGGATTGGCTTGATGATTGTGCGCCAGCGGCCTCTGCTGCCTTAGATGAGTCTCCTTCCGCCATCATGGAAGCCATCCCCCCCCCAGCCATCCCACCATTTCTCTCCCTCCTTCTCCTCTTATCCAACGCCTCCGTCCTGAGGTAGAGGATATTCTGATGCGTCTATGCTGTGTCTCGACACAGATCATCAAGTACAGGAGTTCTCCTCCGCCTGCTGATGCTCGCTTCTCCTATGACCATGCTGATCTTGCTCGTCATAAGCATGGAGATGGTTACTACACTGACAACACTGAGGATGACGACGAAGAGGCAGATCTACCGAGTAGTGACTTCGGTGGAGTTTCTCCCTCCTCTGCCACTCGTGTCTTTGATTCTCCAGTGTTTGAGCATCCACTGGCGCCTCCTCCTCCTGTCTTGAGGCCTCCGTCTGCTCCTCCTGTTCCACCGTCTGGTGGCTACAACACTCGGTCTCGCGAGACTGCTGCTGCGAGTGTCTCCAGCGCTGCTGCTGACCCCTCCCTGGAGCCACCTCCACTTCCACCAGTGGATCTGCCCCCTTCCCCTTCTCCTTTTCCTCCCCCCTTGCCGCTTTACCCTACTCGCTCACTGGGATGCTTATCCTGGGAGCACCTGCTTGATGGCTCCCGTCCTATGACCATGGATGTGCGGATGTCCCGCCTTGTTCGCCAGGAGCAGAATGCTGGTGACTCTTTGGACCGCACTTTGTACGGTAGGATGGATCAGGCGGCCACTAGGGCTAATGTAAATCAGAAGGGGGATCCGCGGGTGATGATTTTCTCTGAGTTGGGCCATGCTAGCCGTGCTTTTCTCGGGCCTGTGCAGGCGGGTATTTCCTACCCTCGTCCTGGTGGTGCAACCTTTGGTGGATCTGGTGTTAGAAATGCGAATCTTCGCAAGTACCAGTTTGTTTCAGTCCCTCTCAGCTTTGTTCCTCCTAGGCCAGATTTCGAGCTACTTGTGCGTGTTGCGAGTTCCTTGGGTGAGATTAGAAACCTTGATGACCAGCGTGCGTATGATGCTGGCATCGCTGCTGAGTACTTTCTGGCTGTTCGCGCGATGTACGATGTTTCGCCGGCTTCCCCTGCTGCATCACCACCGGCCTCTCCTAGTCAGTCTCATGTAGATCCTGCCCTGTTAGGATTTAGTACCCTGCCCCTTGCGCGCCAGGAGTTCATGTGTCTCACGATGATGCTAGCAAACATGACGGAACCGATGGTACAGGTCTATCAGGATTTTGCTACGCCTCGCGATATCTTTGTGCATATCAAGAGGCAGCATTCTGATACCCTTGCTGCTCGTGTCCCCCTCATGCTTGTTGAGCTTCGTAGTGTAACTATGAACAATTCTGAACCTGTAGACGTGTTCTTCCGCAGGGTGCGGCAGTTGTGTACTGACCTTCGCAGTGCGGGATACCCGCAACCGCAACGTCACGCGATGCACACGATTATCAATGGCATCACTCACCCTCGCTTCGATTCGCTGCGCCTACAATTTGGTTTCGAGCTGTACCAGAACAAAACTGTTGATTACTGGACCTGTCTTGCAGCATATAGATCATTAGATTTTTTGAATGTGTCTCTCCCCAGGTCTGATCCAAGGCATCCTGGTTGGTCCCGTGACTCTCCCCCAGTCCCTGCCCATGCTGCCATCCAGCGTGGCCGGGGGTCTGGTTCTCAGAGTTCCGGGGCTCCCAAGAGGCACTTGGATTGCACTTGGGGCCCCTGTCCTTCCAAAACGACCCACTCGGAGGACCGTTGCTGGACGAAGCATCCGCACCTGAAAAGGTCCAAGCCTGGTGTACCGGGCGGTGAACCCGTGCCCATTGCCTTGGCACTTCCAGGTTCGTTGACTCGCCGGCAGTTGTCCTCCTTGCAGGCTCAGATTGATGGGTATGCCATGTCCAAGAACTAGGAGGTACGCTCTGTCCTATTCTCTTGCACAACTAAGTTCTCTAACGTGTGTAGCCCGAGTCTTTCTGAGGGTGTCTGGCATGTGGACTCTGGAGCTGGAATGTCTATCACAGGTGATAAATCTTTGTTCACTATGTATAAGGCTTCTGCTGTTGGGCCAGCAGTTCGATTTGGTGATGGGGTGGTTCAACGGTCTGAGGGTAAGGGATCCATTGTGTTATGTAGTGATTGGTTACCAACATCCATCACTCTTACCAATGTTCTCTACATCCCTCACTGTCCAGTGAACCTCCTGTCAGTAAATGCTGTGGCTCATTCTCTCCACTGCCAGGTTTCTTTTGATAGTCTTAGTTGCACTGCCACTCAGGGCTCTTCTGTTCTCTGGTCTTTTCCTGCATCTAGTGATGGTGTGTACAAGTTTGCCTGTAGACCTTGTAACACCAGTCGGGACTGTTTGAGGGTTGCTGACGATTATCCTGCTTTTGCACTTGATGTTGATGAGGACGGTGGAGTTGTTATCCCTACCACTCCTGCATGGTTGTGGCATAGGCGGTTGGGTCACCCCGGCTATCATGCCTTACACAGACTTGTTGATAAGGGTATGGTTAAGAACTTACCCCTCAGTCTTCGTCAGGTGGAAAGGATGGCTAAGATCCCTTGTGATGCTTGTCAGAAGGCAAAGGGCAAACGTCTCCCTTTTCCTAAAGAAAGCAAAACTGAGATCCGTGCACCTCTCCAACGGCTTCACTTAGATATTATGGGACCTGTTCACATTAGGGGCCTGCGTGGGGAGTTTTATATTCTGTGTCTCACAGATCAGTACTCTGGCTATGCTGAAGTACTGTGCTTGAGAACCAGGGATGAGGCTCCCTTAGCAGTCCAAACTATCATCCTCAGATGGATGAATCAACTACATGGGTTTGCCTTTAAATGTCTGAGATCTGACAGGGCCAAGGAGTTTATTGTTACATGGTTCGAGGACTGGCTTATTTCGGTTGGGGCAGTACATGAGTTATCGTTGGCATACACTGCGCAGCAGAATGCAACTGTGGAACGGTATAATGGGGTCTTACAGTCTGTCGCTAGGAGCATCCACCTGGAGTCTAAACTAGCTAAGTCTTTCTGGCCCTATGCCTTCCTAGCTGCTTGTTACCTTCGTAATCGGCTGCCCAATCAGGGAGACAAAACACCCTATGAGTTGTTTTATGGGATCGTGCCTGATGTGTCGTTGTTGCGTGTGTTTGGTTGCCCCTGCTACGTTACGTTAGTCAATGGGAAGAAACGTAACAAGCTGGACGAAAGGGCGTTATCTGGTAGACTGGTTGGGTACTCTCTGGTGAGTAAGGGTTATTTTGTTTGGGTTCCAAAGTTGCGCCAGGTCGTAGAGAGTCGTGATGTACTCTTCTATGAGCAGTTTGATCATAACTGCATTCCTGGGCTTCCTCCCTATGATGGGTCACCGTATGTCTCTAGCATCCCTGCCGCTATCAACGGACACATGCCTGAGGCTGCAGTGAGTTCCCTAGATCCTTTGCTTTCCCCACTTGTTGACCACTGTCCTGGCCATAGGATGACTCTGCGAACTAGGTCAGGGGCCAGTGGTACTGTATTGCGTGAGAAAGCACTGGGCGGGCGAGTTTCTGCGGTTCCTACGGACAAAATCTTAGCCGAATCTCAGGGGGTCGCCAGGCCCTCCTCTGCGCCACGTTCCGTCGGTGAAGCTCTAGGATTAAGGCAGCCTCAGATCATGGTGGAGCCTCTTACAGGTCCATCGCCTAATAGTCACCAACCTCCGCCCGCCTTGGATGGCTCGGTGTTGTTGAACACCTCGCCGTCTGCCGTTCCTGGTGGAACAATCGGGTATAGCCCATGTGACGATGTAGCCTTTGCTGACGACGCAAGTGATGATCTTGAACACTGGTCTGGTTCCGATACTGCGTATGGCTGGGGTGTTCCGGTCGACCCAGGCTTCGTTGATTTAGAGGCAAATAAGGCCGGCCCTGTTCAACCGGGCAGTAGTTCTGCGCTGGGGGCTTTACTAATGGTTACTGCTGATACTGCTGATACCCCCGCTGCCCGTGTACAAGTAAACTGCTTGTACGTGGGAGCATCTGCTGCACCCACCACTGAACTGTCCTATAAAGCTGCCATGCTTCCTACCAATCCTGACAGGGACCAATGGCTTCTTGCTATGAAGGATGAGATGGCTTCCCTTCATGCCCATGGCACTTGGGCTCTCACTCCACAGCCTCACAAGCAGAAGATCCTGTCTGGCAGGTGGTTGTTTGTGAGGAAGGTTGGAGTTGATGGTTCAATCCGCTTCAAGGCACGTTTTGTGGTTCGTGGTTTTTTGCAGCGTCCTGGGCTGGACTTTCATGATGTATATGCCCCTGTCTCCTCTAAAGCAGGTCTAAGAGTGCTCCTGGCTGCTATCACTCATAGGAAGATGTTTGTTAGGCAGCTGGACATCAAGACTGCATTCCTAAATGCTAAGCTGGAACCTGGTCTGGACCTGTACTGCCACCAGCCTGATGGCTTTAAAGTACTTGGTCCTCACGGTGTTCCCCTTGTGTGCAAGCTGCTCAAGTCCCTTTATGGTTTGAAACAGGCACCCAGGGCTTGGAATAGGGATGTCAAACGGGTTCTGATTGCACATGGCTTTACTATGTGCAAGGCTGAACCTGCTCTGTATTTTAGGAAGGATTCTGATGGTGGGTGGAGCTATGTCCTGACCTATGTAGATGATTTCATCTGTGCTTTTAGTGAGCTGGATAGGTATGTGTTGCTGATCCAAGCTATGGAAGAAGCTGGATGGGAGGTCAAAGAGATGGGTGTTCCTGTTCAGTTCCTCTCTTTAGACATGGCTTGTACACTTGACTCTGAGGGCAGGTGTGTTCAGATCAACCTGTCTCAGCACACCTACATTGTTGATCTGGTGGAGCAGTTTGGTCTCACTTCTGCTGCCCCACCCAAGTTTGCTGCTCCCATGTCCAAGTCCACTGTTTCTGATGAACCTGGTGTACCCCTGCCGTCTAATAGCCAGTACCTCTCCCTTGTGGGTGCTTTGCTATACCTGGCTACTTGCACCAGGCCTGATATTTCTTTTGCTGTGAGCTACTTGTCCAGGTTTTCTGCTCAACCTACAGTCTCTCTCTGGAATGCTGCCAAGAGATTGCTGTTGTATTTGAGAACACATTCCCACCTGGGTCTCACTTACACCCACAGCCCTGAGTTCTCTTTTACTGTCTTTAGTGATTCCTCTTTTGCTGATGATGGGTCTGACAGGAGGTCTCAGACTGGCTTTGCTGTGCTAGCTGGGGGGTGCATAGTAAACTGGATGAGCAAGCGGCAGCCTACCGTTGCTATTAGCTCTAGTGAGGCTGAGTATCAGGCCCTGTCCCAAGCTGCCAGGGAGGTACAATGGTTGAAGAAATTGAGAGTGGATCTAGGCCTGCCTTGTGATTTGGTTACCATTCAGGGTGATAACTTAGGATCCCTGAGCTGGGCCAAAGACTGGCAGCTTCTCCCTCGCAGCAAGCACATTGATGTTATTCATCACTACATCAAGGAGCTGGTGGAGGATGGCTCCCTTGCTGTTGCCTATGTGAACACAGTTGATAACTGTGCTGACCCATTCACCAAGCCCCTTGATCCTGCGGTGTTCTGGCGGTTCATTCGCATGTTTGGAATGACTGCTTCTCCTTAGACCAATTTTTTTTTGGTTCCATGTATTCTTGACTTTTGCTTACATGTGTTCTGGAATTTTTTTTGGTTCATTTTAGAGTTTCTCTCGTTATCTTTGATTGGCATTAGGTTCCTATTCCCGGATCGGGTTTTCTATACCGTTGTTACCCGACTTAGATATTTAGTTTCTCCACTAGGCAAACTTTGGTTTTTTGCCTTGTTACATTCCTTCATTTACACCCTTTGGGTTCCATTCATGGTTCTCTCGTTTTCGGAGTTCTTTGATTTTTTTTTAATTGTTACATATAGTTCTATGTCCCCAGTGCCATAGGTGGAGTACTAGTATTGTATGTCACCTGTGTCATAGGTGGAGTATCAGCATGAATTGCGTTGCTCTCACGCGTTTTATGACTTGGTGACTACTTCTGTACTCCCTTAGAACTATCGGTCCTGACAGTACTGTGACAGCTTCCCGTACTGACAGCTTCCCGCAGACTGTGTCATCCTTTGAGTGACTCAGTGGTGACAGCTTCCTGTCAGCTAGGTTACCGTTGCATCTCTATGTGGATATACCTGACTTAGGTTCTAGTTAGGTTATAGTCAACGGTCTCTTCCACCACTGGTGCCCCTTGATGGGTCTCCAGTGCTTGTAAAGCTATTCTCGTCTCTGTGTATAGATTGGCGCGTCTGTCTCCGCTGCATACATCTCTGTCCACTCTTAGAAGTGATTATAGCTGATACCACAGTGGACTTAGTCGCTGCTACCCCAACTGCTACCGGTACACGAAGAAGTGCTCGGTTAGCTGCTCAAGGTGACGTGGCAGGATATTTTGCTGATACGATTTCCCCCAGTCCTGCTATGGCTGGGGGCTCCAACTCAACTAACATCCCTGCCTTCATATCACATACCACTTCTCTTACCTTCAAGGATGCTACAGCAGCTAATAATCCTGAGAGGGAGGAGTGGATCTTAGCTATGAAGGAGGAGATTGCATCGATAGAAGGGCATGGCACTTGGGTGCTCACCCCCTTTAGTCTACAAAAGGTATTAGGTGGGCGCTGGATTTTTACTAGAAAAATGGGAGAAGCAGGAGAGGTGGAGAGATATAAAGCACGCTGGGTAGTTAAAGGGTTTATGCAACGGCCAGGACTTGAATTCACTGACGTGTATGCACCCGTAACTTCTAAAGCTACCTTAAGACTCCTGCTAGCTACTGCTTGCGCCCGTAGGATGTTCGTGTACCAATGTGACATAAAGAATGCCTTCCTCGAAGGTACCCTGGACCCAGTTCTTGAGCTCTACTCAGTCCAACCTGATGGATTTGAGGTCACCGGTCCGGGTAAATCGAGGATGATTTGCAGGCTGGTTAAATCATTGTATGGCCTAAAACAGGCCCCACGTGTATGGAGTGACACGGTGAGGAAAGTGCTAGTAAAGAATAGCTTCAGACCTTCCCGCTTTGACCCTGCACTATACATCAAGAAGGTCAACGACAAGTGGTGCTATGTGCTCACTTATGTTGATGACTTTCTCATCCTTGTGCAAGACCGTAGGTACCATGATGAGATCATTGCAGCTATGGAGGCTGCCCGATGGGAAGTTAAACAGCTTGGGTTGCCCAAGCAGTTCCTCTCTTTGGACATGCAGGTCACCCTAGATGAGGAGGGTCGATGCCTTCAAATAATTTTATCCCAGCACAATGCTATTGCAGATCTAGTGGAGCGCTTCCCATTCACAAAGAAGAAACAGAACACCTTTATCCCCATGACAGGTGGAGACATTGTTGGTGACGCTGTGCATAGCCCACTTCTGCCAAACAATAAAGCATACATTTCTCTCGTAGGCAGTCTAATATATCTTTCCACTTGCACACGCCCCGACATCTCCTTTGCCGTTAGCACCTTGTCTAGGTTCTCTGCAGCTCCCTCAACAGCTCATTGGGAAGCTTCAAAGCGGGTGCTCCTCTACTTGAAGGCCAACAAGAATCTTGGGCTTTGTTACAAGTATGACCCTACCCAAGAGTTTAAGCTCGAGGTCTACAGCGACGCCTCTTTTGGCGAGTGCAAGCTGTCCAGACGCTCCCAATCGGGAGCAGCTGTACTGGCTGGTGGTTCCCTAGTCAGTTGGATCTCCAAAAGACAAATTACCCCAGCTATCAGCACCGGCGAGGCGGAGTATCAGGCCTTGGGTGCTGCTGCGAGGAAAACCTTGTGGCTCAAACATCTTAGGGATGATCTGGGCTTGCCCTTCTTGCCTGTTACAATACAATGTGATAGCGAAGGGGCACTCTCTTGGTGCAAGAATTGGAAAATAGTGAACAGGGCAAAGCATATTGATGTGATCCATCACTATGTCAAGTGCTTGGTAGAGGATGGCCGCTTGTGTGTAACATATGTCAACACACATGACAACTTGGCTGACCCGTTTACCAAGGCCTTGGCAGCAGGTCCTTTTTGGCTTCATCTCAAGCGACATGGGATGGTTGTCTTCAAGCTGGCCTCCAGCACTCCTGTCCCTTAATATTTTTGTATTAGTTTCTTGTCTCTTTCGGTTTCCTTTGGTTCACATAGGTCCTTGCTTGTGCTAGAGTAGGCCTTGCGTCTGTCGGGACGATGATTTACCTCCCTGTTCAGCCTCTGGCCAGCTTCACAAATGTGTTTGAGAACCCCCTTGGGGAATCTTACAACGGTGAACCTGCGCAATCCTTGGCATCAGGTGAGGCGATCATGCCATTAGAGCGTGTACAATCTGGCAGCTCTACTGCGAGTGAGGGTTTTCCGGGCTGGGGTACGCCTTCTGTAATTCCGCTTACGGGAGATTCATTTCCGCCTCAGGGAATGGCTCCTGGAGAAGGCTCCTGCCTATCTCCGAATAATGTCTTTGTTCCCACAGTGGACTTAGTCGCTGCTACCCCAACTGCTACCGGTACACGAAGAAGTGCTCGGTTAGCTGCTCAAGGTGACGTGGCAGGATATTTTGCTGATACGATTTCCCCCAGTCCTGCTATGGCTGGGGGCTCCAACTCAACTAACATCCCTGCCTTCATATCACATACCACTTCTCTCACCTTCAAGGATGCTACAGCAGCTAATAATCCTGAGAGGGAGGAGTGGATCTTAGCTATGAAGGAGGAGATTGCATCGATAGAAGGGCATGGCACTTGGGTGCTCACCCCCTTTAGTCAACAAAAGGTATTAGGTGGGCGCTGGATTTTTACTAGAAAAATGGGAGAAGCAGGAGAGGTGGAGAGATATAAAGCACGCTGGGTAGTTAAAGGGTTTATGCAACGGCCAGGACTTGAATTCACTGACGTGTATGCACCCGTAACTTCTAAAGCTACCTTAAGACTCCTGCTAGCTACTGCTTGCGCCCGTAGGATGTTCATGTACCAATGTGACATAAAGAATGCCTTCCTCGAAGGTACCCTGGACCCAGTTCTTGAGCTCTACTCAGTCCAACCTGATGGATTTGAGGTCACCGGTCCGGGTAAATCGAGGATGATTTGCAGGCTGGTTAAATCATTGTATGGCCTAAAACAGGCCCCACGTGTATGGAGTGACACGGTGAGGAAAGTGCTAGTAAAGAATGGCTTCAGACCTTCCCGCTTTGACCCTGCACTATACATCAAGAAGGTCAACGACAAGTGGTGCTATGTGCTCACTTATGTTGATGACTTTCTCATCCTTGTGCAAGACCGTAGGTACCATGATGAGATCATTGCAGCTATGGAGGCTGCCCGATGGGAAGTTAAACAGCTTGGGTTGCCCAAGCAGTTCCTCTCTTTGGACATGCAGGTCACCCTAGATGAGGAGGGTCGATGCCTTCAAATAATTTTATCCCAGCACAATGCTATTGCAGATCTAGTGGAGCGCTTCCCATTCACAAAGAAGAAACAGAACACCTTTATCCCCATGACAGGTGGAGACATTGTTGGTGACGCTGTGCATAGCCCACTTCTGCCAAACAATAAAGCATACATTTCTCTCGTAGGCAGTCTAATATATCTTTCCACTTGCACACGCCCCGACATCTCCTTTGCCGTTAGCACCTTGTCTAGGTTCTCTGCAGCTCCCTCAACAGCTCATTGGGAAGCTTCAAAGCGGGTGCTCCTCTACTTGAAGGCCAACAAGAATCTTGGGCTTTGTTACAAGTATGACCCTACCCAAGAGTTTAAGCTCGAGGTCTACAGCGACGCCTCTTTTGGTGAGTGCAAGCTGTCCAGACGCTCCCAATCGGGAGCAGCTGTACTGGCTGGTGGTTCCCTAGTCAGTTGGATCTCCAAAAGACAAATTACCCCAGCTATCAGCACCGGCGAGGCGGAGTATCAGGCCTTGGGTGCTGCTGCGAGGAAAACCTTGTGGCTCAAACATCTTAGGGATGATCTGGGCTTGCCCTTCTTGCCTGTTACAATACAATGTGATAGCGAAGGGGCACTCTCTTGGTGCAAGAATTGGAAAATAGTGAACAGGGCAAAGCACATTGATGTGATCCATCACTATGTCAAGTGCTTGGTAGAGGATAGCCGCTTGTGTGTAACATATGTCAACACACATGACAACTTGGCTGACCCGTTTACCAAGGCCTTGGCAGCAGGTCCTTTTTGGCTTCATCTCAAGCGACATGGGATGGTTGTCTTCAAGCTGGCCTCCAGCACTCCTGTCCCTTAATATTTTTGTATTAGTTTCTTGTCTCTTTCGGTTTCCTTTGGTTCACATAGGTCCTTGCTTGTGCTAGAGTAGGCCTTGCGTCTGTCGGGACGATGATTTACCTCCCTGTTCAGCCTCTGGCCAGCTTCACAAATGTGTTTGAGAACCCCCTTGGGGAATCTTACAACGGTGAACCTGCGCAATCCTTGGCATCAGGTGAGGCGATCATGCCATTAGAGCGTGTACAATCTGGCAGCTCTACTGCGAGTGAGGGTTTTCCGGGCTGGGGTACGCCTTCTGTAATTCCGCTTACGGGATATCAGCTTGGATAACACTCCGGAGAGTGGACTTTGTGTGTGCAGCACGCCAATCTATAAATGCGGAGACGAGAATAAGTTACAAGCACAGGAGACCCATTAAGGGGCACCAGTAGAGGAAAGGGGGCGGTAGCCTGGAACCTGATCAGGGTACAGGCTAGACAGCGCGTGTCAGAAGAACCAATGACGCAGTCAACAGGAAGCTGACATAGTACTGTCAGGACCGATAGTTCTAAGGGAGTACACAAGGAGTCACCAAGACATAAAACAAGCGAGAGCACCGCTATTCATGCTGATACTCCACCTATGACGCAGGTGACATACAATACTAGTACTCCACCTATGGCACTGGGGACATAGAACCATAAACTGGTAGGAAACAAAAATTATTAAGGAACGGCGGAAAAACAGGAAACCAGAAGAAAGCCTTGTCTAAAATAAAAGGATGAGAAAGGATGAACCAAAAACCACTGTAGTACTCCGAAAATGTAGCAGCAAAAAACTTGGGTCATACCGAGCTGAGCTGAGACCAAAATGGAAATGTAACCATCCATGGTAAGCGCAAAAATACTATTCATCCAGAATAGTAGGCACCAAACCAGAAAATCACAGGGAGGCCAAACAGAAATCAATCCTAATACCAAAGGAAGGGGAACAACGGTGACTGAAAGAACCGAGAACTTAACCTAAAGAGAAGACTGAAAAAATCGTATATCAAAGTTGGGGAACAACGGTATAGAAAACCCGATCCGGGAATAGGAACCTAACGCCAATCAATGATAACCAAAGAGACGGATTGAAATATCGTGTGAGAGCAGCACACGAGAGAATCAAAGCCTAAAGGACGCAGACAAGAGGACACTAAAGACTACGATGGAAAAAAAAGTCGATGGAAAAATCCACTACCTTAAAAACTATTCTTAGCATAGAATTCATGACTAGGTTGGGATGAAAAAACCATGATGAACTGGTTTCTTACCCAAAGATGGAAGTAAGAAGATTTATGAAAGTTAATTATCATAAATCCCCAGCTACGGCACTAACGAAAAACATTCTAAGAGGTGGGTATCGCACCGCAAAGAACTCATGCACTCAAGACAAACCAAGCGCCTAATTAAAGCAAAGCAAACTTGCAGCAACTGAAAAAATCCAAAGGATGCGAAGTTAAAATTTTCAAGAAACTTGTAACCAACAAAGGAAACACAGTTCAATGAACAATAGAAGGGTAGATGTACAACCATAGTACATAAAACCTATTGTCCACCTGAAAAATAGTAAACGCATAAAAAGGACTTCAAAGAATTTACTGCAAAGGATGGACTGAAAGGGCGCTTGAAATACACTCGGAAAACAAGAAAGAGGTGAGCGGCGGTACATCTGCAAGTACAACTGCAAGATTACCCAGCCCACCAATTCACAATAAAATCCGAAGGGAAACAACTACTACACTCCACAAAAAGTTCCAATCACATGAGGGGCTGGTGATCTAAAAACAGTGTGGAGTAAAAAGAAATAGCTAATCTATGATGAGCTCCACCGAACGAACCATCTGCCTATGGAACTAAGAGTCAGAAACCATCAAGACGCTATAACGGTGGTCTGAATTAAGTACCACCTTCCACCAAAACCAAGAAAGACAGCTGAAAGGAAGCTGCCTAAACAAAGCGTCGTAACGCTCCACCAATCTAGACTACCCTATAAGTCAGTCTAGGAGGTGCTGAGGAATAGGCACTCACACATAGGGCCATGTTAACCTACGTATGAGAACCAGCAGCACCTAAAACAATGAATCCTGGGTTGACTGTAACACCCCAGCCATACGCAGTATCAAGCTAGACCAGTGTTCAAGATCATCACTTACCCATTCGGCAACGGCTACATCATCACATGGGCTTGACCCGAGTAATCCACCAGGGACGACAGGAGGCGTCGGAATTATCGACACCCGCGAGCCATCTGAGGTGGTCGGAGGTTGGCGACTATTAGTCAATGGACCTGATCCAGGTACCACTATGATCGAAGGCTGTCTAAATCCTAAAGCTTCACCGCTAAAACGTGGCACAGAGGAGGGCCTGGCGACCCCCTGAGATTCGGCTAAGATTATAGTTGGATATCCAACTCCCCCCCGCCCTAAAACTTCACACACAATACAGCAAGATCAGGCCCTGGTCTAGAATGCAACAACGATACATCCAGCCAGGCCAGCCAACAACAATTGGGGTTGTTAAAGGGCGTAGGGAATTACCGGTAACACATAACATATCACCGTTTGATGACAGGAGGGATGCAAGCGGGCACGGGGACCCATACTAAAGGGAGAACCCAGGAAGACAGTTTAGAACTGAACTGGAGATAGAGAGTACATCACTACTCACTACTAACTGGCGCAACATTGGAAACCCAAATATAATAACCCTTACTCACCAGGGAATACCCAACCAGTCTACCAAATAATGCCTTTCTAACTAGCTTGTTGCGTGACTGCCCAATACTAAGATTACATAGCAAGGGCAACCAAACAAACGCAACAACGACACATCAGGTGCAACCCCAAAGAAAAGCTCCGAAGGAGTCTTGTCTCCCTAGATGAACACGCGATTGCGAAGATAACACACTAGCACCATGCTGAGCAGTGTCATCATCAACAACTCATGCATGCCCCAACTAATCGAGATCAACCATGCCTCTATACCACTTAACTAAAAATTCCTAAGCCCTATCAGAACTCAAACACTTGAACTCAAACTCACGTAGCTAAGGCATACACCTAAGGGGGGGAACCAGGGGCACGGGAAGACAAAGTAGTAACCTCTGTCGAACCACGGAACGCACCCAGGGGTCACAAGGAGCCTAAGAGAGAAAAATATCCACCAAGATATCATGCCAAAGATCCTCCACGGCCGCTGGACTAGGGCCAGGACGGCGTCCACTGCGGCCTGTAGCATGGGCGAAGTCCGGCGCTGCGAGACCTGGGATCACAGAAGGTGGGAAGCGTTAGGTCGAAGTCGAGATTTGAGGTATGGGAAAAAGGAGACGAGAATGACAGTGCAGCAAGTCACACCTGGTGCAGAAAATCGCACCAATGGCAGAAAATCGCAAATCGCAAGGGCAGAATTCGAACATTTATCGCTAGGATGCGAAGAGCAGAGCCGAGGCATGTAAAGGTCCTAATATCCCGCCGTCGATGATCAGTCAATCCCAAGTCCCCCCCTCTATCGCTCGACTCACCCGGTTGGGGGGTAGAGGGAGCAGCACCCGTAGTGGTGCTGACCATACCCCCCTGCTTCCTACCACCTCCAGAATCTCCAGGTCCAGACGCGTAGGTCGTCCTCCTCTGGCGAATCCTACGGCAGTGCCGGCGATCCGCCAGTTTGATCGAAAAATTTCTCCACAAGGTAGCACAGAGCCACTAGAGCGCAAGCTCATGCCAGGAGCCGACCGTCGGCTGGGCAGAGCAAAGGGGGCAAAGACGACGTAGACATCAGCAGGGAGCTTGGTCGGCTTGGCAACCTCCGGTATGCAGGCAGAGCCTCAAACACCGGAGAAAGGTTAGCGACGTCAAGGACGCGAGCAGACGAAGACGGGGTATCTCCACCGATGTCCAGGCTAGTCGCCGACTTGAGTCTGCACGTCACAGTCATCTACGACAGACGGGAGGAGGCGACAGACGGCAGGGGAGGAAAAGGAAGAGAAGATGGAGGAATGACCGGGGGGGGTTACTTCCACGATGGCGGAAGGACTCTCATGACCGCTAGCAGAGGCAGCTGGTGCACAAACGTCTAGCCAATCATCAAGAGGAGCCGTTCCTCCGTTGGAAGGATTGGTCGCAGCCATCGCTGAGAATGATACTGCGCATCCCGCGCGTCCAGGAAAGACCATCCATGTCATGGAGTTTCTCAAAATGGCGGGAGGTCCTCGCGGAAGTTGCATCGCAAAGCAGTGGTAGTAAATGAAGGGCCGTATAACCTATCAGCTTGGATAACACTCCGGAGAGTGGACTTTGTGTGTGCAGCACGCCAATCTATAAATGCGGAGACGAGAATAAGTTACAAGCACAGGAGACCCATTAAGGGGCACCAGTGGAGGAAAGGGGGCGGTAGCCTGGAACCTGATCAGGGTACAGGCTAGACAGCGCGTGTCAGACGAACCGATGACGCAGTCAACAGGAAGCTGACATAGTACTGTCAGGACCGATAGTTCTAAGGGAGTACACAAGGAGTCACCAAGACATAAAACAAGCGAGAGCACCGCTATTCATGCTGATACGGGAGATTTATTTCCGCCTCAGGGAATGGCTCCTGGAGAAGGCTCCTGCCTATCTCCGAATAATGTCTTTGTTCCCACAGTGGACTTAGTCGCTGCTACCCCAACTGCTACCGGTACACGAAGAAGTGCTCGGTTAGCTGCTCAAGGTCATCCCTGCCTTCATATCACATCCCTGCCTTCATATCACATACCACTTCTCTCACCTTCAAGGATGCTACAGCAGCTAATAATCCTGAGAGGGAGGAGTGGATCTTAGCTATGAAGGAGGAGATTGCATCGATAGAAGGGCATGGCACTTGGGTGCTCACCCCCTTTAGTCTACAAAAGGTATTAGGTGGGCGCTGGATTTTTACTAGAAAAATGGGAGAAGCAGGAGAGGTGGAGAGATATAAAGCACGCTGGGTAGTTAAAGGGTTTATGCAACGGCCAGGACTTGAATTCACTGACGTGTATGCACCCGTAACTTCTAAAGCTACCTTAAGACTCCTGCTAGCTACTGCTTGCGCCCGTAGGATGTTCATGTACCAATGTGACATAAAGAATGCCTTCCTCGAAGGTACCCTGGACCCAGTTCTTGAGCTCTACTCAGTCCAACCTGATGGATTTGAGGTCACCGGTCCGGGTAAATCGAGGATGATTTGCAGGCTGGTTAAATCATTGTATGGCCTAAAACAGGCCCCACGTGTATGGAGTGACACGGTGAGGAAAGTGCTAGTAAAGAATGGCTTCAGACCTTCCCGCTTTGACCCTGCACTATACATCAAGAAGGTCAACGACAAGTGGTGCTATGTGCTCACTTATGTTGATGACTTTCTCATCCTTGTGCAAGACCGTAGGTACCATGATGAGATCATTGCAGCTATGGAGGCTGCCCGATGGGAAGTTAAACAGCTTGGGTTGCCCAAGCAGTTCCTCTCTTTGGACATGCAGGTCACCCTAGATGAGGAGGGTCGATGCCTTCAAATAATTTTATCCCAGCACAATGCTATTGCAGATCTAGTGGAGCGCTTCCCATTCACAAAGAAGAAACAGAACACCTTTATCCCCATGACAGGTGGAGACATTGTTGGTGACGCTGTGCATAGCCCACTTCTGCCAAACAATAAAGCATACATTTCTCTCGTAGGCAGTCTAATATATCTTTCCACTTGCACACGCCCCGACATCTCCTTTGCCGTTAGCACCTTGTCTAGGTTCTCTGCAGCTCCCTCAACAGCTCATTGGGAAGCTTCAAAGCGGGTGCTCCTCTACTTGAAGGCCAACAAGAATCTTGGGCTTTGTTACAAGTATGACCCTACCCAAGAGTTTAAGCTCGAGGTCTACAGCGACGCCTCTTTTGGTGAGTGCAAGCTGTCCAGACGCTCCCAATCGGGAGCAGCTGTACTGGCTGGTGGTTCCCTAGTCAGTTGGATCTCCAAAAGACAAATTACCCCAGCTATCAGCACCGGCGAGGCGGAGTATCAGGCCTTGGGTGCTGCTGCGAGGAAAACCTTGTGGCTCAAACATCTTAGGGATGATCTGGGCTTGCCCTTCTTGCCTGTTACAATACAATGTGATAGCGAAGGGGCACTCTCTTGGTGCAAGAATTGGAAAATAGTGAACAGGGCAAAGCACATTGATGTGATCCATCACTATGTCAAGTGCTTGGTAGAGGATAGCCGCTTGTGTGTAACATATGTCAACACACATGACAACTTGGCTGACCCGTTTACCAAGGCCTTGGCAGCAGGTCCTTTTTGGCTTCATCTCAAGCGACATGGGATGGTTGTCTTCAAGCTGGCCTCCAGCACTCCTGTCCCTTAATATTTTTGTATTAGTTTCTTGTCTCTTTCGGTTTCCTTTGGTTCACATAGGTCCTTGCTTGTGCTAGAGTAGGCCTTGCGTCTGTCGGGACGATGATTTACCTCCCTGTTCAGCCTCTGGCCAGCTTCACAAATGTGTTTGAGAACCCCCTTGGGGAATCTTACAACGGTGAACCTGCGCAATCCTTGGCATCAGGTGAGGCGATCATGCCATTAGAGCGTGTACAATCTGGCAGCTCTACTGCGAGTGAGGGTTTTCCGGGCTGGGGTACGCCTTCTGTAATTCCGCTTACGGGAGATTTATTTCCGCCTCAGGGAATGGCTCCTGGAGAAGGCTCCTGCCTATCTCCGAATAATGTCTTTGTTCCCACAGTGGACTTAGTCGCTGCTACCCCAACTGCTACCGGTACACGAAGAAGTGCTCGGTTAGCTGCTCAAGGTGACGTGGCAGGATATTTTGCTGATACGATTTCCCCCAGTCCTGCTATGGCTGGGGGCTCCAACTCAACTAACATCCCTGCCTTCATATCACATACCACTTCTCTCACCTTCAAGGATGCTACAGCAGCTAATAATCCTGAGAGGGAGGAGTGGATCTTAGCTATGAAGGAGGAGATTGCATCGATAGAAGGGCATGGCACTTGGGTGCTCACCCCCTTTAGTCTACAAAAGGTATTAGGTGGGCGCTGGATTTTTACTAGAAAAATGGGAGAAGCAGGAGAGGTGGAGAGATATAAAGCACGCTGGGTAGTTAAAGGGTTTATGCAACGGCCAGGACTTGAATTCACTGACGTGTATGCACCCGTAACTTCTAAAGCTACCTTAAGACTCCTGCTAGCTACTGCTTGCGCCCGTAGGATGTTCATGTACCAATGTGACATAAAGAATGCCTTCCTCGAAGGTACCCTGGACCCAGTTCTTGAGCTCTACTCAGTCCAACCTGATGGATTTGAGGTCACCGGTCCGGGTAAATCGAGGATGATTTGCAGGCTGGTTAAATCATTGTATGGCCTAAAACAGGCCCCACGTGTATGGAGTGACACGGTGAGGAAAGTGCTAGTAAAGAATGGCTTCAGACCTTCCCGCTTTGACCCTGCACTATACATCAAGAAGGTCAACGACAAGTGGTGCTATGTGCTCACTTATGTTGATGACTTTCTCATCCTTGTGCAAGACCGTAGGTACCATGATGAGATCATTGCAGCTATGGAGGCTGCCCGATGGGAAGTTAAACAGCTTGGGTTGCCCAAGCAGTTCCTCTCTTTGGACATGCAGGTCACCCTAGATGAGGAGGGTCGATGCCTTCAAATAATTTTATCCCAGCACAATGCTATTGCAGATCTAGTGGAGCGCTTCCCATTCACAAAGAAGAAACAGAACACCTTTATCCCCATGACAGGTGGAGACATTGTTGGTGACGCTGTGCATAGCCCACTTCTGCCAAACAATAAAGCATACATTTCTCTCGTAGGCAGTCTAATATATCTTTCCACTTGCACACGCCCCGACATCTCCTTTGCCGTTAGCACCTTGTCTAGGTTCTCTGCAGCTCCCTCAACAGCTCATTGGGAAGCTTCAAAGCGGGTGCTCCTCTACTTGAAGGCCAACAAGAATCTTGGGCTTTGTTACAAGTATGACCCTACCCAAGAGTTTAAGCTCGAGGTCTACAGCGACGCCTCTTTTGGTGAGTGCAAGCTGTCCAGACGCTCCCAATCGGGAGCAGCTGTACTGGCTGGTGGTTCCCTAGTCAGTTGGATCTCCAAAAGACAAATTACCCCAGCTATCAGCACCGGCGAGGCGGAGTATCAGGCCTTGGGTGCTGCTGCGAGGAAAACCTTGTGGCTCAAACATCTTAGGGATGATCTGGGCTTGCCCTTCTTGCCTGTTACAATACAATGTGATAGCGAAGGGGCACTCTCTTGGTGCAAGAATTGGAAAATAGTGAACAGGGCAAAGCACATTGATGTGATCCATCACTATGTCAAGTGCTTGGTAGAGGATAGCCGCTTGTGTGTAACATATGTCAACACACATGACAACTTGGCTGACCCGTTTACCAAGGCCTTGGCAGCAGGTCCTTTTTGGCTTCATCTCAAGCGACATGGGATGGTTGTCTTCAAGCTGGCCTCCAGCACTCCTGTCCCTTAATATTTTTGTATTAGTTTCTTGTCTCTTTCGGTTTCCTTTGGTTCACATAGGTCCTTGCTTGTGCTAGAGTAGGCCTTGCGTCTGTCGGGACGATGATTTACCTCCCTGTTCAGCCTCTGGCCAGCTTCACAAATGTGTTTGAGAACCCCCTTGGGGAATCTTACAACGGTGAACCTGCGCAATCCTTGGCATCAGGTGAGGCGATCATGCCATTAGAGCGTGTACAATCTGGCAGCTCTACTGCGAGTGAGGGTTTTCCGGGCTGGGGTACGCCTTCTGTAATTCCGCTTACGGGATATCAGCTTGGATAACACTCCGGAGAGTGGACTTTGTGTGTGCAGCACGCCAATCTATAAATGCGGAGACGAGAATAAGTTACAAGCACAGGAGACCCATTAAGGGGCACCAGTAGAGGAAAGGGGGCGGTAGCCTGGAACCTGATCAGGGTACAGGCTAGACAGCGCGTGTCAGAAGAACCAATGACGCAGTCAACAGGAAGCTGACATAGTACTGTCAGGACCGATAGTTCTAAGGGAGTACACAAGGAGTCACCAAGACATAAAACAAGCGAGAGCACCGCTATTCATGCTGATACTCCACCTATGACGCAGGTGACATACAATACTAGTACTCCACCTATGGCACTGGGGACATAGAACCATAAACTGGTAGGAAACAAAAATTATTAAGGAACGGCGGAAAAACAGGAAACCAGAAGAAAGCCTTGTCTAAAATAAAAGGATGAGAAAGGATGAACCAAAAACCACTGTAGTACTCCGAAAATGTAGCAGCAAAAAACTTGGGTCATACCGAGCTGAGCTGAGACCAAAATGGAAATGTAACCATCCATGGTAAGCGCAAAAATACTATTCATCCAGAATAGTAGGCACCAAACCAGAAAATCACAGGGAGGCCAAACAGAAATCAATCCTAATACCAAAGGAAGGGGAACAACGGTGACTGAAAGAACCGAGAACTTAACCTAAAGAGAAGACTGAAAAAATCGTATATCAAAGTTGGGGAACAACGGTATAGAAAACCCGATCCGGGAATAGGAACCTAACGCCAATCAATGATAACCAAAGAGACGGATTGAAATATCGTGTGAGAGCAGCACACGAGAGAATCAAAGCCTAAAGGACGCAGACAAGAGGACACTAAAGACTACGATGGAAAAAAAAGTCGATGGAAAAATCCACTACCTTAAAAACTATTCTTAGCATAGAATTCATGACTAGGTTGGGATGAAAAAACCATGATGAACTGGTTTCTTACCCAAAGATGGAAGTAAGAAGATTTATGAAAGTTAATTATCATAAATCCCCAGCTACGGCACTAACGAAAAACATTCTAAGAGGTGGGTATCGCACCGCAAAGAACTCATGCACTCAAGACAAACCAAGCGCCTAATTAAAGCAAAGCAAACTTGCAGCAACTGAAAAAATCCAAAGGATGCGAAGTTAAAATTTTCAAGAAACTTGTAACCAACAAAGGAAACACAGTTCAATGAACAATAGAAGGGTAGATGTACAACCATAGTACATAAAACCTATTGTCCACCTGAAAAATAGTAAACGCATAAAAAGGACTTCAAAGAATTTACTGCAAAGGATGGACTGAAAGGGCGCTTGAAATACACTCGGAAAACAAGAAAGAGGTGAGCGGCGGTACATCTGCAAGTACAACTGCAAGATTACCCAGCCCACCAATTCACAGTAAAATCCGAAGGGAAACAACTACTACACTCCACAAAAAGTTCCAATCACATGAGGGGCTGGTGATCTAAAAACAGTGTGGAGTAAAAAGAAATAGCTAATCTATGATGAGCTCCACCGAACGAACCATCTGCCTATGGAACTAAGAGTCAGAAACCATCAAGACGCTATAACGGTGGTCTGAATTAAGTACCACCTTCCACCAAAACCAAGAAAGACAGCTGAAAGGAAGCTGCCTAAACAAAGCGTCGTAACGCTCCACCAATCTAGACTACCCTATAAGTCAGTCTAGGAGGTGCTGAGGAATAGGCACTCACACATAGGGCCATGTTAACCTACGTATGAGAACCAGCAGCACCTAAAACAATGAATCCTGGGTTGACTGTAACACCCCAGCCATACGCAGTATCAAGCTAGACCAGTGTTCAAGATCATCACTTACCCATTCGGCAACGGCTACATCATCACATGGGCTTGACCCGAGTAATCCACCAGGGACGACAGGAGGCGTCGGAATTATCGACACCCGCGAGCCATCTGAGGTGGTCGGAGGTTGGCGACTATTAGTCAATGGACCTGATCCAGGTACCACTATGATCGAAGGCTGTCTAAATCCTAAAGCTTCACCGCTAAAACGTGGCACAGAGGAGGGCCTGGCGACCCCCTGAGATTCGGCTAAGATTATAGTTGGATATCCAACTCCCCCCCGCCCTAAAACTTCACACACAATACAGCAAGATCAGGCCCTGGTCTAGAATGCAACAACGATACATCCAGCCAGGCCAGCCAACAACAATTGGGGTTGTTAAAGGGCGTAGGGAATTACCGGTAACACATAACATATCACCGTTTGATGACAGGAGGGATGCAAGCGGGCACGGGGACCCATACTAAAGGGAGAACCCAGGAAGACAGTTTAGAACTGAACTGGAGATAGAGAGTACATCACTACTCACTACTAACTGGCGCAACATTGGAAACCCAAATATAATAACCCTTACTCACCAGGGAATACCCAACCAGTCTACCAAATAATGCCTTTCTAACTAGCTTGTTGCGTGACTGCCCAATACTAAGATTACATAGCAAGGGCAACCAAACAAACGCAACAACGACACATCAGGTGCAACCCCAAAGAAAAGCTCCGAAGGAGTCTTGTCTCCCTAGATGAACACGCGATTGCGAAGATAACACACTAGCACCATGCTGAGCAGTGTCATCATCAACAACTCATGCATGCCCCAACTAATCGAGATCAACCATGCCTCTATACCACTTAACTAAAAATTCCTAAGCCCTATCAGAACTCAAACACTTGAACTCAAACTCACGTAGCTAAGGCATACACCTAAGGGGGGGAACCAGGGGCACGGGAAGACAAAGTAGTAACCTCTGTCGAACCACGGAACGCACCCAGGGGTCACAAGGAGCCTAAGAGAGAAAAATATCCACCAAGATATCATGCCAAAGATCCTCCACGGCCGCTGGACTAGGGCCAGGACGGCGTCCACAGCGGCCTGTAGCATGGGCGAAGTCCGGCGCTGCGAGACCTGGGATCACAGAAGGTGGGAAGCGTTAGGTCGAAGTCGAGATTTGAGGTATGGGAAAAAGGAGACGAGAATGACAGTGCAGCAAGTCACACCTGGTGCAGAAAATCGCACCAATGGCAGAAAATCGCAAATCGCAAGGGCAGAATTCGAACATTTATCGCTAGGATGCGAAGAGCAGAGCCGAGGCATGTAAAGGTCCTAATATCCCGCCGTCGATGATCAGTCAATCCCAAGTCCCCCCCTCTATCGCTCGACTCACCCGGTTGGGGGGTAGAGGGAGCAGCACCCGTAGTGGTGCTGACCATACCCCCCTGCTTCCTACCACCTCCAGAATCTCCAGGTCCAGACGCGTAGGTCGTCCTCCTCTGGCGAATCCTACGGCAGTGCCGGCGATCCGCCAGTTTGATCGAAAAATTTCTCCACAAGGTAGCACAGAGCCACTAGAGCGCAAGCTCATGCCAGGAGCCGACCGTCGGCTGGGCAGAGCAAAGGGGGCAAAGACGACGTAGACATCAGCAGGGAGCTTGGTCGGCTTGGCAACCTCCGGTATGCAGGCAGAGCCTCAAACACCGGAGAAAGGTTAGCGACGTCAAGGACGCGAGCAGACGAAGACGGGGTATCTCCACCGATGTCCAGGCTAGTCGCCGACTTGAGTCTGCACGTCACAGTCATCTACGACAGACGGGAGGAGGCGACAGACGGCAGGGGAGGAAAAGGAAGAGAAGATGGAGGAATGACCGGGGGGGGTTACTTCCACGATGGCGGAAGGACTCTCATGACCGCTAGCAGAGGCAGCTGGTGCACAAACGTCTAGCCAATCATCAAGAGGAGCCGTTCCTCCGTTGGAAGGATTGGTCGCAGCCATCGCTGAGAATGATACTGCGCATCCCGCGCGTCCAGGAAAGACCATCCATGTCATGGAGTTTCTCAAAATGGCGGGAGGTCCTCGCGGAAGTTGCATCGCAAAGCAGTGGTAGTAAATGAAGGGCCGTATAACCTATCAGCTTGGATAACACTCCGGAGAGTGGACTTTGTGTGTGCAGCACGCCAATCTATAAATGCGGAGACGAGAATAAGTTACAAGCACAGGAGACCCATTAAGGGGCACCAGTGGAGGAAAGGGGGCGGTAGCCTGGAACCTGATCAGGGTACAGGCTAGACAGCGCGTGTCAGACGAACCGATGACGCAGTCAACAGGAAGCTGACATAGTACTGTCAGGACCGATAGTTCTAAGGGAGTACACAAGGAGTCACCAAGACATAAAACAAGCGAGAGCACCGCTATTCATGCTGATACGGGAGATTTATTTCCGCCTCAGGGAATGGCTCCTGGAGAAGGCTCCTGCCTATCTCCGAATAATGTCTTTGTTCCCACAGTGGACTTAGTCGCTGCTACCCCAACTGCTACCGGTACACGAAGAAGTGCTCGGTTAGCTGCTCAAGGTCATCCCTGCCTTCATATCACATCCCTGCCTTCATATCACATACCACTTCTCTCACCTTCAAGGATGCTACAGCAGCTAATAATCCTGAGAGGGAGGAGTGGATCTTAGCTATGAAGGAGGAGATTGCATCGATAGAAGGGCATGGCACTTGGGTGCTCACCCCCTTTAGTCTACAAAAGGTATTAGGTGGGCGCTGGATTTTTACTAGAAAAATGGGAGAAGCAGGAGAGGTGGAGAGATATAAAGCACGCTGGGTAGTTAAAGGGTTTATGCAACGGCCAGGACTTGAATTCACTGACGTGTATGCACCCGTAACTTCTAAAGCTACCTTAAGACTCCTGCTAGCTACTGCTTGCGCCCGTAGGATGTTCATGTACCAATGTGACATAAAGAATGCCTTCCTCGAAGGTACCCTGGACCCAGTTCTTGAGCTCTACTCAGTCCAACCTGATGGATTTGAGGTCACCGGTCCGGGTAAATCGAGGATGATTTGCAGGCTGGTTAAATCATTGTATGGCCTAAAACAGGCCCCACGTGTATGGAGTGACACGGTGAGGAAAGTGCTAGTAAAGAATGGCTTCAGACCTTCCCGCTTTGACCCTGCACTATACATCAAGAAGGTCAACGACAAGTGGTGCTATGTGCTCACTTATGTTGATGACTTTCTCATCCTTGTGCAAGACCGTAGGTACCATGATGAGATCATTGCAGCTATGGAGGCTGCCCGATGGGAAGTTAAACAGCTTGGGTTGCCCAAGCAGTTCCTCTCTTTGGACATGCAGGTCACCCTAGATGAGGAGGGTCGATGCCTTCAAATAATTTTATCCCAGCACAATGCTATTGCAGATCTAGTGGAGCGCTTCCCATTCACAAAGAAGAAACAGAACACCTTTATCCCCATGACAGGTGGAGACATTGTTGGTGACGCTGTGCATAGCCCACTTCTGCCAAACAATAAAGCATACATTTCTCTCGTAGGCAGTCTAATATATCTTTCCACTTGCACACGCCCCGACATCTCCTTTGCCGTTAGCACCTTGTCTAGGTTCTCTGCAGCTCCCTCAGCAGCTCATTGGGAAGCTTCAAAGCGGGTGCTCCTCTACTTGAAGGCCAACAAGAATCTTGGGCTTTGTTACAAGTATGACCCTACCCAAGAGTTTAAGCTCGAGGTCTACAGCGACGCCTCTTTTGGCGAGTGCAAGCTGTCCAGACGCTCCCAATCGGGAGCAGCTGTACTGGCTGGTGGTTCCCTAGTCAGTTGGATCTCCAAAAGACAAATTACCCCAGCTATCAGCACCGGCGAGGCGGAGTATCAGGCCTTGGGTGCTGCTGCGAGGAAAACCTTGTGGCTCAAACATCTTAGGGATGATCTGGGCTTGCCCTTCTTGCCTGTTACAATACAATGTGATAGCGAAGGGGCACTCTCTTGGTGCAAGAATTGGAAAATAGTGAACAGGGCAAAGCATATTGATGTGATCCATCACTATGTCAAGTGCTTGGTAGAGGATGGCCGCTTGTGTGTAACATATGTCAACACACATGACAACTTGGCTGACCCGTTTACCAAGGCCTTGGCAGCAGGTCCTTTTTGGCTTCATCTCAAGCGACATGGGATGGTTGTCTTCAAGCTGGCCTCCAGCACTCCTGTCCCTTATATTTTTTTATTAGTTTCTTGTCTCTTTCGGTTTCCTTTGGTTCACATAGGTCCTTGCTTGTGCTAGAGTAGGCCTTGCGTCTGTCGGGACGATGATTTACCTCCCTGTTCAGCCTCTGGCCAGCTTCACAAATGTGTTTGAGAACCCCCTTGGGGAATCTTACAACGGTGAACCTGCGCAATCCTTGGCATCAGGTGAGGCGATCATGCCATTAGAGCGTGTACAATCTGGCAGCTCTACTGCGAGTGAGGGTTTTCCGGGCTGGGGTACGCCTTCTGTAATTCCGCTTACGGGAGATTTATTTCCGCCTCAGGGAATGGCTCCTGGAGAAGGCTCCTGCCTATCTCCGAATAATGTCTTTGTTCCCACAGTGGACTTAGTCGCTGCTACCCCAACTGCTACCGGTACACGAAGAAGTGCTCGGTTAGCTGCTCAAGGTGACGTGGCAGGATATTTTGCTGATACGATTTCCCCCAGTCCTGCTATGGCTGGGGGCTCCAACTCAACTAACATCCCTGCCTTCATATCACATACCACTTCTCTCACCTTCAAGGATGCTACAGCAGCTAATAATCCTGAGAGGGAGGAGTGGATCTTAGCTATGAAGGAGGAGATTGCATCGATAGAAGGGCATGGCACTTGGGTGCTCACCCCCTTTAGTCTACAAAAGGTATTAGGTGGGCGCTGGATTTTTACTAGAAAAATGGGAGAAGCAGGAGAGGTGGAGAGATATAAAGCACGCTGGGTAGTTAAAGGGTTTATGCAACGGCCAGGACTTGAATTCACTGACGTGTATGCACCCGTAACTTCTAAAGCTACCTTAAGACTCCTGCTAGCTACTGCTTGCGCCCGTAGGATGTTCATGTACCAATGTGACATAAAGAATGCCTTCCTCGAAGGTACCCTGGACCCAGTTCTTGAGCTCTACTCAGTCCAACCTGATGGATTTGAGGTCACCGGTCCGGGTAAATCGAGGATGATTTGCAGGCTGGTTAAATCATTGTATGGCCTAAAACAGGCCCCACGTGTATGGAGTGACACGGTGAGGAAAGTGCTAGTAAAGAATGGCTTCAGACCTTCCCGCTTTGACCCTGCACTATACATCAAGAAGGTCAACGACAAGTGGTGCTATGTGCTCACTTATGTTGATGACTTTCTCATCCTTGTGCAAGACCGTAGGTACCATGATGAGATCATTGCAGCTATGGAGGCTGCCCGATGGGAAGTTAAACAGCTTGGGTTGCCCAAGCAGTTCCTCTCTTTGGACATGCAGGTCACCCTAGATGAGGAGGGTCGATGCCTTCAAATAATTTTATCCCAGCACAATGCTATTGCAGATCTAGTGGAGCGCTTCCCATTCACAAAGAAGAAACAGAACACCTTTATCCCCATGACAGGTGGAGACATTGTTGGTGACGCTGTGCATAGCCCACTTCTGCCAAACAATAAAGCATACATTTCTCTCGTAGGCAGTCTAATATATCTTTCCACTTGCACACGCCCCGACATCTCCTTTGCCGTTAGCACCTTGTCTAGGTTCTCTGCAGCTCCCTCAGCAACTCATTGGGAAGCTTCAAAGCGGGTGCTCCTCTACTTGAAGGCCAACAAGAATCTTGGGCTTTGTTACAAGTATGACCCTACCCAAGAGTTTAAGCTCGAGGTCTACAGCGACGCCTCTTTTGGCGAGTGCAAGCTGTCCAGACGCTCCCAATCGGGAGCAGCTGTACTGGCTGGTGGTTCCCTAGTCAGTTGGATCTCCAAAAGACAAATTACCCCAGCTATCAGCACCGGCGAGGCGGAGTATCAGGCCTTGGGTGCTGCTGCGAGGAAAACCTTGTGGCTCAAACATCTTAGGGATGATCTGGGCTTGCCCTTCTTGCCTGTTACAATACAATGTGATAGCGAAGGGGCACTCTCTTGGTGCAAGAATTGGAAAATAGTGAACAGGGCAAAGCATATTGATGTGATCCATCACTATGTCAAGTGCTTGGTAGAGGATGGCCGCTTGTGTGTAACATATGTCAACACACATGACAACTTGGCTGACCCGTTTACCAAGGCCTTGGCAGCAGGTCCTTTTGGCTTCATCTCAAGCGACATGGGATGGTTGTCTTCAAGCTGGCCTCCAGCACTCCTGTCCCTTAATATTTTTTTATTAGTTTCTTGTCTCTTTCGGTTTCCTTTGGTTCACATAGGTCCTTGCTTGTGCTAGAGTAGGCCTTGCGTCTGTCGGGACGATGATTTACCTCCCTGTTCAGCCTCTGGCCAGCTTCACAAATGTGTTTGAGAACCCCCTTGGGGAATCTTACAACGGTGAACCTGCGCAATCCTTGGCATCAGGTGAGGCGATCATGCCATTAGAGCGTGTACAATCTGGCAGCTCTACTGCGAGTGAGGGTTTTCCGGGCTGGGGTACGCCTTCTGTAATTCCGCTTACGGGAGATTTATTTCCGCCTCAGGGAATGGCTCCTGGAGAAGGCTCCTGCCTATCTCCGAATAATGTCTTTGTTCCCACAGTGGACTTAGTCGCTGCTACCCCAACTGCTACCGGTACACGAAGAAGTGCGCGGTTAGCTGCTCAAGGTGACGTGGCAGGATATTTTGCTGATACGATTTCCCCCAGTCCTGCTATGGCGGGGGGCTCCAACTCAACTAACATCCCTGCCTTCATATCACATACCACTTCTCTCACCTTCAAGGATGCTACAGCAGCTAATAATCCTGAGAGGGAGGAGTGGATCTTAGCTATGAAGGAGGAGATTGCATCGATAGAAGGGCATGGCACTTGGGTGCTCACCCCCTTTAGTCTACAAAAGGTATTAGGTGGGCGCTGGATTTTTACTAGAAAAATGGGAGAAGCAGGAGAGGTGGAGAGATATAAAGCACGCTGGGTAGTTAAAGGGTTTATGCAACGGCCAGGACTTGAATTCACTGACGTGTATGCACCCGTAACTTCTAAAGCTACCTTAAGACTCCTGCTAGCTACTGCTTGCGCCCGTAGGATGTTCATGTACCAATGTGACATAAAGAATGCCTTCCTCGAAGGTACCCTGGACCCAGTTCTTGAGCTCTACTCAGTCCAACCTGATGGATTTGAGGTCACCGGTCCGGGTAAATCGAGGATGATTTGCAGGCTGGTTAAATCATTGTATGGCCTAAAACAGGCCCCACGTGTATGGAGTGACACGGTGAGGAAAGTGCTAGTAAAGAATGGCTTCAGACCTTCCCGCTTTGACCCTGCACTATACATCAAGAAGGTCAACGACAAGTGGTGCTATGTGCTCACTTATGTTGATGACTTTCTCATCCTTGTGCAAGACCGTAGGTACCATGATGAGATCATTGCAGCTATGGAGGCTGCCCGATGGGAAGTTAAACAGCTTGGGTTGCCCAAGCAGTTCCTCTCTTTGGACATGCAGGTCACCCTAGATGAGGAGGGTCGATGCCTTCAAATAATTTTATCCCAGCACAATGCTATTGCAGATCTAGTGGAGCGCTTCCCATTCACAAAGAAGAAACAGAACACCTTTATCCCCATGACAGGTGGAGACATTGTTGGTGACGCTGTGCATAGCCCACTTCTGCCAAACAATAAAGCATACATTTCTCTCGTAGGCAGTCTAATATATCTTTCCACTTGCACACGCCCCGACATCTCCTTTGCCGTTAGCACCTTGTCTAGGTTCTCTGCAGCTCCCTCAGCAGCTCATTGGGAAGCTTCAAAGCGGGTGCTCCTCTACTTGAAGGCCAACAAGAATCTTGGGCTTTGTTACAAGTATGACCCTACCCAAGAGTTTAAGCTCGAGGTCTACAGCGACGCCTCTTTTGGCGAGTGCAAGCTGTCCAGACGCTCCCAATCGGGAGCAGCTGTACTGGCTGGTGGTTCCCTAGTCAGTTGGATCTCCAAAAGACAAATTACCCCAGCTATCAGCACCGGCGAGGCGGAGTATCAGGCCTTGGGTGCTGCTGCGAGGAAAACCTTGTGGCTCAAACATCTTAGGGATGATCTGGGCTTGCCCTTCTTGCCTGTTACAATACAATGTGATAGCGAAGGGGCACTCTCTTGGTGCAAGAATTGGAAAATAGTGAACAGGGCAAAGCATATTGATGTGATCCATCACTATGTCAAGTGCTTGGTAGAGGATGGCCGCTTGTGTGTAACATATGTCAACACACATGACAACTTGGCTGACCCGTTTACCAAGGCCTTGGCAGCAGGTCCTTTTTGGCTTCATCTCAAGCGACATGGGATGGTTGTCTTCAAGCTGGCCTCCAGCACTCCTGTCCCTTAATATTTTTTTATTAGTTTCTTGTCTCTTTCGGTTTCCTTTGGTTCACATAGGTCCTTGCTTGTGCTAGAGTAGGCCTTGCGTCTGTCGGGACGATGATTTACCTCCCTGTTCAGCCTCTGGCCAGCTTCACAAATGTGTTTGAGAACCCCCTTGGGGAATCTTACAACGGTGAACCTGCGCAATCCTTGGCATCAGGTGAGGCGATCATGCCATTAGAGCGTGTACAATCTGGCAGCTCTACTGCGAGTGAGGGTTTTCCGGGCTGGGGTACGCCTTCTGTAATTCCGCTTACGGGAGATTTATTTCCGCCTCAGGGAATGGCTCCTGGAGAAGGCTCCTGCCTATCTCCGAATAATGTCTTTGTTCCCACAGTGGACTTAGTCGCTGCTACCCCAACTGCTACCGGTACACGAAGAAGTGCTCGGTTAGCTGCTCAAGGTGACGTGGCAGGATATTTTGCTGATACGATTTCCCCCAGTCCTGCTATGGCGGGGGGCTCCAACTCAACTAACATCCCTGCCTTCATATCACATACCACTTCTCTCACCTTCAAGGATGCTACAGCAGCTAATAATCCTGAGAGGGAGGAGTGGATCTTAGCTATGAAGGAGGAGATTGCATCGATAGAAGGGCATGGCACTTGGGTGCTCACCCCCTTTAGTCTACAAAAGGTATTAGGTGGGCGCTGGATTTTTACTAGAAAAATGGGAGAAGCAGGAGAGGTGGAGAGATATAAAGCACGCTGGGTAGTTAAAGGGTTTATGCAACGGCCAGGACTTGAATTCACTGACGTGTATGCACCCGTAACTTCTAAAGCTACCTTAAGACTCCTGCTAGCTACTGCTTGCGCCCGTAGGATGTTCATGTACCAATGTGACATAAAGAATGCCTTCCTCGAAGGTACCCTGGACCCAGTTCTTGAGCTCTACTCAGTCCAACCTGATGGATTTGAGGTCACCGGTCCCGGGTAAATCGAGATGATTTGCAGGCTGGTTAAATCATTGTATAACCTAAAACAGGCCCCACGTGTATGGAGTGACACGGTGAGGAAAGTGCTAGTAAAGAATGGCTTCAGACCTTCCCCGGCTGTGCCCCTGCACTATACATCAAGAAGGTCAACGACTAGTGGTGCTTATTTGCTCACATTATGTTGATGACTTTCTCATCCTGGCCAGGACCGTAGGGTCATGATGAGATCATTCGCTCCCATCAGTGCCCGTTCGATTTCCTATTTTTGGGCTGACGTGGCTAGGAGGTAAAACAACTTGTGGTCCCAGGGCAGTGGCGGAAGAGCGATTGAGTATAGGGGTTGGAGATGATGGACTGTTGGCCTGGGAGGTGAAACAACTTGTGGTCCCGGCAAGTGAGCGGAAGAGCGATTGAGTATAGTGGTTTGGAGATGATGGAGCTGTGGCCTGGGAGGTGAAACAACTTGTGGTCCCAGGGCAAGTGCGCGGAAGAGGCGATTGAGTATAGGGGTTGGAGATGATGGAGCTGTGCCTGGGAGGTGAAACAACTTGTGGTCCAGGGCAAGTACAGCGGAAGAGGCGATTGAGTTTAGGGGTTGGAGATGATGGAGCTGTGGCCTGGGAGGTGAAACAACTTGTGGTCCCAGGGCAAGTGAGCGGAAGAGGCGATTGAGTATATATAGGGGTTGAAGATGATGGAGCTGTGGCATGGGAGGTGAAACAACTTGTGGTCCCAGGGCAAGTGAGCGGAAGAGGCGATTGAGTATAGGGGTTGGAGATGATGGAGCTGTGGCCTGGGAGGTGAAACAACTTGTGGTCCCAGGGCAAGTGAGCGGAAGAGGCGATTGAGTATATATAGGGGTTGGAGATGATGGAGCTTGGCCTGGAGTGAAACAACTTTGGTCCCTGGGCAAGTGAGCGGAAGAGGCGATTGAGATAGGGGTGCAAGATGATTGAGCTGGGAGCTGTTGCCATATGAGGTTGAAAACAACTTTTGTCCCCAGGAATGGAGCTGTGGCGGAGGTGCACAACTTGTTGTGTCCCAGGGCAAGTGAGCGGAAGAGGCGATTGAGTATAGGGGTTGGAGATGATGGAGCTGTGGCCTGGGAGGTGAAACAACTTGTGGTCCCAGGGCAAGTGAGCGGAAGAGGCGATTGAGTATAGGGGTTGGAGATGATGGAGCTGTGGCCTGGGAGGTGAAACGACTTGTGGTCCCCAGGCGCAAAGTGAGCGGAGAGGCGATGAGTATCAGGTTGGAGATGATTGAGCTGTGGCCCTAGAGGTGAAACACTTTGTGGTCCCAGGGCAAGTGAGCGGAAGAGGGATTGAGTATAGGGTTGGAGATGATGGAGCTGTGGCCTGGGAGGTGAAACAACTTGTGGTCCCAGGGCAAGTGAGCGAAGATGGGTTGAATCGGTATAGGGTTGGAAATGATGGATCTGGTCCTGGAGTGAAAACAACTTGTGGTCCCAGGCAAGTAGCGATAAGAGCGATTGAGTAATAAGGGGTTGAGATGATCTGAGCTGTGGCCTATGAGGTAGAAAACAACTTTTGGTCCAGGGCAATGATCGGAAGAGGCGATTGGATATAGGGTTGGAGATGATGGCGCTGTGGCCTGGGAGGTGAAAAACTTGTGGTCCCAGGGCATGACGAAGATGCGATTGAGTATAGGGTTGGAGATGAATGGACTGTGCCTGGGAGGTGAAACACCTTGTGGTCCCGGGCAAGTGAGCGGAAGATGCGATTGAGTATAGGGGTTGGAGATGTGAGCTGTTGGGCCTGGGAGGTGAACCAACTTTGGTCCCAGGGCAGTGAGCGAAGAGGCGATTGAGTAATAGGGGTTTGGGAGATGATGGAGCTTTGGCCTGGGAGGTGAAACAACTTGTGGTCCCAGGGCAAGTGAGCAGAAGAGGCGATTGAGTATATATAGGGGTTGGAGATGATGGAGCTGTGGCCTGGGAGGTGAAACAACTTGTGGTCCCAGGGCGGTGAGCGGAAGAGGCGATTGAGTATAGGGGTTGGAGATGATGGAGCTGTGGCCTGGGAGGTGAAACAACTTGTGGTCCCAGGGCAAGTGAGCGGAAGAGGCGATTGAGTATAGGGGTTGGAGATGATGGAGCTGTGGCCTGGGAGGTGAAACAACTTGTGGTCCCAGGGCAAGTGATCGGGTGGAAAGAGGCCGCTTGAATATATAAGGGGTTGAGCTGATGGAGCTGTGGCCGGGGGAGGTGAAACAACTTGGTGGCCCAGGGCATGAGCGAAAGAGGCGTTGAGTTTTCGGGTTGGGATGATTGAGCTTGTGGCCTTGGAGTGAAAAACATGTTGTCCCAGGGCACGTGAGCGGAAGAGGCGATGAGTAATATAAGGGTTGAAGATATGGAGCTTGGCATGGAGTGAAACAACTGTGGTCCCAGGCAAGTGAGCGGAAGAGGCGATTGAGTATAGGGGTTGTAGATGATGGGAAGCTGGTGGCCTGGATGTGAAACAAAATTGTTGGGTCCCATGGCAGTTAGCGGAAGAGGGCGATTGATTATGGGGTTGGAGATATGGTAGCTGTGGCCTGGTAGGTTAAAACGACTTGTGTCCCAGGCATGAGCGAAGAGGCGTTGAGTTTTTTAACAAAACAAAAAAAAATAAAGGGGTTGGAGATGATGGATCTGTGCCTAGGAGGTGAAACACTTGGGTCCCCATTGGCAATGAGCGAAGAGGCGATGAAGTAGAAGGGTTGGAAGATATGGACTGGTGGCCTAGATGTGAACGACTTGGTGGTCCCCAGTGCAATTGAGGCGGAAGAGGGATTGAGTATAGGGGTGGGTGATATGGAGCTGTGGCCTGGGAGGTGAAAACAACTTGTGGTCCCAGGCAAGTGAGCGTAAGAGCATTGTTTATAGGGTTGGAGATGAATGGAGCTGTGGCCTGGGAGGTTAAACAACTTTGTGGTCCAGGGCAAGTCAGCAGAAGAGGCGATTGAGTATATGGGGTGGAGATGATGGAGCTGTGCCTGGAGGTGAAACAACTTGTGTCCCAGGGCGTTGAGCGGAAGAGGCGATTGAGTATAGGGGTTAGATGATGGAGCTGTGGCCTGGGAGGTGAAACAACTTGTGGTCCCAGGGCAAGTGAGCGGAAGAGGCGATTGAGTATAGGGGTTGGAGATGATGGAGCTGTGGCCTGGGAGGTGAACAACTTGTGGTCCCAGGGCAAGTGAGCGGAAGAGGCGATTGAGTATATATAGGGGTTGGAGATGATGGAGCTGTGGCCTGGGAGGTGAAACAACTTGTGGTCCAGGGCAAGTGAGCGAAGAGGCGATTGAGTTTAGGGGTTGGAGAGATGGAGCTGTGGCCTGGAGGTGAAACAACTGTGGTCCCAGGGCAAGTGAGCGGAAGAGGCGATGATTATTAGGGGTTGGAGATGATGGAGCTGTGCCTGGAGGTGAAACAACTTGTGGTCCCAGGCAAGTGAGCGGAAGAGGCGATTGAGTATATATAGGGGTTGGAGATGATGGAGCTGTGGCCTGGGAGGTGAAACAACTTGTGGTCCCAGGGCAAGTGAGCGGAAGAGGCGATTGAGTATAATAGGGGTTGGAGATGATGGAGCTGTGGCCTGGGAGGTGAACACACTTGGTGGTCCCAGGGCAAGTGAGCGGAAAGAGGCGATTGAGTATAGGGGTTGGAGATGATGGAGCTGTGGCCTGGGAGGTGAAACAACTTGTGGTCCCAGGGCAAGTGAGCGGAAGAGGCGATTGAGTATAGGGGTTGGAGATGATGGAGCTGTGGCCTGGGAGGTGAAACAACTTGTGGTCCCAGGGCAAGTGAGCGAAGAGGCGATTGAGTATAGGGTTTGAGATGATGGAGCTGTGGCCTGGAGGTGAAACACTTGTGGTCCCAGGGCAAGTGAGCGGAAGAGGCGATTGAGTATAGGGGTTGGAGATGATGGAGCTGTGGCCTGGGAGGTGAAACAACTTGTGGTCCCAGGGCAAGTGAGCGGAAGAGGTGATTGAGTATAGGGGTTGGAGATGATGGAGCTGTGGCCTGGGAGGTGAAACAACTTGTGGTCCCAGGGCGGTGAGCGGAAGAGGCGATTGAGTATGGGGTTGGAGATGATGGAGCTGTGGCCTGGGAGGTGAAACAACTTGTGGTCCAGGGCAAGTGAGCGGAAGAGGCGATTGAGTATAGAGGGGTTGGAGATGATGGAGCTGTGGCCTGGGAGGTGAACACACTTGTTGGTCCCAGGGCAAGTGAGCGAAGAGGCGATTGAGTATAGGGGTTGGAGATGATGGAGCTGTGGCCTGGGAGGTGAAACAACTTGTGGTCCCAGGGCAAGTGAGCGGAAGAGGCGATTGAGTATAGGGGTTGGAGATGATGGAGCTGTGGCCGGGAGGTGAAACAACTTGTGGTCCCAGGGCAAGTGAGCGGAGAGGCGATTGAAGTATAGGGGTTGGAGATGATGGAGCTGTGCCTGGGAGGTGAAACAACTTGTGGTCCCAGGGCAAGTGAGCGGAAGAGGCGATTGAGTATATTAGGGGTGGAGATGATGGAGCTGTGGCCTGGGAGGTGAACAACTTGTGGTCCCAGGGCAGTGAGCGGAAGAGGCGATTGAGTATAGGGGTTGGAGATGATGGAGCTGTGGCCTGGGAGTGAACAACTTGGTCCCAGGGCAGTGAGCGGAGAGGCGATTGAGTATAGGGGTTGGAGATGATGGAGCTGTGGCCTGGGGTGAAACAACTTGTGGTCCCAGGGCAAGTGAGCGGAAGAGGCGATTGAGTATAATAGGGGTTGGAGATGATGGAGCTGTGGCCTGGGAGGTGAAACAACTTTGGTCCCAGGGCAAGTGAGCGAAAGAGGCGATTGAGTTAGGGGTTGGAGATGATGGAGCTGTGGGCCTGGGAGGTGAAACAACTTGTGGTCCC
>JACBWV010000610.1:13424971-13438940 GCA_013435795.1 Chlamydomonas sp. ICE-L | reverse complement strand
TAGTAGCAGCTGCCCTACTGATGGATATAGGGTGCTCCCCCGTTCTGTAACCCAGCATATGTCACTCCTTTCAGTAGTGAGTGGCTCTCCTGGACTGCCTATTGATGGCTACAAGGGTTGTACCCCGTTCCTGTACACCAGCAAAGTCACCCTTCAGTGAGTGACTCTCCTGGACGCACACTTGGATGGCTCTACCAGCAGGGCCCCGTTCTGGACCCACGTACACCATCTGTACCCTTCAGTTAGCGTGCTCTCAGGACTGCCTCCCTTAGGGATACAAGGGTGTACCCCGTTCGTTGTCTACCCACGAGCACCCTCTGTCACCCATCACTGTCGCGTGCTCCCCGGAGATAACTTGCTGGATACACGGGTGTACCCCGCTTCTGTAACCCGCCATATGTCACCTCAGTCGTGGCTCCTGACTGCATACGTGCTGGATACCCGTGTACCCCGTTCGTAACCCAGCCATATGTCACCTTTCAGTAGAGTGGGGGGATGTTTTCCATGGATGCATACTTGATGGATACCAGGGTGTACCCCGATTCTGTCTGTACCCAGCCATGGTCACCCTCAGTAGGGTGCCTCTCATGGCCGGATCCTTGCCATGGAGTTAACAAGGGAGTGTACCCCATGTCTGTCACCCCGCCATCGTCACCACTTCAGTAGTTAGGGCTGACTGTCTGCTGGGACTGCATTACTGCCTGGAGTGCAAGCGGCCGACCCCGTTCGTCACCCACCAATGACCCTGCAGTAGAGTGACTCTCATGGATGCATACTGAGGGCTACCAAGGGTGTACCCCGTTCGTAACCCAACCAAGTACCCTTCAGTAGAGTGACTCTCATGGTGCTGCATCCTTGATGGCTAACACGGGTGTTACCCGTCTGAACCCACCATAGTCACCCTTCAGTGGAGGCCTTTCATGGACTGCATACTTGATGGATCCTAGGGTGTCCCCCGTTCTGTAACCCAGCAAATGTCCCCTCCTTCGTCGAGTGACTTTATGGAATGATAGTGCGCATGCGATACAAGGGTTAGCAACCGTTCTGTCCCGGCCTAGCCACCTACGCAGAGTCACCCTTCAGTAGAGTGATCTCTGGACTGCATACTTGATGGATACACGAGGTGGATACCCGTTCTGTAACCAGCCCATATGTCCCCCTTCAGTTGAGTAAACATTTCCGTGGGACCTGATCCTTGAGGATACCAGGGTGTCCCCCGTTCTGTCCCAGCCCTATGTCCACCCCTTCCGTAGAGTGCCTTTCCGGACTGCCTAGTGAGGATACCCGGGTGTTAACCCCGTTCGGTAATAGCCCACCCTATGTCCCCCTTCAGTGTAGGGTAGAGACTTTCATGGATGCTGCAATACTTGGCATGGAACACTACCGAGCAGAGTCACCCCAACGGCTTACTGTCACCTCCGAGACTATGATACCTTTGTCGTCGAGTGCCCTCTCATGGGACTGCATACTTGATTGGTTCACGGGGTTACCCCGTTCTGAACACCAGCCCTATGTTACCACCCACTTCATCGATGTCGGAGTGAACTCTCCTGGTTCTTGTTGCGGGTATCCAAGTGGGAGTACACCCCCAAAGTTCTTGTCAACCCGCCATAATGCTCGAGTCCCTTCAGTAGCGTGGCTCTTGGACGGCTATTGTATGGATTACACGGGTGTACCGCCCTTTCACGTCTGTACACCCGCATCTGTCCCCTTCAGTAGAGTGATCTTCGGACTGCATCATACTTGTGGATACAAGGGGGGTTGTACCTATGTCTGTAACCAGCCATATGTCACCCTTCCCGTCGAGTGACCTTCATGGCCGCGACTTGCGGGCTACCAAGGGATTGTATCCCCGTTCTGAACCCCCGGATACTGATCACACCTTACACGTCGTCGAGGTGACTCTCCTGGACTGCCTCCTTGCTGGATTCCACCGGGGGTCCCCGTATCTGTGTAAAACCCCAGCCATAGTACACCACTTCAGTAGAGTTGGCTTTCTACGGCTGCAGATTGATGGATACAAGGGTTTGTAGCTCCCCTGCATGTCTGTAAACCAGCCATATGTCCCCCTTCAGTAGAGTGACTTGTGATGGGACTGTGCCACATCTTGATGGATTTATCTTAGGGGTACGTTAGTTGCACCAATAACCGAGCCATATGCACCCTTGAGTAGAGTGGTTCATGGATGCATACTTGATGGATTACAGGGGGTATCCACGTTCTGTAACCCAGCATCTGTCACCCTTCAGGTAGAAGTGCCGTTTCATTGGAACTGCACTGCGGATACAAGGGTGTACCCATGCGTTCTGTAACCCAGCCATATGTCACCTTCAGAGAGTGGCTCTCATGGACTGATACTGGATGGATACCGGGTTGAGTCCCCGTCTGATACGCCCAGCCCTCTTGTAACCCTTCTGAGTTGAGATGCGACTTTCATGGAGCCTGCATATTGATGGATACAAGGGTGTTTGTCCCCCCCGTCTGTCACCCAGCCATATTGTCCCCTTCCGTCGCGTGACTCTATTGGCCTGCATTACTTGATGGATACCAACCCGGGTTAGTCACACACGTTCTCGTACCCCCAGCCATCTGTCCCTTCAGTAGATTGCTCTCATGGGGCAACTTGATGGCCTACAACGCGAGTGTCCCCCGTTCTGTACCCCCAGCCATGATGTCCCCCTTCAGTCGAGTGCCTCTCCTGGCAGTGCCATAACTTGCGGGCTACCAGGGTGTACCCTGTTCTGTCCCGCCAACTGTACCCTTCCGTTTAGTTTCGGACCTCTCATCGGACGCCTCCTTGATTGGATGGATAGAGGTGCGCACCCACCCGTTCTGTACCCCCGCCATATTGTATACACCTTCAGTCGAGTGAATGCTTTCAGGAGCACTGCATCCTGAGTGGATTATAACCGGTGTACCCCCGTTCGTAGAGCCCTAGCCACTTCATGTCACCTTCAGGTAGAGTGCTTCCTGGACTTTGCCTATTGATGGCTTACCAGGGGGTCCCCGTTCTGTAACCCCGCAGTAGTGTCCACCCTTTCAGTAGAGTAGGCCTCTCAAGGGATGACTGCATTTACATGCTGGATACCAGGGCGGTGTTCCGCATCTGGTTCGTCCCCCAGCCTATCGACGTTCCCACACCTTCGAGCCAGTGCCTTGCATTGGTACCGTCCATAGCTGATGGATCCTCCGAAGGTGTTGTGCACGCAGCCCGATCTGTCACCAGCCCCTCTGTCACCTTCCGGAGAGTGTCTTTCATTGGACTGCAGGTACTTCGATGGGAATACAGGCGGTACCTCGCGTTTTCTGTCAACCGACATATGTCCACCTCTTCAGTAGGCGGCTTTATGGATGCTCCTTCATGGATACAACTGGTGTTGGACCCAGTTCTGTAACTGTCACAGCCATATGTTACTTTGTAGGCGTGACGTCTCTGGACTGCATCGGCTTGATGTGATTATCAAGGGTCTGGGTTACCCCGTTCTGTACCCCAGCCATATGGCCAAACTTCAGGCCGTAAGAGGGGATCGCATGGACGCAAGACTGGGGAGTCAAGTGGGTGTACCGTTCTGTCCCCCCAGGCCATATGTCCCCTTCAGATTTAGAGAGGCTCTCATGACGGTCATACTTCGAGGCCTTAAAGGGTGCGCCCCCTCTTGTACCCTAGCTATAAGTGAACATCCTGTTGCGAGTTTTCTGGAGTAGGCGTATCTCCATGGCAATGCAACTGCTGTCGATACTGAAGGGGTTGTATGCCCTCATTTACACGTTGACACGGCACCGGTGCTGTCACCCGCCATAAGATCCAACCGAGAATGTCCGTATTGGCTCCCATGGACTTGCATACTTGATGGATACAAGGGTGTGCCCCGTTTCTTGTAACCCGCCATATGTCACCCTTCAGTAAGTGACTCTAATGGACTCATACTTATGGATCAAGGGTGGACCCCCGTTCTGTACCCATTCATAGGTCACCCTTCAGTAGAGTGGCTCTCATGGACTGCTACTTTGGGATGATCAGGGTGTACCCTGACCCCCCGTTCTGTAAGCCCAGCCATATTTCCAACCTTCGTAGAGTGACTCTCATCGACTGCATACTTGATGGATACCAGGTGACCCCGTTCTGTAACCCCCGCCATCTGTCCCACCCCTTCAGTAGATGACCTCTGACTGAACTTGATGATACAGGGGGTCCCCCCGTCTGTAACCCATGCATATTTCACCCTTCATAGAGTGGCTCTTCATGGACTGCATACTTGATGGATAACACGGGTGTACCCCGTTCTGTACCCAGCCATATGTCAACCCTTCAGTAGAGTGACTCTCATGGACTGCTCTTTTGGATACAAGGTGTACCCCGTTCGTAACCAGCCCATATTCACCCTTCAGTAGAGTGCTCTCATGGAACTGGCAATATTGATGAATACAAGGGTGTACCCCGTTCTGTAACCCACCATATTTCACCCTTCATAGAGTGACTCTCCTGTACTGCATACTTGATGGATACAAGGGTGTACCCCCGTTCTGTAATCCAGGCATCTGTCACCCTTCCAGTAGAGGGCCTCTCAGGGACTTGCATACTTGATGGCTAACAAGGTTGTACCAGCCGTTCCTGTACCCAGCCATATGTCCACGCCTCAGTAGAGTGGACGCTCATGGACTCGATACTTGATGGATACAAGGGGTGGTAAACCCCGTTCTAACCCAGCCATATGTCCCACCCTGTCATAGAGTTCTCGCATGGACTGCATACTTGATGGATCAAAGGTGTCCCCTTCGGTACCCAGGCATATGTCCCCTCAGTAGAGTGGCTCTCATCGACTGCATACTTGATGGATACCAGGTGTACACCGTTCTGTAACCCAGCCATATGTCACCGCTTCAGTAGAGTTCTCCTCATGACGCATCACTTTGATGGAGTCCAAGGTGTGCCCCGTTCTGTAAAACAGCCATAATTTCACCCTTAGAAGTGACGCTCATGGACTTGCCATACTTGAGGGATACACATGGTGTCCCCCGTCTGTTAACCAGCCATTGTCACCCTTCATTAGAGTGGGCTCTCAGGACTGCATACTTGATGGATACAATGGTGTACCCCCGTTCTGTAACCCAGCCATAATGTCCGACCCTCAGTAGAGTGACTCTCATGGAACTGAATACTTGATGATCACGGTGTACCCCGTTTCTGTAAACACAGCCATAATGGTCACCCTTCAGTAGAGATGACTCTGCATGGCCTGCATAACTTGATGGATACATGGTGTACCCCGTGTCGGGTAACCCAGGCATATGTCACCCTCAGTAGAGGTGGCTCTCGTGGACTGCATACTTGATGGATCCAAGGGTGTACACCTTTTCTGCTGTAACCCAGCCATATGTCACCCGTCAGTAATGGCTCTCAATGGACTGCATCCTTACTGGATGCAAGGGTGTACCCCGTTCGGTAACCCCAGCCATATGCACTCTTCATAGAGTGTCTCTCCTGGAACTTCATACTTTGATGGATACCAATGGTGTGCCCCGTTCCTGTAACCACCCAGCCCATATGTTCAACCCTTCAGTAGATGCTCTAATGACTGCATACTTGATGGATACAAGGGTGTCCCCGTTCCTCTGTAACCCGGCCATATGTCACCCTTCATAGAGTGGCTCTCAGGGACTGCAACTTGATGGATACAAGGGTGTACCCCGTTCTTTCTGTAACCCAGCCTTATGTCACCCTGATCATCAGTGACTCTCAGCGACTCATACTTGAATGGATACAAGGGTGTACCCCGTTCTGTAACCCAGCCATATGTCACCCTTCAGTAGAGTGACTCTCATGGACTGCATACTTGATGGATACAAGGGTGTACCCCGTTCTGTAAACCCAGCGCATATGTCCACCCTTCAAGTAGAGTGGCTCTCATGGACTGCAATACTTGATGGATACAAGGGTGAACCCCGTTTCTGTAACCCAGCCTATGTCACCCTTCATGGGGATGTCTCTCATGGACTGGCGACTTGATGGATCAAGGTGTACCCCCGTTCTGGTACCCCGAGCCATATGTCAACCTTCAGTAGAGTACCTTTTCATGGACGGCATACTTGATGTATACAAGGGTGTACCCCGTTCTGTATCCCGCCATATTTCCCCTTCAGTTGAGTGGACTCTAATGAACTGCATACTTGATGGATACCAAGGGTTGTACCTACCCCGTTCTGTAACCAGGCCATATGTTCACACCCTCAGTAGAGTGACACTTTCATGGACTGGCATACGTGATGGATGCAAGGGTGTAGGTAACCCCGTTCTGTAACCCGCCATATGTCACCCTTCAGTAGGAGTGACTCTCATGTACGTGCATACTTGATTGATACCGGGTGTACCCCGTCTGTACCGCAGCCATATGTCAAACCTTCATAAGTGACTCTCATGGACTTCAATTAATGGATACAAGGGTTGTACCCCGTTCGTAACCGCCATTGTTCACCCTTCAGTAGATTGACTCTCATGGACCTTGCATAATTTATGGTACAGGGTGTACCACCCT
The DNA here is from genome assembly GCA_013435795.1 of Chlamydomonas sp. ICE-L. Taxonomy (NCBI): domain Eukaryota; kingdom Viridiplantae; phylum Chlorophyta; class Chlorophyceae; order Chlamydomonadales; family Chlamydomonadaceae; genus Chlamydomonas; species Chlamydomonas sp. ICE-L. The sequence continues at coordinate 13,432,407 of JACBWV010000610.1, read as the reverse complement.
TCGTAACCCGGGCGAGCCCATATGTCCCCTGGGGCGCGTTGATGACTCTCCTGGACTGGCAAACTTTAGGATACAGGGTGTACCCCCCCGTTCTGTAACTCAGCCATCTGTTCCCCTTCAGTAAGTGACTTCATGTACTCTGCATCTTTGAATGGATACAAGGGGTACCCCGTTCTGTAACCCAGCCATATGTCCCCTTCTATGAGGTGACTCTCAATGAACGGCATACTTGACTGGATTACAAGGGTGTACCCCGTTCTGTAACCCAGCCATATGTCACCCTTCAGTAGAGTGACTTTCATGGACGGGGCATACTTGATGGATACAGGGTTTCCCCCGTTCTGTAACCCAGCATTGTTCCCCCCTTCAGTAGAGTGACCTTTCCATGACTTGCATACTTGATGGATTGCACAGGGTGTACCCGTTCCTGTAACCCAGCCATCTGTCACCCTTCATTAGAGTGGCTCTCATGGACTGCAATAATTGATGGAACAAGGGTGTACCCCTTTCTGTATGTAACGGCATACGCGAGTGGATACACGGGTGTCCCCGTTCCGTGTACCCAGCCCATATGTCACCCTTCATAGGTGACGCTCATGGACTGTATAAACTTTTTGATGATTCAAGGTGGTAACCCCGTTCTGATAACCCAGCCATGTGTCACCCTGCATAGAGGGTGGGGACTCTCATGACTGCATACTTGATGGATACAAGTGTGTACCCCGTCTGTAACCCCGACATATGTCACCCTTCCGTCGATTGACTCTCATGACGGCATACTTGATGGATACAAGGGTGTTACCCCGTTCTGTAACCCAGACATATGTCCACCCTTCGTAGAGTGCTCTCATGGACAGCATATCTGATGTGATACGAGGGTGTACCCCGTTCTGTAACCCAAGCATATGTCACTCTTCAGTAGAGTGACTCTAGATGACTGCATAACCTTTGATGAATACGGTGTACCCGTTCTGTGCCCCAGCCATTGTCACCCTTCATAGAGTGACTCTCATGACTGCATACTTGACTTGATTCAGGGTGTAACCTCCGTTCTGTGAACCCGCACCTAATGTCACCCTTCAGTATAGTACATCTCTGGACACATCTTGATGGATACAGGTGTACCCCGTCTGTAACCCCCATGTTCACCCTTACGTAGAGTGCCTACCGTCAGTTGAGTGAATCTCATGACAGGCATACTTTGATGGATACAAGGGTGGTACCCTTCTGTAACCCGCCATATGTCACCCTTCCGTAGAGTGCTCAATTCATGGACTGCATACTGAGGATACGAGGGTTACCCCGTCTGTACCCCCTCCATATATCACCCTTCAGTAGAGGACTCCATGAAAACGGCATACTGATGGATACACGGGTTTACCCCGTTCCCTGTAACCCAGCCATAATGTCACCCTTCAGTAGGTTACTCCTCATGAACGGCATACTTGATGATACAAGTGTACCCCCCGTTCTGTAACCCCCGCCCTATGTCACCCTTCAGTAGTAGTGACTTTCATGGACTGCATACTTGGATACAAGGGTGTACCCCGTTCTGGTACCCATGCCATATGTCAACCCTTCAGTAGATGTGACTCTCATGGACTGCAATCTTGATGGATGCAAGGGTGTAAACCCCTGTTCGTAACCCAGCCATAATTCACCCCTCAGTAGAGTGACTCTCAATGACTGCATACTTGGATGGATATCAAGGGTGTACCCCCGTTCGTAACCCACCATAGTCACCCTTCAGTAAGTGACTCTCCTGGACTGCATACTTGATGGATACAGGGTGTACCCCGTCTGTTAACCCACCATATGGTCCCCCCTTCAGTAGAGTGACTTTCAATGGACTGCAATACTTGATGGATACAAGGTGTACCTCCCCCGTTTCTGTACCCCAGCCATATTCACCCTTCAGTAGAGTACTCTCTGGACTGGCATACGTGATTGAATACAAGGTTGTACCCCGTTCTGTAAACCGCCATCTGTCAACCCTTCAGTAGATGACGTTCATTGACTGCATACGAATTGGATCAAGGGTGTACCCCGTTCTGTACCCCAGCCATATTGGTCACCCTTACAGTAGAGGTGGCTCCATGGAACTGCCATACTTGTGGATACAAGGGTGTACCCACGTTCTGTAACCACAGCCATATGTCACCAGCCCTTCAGTAGATTGACTTTCAATGGACTGCCACTTTGATGGAACAAGGGTGTACCCCACCCCCGTTCTGTAACTCCAAGCCATATGTCACCCTTCATTAGAGTGACTCTCCTGACTGCTACTTGATGGATCAAGGGTGTACCCCCCGGTCGTTCTGTAACCCAGCCCATATGTTCCCCTTCCGTAAGTGGACTCCATTAACGGCATACTTTAATGATACAATGGTGTACCTGGCCCGTTCTGTAACCCAGCCATTGTCAACCCTTCATAAGTGACTTTCATGGACTTCAATACTTGAATGTGATAAAGGGTGTACCCCGTTCTGTAACACCAGCCCATATGTCACCCTTCAGTAGATTGACTCTCATGGACTGCATACTTTGATGGATGCAAGGGTGTACCCGTTCTTACCCGCCATAGTCACCCTTCAGTACTGACTCTCATGGACTGACATACTTGATGGATACAACAAGGGTGTACCCCGTTTCTGTACCCAGCCATATGTCACCCTCGACAGATAGAGTGACTCTCATTCTCGACTGCATACTTGATGGAACAAGGTGTCCCCGTTCTTGTACCCAGCCATAGTCACCCTTCAGTAGATGACTCTCCTGGACTGCATACTCTTGATGGATACAAGGGTGTACCCGTTCTGTAACCCAGCCATAATGTGCCCCTTGCCTCAATAGAGTGACTTTCAATGACTGCATACTTGATGGATACAGGGTGTACCCCGTTCCTGTAAACCCAGCAAATATTCACCCTTCATAGAGTGACTCGTCAGACGGTCATACTTATGGATACAAGGTGTACCCCGTGCTGTAACCCCGCCAAATGTCATCCTTCAGTAGAGTGACTCTCATGACTCATACTTGATGGATACAAAGGGTGTAGCCCCGTTCTGTAACCCAGCCATATGTCCACCCTTCCTAGTAGAGTGCCTCTCATGACGGCATACTTGAATGGATGCGAGGGTGTAGCCCCGTTCTGTACCCCGCCATATTCCACCCTTCAGTAGAGTGACTCTCATGGACTGCATACTTTACTTGATGGATACAAGGGGTTACCCCGTTCTGTACCCAGCCATATGTCACACCCGTCAGTAGAGTGACTCTCCTGGACTGTCATACTTGATGATACAAGGGTGTACCCCGTTCTGGTACCAACCCACCATATGTCACCCGTCAGTAGATAACTCTCATGGAAACTAGCATACCTTGATGATACCAACAGGGTGTACCCGTTCTGTACCCCAGCCATATGTCCCCTTCAGTAGAGGACTCTCCTGGACTGCATACTTAGATGGATACAAGGGGGTGTATCCCCGTTCTGTAAAAACCCAGCCATATTCACCCTTCATAAGAGTGCTTTCATGGACGGCAAACTTGATGGATACAGGTGTACCCCGTTTCTGTAACCCAGCCATAATGTCCCCCTTCATAGAGTGACCTCTCATGAACGGCATACTTGATGGATACACGGGTGTCCCCCGTTCTGGAACCCAGCCATAAGTCACCCTTCAGTAGCTGCTTCATTACGCCTACTTTGGATGGTACAAGGTGTGAAACCCCGTTCTGTACCCGCATATGTCCCCCCTTCAGTTAGTGACTCTCATTAACGGCATACTTGATGGAATGCGAGTGTGGTACCCCGTTCCTGTAACCCACCATAAAGTCACCCTTCAGTATATTGACCTCTCCATGGACTGCATACTTGATGGATACCAGGGTGTACCCAGTTCTTACCCCGCCCTATTTTTCACCCTTCAGTAGAGTGACCTCCTGGACTGCATACTTGATGGATATCAAGGGTGTACCCTACATACCCCGTTCTGTAACCCTCCCTATGTCACCTCCTTATTATAGTACTCATGTACTGTGCATACTGAGATACAAGTGTGTACCCCTTTCTGTAACCCATCCATATGCACCGGCCTTCCTTAGATTTCACTTTCATTTCATGGACTGCATACTTGATGGATACAAGGGTGTACCCCGTTCTGTAACCAGCCATGGTGTCACCCCTTCATAGAGTGACGTTCATGGACTGCATACTTGATGGATACACAGGTGTAACCCCTTTCTGTAACCCAGCCATATGTCACCCTTCAGTAGAGGTACTCTCATGACTGCAATACTTGATGGTATTCAAGGGTGTACCCCTTTTCTGTAACCCACCATAATTCACCCTTCAGTAGAGTGACTCCTCATTGACTGCTACTTATGGTACAAGGGTGTACCCCGTTGCCTGTACCCAACCATAATGTCACCCTTCCAGGTAGAGTGACTTTCCATGAACTGCATACTTGAATGGATACAGGGTGGTAACCCCGTTTCTGTAACCCAGCCATATGTCCCCTTCAGTAAGTGACCTTTCATGGACTCATACTTGAATGGATACAAGGTGTACCCCGTTCTGTAACCCAGCCATTGCACCCTTCAGTCCGAGTGATCTCATGGACTGCATCCTTGATGGATGCACAGGGTGTACCCCGTTCCTGTAACCCAGCCATATGTACCCTTCAGTAGAGTGCCCTCTCAATGGACTGCATATGTGATGGATCAAGGGTGTACCCCGTTCGTGTAACCCAGCCTATTTCACCCTTCAGTAGAGTGACTCTCCTGGACTGCTACTTGATGGAGTACCAGGGTGTAGCCCGTTCTGTAACCCAGCCATATGTCACCCTCGAGTAGAGTGACTTTCATGGACTGCATACTTGAAATGGATACAATGTGTACCCCGTTCATGTAACCCACCATATGTCAACCCTTCAGTACGTAACTCTCATGGACTGCATACGTGAAGGATACAAGGGTGTACCCCTTTTGTAACCCAGCCATATGTTCACCCTGTTCAGTATAGTGACTTTCAATGGGACGGCATCTTGATGGATAAAGGGTGTAACCCCGTTCTGTACCCAGCCATTGCCAACCCTTCAGTAAGTGACTCTCCTGGGACTGCATACTTGATGATACAAGGGTGTACCCCGTTCTGTAACCCCCATATGTCACCCTTCAGTAAAGTGACTTTCTGGACGCCACTTGGATGGATACAAGGGGTGTACCCCGTTTCTGTACCCAGCCATATTCACCCTTTCCGTAGAGTGACTCATTCCTGGACTGCATAATTGATGGATACAAGGGTGTACCCCTTCTGTACCCAGCAATATGTCACCCTTAGTAGAGTGAACTCTCCAATGGGAACGGGCATCCTTGATGGATAAGGGTGTACCCCGTTCTGTAACCCAGCCATATGTCACCCTTCAGTAGAGTGACTTTCATGGACTGCATACTTGATGGATACAAGGGTGTACCCCGTTCTGTAACCCAGCCATATGTCACCCTTCAGTAGAGTGACTCTCATGGACTGCATACTTGATGGATACAAGGGTGTACCCCGTTCTGTAACCCAGCCATATGTCACCCCTTCAGTAGAGTGACTCTCATGGACTGCATACTTGATGGATACAAGGGTGTACCCCGTTCTGTAACCCAGCCATATGTCACCCTTCAATTAGAGTGACTCTCATGGACGGCATACTTGATGGATACAAGGGTGTACCCCGTTCTGTAACCCAGCCATATGTCACCCTTCAGTAGAGTGACTCTCATGGACTGCATACTTGATGGATACAAGGGTGTACCCCGTTCTGTAACCCAGCCATATGTCACCCTTCAGTAGAGTGACTCTCATGGACTGCATACTTGATGGATACAAGGGTGTACCCCGTTCTGTAACCCAGCCATATGTCACCCTTCAGTAGAGTGACTCTCATGGACGGCATACTTGATGGATACAAGGGTGTACCCCGTTCTGTACCCCAGCCATATTATCTCACCCTTCAGTAGAGTGAGTCCTCATGGAACGGCATACTTGATGGATACAAGGGTTATGTACCCCGTTCTGTAACCCAGCATATGGTCACCCTTCAGTTAGAAGTGACTCTCATGATGAACGGCATACTGATGGATACGAAGGTGTGTACCCCCCGTTCTGTAACCCAGCCATATGTCACCCCTTCAGTAGAGTGGACTCTGCATGGAACTGCATACTTGATGGATACGAGGTGTACCCCGTCTGTAACCCAGCCATATGTCACCCTTCAGTATAGTGACTCTCCTGGACTGCATACTTGATGATACACGGGTGTACCCTCGTTCTGTAACCCACCATGTCCCCCTTCAGTAAGTGACTCTCATGACTGCCTACTTGATGGTACACGGTGTAACCCCGTTCCTGTAACCCGCCATATGTCACCCTTCAGTAAGTGCTTTCATTGACTGCATACTTGATGGGATACAAGGGTGTACCCGTTCTGTAACCCCGCCATGTTCCCCTCCAGTAAGTGGACTTCATTGACTGCTACTTGATGGATACAATGGTGTACCCCGTTCTGTAACCCAAGCCTATGTCACCCTTCAGTAGAGTGACTCTCTGGACTGCATACTTGTGTAGCAAGTTTGTACCCCGTTCGTAACCCAGCCAATGTCACCCTTCAGAAGATTGACCTCTCATGGACTGCATACTTTGATGTGATACAAGGGTGTACCACCCCGTTCTGGTAACCCAGCCATATGTCACCCTTCAGTAGAGTGGCTCTCATGGACTGGCCTACTTGATGGATACAAGGGTTAACCCGTTCTGTAACCCAGCCATATGGATCACCCTTCATTCAGAGATGACTCTCATTGACTGCATACTTGATGGATACAGGGTGTACCCCGTTCTCTTGTAACCCAGCCATAAAATGTTTGTTCACCCGTCAGTAGAAGTGATTTTCTCCTGGACTCATACTGATGATACAAGGGGACCCCGTTCTGTAACCCATCCATATGTCCCCCTTTCTTAGAGTGACTTTCAGGGACGGCATACTTGAATGGATACAAGGTTGTACCCCGTTTCTGTAACCCATCCATATGTCCACCCTTCAGTAGAGTGACCTCTCCTGGACTGCATCCTTGATTGGATACAAGGTGTACGCCCTTCTGTAACCCAGCCATATGTCACCCCATTCAGTAGAGTGACTCTCATGGACTGCATACTTTGATTGATACAGGGGGGTACCCCTTTCTTAACACCAGCCATATGTCCCCACCCTTCAGTAGATGTACTTTCATGGACGGCATACTTTGATGGAGGTACAAGTGTGATCCCCGGAAGGGGGGGGGGCAAAAAACCGGTAAAAACCAGAAAAAGCAGAGGAAGAGGGCCGGGAAACAAAACGCGTTTCTGTAACCTTCTGTACCCCACGTTTCTGTTAACCGACAAGCGG
>JACBWV010000610.1:13243590-13419297 GCA_013435795.1 Chlamydomonas sp. ICE-L | reverse complement strand
GAGGATAATATGCTGGGTACAGAACGGGGTTTACAACACCCTTGTATCCATCAAGTATGCAGGTCCATGAGAGCACTCTATGAAGGGTTGACTATGGCTGGTGGGTTACAGAACGGGTTAAACCTTGTATCCATCAGTATGCAGTCATGAGAGCCACTCTACTGAGGGTGACATATGGTGGGTTTGTTACGAAGGGGTACACCCTTGTATCCATCAAGTATGGCCGTCCAGGAGAGTCACTCTATGAAGGGTGACATATGGCTGGGGGTTACAGAACGGCCGGACCCGGTATCCATCAAGTATGCAGTCCATGAAAGCCACTCTACTGAAGGGCGACATATGGCTGGTTACAGAACGGGGTACACCCTCTGATCAATCAAGTATGCCAGTCCATGGAGCCACTCTAATGAAGGGTGAACATAGTGGGTTACAGAAACGGGGTCACCCTTGTATCCCTTCAGTATGCAGTCATGAAAAGTCAACTCTACTGAAGGGTGACATATGGCTGGGTTACAGAACGGGGTACACCCTTGTATCCATCAAGTATGCAGCATGAGAGCCACTATATGAAGGGGTGACAAGGCATGGGTTTTACAGCACGGGGTACCCCTTGTATCAAATCAAGTCAAGTATGCAGTCATGAACGTCAACTCTACTGAAGGGGGTGAACATAGGGCTGGGTCAGAACGAGGGGTGGTACACCTTGTATCCATCAAGTTGAGTCCATGAGAGCCCAACTCTAGAAGGGTGACTATGTGGCGGGTACAAGAACGGGGGTACAACCTGATCCACAAGTATGCAGCCATGAGATCACTTTACTGAAGGGTGAATCATGGCTGGGTTACAGAAACGGGGTACACACTTGTATCCATTCAAGTATGCAGTCCATGAGGAGTCACTCTTACTGAGAGGGTGGAATATGGCGGGTTTACAGAACGGGGTACCCCTGTATCCATCAAGTATGCAGTCCATGAGAGTCATCTACTGGAAGGGTGAACATATGGCTGGGTACAGAACGGGGTACACCCTTGTATCCATCAAGATGCAGTTCCGAGAGTCACTCTATGAAGGGTGACATATGCGCGGGTTACAGAACGGGGTACACCCTTGATCATCAAGTATGAGTTCCATGAGAGTACTTACCTGAAGGGTGGCCATAGGGCTGGGTTACAGAACGGGTACACCCCTTTGTATCACCAAGTATGCAGGTCCATGAGAGCCACTCTACTTGAAGGGTGACTATGGCTGGCGTTACAGAACGGGGTACACCCTTGATATCCATCAAGTTTGCATTCCATGAGAGCCACTCTACATGAAGGGTGACATATGGCTGGGTACGCAGAACGGGGGTACACCCTTGTATCCATCGGGTATGAGTTCCCCCTATGAGAGTAACCTATCTACGGGGGGGTGAGGGGTGACTATGGCTGGGTTTACAGACGGGGGGTACACCCTCGTATCCATAAGTAGCAGCCATGAAAGTCACTCTACTGAAGGGTGACATATGGCTGGGTTACAGAACGGGGTACACCTTGTTATCCATCAAGTATGCAAGTCCATGAAGAGCCACTCTACTGAAGGGTGACATAGTGGGTACAGGAACGGGGTCACACTTGTATCCATCAAGTATGCAGTCCATGAGAGTCACTCAAAGGAAGGGGTGACATATGGGCTGGGTACAGAACGGGGTACACCCTTGTATCCATCAAGTATGCCGTCCATGAGAGCCACTCTACTGAAGGGTGACATATGGCTGGGTTACAGAACGGGTTACACCCTTGTATCCATCAGTATGGAAGCCATGAAAGTAGGCACTCTATGAAGGGTGACATATGGCTGGGGCGGTACGAACGGGGTTACCACCTTGTATCCATAGTATGGGCAAGTCCATGAAGAGCAACGCTACTGAGGGTGACATATGGCTGGTTAAGAAGGGTACACCTGTATCATCAAGTATGCAACTAGTCCATGGAGTCACTCAACTGAAGGGTGAATTATGGCTGGGTACAGAAAGGGGTACACCCTTGGATCATCAAGTATGCCGTAATAGAGCCACTCTTATACTGAAGGGTGACATATGGCTGGGTTACAGAACGGGGTAAAACCCTTGTACCATTCAAGTATGCAGGTCCATGAGAGTCACTCTACTGAGGGTGCCATCTGCTGGGTTACAGAACGGGGTACACCCTTTGTTCATCAAGTATGCAGTCCATGAGAGTCCTCTACTGAAGGGTGGACATAGGCTGGGGTACAGAAACGGGGTACACCCTTGTCAATCATCAAGTTGCGTCAGGGAGAGTCATCTCTGAAGGGTGACATATGGAATGGGGTTACAGAAACGGGGTTACACCCTTGTATCAATCAAGTATGCAGTCCATGTGAGACACTCTACTGAAGGGGCCATATGGCTGGGTTACAGAACGGGTACACCCTTGATTGTTTCCATCAAGTATGCAGTCCATGAGAGCAATTACTGGAAGGGTGACATATGGCTGGGTTACAGAACGGAGGGTAAACCTGTATCCAGCGAGTTGCAGTCCATGAGAGTCACTTACGACGGGTGACATATGGCGGGTTCAGAACGGGGTACACCCTTGTATCCAGCAAGTATGAGTCCATGAAAGTCCCCACTCTTAGGAAGGGTGACATATGGCTGGGTACAGAACGGGGGTACCCCTTGATCATCACGTATTGCAGTCATGAGAGCCACCTCTACTTGACGGGTGCCATATGGCTGGGTGTTACAGAACGGGGTACACCCTTGTATCAATCAAGTATTTGCAGGTCCATGAGCGCACTTCACTGAAGGGGACATATGGCTGGGTTTACAGAAACGGGGGTAACACCTTGTATCCACAAGTATGCCCGTCCATGAGAGCCACTCTACTGAAGGTGAATATGGCTGGGTTAAGAAAGGGGTACCACCCTTGTATCCATCAAGTATGCCGTCCATGAGAGTCACTCTACTGAAGGGTGACATGGCGGGGTACAGAAGGGGTACACCCTTGTATCCATCAGTATGCAAGTCATGAGAGTAAAGATCACTCTATTGAAGGGTTTGACATGTGGCTGGGTTACAAGAACGGGGTGGTTACACCCTGGTTATCATCAAGTATGCAGTCCAGGAGAGTCACTCTACTGAAGGAGTACATATGGCGGGTTACAGAACGGGGTAACCCTTGTGTATCCATCCAAGTATGCATACATGAGAGTCACTTCAAACCTGAAGTGGTGACATTATGGCTGGGTTACAGAAAGGGGTACACCCTTGTATCCATAAAGTATGTGCAGTCCAGGAGGAGTCACTACTACTGAAGGGTGGACATATGGCTGGGTTACAGACGGGGTTACACCCTGTATCCATCAAGTATGCGTCCATGAGAGCCACTCTACTGAGGGTGACATATGGTGGGTTACAGACGGGTACACCCTTGTATCATCAAAGTATGCCGTCTCCATTGAGAGTCACTCTACTGAAGGTGACATATGGCTGGGTTACAGAACAGGGTACCCCCTTGTATCCATCAAGTATGCAGTCCATGAAAGTCACTCTACTGAAGGGTGACATATGGCTGGGTTACAGAACGGGGACACCCTGTATCCACAAGTATGCGTCCTGAGAGCCACTCTAATGAAGGGTGACATATGCTAGGGTTACAGAAACGGGGTACAACTGGTATCCATCAGTATGGCAGTCCATGAATGAAAGTCACTACTGAAGGGTGACATATGGCTGGGTTACAGAACGGGGTACACCCTTGTATCCATCAAGTATGCAGTCCATGAGAGTCCACTCTACTGAAGGGTGACATATGGCTGGGTTACAGAACGGGGTACACCCTTGTATCCATCAAGTATGCAGTCCATGAGAGTCACTCTACTGACTGGGTGACATATGGACTGGGTTACAGAACGGGGTACACCCTTGTATCCATCAAGTATGCAGTCCATGAGAGTCACTCTATGAAGGGTGACATATGGCTGGGTAAAGAACGGGGTACACTGTATCCAGCAAGTATGTGCAGTCCATGAGAGTCACTCTACTGAGGGTGACATATGGGCTGGGTTACAGAAAGGGGGTACACCATGTTCCATCAAGTATGCGTACGGGAGAGTCACTACTGACGGGTGACATAGGCTGGGTTACAGAAGGGGTTACACCCTGTATCCATAAAGTAATGCAGTCCATGAGAGCCACTCTACTGAAGGGTGACATATGGCTGGGTTACAGAACGGGGTACACCCTTGATCCATCAAGTATGCAGTCCATGAGAGCCACTTACTGAAGGGTGACATATGGCTGGGTTACAGAACGGGACACCTTGTTACCCAGCCGAGTAGCAGTCCATGAGAGTCACCTTACTGACGGGTGACATCTGCTGGGTTACAGAACGGGGTACACCCCTGTATCCCTCAAGTATGCCGTCCCTGAGAGTCACTCTACTGAAAGGGTGAACATATGGCGGGGTTACAGACCGGGGGTTACCCCCTTTATCCATAAGTGTTGCAGAGTCATGAGAGCCACTCTACTGAAGGGTGCACTATGGCTGGGTTACAGAACGGGGTAACACCCTTGTGTTATCCATCGTAGCAGTCCATGAGAGCCACTCTACTGAAGGGTGGCATATGGCTGGGTTACAGAACGGGTACACCCTTGTATCCATCAAGTATGCAGTCCATGAGAGTCACTCTACTGAAGGGTGAACATATGGCTGGTTACAGAAACGGGTGTACACCGTGTATTCCATCAAGTATGCAGTCCATGAAAGTCACTCTTACGAGGTTAAAATTATGGCTGGGCTACAGAAGGAAACGGGGGTACACACTTGGATCATCAATTCTTGCCCAGTCATGAAAGTCACTTATGGAAGGGTGACATATGGCGGGGTTACAGAACGGGGTACACCCTTGTATCCATCAAGTAGGCAGTCCATGGAAAGTCACTCTATGAAAGGGTGACATTATGGTGGGTACAGAATGGGGTACACCCAGTATCCATCAAGTATGCAGTCCATGAAGCACTCAACTGAAGGGGTGAACTATCGGCTGGGTTACAGAACGGGGTACACCCTTGTATCCATCAAGTATGCAGTCATGAGAGTCCACTAACTGAAGGGTGACATATGGCTGGGTTACAGAACGGGGTACACCCTTGTATCCATCAAGTATGCAGTCCATGAGAGTCACTCTACTGAAGGGTGACATATGGCTGGGTTACAGAACGGGGTACACCCTTGTATCCATCAAGTATGCAGTCCATGAGAGCCACTCTACTGAAGGTGACATATGGCCTGGGTTACCAGAACGGGGTACACCCCTTGTATCCTCAAGTATGCCGTCCATGAGAGTCACTCTACTGAAGGGTGAATATGGCTGGGTTACAGAACGGGGTACACCCTTGTATCCATCAAGATATGCAGTCCATGAAGTCACTCTACTGAAGGGTGAATATGGCTGGGTTACAGAACGGGGTACACCCTTTGTATCCATCAAGTATGCGTCCATGAGAGCCACTTCTACTGAAGGGTGACATATGGCTTGGGTTACAGAACGGGGTACACCCTTGTATCCATCAAGTATGCCGTCCATGAGAGTCACTCTACTGAAGAGTGACATATGGTGGGTACAGGAACGGGGTACACCCTTGTATCCATCAAGTATGCAGTCCATGAGAGCCACTCTACTGAAGGGTGACATATGCTGGGTTACAGAACGGGGTACACCCTTGTATCCATCAAGTATGCAGTCCATGAGAGTCACTCTACTGAAGGGTGACATATGGCTGGGTTACAGAACGGGTACACCCTTGCATCCATCAAGTATGCAGTCCATGAGAGTCACTCTACTGAAGGGTGACATATGGCTGGGTTACAGAACGGGGTACACCCTTGTATCCATCAAGTATGCAGTCCATGAGAGTCACTCTACTGAAGGGTGACATATGGCTGGGTTACAGAACGGGGTACACCCTTGTATCCATCAAGTATGCAGTCCATGAGAGCCACTCTACTGAAGGGTGACATATGGCTGGGTTACAGAACGGGGTACACCCTTGTATCCATCAAGTATGCCGTCCATGAGAGTCACTCTACTGAAGGGTGACATATGGCTGGGTTACAGAACGGGGTACACCCTTGTATCCATCAAGTATGCAGTCCATGAGAGTCACTCTACTGAAGGGTGACATATGGCTGGGTTACAGAACGGGGTACACCCTTGTATCCATCAAGTATGCAGTCCATGAGAGTCACTCTACTGAAGGGTGACATATGGCTGGGTTACAGAACGGGGTACACCCTTGTATCCATCAAGTATGCAGTCCATGAGAGTCACTCTACTGAAGGGTGACATATGGCTGGGTTACAGAACGGGGTACACCCTTGTATCCATCAAGTATGCAGTCCATGAGAGTCACTCTACTGAAGGGTGACATATGGCTGGGTTACAGAACGGGGTACACCCTTGTATCCATCAAGTATGCAGTCCATGAGAGCCACTCTACTGAAGGGTGACATATGGCTGGGTTACAGAACGGGGTACACCCTTGTATCCATCAAGTATGCAGTCCAATGAGAGCTCACTCTACTGAAGGGTGACATATGGCTTGGGTTACAGAACGGGGTACACCCTTGTATCCATCAAGTATGCAGTCCATGAGAGCCACTCTACTGAAGGGTGACATATGGCTGGGTTACAGAACGGGGTACACCCTTGTATCCATCAAGTATGCAGTCCATGAGAGTCACTCTACTGAAGGGTGACATATGGCTGGGTTACAGAACGGGGTACACCTTGTATCCATCAAGTATGCAGTCCATGAGAGTCACTCTACTGAAGGGTGACATTATGGCTGGGTTACAGAACGGGGGTACACCCTTGTATCCATCAGTATGCAGTCCATGAGAGTCACTCTACTGAAGGGTGACATATGGCTGGGTTTACAGAACGGGTACACCCTTGTATCCATCAAGTATGCAGTCCATGAGAGTCCTCTTACTGAAAGGGTGACCTATGGCTGGGTTACAGAACGGGGTACACCCTAGTATCCATCAAGTATGCAGTCCTTGAAAGTCACTCAACTGAAGGGTGACATATGGCCACCACGGTTTCTCATACCGCGCTTGCCATTGTATTATTTCATAAAAAATAAAAGAAATCAAATACATTCTCAAGCGAACAAAATCATGCGGCACTGGCTACGGCAGTGCCTCAAGGGTCCAGAGCTTTTTCCACCCGGTACCAGTAGCTATATTCTGGGACTATGTTTTGGGCAAACCTTCCGCTACAAGATAATCGAATCCCCCCCCCCCCCCCCCCCCCCCCCCCCCCCTCAACCCCCCGGGCCGGCCCTTCGGATCGCCTACCCAAATCGCTACCAGGAGCCCAACCTTGAAGGACACCAAATCCCTGATTGCTACTAGAAGGCCCCCTTTCTGAAACGAAAAAAAGCTCTGAAAGGGTCCATAGCTCCTCTTTTCAGCTTCTAGGCAGCTCCCCTGGCCAGCTGTTCGGCCAAAGCTATCACAACCAGGGCACCTGCCAGCTGATATTATTAGCTGTCTAGAACTGCGAATTATTGTGGGTTTAGCTCAGTGGCTGGCTCAGGGAGCTGCCTAGAAGCTGACCAGATAAGCCACAAAGAAAAAATCTGCATCACTGAATTATTGTTTGGTAATGTGCAGCAGCTCCCCGAGCCAGCTGCTGGGTTAGGCACAATGGTTCAGGGATTGCTGGAGAGCGGACACACTGTTTTTTGTGTGGCGCATTGCAAATTGAGCCACTCGGTGCGACCCCAGTGCGACGCGCAGCCCCCCGAAGCCGCGGAGCCCGGGGGGGTTAAGGGGCATTTCTGACTAGTCTAGCCAGCCCCAAGCGTTGCCATGCAGCAACGGAATGGCGACGCGCCACAAAAAATAACAGTAAGCGGGCTGTGTGAGCTCTCAGGCTCAATGCATTGCTTAAGGTTTTGCATAGCAGCTAGTAGCTAGTAGCTAGATGATGTAGCTACTATCTACTATACTGAAGTAGCTAGTACCTAGCTGTCTGCAAGTCAGTACTACATTTAAGGTTTCAACTAATTCCACCTGCCAACTAAAGCTAGCACAGGTGCTGCCTCTACTGACTTCATCAAGCTTGACAGGCTTCCTGTTCTTTGCAAGTCAGTCAGCCATAGAAGGTACAGGGTTCTAACTAATTCCACCTGCCAACTAAAGCTTGCACAGGTGCTGCCTCTACTGGCCTCTCCAAACCTGACAGACTCCCTCGTATTCACAAGACAGTACGACATATAAGGTACAGGGTCCCAACTTATTCCACCTGCTAACTAAAGCTGCTACGCATATGCTGTTTGAGCTGACTTCTTCACACCTATCAGGCTTCCTTTTTTTGCAAGCTAGCTAGCCATATATAGGGGCCGGCATATATCATATGATGTCGACTAAAGGCGAGAATATAATATCATATGATACCCAACAAACAAACTGCATCATATGATAGTGTTTATTAATGGTAACTACGTATCATACTAGTCAGACTGCCGGCATCATATGATATCATATTGCCGTTCCTTAGTCACAGAAGGCAAAGGGATCCAACTAATTCCACCGTCCAGCCATTGCTGCCACCCGACTGTTATCTCTACTGGCTTCCTCAAATCTATCAGGCTGTTTGCTCTTAGACGGTCGAGAGCTCTTTGACCTGGCCTTCGCAGCCACGACATGCTCTTCCGCATCTTGCAAAAACTTGGACTTGACATGGCCATATTGTCCATCGCCCCTCGGGGAAGGACTACCTCCCTCCTGTTGCTGGGGCGAGGGGGAGGGCTGACGCCGGTGGGGGGGGCCTTGCCTATCCATCTGACCTGGCTGGCCACCGTTCCCATACATGGTACTGTTACCGGTGTAGTTATCCACCATGCCATTCATGCCTGCGTCGCCATAGTACCCGTTGGGTCCCAGGGGGGGGCCTTGCCCAAGGGGTGGGGGACCCCCGCCTATCATGGGCCCGCCACCAGGGCCCATCATGACCAGGGGCTCCGCGATCAGGGGAGGGAGCTTGATAGGGTAGTTAGAAGGACCTACCAGTGCCCCTTGTCCTGCAGGCATTCCGTTCCTGCCGCCCATAGCCCCCCCCCCATACATGCCCCCACCTGCCCCCATGCCCCCCCCCATGCCCATTGGCGGCCGTCCCATGTACGACAACATCCGCTGGTTGTTTGATATCGCACCGTTCAACTCAATGCCCCTCTCACGTCCAACTGATAGCTTGTCCAACAACCTGTCCATCTTCTCTTTCGTGTTATCTAACTCCTTCTTGCGATCTGCCACTTCACTCTTTGCGTCCATTACAGCGGTTGCAGTGATTTCCGCTTGTTGCCGCCACTTCTCCATTTCGTCGTTCATCAAGAAAGTTCGGTAGCCCAGCTCCTCCCTCATGCGGTCCATCTCTAGCATCATCGATGCCAGGTTGGCCTGGAACTCTGCCTCAAGACGAGCACGCTCTACCTGTTGGTTTGGATGTGGGTTTGGTTTGGTTTAGTTCGGATTTATTTGATTTGGATGTGGGGTTGGGTTGGGTTGGGTTAGGTTGGGTTGGTTTAGGTTGGGTTAGGTTGGGTTGGGTTAGGTTGGGTTGGGTTAGGTTGGGTTAGGTTGGGTTGGGTTGGGTTAGGTTGAGTTGAGTTGGGTTGGGTGTGAGGTTGGGTTGGGTTGGGTTGGGACCAGCTCCTCTCTCATACGGTTCATCTCTAGCATCATGGATGCCAGGTTGGCCTGGAACTCTGCCTCAAGACGCGCTCAATCTGTTGGTTTGGTTGTTGGGTAGGGTTGGATGTTGGATGTGGGGTTGGGTTGGTTTGGATGTTGGGTTGGTTTGGATGTTGGGTTGGTTTGGATCTTGGGTTGGTTTGGATGTTGGGTTGGTTTGGATGTTGGGTAGGGTTGGATGTCGGGTAGGGTTTGGTTGGATGTTGGGTTGGGTTGGGTTGGATGTTTGGTTGGGTTGGATGTTGGGTTTGGTTGGATGTTGGGTTGGGTTGAGTTGGTTTGGATATGGGTTTGGTTTGGATGTTGGTTAGGGTCGGATTATGTTGGGTTGGGTTGGGTTGGGTTGGGTTGGGTTGGGTTGGGTTGGGTTGGGTTGGGTTGGGTTGGATGCTGGGTAGGGTTAGATTATGGTGGGTTGGGTTGGATTGGGACCAGCTCCTCCCTCATGCAGTCCATATCTAGCATCATGGATGCCAGGTTGGCCTGGAACTCTGCCTCAAGACGAGCGCGCTCAATCTGCTGGGTTGGGTTGGGTTGGATGTGGGGTTGGACGTTGGATGTGGGGTTGGCTTGGGTTGGATGTGGGGTTGGGTTGGGTTGGGTTGGGTTGGGTTGGGTTGGGTTGGGTTGGGTTGGGTTGGGTTGGGTTGGGTTGGGTTGGGTTGGGTTGGATGCGGTGTTGAGTTGGGTTGGCTTGGGTTGGATGTGGGGTTGGGTTGGGTTTGATGTTGGGTTGGGTTGGGTGCAGGGTTGGGTTTGGGTTTGATGTTGGGTTGGGTTGGGTGCTACCCTCAGTCCCATGCCAACACACTCACCTCTTCAGTGGCCTTGATTCTCTCTTCACTCCCTGTCAGCGCTTCCTGGGCCTTCCCAACCTCAGATCGAGCAGCTTCCAACTCAAGCTCAAATTCGTGTCGCATCCTCTCCAGTGCCTGCCTCTCCTGCAGCCAGCATCACACACACACGAGCTGGTTAATAATTTTCACTGGAAGTTCGATGAAATTCAAATTGATCAGCCTCCAACTCAAGCTCAAATTCGTGTCGCATCCTCTCCAGTGCCTGCCTCTCCTGCAGCCAGCATCACACACACACAAACTGGTTAATAATTTTCACTGGAAGTTAGATGAAATTCAAATTGATCAGCCTCCAACTCAAGCTCAAATTCGTGTCGCATCCTCTCCAGTGCTTGTCTCTCCTTCAGCCAAGTATGGTGCGTGTGTGTATGTGGTGTGTGTGTATGTAGGGTGTGAGTGGTGTGTGTGTGATGTGTGTGATTGGTGTGTATGTGGTGTGTGTGTATGTGGGGTGTGAGTGGAGACCTGGACTCTGCCTGTCTCTCCTGCAGCCAGCATCAGTGATTGTATTAAGAGATGGGAGGCAAGTCCTGTGCAGCGTCTCAGGCGACGCGAAAAATTGGCCGAGTGTGTTGGCAACGGAACGAAAGGTGGCAACGATGGAGCTGACCGAAGCGAATTATTAGCGCGACCGTTGGCTGACGTGTCAGGCTTCAATTTTTTGGTCGCACAAGCGGACAAATGGGTAAAAATGGGGGCTCCTGCCCCCTTGAAGAGGGAGCTCCGCCAAAAATATTTTTTGATAGTAATGCTTTGATTTGAATTGATTGTGTGCCTGCCTCTCCTGCAGCCAGCATCACACACATGCAAGAACCGGTCAATTGTTTTCGACGCAACTTCTATTTTCATAATTACTTTGGGTTTGTTTTGCGTTCCTGCAGTCAGCATCACACACGCAAGAACCGGTCGCTTGTTTATGATGCAACTTTTATTTTCATAATTACTTGGATTTTGTTTTGCGTTCCTGCAGCCAGCATAACACAAGCAGAAGACATGGCAAGTCAACCCAAATGCCCGCCCATGCCCTCCCCCCCCCCCCCCCCCCCCCCCCCTCCCCTCCCCCAGCCCTCCAATACTCACCATCACCTCTTCTTAACCTCTTAATGGCCTTCCTCTCTTCCTCCACAAGCTTCTGTTCCTGGTTGCTCTTTGTCACCTCATCCTCAATATCATTCTTAGCATCTATCTCCGTCCCGATCGCCTTTTCCTGCAGCTGCTCCGCCCCTGCCCCCCCCACACACCCCACTACTCACCCTCTGAATGGCCTTCCTCTCTTCCTTCACAAGCTTCTGTTCCTGGTTGCTCTTCTTCACCTCATCCTCAATATTATTCTTAGCATCCATCTCCGTCCCAATTGCCTGTTCAAGCATCTGCTCCCCCCCTGCCCTCCCTCCCCCCCCCACACACACAGTCCCCCACCACTACTCACCCTCTTAATGGCCTTCCTCTCTTCCTCCACAAGCTTCTGTTCTTGGTTGCTCTTCTTCACCTCATCCTCAATATTATTCTTAGCATCCATCTCCGTCCCAATCGCCTGTTCAAGCATCTGCTCTGCCTTCTTCCGCGCCTCCTGCTCCGCCTTGAAATGCTTCTCGATTCTCAGTATCATATCCTCCAGCTCCTCCCGGGCAGCTGTCTCCACCTGGAGCTGTTGGGCGTTCTTCTCCCTCTCCACAGACAGCAAAGCCTCCACGTCCACCCCACCCAAAGCACCAACACTACGCACACCTCCCTCCCCTTGCACGTCTCCCCCCTTGACCCCATAGTCCCCCCCCTTGGCTCCATAATCCTCGCCCTTGCTCTCATAGCCCCCCCCCTTAGATCCATAATCCTCGCCCTTGCCCCCATAGCCCCCATCTGCACCTCCATAGCCCCCCGGCGGTCCACTTTCATACAACCCCTGCTGACCGTTGGTATTACCCTCATCCCCATACACGTTCCGATTCGCATCCTCCTGGCTTGGCCCTGCCCCTCCAGCCCCATACGCGTCAGCGCCACCGGCATCTGGATCGGCTGCGCCATAGGCGTTCGGGTCGTATGCGTTGAGGTCAGCAGCCCCATAGGCAGAAGGATCAGCCCCATTAGCATTGGGGTCAGCCGCCCCGCCAGCGTTGGGGTCAGCCGCACCATAGGCATTGGGGTCAAAAGCATTGGGATCTGCCTCCCCATACGCAGTAGGGTCGTATGCGTTGGGATCGGCAGACCCATACGCTCCAGGATCATAAGCATTAGGGTCTGCAGCCTCTGGTGCACTCCGGTCCAGTGGTGCATCTGGGTCGTTGGGCATGTGTGCACTGGGATTGGCATCCCCTACTCCAAAAGCAGCATTTTGGTCATTGTTGATGTTGTATGCGTTCTGGTCCATGGCCGACGGCAACCCACCCATCTGGTCGTATACACCATCGGCATCGGGATTCGGATCACCCATAGCTTGAGCATTAGGGTCGTTAAAGTTGGGCGGGGCCCCCTCTAGGGGGGCGTAGGGGGCACCAGCTGACTCCAACTCTCCCTGATTTACCTCCTGCTGCAAGAAGGCCATTTCATGGTCCTCTAGGGGTACCATGTCTTCAGCCTGAAACACTTCACCCCCCGCTGCGCCACTCAGATCAGCAGGCGGGCCTTCAATTCCCGCTGCTGCTGCTGCTACAGCTGCTGCAGCGGCGTCCCCTCCCGCCTCTGCTGCTGCTGCCTCTACCGCTGCTGCTGCCAGGGAGCTTTCCCCCGCCAACTCACCGCCCTCCTGTGCTGCCCCATCTGGATCAGCTGGAGTGGGCTCCTCTAGGCCTTGCCCCTCACCTCCCTCCACCTCATCAGCGGATGGCAGCACAGCACTAGCCTCTCCTCCAGCACCCCCCTCAGCCTCTTGTCCACCCTCGCCAGCATCTTGCACCGCTAGCTGGCCCAGGTCCACGTCCCCCTCCTGCTGGTCAGCTTCACCCGAGGGATCCCCCTGGGTGGGCTGGGCTGCCAAGCCGGACGGCTCACCCCCCTCGGCGAGCGCCTCGTCTGTCTCCCCTGGGGGCTGCTCGCCTTGGCTGGGCTGGGCTGCCAGGCCGGACGGCTCAACCCCCTTGACAGGCTCCTCATCAGCATCCTCCAGGGGCTGCTGCACAGCCTCCTCTACTAGGCCCCCCTCGCCTTCCCCCAAGGACTGCTCGCCAGCAGACAGGCCGCCTGCACATTATATTTAAGTTAGTGTTGGTGTCAGTGTTGGTGCTAGTGCTCGTGTCTTCGTGTTGGTGTCAGTGTTAGTGTCAGTGTTAGTGTCAGTGTTAGTGGTAGTGTTAGTATGTTAGTGTCAGTGTTAGTGTTAGTAGGTTAGTGTTAGTGCTAGCGCTCGTGTCTTCGTTTTACTGACAGTCGTAGTGTTAGTATGTTAGTGCTCGTGTCAGTGTTAGTGCTCGTACCTTCGTGTTAGTGTTAGTATGTTAGTGTTAGTGCTCGTGTCTTCGTTTTAGTGCCAGTCATAGTGTTAGTATGTTAGTGTTAGTGTCAGTGTTAGTATGTTAGTGTTAGTTTCAGAGTTAGTGCTCGTACCTTTGTGTTAGTGTCAGTGTTAGTGTTAGTATGTTAGTCTTAGTTCTAGAGTATTAGTATTAGTGTTAGTATTAATGTCAGTGTCAGTGCTAGTGTTTTAATGTCAGTGTTAGTGTTAGTGTAAGAGTGCTAGTGTTAATGTCAGTGTTAGCGTCAGCGTTAGTATGCTAGTGTTAGTATTAATATCAGTGTTAGTGTGCTAGTGTTAATGTCAGTGTCTGTGTTAGTGTGTTAGTGTTATTGTAAGCGTTAATGTCAGTGTTAGTGTCAGTGTTTGTGTTAGTGTTCGTGTGTTAGTGTTAATGTCAGTGTTAGTGTCAGTGTTTGTGTTAGTGTTCGTGTGTTAATGTCAGTGTTAATGTCAGTGTTAGTGTCAGTGTCAGAGTTAGTGTGTAAATGTTAGCGTTAATGTCAGCGTCAGTGTCAGTGTTTGTGTTAGTGTTTGTGTGTTAGTGTCAGTGTTAATGTCAGTGTTAGTGTCAGTGTTAGTGTGTTAGTGTTAGCGTTAATGTCAGCGTCAGCGTCAGTGTTTGTGTTAGTGTTAGCGTTAATGCCAGTGTTAGTGTGTTAGTGTGTTAGTGCCACCGGGTCTAGTGCCTCGGCCTCACCAGGGGTAGACAAGTCTGCAACATGTATCCAAGTGGTGGTGGTGGTGGTGGTGGTGGTGGTGGGGGGGGGGGGGGGGGGCAACAAGTTCATAAAGATAAGGCAAAAATCAATGAAGAAAGGGGAACAAATAAAATACGGAAGATATGGGATGAAATCGATCAGTCACCAACCTAAGGAAAGGCATCCCCATTTTATGCGAAAGGTATGGGCGCAAAACACACGAGTTACTCAAGAGGTAGTCAACAAAGCAGCAAGTCACTGACCACAGTGGAGGCGAATCCATTTCAAGCAGAAAGCATGTGTGCTAAGCTCACGTCTACATGATTCGCTTACCGGGTAGGCAACAAATCAATGAGGCTCAAAGCTAAGGGAGGCCTCCGCATTTCATGCAGCAGGCATGCACCCAAAACACATGAGATGCCTAACATGTATGCATGCCACTGTTGGTGTGTGCGTGCAGATGTTTCCTGTGCCTCGTATGTGTGAACAGCAGCAACTGTAGTGCCAGGTTGGCAGGTTCAACCCCCCATCACATGGGGAGGCTCGATTGATTTGACGAGGGAGATTTGACATGTGATAGCGACAATGAACATCTGGATGAATTTGTCGCCGAACGCACATTGCACTGCCTGGCGGGGGTTTATTCGCACCTGGGGCATCTGCGTCATCTTGCAATCCAGGGCTGTCTTGAAATTGCTCGCCCAAGTCAGCGGCCTTGTTTTCCTCCGCCTGCGAATAATCAGGAGGTTAGTCGGATGTGCGGTAGGTGCCACTGGAGTGTCGCACGTTTGAACGAAAAACTCACCATTCCTAGGAGCTTGTGGCCGTGGCCTTTTCAGATTTCGTGCCCAGCTAAGTCGGTATTCCCTTGCGCGTCTTTCCGGTAGTGGGTAATCGAACGTCGTCGCTTAATTCGGTAGCATGCGAACAGGGCAAGCGAACCGAGCTGGGGACAAGAAGGGGGGACGTGTAGTGCTCCAGCTTGGAGCTAGCTAGCCTTGGGCTCTTGCCCTCGTCACGAAGTATTTTTTGCCAACTGCCCCAATCCTGTCCCTCTCGCCCTCACCATCACGTATACTTAACTCTTGCCATCTGCTTTTCATCCTGTCTCTCTCACCTTTACTAGGACGTATCCTAACTTCAACCAACTGCCCTGATTCCTATCCCTCTCGTGCTCCTCTTATTTTTGAATCCGACCCCCGACTGCTGGCGATGGCATCACAACTTCCATAGCATTCCCACCAACCCCATCCCCAACTCTGCGTCAAATAACTCGAACAAATTGAGCCCCACCGGATCCTAACAAGGCCTATCATCCCAACAATCTCCGAAACCATTCTAGACGGCTAAAAAGGCGTCTCCAGACACGGACGAGGACACCGAAGCGTTCAAACAACCCAGCCCGACTGCATTGCATTGCATCCACCACTGCTTGTGCGATGGCAGCAATCCACGCATTATCTTCCCCCAATGCTCCGAGGGGAGTCTGCCGCAGCGCCGCTTCGCGTTCAGAATTCCCTACCCACAGCTCGCGATGCCGAGTCCATACATCCACGAGGCATAATTATAGCAGCCCGATTGCATGCAGCGCGATGCCTCCATCCGTATGCCACAATTCAAGCCCCCGAGTGCTTAAATCCAATGCATGCCGCCCTGGCAGGCAGCTAAATCATTGCAGGGGGCTGTTGCCTGGCCACAGTGTAATTCACATCCTGGGCAGGACCAACACGGTGTGCAGGGCCTCATCAGGGGACGAATTTACCCTGTTCCTTGAAAGAGGTCTGGAGTTCACTCCAGGTGCGTCCCATCAGCTTTCTGTGGTTCAATTATGGTACATTAAATTATAAATAGATAGATAGACTGGCAGACAAACAGACAGACAGACTGACAGACACAGACAGACAGACAGACAGACAGACAGACAGACAGACAGACAGACAGACAGACAGACAGACAGACAGACAGACAGACAGACAGACAGACAGACAGACAGACAGACAGACAGACAGACAGACAGACAGATAGACAAACAGACAGACAGATAAATATATAGATAGGCAGCCGATTGTTGATCCAAGATAGGCTTCCTCCACAGGCTCCGGAAGGGTCTTCCAGCCATTTTGATGCACAAGCAAAGATGTCCACCATATATATAATGCACTGAACATATGAGTGTGCCTACATTTTTGAGTATGGATCTGTGCATGTGCATCATATATTAATATACTCATGTATATTTGAGTACGGTATATATATATACATGTGTATATATTAATATACTCATGTATATTTGAGTACGGTTTAAGGTATATAAGACTAAGGTGTATATATTAATACTCATGTAATTTGAGAAACGGTACTATATCTATACAGTGTACTATACGTAATCATAACTCATGTATATTTGAGTAGGTATATATATACATGTGTATATATTAATATACTCATGTATATTTGAGTACGATATGTATACATGTGTATCATATAGTAATAGTGATCGGGCATATTTGACGTACGGGTATATATATATATACATGTGTATAACTGCGTAATATTACTCATGCATAGTTGTGAGTAGGTAGTACACATAACATGTGTATATATACAGCGACAATATATCATGATATTGACGTACGCGGTAACTGGGTATAATCTACATGTGTCTTATCGTAATATACTTCATGATCCTGAGTAGGTAGATATATATACATGGGGATCAGACTCTAATACTAGCGCAGTGTATGATATTTGAGTACGGTATATATACATTGTGTATACTATAATATTACTCATGTATACAGTTTGAGTACCGGGTTATATATATACATGTGTTTCTATATATTAATAGTATAATGTATATTTGAGTACGGATATTATTACATGGTATATATTATTAATATAATCATGGTTATTTGAGTAACGAGTATAGTATATAAACCCCCCCACCCACCCCCCCCCCCCCCCCCCCCCCCCCCCCCCCCCCCCCCCCCCCCCCCCCCCCCACCCCCCCCCCACCCCCCCCCCCCCCACCCCCGCTGGGTAATGTATATATAATTTACTCATGGCACTTGAGGCACGGCATATATACTACATGTGTTATCATTATATTATTAACTACATGTATATTGAGCATAATTATAGTAAACATAGTATCTATATTGATATAATCGTGTCTTGTACATTATCCCGCGGTAAACAACTACATAACAGTCATACATATGATATATATTAAATATGATTCTCGTATACTATAGTATATGCTCTGTATATTGTGGCAAGTGTGTGGAGTGTGATGTATGTAGAACTTATGTGCTGCGTGATTTATATTCATTTGATTTATACTCATGTGATTTATATGATGGATTTATACTCATGTGATTTATACTCATGTGATTTATATGATGGATTTATACTCATGTGATTTATACTCATGTGATTTATATGATGGATTTATACTCATGTGATTTATACTCATGTGATTTATATGATGGATTTATACTCATGTGATTTATACTCATGTGATTTATATGATGGATTTATACTCATGTGATGGATAAATCATGTTGTAAGTGGCATGTGGCATGTGCCGTGTTCTGTGTTCTGTGTTCTGTGCTACATGATTTGTGTTTTGTGATTTGTGCTAAATGCTATGCTGTATGTGTTATGTGTTATATTTTATGTGTTATGTTTGATATTTGATGCGTTATGTGTTATATTGCATGTGTAATGTGTTGTGTGCCATGTTTTATATTTGATGCGTTATGTGTTATATTGCATGTGTAATGTGTTGTGTGCCATGTTTTCTATTTGATGCGTTATGTGTTACATTGCATGTGTAATGTGTTGTGTGCCATGTTTTCTATTTGATGCGTTATGTGTTATATTGCATGTGTAATGTGTTGTGTGCCATGTTTTCTATTTGATGCGTTATGTGTTATATTGCATGTGTAATGTGTTGTATGCCATGTTTTCTATTTGATGCGTTATGTGTTACATTGCATGTGTAATGTGTTGTGTGCCATGTTTTCTATTTGATGCGTTATGTGTTATATTGCATGTGTAATGTGTTGTGTGCCATGTTTTCTATTTGATGCGTTATGTGTTATATTGCATGTGTAATGTGTTGTATGCCATGTTTTCTATTTGATGCGTTATGTGTTACATTGCATGTGTAATGTGTTGTGTGCCATGTTTTCTATTTGATGCGTTATGTGTTATATTGCATGTGTAATGTGTTGTGTGCCATGTTTTCTATTTGATGCGTTATGTGTTATATTGCATGTGTAATGTGTTGTGTGCCATGTTTTATAGAGATAGATCTATATAGATCTATATTGGCGAAGCTGGATTTTTGAAAATCGGCATAGGGCACCTTACAAAGATCAAAATCTGATTTTACAATTATGGCATAGGGCACCATATCATATTGCAGGCGCTTCGACTGGATTTTCCGGTGTCTATCTGATGTAACTGCATATGTTGTAGATATACACAATACATATATTAGATATATATAGATCTATATAGATATACATTTTGGGGCAATATATATCTATTTGCCGCCCCCTAGTTGTGTGCCATGTTTTATGTTTGATGTGTTATGTGTTATATTGCATGTGTAATGTGTTGTGTGCGTGACATGTGACATGTCCACACCTTTTCCGGGTACCGAAACCACCCTAAACGCGTTATGTGTGTTTGTTATGTCGTTTCAGCCACATGTACCACGCTTGCTTGGGCCAAGTGACATGTTGGTAGTTAATTTGCACTCCCTTACCATGTTTTTATAGCCTTGAGACCATTGGAGCAGGATCTAGACACCTTTCCAGGTACCGAAACCACCCAAAACCTCATGAAACGCGTTATTTGGGTGTTTTATGTCATCTCGGCCACATATTTAATGTTTCATTGTGTGCCATGTGTTAAATGCTTTGTGTTCTGTGTTTTGTGCTAAATGCTATGTGTTATGTGTCTTGTGTTATATTTGATGTGTTATACTTGATGTGTCATGTGTTGTGTGCGTACTGCTCAGTACCTGCAACACCTCCAACTGCTGATCACATTCTGTACTGTTCTACCGTACCTTTTTAGGGAATGCCTTCTACCGCTCTGAGAGTGCCCAAGGGCGTGACCTGGCAATGTTGGCGGCAGCTGTATACAAGAAGTCCACTGGGCGGTTAAGGGTGCTGGATGCCATGTCAGGGTGTGGGGTGCGAGGAGCCAGGTGGGTGTACCTCCGCTGGATGCCATGTCAGGGTGTGGGGTGCGAGGAGCCAGGTGGGTGTACCATGCCATGTCAGGGTGTGGGGTGCGAGGAGCCAGGTGGGTGTACCTCCGCTGGATGCCATGTCAGGGTGTGGGGTGCGAGGAGCCAGGTGGGTGTACCATGCCATGTCAGGGTGTGGGGTGCGAGGAGCCAGGTGGGTGTACCATGCCATGTCAGGGTGTGGGGTGCGAGGAGCCAGGTGGGTGTACCTCCGCTGCTTCATTCTTGGGCTACGCGTAGCAGCTTCTAGGTAGCTCCTTTCCCCCGTCCTTGGGCTATGCGTAGCAGCTTCTAGGTAGATCCTTTCCCCCGTCCTTGGGCTATGCGTAGCAGCTTCTAGGTAGCTCATTTCCCCGTCCTTGGGACAAACCTGAAGGTTGCTAGTGCATCTGAAAGTTGACATTACGGGCGTTTTAATGCAACTGAAAGCTTTGTGCCAGACCTAGTGGCTGGCTGTTGGAGCTAGCTGGAAGCTGCCATGTGTAGCCCAAAAATGAAACAGCGTGTACCTCAGCTGTACTTCTTCATTGTATTCATTACTTCATTGTTTTCCCCCTGGAATTTGGAGTACTCAGACCGTGTATCTCCATAAGTGCCTAATTATGGGGCTTTTGGGACAGATGGTTTAGACCTATGAACTCCAGTCGAGTGGGAAACAAGTTCTATGCAGCGTCGCATGCAACTCTACAAATTGGCGGAGAGTGTTCGCCACGGAGCAACAGGTGGCAACGATAGGGAGTTAGTTACGAGACCGTTGGCTGATGTGTCAGGTTTTGTCTCGGTCAGACGGTCACACGCACAGACGGACAAATGGATAACCCTGGGGGCTCCCGCCCCCTTGAAGAGGGGGCTCCGCAAAAGTTGCTTAACTACATCATTTCAACATAGCAATACTCAGATTTGGGTTTGCTCAGAGTTTGGGAACAAAATCAAGAAAGAATTTATTTTTATTATTTTAACTACAATGGTGATCTCTACTGCAAGACAGAGTTTACACAAATGTGTAGGGAACGGCAACTAATATTAGTGTTCGAAAAACTAATATTAACTAATATCATTGTAGTGTCACAATAATATTAGTTTTTCAAATAAATTCGAAATTCTGGTCAGACGGCTCGTCCGACTAATATTAAATAATATTATATAACATTATTTATTCACTAATATTATATAACATAGCCGACCCCTACAACTGTGGGACAGAGCCTGCCGAATCATGTTTTTCTTTTATGAATCAGGTAGGCCTTTTTTCACGGCTTCTCTTACAAGGCGTTGTCGTGGCAGGTTATGGAAAGTACTGTGCAGGCGGTACGGGCAGCACAGATCCAAAACTGATTATTTGCACGTTTTGGGCCGTTTTAGGAGTCCCTAATTATGTTCACATCTGCACAGCCTCTATTCTATCATTGTGGGTCGCAGTTTTTGAAGCATGAAGCAATATCACCCCCCCACTCCCACACCACCCCCACCCACTCACACTACCTACCCACCCACACCACCCACACCCACTCACACTACCTACCCACCCACACCACCCCCACCCACTCACACTACCTACCCACCCACACCACCCCCACCCACTCACACTACCTACCCACCCACACCACCCACACCCACACCACTCACACCCACACCACCCACACCCACACCACCCACACTAACTTCTCACCCACCACCCAAACCCACAGTGCCACCGCCACACCCACACCCATTCACTCAGGTATTTTGAGCAAGCTGGTGCAGATGAGGTGTGGTGCAACGACTTATGGTGGTGCTCCCATTTTCATCCATTTTTGCCTCCCCCGCCCCCATTTACCCACACACCACCCAAACTCACCCACGCCACGTACCCACCCACATCACACCGCCACCCACCCACCCATGCATTCAGGTATTTTGAGCAAGCTGGGGCAGATGAGGTGTGGTGCAACCATTTCAACACCACCACCAAAACATGTTTTATTTCATTCATTTCCCCACCCCCACCCCCACACCACCCTCACTCACCCACACCACGTACCCACCCACACCACACCCACTCACACCCACCCACCCATTCAGGTATTTTGAGCAAGCTGGTGCAGATGAGGTGTGGTGCAACGACTTCAACCCAACCAACCAAGAGGCGCTGGTTTACAATTTATGCTCTGCTGCTGGGCTCAAGGTGTCTGAAGACCATCGAGGTGGGGCGGGGACCTAGTGGTGTGTGTGTGCGAGAGAGTGTGTGTGAGAGAGAAAGAGAGAGAGAGAGAGAGAGAGAGAGAGAGAGAGAGAGAGAGAGAGAGAGAGAGAGAGAGAGAGAGAGTGTGTGTGAGGTGTCTGAAGACCATCAAGGTGGGGCTGGGACCTTGTGTGTGTGTGTGTGTGTGTGTGTGTGTGTGTGAGGTGTCTGAAGACCATCAAGGTGGGGGTGGGACCTTGTGGTGTGTGTGAGCGTGTGTGTGTGTGTGTGTGAGGTGTCTAAAGACCATTAAGGTGGGGCTGGGACCTTGTGGTGTGTGTGAGCGTGTGTGTGTGTGTGTGAGGTGTCTGAAGACCATCAAGGTGGGGCTTGGACCTTGTGGTGTGTGTGAGCGTGTGTTTGTGTGTGTGTGTGTGAGCGTGTGTGTGTGTGTGTGTGAGGTGTCTGAAGACCATCAAGGTGGGGCTGGGACCTTGTGGTGTGTGTGAGCGTGTGTGTGTGTGTGTGAGGTGTCTGAAGACCATCAAGGTGGGGCTTGGACCTTGTGGTATGTGTGAGCGTGTGTTTGTGTGTGTGTGTGTGAGCGTGTGTGTGTGTGTGTGTGAGGTGTCTGAAGACCATCAAGGTGGGGCTGGGACCTTGTGGTGTGTGTGAGCGTGTGTGTGTGTGTGTGAGGTGTCTAAAGACCATCAAGGTGGGGGTGGGACCTAGTGGTGTGTGTGAGCGTGTGTGTGTGTGTGTGTCCGAGAGAGAGTTTGACTATGTGTGTGTGTGAGAGAGAGTGTGTGTGCATGGTTCAGTTACTCAAACCCAACCAAGGGGCACTGCTTTAAAGCCTATGCTTTGCTGCTGAACTCGAGGTGTCTGAAAACCAATTAGGTGGGGCTGGGGCCTAGTGGTGTGTGAGTCTGTATGTGTGAGTGATTGTGTGTGTATGCGGGTGTTTTAGTGTTAGTGTTAGCGGTAGTGGTGTTGGTGTTAGTGGTGTTGGTGTTATTGGTGTTGGTGTTGGTGTGTATGTGCGTGCGGATAAACTCCCCATGTCTACTCAACCGACAGACTGTGTGCAGCCTGAAAGCTGAAATAAAAAATAAAAAATATACTAATACCGTATATATATATATATATATATATATATATATATATATATATATATATATATATATAAATTACTGATACAAAATATGTTAGTACGGTTATAAAACAATATAACTGGTACCTGCCTTCAACACCACCCTGCCCTCCCCACAAGTGGCTACTCCTGCCCAAGCCCATCAGTAGCAGGCCCAAGCATTGGTGAACCCTCCCCCCCCCCCCCCCCTCTTCCCCCCCCAACCACCCACCACACCACCACCACACACACACACACCACCACCAACCACACACACTCACACACCACCACCACCACCTTCAACCTGACCGCACCATGTCCCCACTTTCCCCACAACCAGCTATTCCTGCCCAATCTCTTGGCGGGCAAGTAGCAATCCCAAGCGCTTGCTTATATCATTGTTTGCACTCCTACTTCTGACCTTCACACCGCCCTCCCTACAAGTAGCTACTCCTGCCCAAGCCCATCAGTAGCAGGCCCAAGCATTGTTGAACCCTCCCCCCCTCCCCCCCCCCCCCACCCACCCACCCACCCACCCACCCCCCCTCTCCCCCCCCCCCCCCCACCCCCCCCCACCACCACCACACACACACACCCCTCCACCACCACCACCACCACCGTCAACCTGACCGCACCACGTCCCACTTTCCCCTGAACCAGCTACTCCTGCCCAAGCTCATGAGTGTCAGGCCCAAGCGCTTACTTGCATAATAGTTTGCAATCCTACTTATCACCTCCACCCCGCCCTCTCCACATCCAGGTACTCCCACCCACACTCATCAGTGGCAGTCCCATGCATTGTTGGACCCTGATCCTCCCTCCTGCACCACCATTTCAAACACCGAGCCCCCCCGCACCACCATCTTGAATCCTGAACCCGCCCGCAACACGTCCCCACCTTCCCCACAACCAGCAACTCCTGCCCAAGCTCTTCAGAGGCAGGCCCAAGCATTGTTGAACCCTGAACCCCCGGCACCACCACCTTCAACCCTAAACCCGCCCGCACCACTACCCCACTATCCCCACAACCAGCACCTCCTGCCCAAGCTCTTCAGGGGCAGGCCCAAGCATTGTTGAACCCTGAACCCCCGGCACCACCACCTTAAACCCTTAACCCGCCCGCACCACTACCCCACTATCCCCACAACCAGCACCTCCTGCCCAAGCTCTTCAGAGGCAGGCCCAAGCATTGTTGAACCCTGAACCCCCGGCACCACCACCTTAAACCCTAAACCCGCCCGCACCACTACCCCACTATCCCCACAACCAGCACCTCCTGCTCAAGCTCTTCAGAGGCAGGCCCAAGCATTGTTGAACCCTGACCCCCCCCGCACCACTACCTTACCTCTGAAACCCCCACACCACCATCTTGAAACCTTAACACGCCCACACCTCCACTAGCCCTCCCCACTGCAAGCTACTCCTGCTTAGGCTCATCAGTGGCAGGCCCAAGCCTTGTTCAACCCTGCCCTCCCCCCCCCCCCCCCCCCCCCCCCCCCCCCCCCCCGCACCACCACCTTAACACTGATCCCGCCCGCACCTCCACCCCGCCCTCCCCACTATCACACCACCTTAAACCCTGAACCCTAAACCCGCCCTTGTCACAAACCCACCATCCCCACAAGCTACTTCTGTCCAAGTTCACGAGTGGCAAGCCCAAGCATTGTTGAACCCTGAACCCCCCGCACCTCCACCTCAAACACTGACCCCCCCTGCACCACCACCATCAACTCAGAACCCGCCCTCATCACAAACCCACCGTCCCCACCAGCTACTCCTGCCCAAGTTCACGAGTGACTGGCCCAAACATTGTTCAACCCTGAACCCCCTCGCACCACCATATGTAACACTGAACCCGCTCACACTACTACCCCACCTTCCCCACAACCAGCAACTCCCACCTAAGCTCTTCAGAGGCAGGTCCAAGCATTGTTAAACCCTGAACCCCCCCCCACCAGCTACTCCTGCCTAAGTTCATGAGTGGCAGGCCCAAGCGCTTCATTGCATAATAGTTTGTAATCCTACTTATCACCTCCACTTCACGCTCTCCACATCCAGCTACTCCCACCCAAGCTCCTCAGTGGCACTCCCATGCATTGTTGAACTCTGAACCCCCCCCTGCACCACCACCATCAACCCTGAACCCGCCCTCATCACAAACCCACCATCAACCCTAAACCCGCCCTCATCACAAACCCACCCTCCCCACCAGCTACTCCTGCCTAAGTTCATGAGTGGCAGGCCCAAGCGCTTACTTGCATCATTGTTTGCACTCCTACAATGGTAGCTTCTCCAGTTGAGGTAGGAGACCGCTCCCCACCCGCGTACAACGGGCTCCCTTAACACCACACCCCACCAGGCGTTATCATTACCTTGCACTCCTACTTATCACCTCCATCCCGCCCTCTGCCATCCAGCTACTCCCACCCACACTCATCAGTGGCAGTCCCATGCATTTTTGGACCCTGATCCTCCCTCCTGCACCACCATTTCAAACACCGAGCCCCCCCGCACCACCATCTTGAACCCTAAACCCGCCCGCACCACTTCCCCACCTACCCCACAACCAGCAGCTCCTGTCTAAGCTCATGAGTGGCAGGCCCAAGCGCTTACTTGCAGAATAGTTTGCACTCCTACTTATCACCTCCACCTTGCGCTCTCCACATCCAGCTACTCCCACCCAAGCTCCTCAGTGGGACTCCCATGCATTGTTGAACTCTGAACCCCCCCGCACCACCACCATCAACCCTGCACCCGCCCTCATCACAAACCCACCGTCCGCACCAGCTACTCCTGCCCAAGTTCACGAGTGGCAGGCCCAAACATTGTTCAACCCTGCCCCCCCTCCCCCCCCCCCCCCCCCCCCGCACCACCACCTTACGCACAACCTTACCTTACCCGAACCCCCAGCACCACCACCTTACACACAACCCTGAACCCGCCCCCATCACAAAAACTCACCGTCCCCACAAACAGCTACTCCTGCCCAAGTTCATGAGTGGCAGGCCCAAGCACAGCTAGTGCGTCCCCTTGGCCTGAAGAAGGATGCCTGGGAGTGGACTGTTGGACCAAAGGACAGCCATAGCATGAATCTCCCAAATGAAAGGGGCAAGGAGGGAGAGTCGCAATTTGATGATGAAGCTGCTGCTGATGGTGAGGGAGGGAGAAAGGGGGAAGTGGTGATGATGTTGGTGGGGCGTGATAGTGTGTGTTTGGGGGGGGGGGGGGGGGGGGGGGGGGGGGGAGAGATGAGCGTGCTGATGGTGATGGTGAGGGAGGGAGGGAAAGTGGTGATGATGTTGGTGGGGCGTGATAGTGGGGTGGGGATGGGGGGTAGGTAGGGGAGGGAGAGGAGCAGATGGTGACGATGGTGATGGAGGGGGAAGTGGTGGGGATGTTGGTGAGGGTGTGATATTGGGGGTGGGGGTTGAGGGAGAGGAGCCTGCTGAGGATGATGGTGAGGGAGGGAGGGGGAAAGGGTGATGATGCTGGTGAGGTTGTGATTTTGGGGTGGGGGGAGGGGGGAGCGTGCTGATTGTGATGGTGAGGGAGGGAGGGAGAGGGAGGGGGTGATGATATTGGTGAGGTTGTGATTTTGGGGGGGGGGGGGGGAGGGAGCGTGCTGATTATGATGGGGAGGGAGGGAGGGAGAGGGAGGGGGTGATGATATTGGTGAGGTTGTGATTTTGGGGGGGGGGGGGGGGGGGGAGGAGGGAGCGTGCTGATTATGATGGGGAGGGAGGGAGGGAGAGGGAGGGGGTGATGATATTGGTGGGGCTGTGATTATTGGGTGGGGTGGGGGGAAGGGGGGAGCGTGCTGATTATGATGGGGAGGGAGGGAGGGAGGGAGGGGTGATGATAGTGGTGAGGGTATGATAGTGTGTGTGTGGGGAGGTGGGGGGGGGGGGGGGGGGGGGGGGGGGGGGGGGGGGCTGATGGCAGTGGTGAGGGGTTCGGAGGGAAATCTAGTCTGCAGTTCAGTTCAGGGAGACTGGGGCGGCGTGAGTAGGTGGTGGGTGTGAGTTTGCAGGTGGGTGGGGGGGATATGATGTTTACCACTTGTCAAGCACAGCAGTACATAACTAAATAGTAAATATATCACTGCATCGTAACACATGGTGGTGGTGTAGGTTCAACAAGTGTGAGTCAGTTGGGTGATGGTGGCGGTGGTGGTGATGTGTGTGGGGGGGAACCATATGTGATGTCGACCGCGTGTCAAGTACAGCAGTACAGAACTACGTAAATATATGACTGAATCATAACGCATGGTGGTGGTGCAGCTTCAACAATAGTGAGTCGATTGCATGATGGTGGTGTGTGTGTGGGGGCACCATATGTGATGTCCACCATGTGTTAAGTACAGCAGTACAGAACTAAGTAAATATATCACTGCATCATAACACATGGTGGTAGTCAAGGTTCAACAAGTGCGAGTCAGTTGCGTGATAGTGGCAGTGGTGGTGATGGGTGTGTGTGGGAACCATATGTGATGTCGACCACGTGTCCAGTACAGCAGTACAGAACTACGTAAATAAATCACTGAATGTCAGAATATATGGTGGTGGTGCAGGTTCAACAAGTGCAAGTCAGTTGCGTGATGGTGGTGGTGGTGATGGTTCAGGATCAAAACATGGTGGTGGTGGTGGTGGTGGTGGTGCAGGATCAACAAGTTTCAGTCAATTGCGTGATGGTGGTGGTGGACTGGTGGTGATGTGTATGTGGTGTGGGGTGGGGTGTGAGGGGGGGGGGGGGGGCACCATATGTGATGTCCACCATGTGTCAAGTACAGAACTACAGAACTACGTAAATACATCACTGAATGTATCGCTTAATCATAACAAGTGGTGGTGGTGCAGGATCTACAAGTGAGGCGCCCACCTCAGGCTGGGGTTCAACAGCTGATGGAACCCGTCGAATGAGGTTGACCCATGTGGAGGCAGGCAGAGTTCTCACCAGTGTTGGTCTGGCAGAGGACTACTACGACCTCGTGGACGTGGACAGCTTTGGCTCCGATACCGCATGGTCAGTAGCACCACTAGGCACTAGGACTTTGGTGCCTGTGTTTTGGGGTTCAAAAAGCTTTAGGGTTTAGGGTTTGGGTTCATCTTTGGGGGTAGGTAGGAGTCTAGTTTAGGGCTGAGGGTTTGGGGGTTGGGGTCTGTTATGCATGACAGCATCAGGTGTGTTGTAAAGCAGAAGGTGGTATCAAATTAAATAAGGGTGACACACGTGCAGCACGCAGGATTCTCTTCTGTGTTGATCTAACACCACATGGTTAGGCAAGAGGGCATTTTTTGTTTAATTGCCACCGTGTCCTAGCTGCACCACCAGCACCACACCACCTCACCACACCCCCTCACCACCGGCACCACACCACCAGCACCACACCACCTCTTCACCACCAGCACCACACCCCCTCACCACTACCACCGCACCACCTCACCACCGGCACCACACCACCAGCACCACACCACCTCTTCACCACCAGCACCACACCCCCTCACCACTACCACCACACCACCTCACCACCGGCACCATACCACCAGCACCACACCACCTCTTCACCACCAGCACCACACCCCCTCACCACTACCACCGCACCAACTCACCACCACCACAACCCAACCATCAATGGAGCCACTAGACACGAGGATGCCTGTGCTCGTGGGTGTTAAGGCCAGGGTTTAGGGTTTAGGGTCAGGTTTTGGGGTCAGTATAAGTGTACAACTTGGATGCCTGTGTTCGTGGGTGTGAATTGATTCAGATCTTCAAATTGTGGGCAGTGTTATTTCCCAAATTGTGCCCACAAATTGATTCAGATCTTGAAATTGTGGGCAGTGTTTTTCCCAAATTGTGGGCAGTGTTTTTTCCCAAATTGTGCCCACAAATTGATTCAGATCTTGAAATTGTGGGCAGTGTTTTTCCCAAATTGTGCCCACAAATTGATTCAGATCTTGAAATTGTGGGCAGTGTTTTTCCCAAATTGTGCCCACAAATTGATTCAGATCTTGAAATTGTGGGCAGTGTTTTTCCCCAAATTGTGGGCAATGTTTTTTCCCAAATTGTGCCCACAAATTGATTCAGATCTTGAAATTGTGGGCAGTGTTTTTTCCCAAATTGTGGGCAGTGTTTTTTTTCGACGACGAGTTGCCACTGCATTGCCATTCGTACGAAATCAGGCTTGAGTAGCCCAAGCAGCTACTCAACCTGGCATACAAAAATCTTTACATTTAATTTACGTAAATTGTACAACTCAAATTGGGGGATCCTTTATTGTCAATTTTTTGTCACCTGTTCCCGCCTTTTCCAATTTTTTTTTTTTTTTTTCGTTTTTGTTTTGTGTCACCTGTTCCATTTTCTTTTTACCTGTTCCTATGATCATCTAGAGTATTGATAACGCCTGGTGGAGCATGGTATTAAGGGAGCCCTGTCTTACGGCGGGAGAGAACGGGCTGCTACTTTACCTGGACAAAGCTACCATGGCGGTTGACAGTATGACAACCTACAATAGTGATTATGGCAGTGTGTGGGGGGGGGAGGGTTGGTGGTGGTGGTGTGTGGGGGGGGAAGGCATATCCATGGCAGTGTGTGTGGGGGTGGGTGGGTGGGTGGTGGTAGTGTGTGGGGGGGAAGGCATATCCATGG
This sequence comes from Chlamydomonas sp. ICE-L, assembly GCA_013435795.1. Classification (NCBI taxonomy): domain Eukaryota; kingdom Viridiplantae; phylum Chlorophyta; class Chlorophyceae; order Chlamydomonadales; family Chlamydomonadaceae; genus Chlamydomonas; species Chlamydomonas sp. ICE-L. The sequence goes on along the minus strand of JACBWV010000610.1, from coordinate 13,389,329 downwards.
CAGTGTGTGTGTGTGGGTGGGTGGGTGGGTGGGTGAGGGGGGGGGGGGGGGGGGGGGCATTCTTAAGGCAGTGTGTGTGTGAAGGGGTGGGCTGGTGGTGGTGGTGAGGGGTGGGTGGGTAACCTATAATAGTGATTATTTGAGGTTGGGCAAGTCCCTTTAGCCTAATTGGCTACCCCCTGGACTGAAACAAACAAGCAAACAAACAAACAAACAAGCAAGCAAACAAAAAAACAAGCAAGCAAATTGTTCCAACAACAATTATGGAATCAGCAATAAATGTGTCAGAGTATCAACAATCAAGAATCAATTATCAAGGAATCACGATCAGCAATCAACAATTATGGAATCAGCAATCTATGTGTCAGAGTATCAACAATCAAGGAATCAAGGAATCAAGGAATCGCAATCAACAATCAAGGAATAAGCAATCCATTTGTCAGAGAATCAAGAATCAAGGGATCAAGGGATCCATTTGTCAGAGTATTAAGAATCAAGGGATCCATTTGTCAGAGTATCAAGAATCAAGGGATCAAGGAATCACAATCAACAATTAACGATCAAGGAATCACCATTAACAATTAAGGAATCAGCTATCCATGTGTCAGAATATCAAAATATGAAAACCAACAACACCATCACCACCAGCCTGCACCCACAACAGGCTATCTGCTGCAATAGAAGCAGTCAAATTTGGGGGTCTACTGTACCTCACAAGTACTGCTGGCTCCATCTCTGGAGGAAAGAAGCCTACTCGAGGCCTGGCAGCATATGGTGCTTACATGCGTTCCCTCCCTTATTCTAATGAGATGGTAGGTGTGGAAATAGGGAGAGGGAAGGGGAAAGGGAGGAGGGTGGGGGGGACAGGCTGGGGGAGGAAAGGAGGGGAAGTGGGGACTGATGAGCAATAGAGCCTGTTAGTCTTGAGACCTGGCTGCATATGGTGCTTACATGCGTTCCCTCCCTCATTCTACTGAGATAGTAGGTGTGTAAATAGGGAGAGGGAAGGGGAAAGGGAGGAGGGAGGGAGGGACAGGCTTGGAGAGGAAGGTAGGGGGAAGGGAGGGGGAAGAGGGGACTGATGAGCAATAGAGCCTGGCAGTCCTGAGACCTGGCTGCATATGGTGCTTACATGTGTTCCCTCCTATATTCAAATGAGACGGTAGGTGTGGAAAGAGGGAGAGGGAAGGGGAAAGGGAGGGGGGAAGGGGGGGCAGGCTAGGGGGGGGGGGGGGGGGGGGGGGACTGATGAGCTATGCAGCCTGGCAGTCCTGAGACCTGTCAGTGTTTGGTGCTTACATGTGTTCCCTCCCTTATTGAAATGAGATGGTAGGTGTGGAAAGAGGGATAGGGAAAGGGAGGGGAGGGGGGGGGCAGGCTGGTGGTGGTGGAGGGGGGGGGGGGGGGGGGGAGGGAGGAGGAAGGGGGACTGATGAGCTATAGAGCCTGGCTGTCTTGAGACCTGGCTGTGTATGGTGCTTACATGCGCTCACTCCCTTAAACACATGAGGTGGTGGGTGTGGAAAGAGGGAGAGGAAAAGGGAGGGGGGAGGGAGGGGGGGGGGGGGGGGGGGGGGCAGGGGAAGGGAGGGGGGAGGGGGGGGGGGCAGGCTGTGGGGGAAAGGGAGGGGGAAGGGAGGGGGGAGGGGGGGGGGGGGGGGGGGGGGGGGGCAGGCTGTGGGGGGAAGGGAGGGGGAAAGGGGAGGGGGGAACTGATGAGCTATGGAGCCTGGCTGCCTTGAGACTTTGCTGTGTATGGTGCTAACATGTGCCCTCAAATATATTTAGGGGTCGGCAATATGATATCATATGGTATCATGTCATCATATGATATCATATGATATCATATGATGCCGGTGGTCTGACTAGGTAACTTTGGCCTGGGCCATCATATCATATGATATTAAATCATATGATTTTTGTATGATATCATATGATATCATACTCGTCATTGGTCAACATCATATGATTTTCCGTTCCCTACATATATTACATTACTTACCTTGTTCCACTAACAGGTCCTAAATTGTAGCTTTAGCCTGGTCAGACTGCCGGCATCATATGATGACATGATATGACATGATAGCAAAATCCCGTTCCCTACTAATGTGTGCACATGCTTTATACCCACCCTCCTCCCATTACTTGCCTCATTCCACTAACAGGGCCTAAATGGTGACTTTAGCCTGCTCAGGCTGCCGGCATCGCATGATACCATATGATGACATGATATCATATCATATCATATTGCCGTTAGCTGCTTATGTGTGCAAATGCTTTATTATACCCACCCTCCTCCCATTACTTACCTCGTTCCACTAACAATGCCTAAATGGTGACTTTAGCCTACTCAGGCTGCCGGCATCATATGATATCATATGATGACATGATATCATATGATATCATATTGCCGTTCCCTACTTGTGTGTGCACATGCTTTATACCCACCCTTTTCACATTACTTACCTCGTTCCCCTTACAGGGCCTCCGTATGGTAACTTCAGCCTGGTCAGACTGCCGGCATCATATGATATCATATGATGACATGATAGCATATGATATCATATTGCCGTTCCCTACTCATGTAGTTGTGTGTGCATTGGCTGTATACCCACCCTCCTCCCATTACTTACCTCGTTCCCTTACAGGGCCTCCGTATGTTGATCGGCGTTGCAGTGAGGGAGGCAGCTTCCAAGGGGATCAAGTTGCAGCCCATCTTCTCCCTCTAGTGAGTGTACCTTATGTACTGCTTCAGCCCCCTTGGCTGCCCCTGGACTGAAAAATACAGACAGGCTGCATATTGGAGTATAAACGTATGATACATACAGCATGCTCACGGTGACTTTTGCTACCTCCGTCTTACGCGGTGGTGTCCTTAATTTCTCGTCCTGTGAGTGACTGCATTACACGGATGTAACCATTTCAATTTCAATACAGTATGCTTACTGGGTATGACCCCAAAACCGGAAGCCCTAAGCCCTAACCCTGCATATGTACAGGCTGCATATTGGGTTATAAACATATACTACGTTCAGTATGCTTACTGGGTATGACCCTAGTAAGCCCTAACCCTGCATATGTGCAGACTGCATATTGGGTTATGAACGTATACTACATACAATATGCTTACTGGGTATGACCCCAAAACCGGAAGCCCGAAGCCCTAACCCTGCATATGTGCAGACTGTATATATACTGCATACATAAGAGATAAAACCCTGAACCCTGGACCCTGGACCCTGGACCCAAACCTGCATACTTCATACTGCATACATACTAAGTAAACCCCCAAACCCCAAACCTGCGTACTTCATAGTGCACAGTCATACTGCATTGGAAGCAGGTTCCGAGGAGATTGTGTGATGCCTTTGCTGCAACACATAACTATGCTTTTGCTGCAACGCAACGCACAATGCTTTTGCTGCAACATGTAACTATGCTTTTGCTGCAACGCAACGCACAATGCTTTTGCTGCAACACGTAACTATGCTTTTGCTGCAACGCAACGCACAATGCTTTTGCTGCAACACGTAACTATGCTTTTGCTGCAACGCAACGCACGATGCTTTTGCTGCAACACGTTACTATGCTTGCTTTGTCAACGCAACGCACACGCTTTTGCTGAAACCCGTAAACTATGCTGTTGCTGCAACGCAACGCACGATGCTTTTGCTGCAACACGTAACTATGCTTTTGCTGCAACGCAACGCACAATGCTTTTGCTGCAACACGTAACTATGCTTTTGCTGCAACGCAACGCACGATGCTTTTGCTGCAACACGTAACTATGCTTTTGCTGCAACGCAACGCACAATGCTTTTGCTGCAACACGTAACTATGCTTTTGCTGCAACGCAACGCACGATGCTTTTGCTGCAACAGTAACTATGCTTTTGCTGCAACGCACCACGCACAATGGCTTGTTGCTTTGAAACAACGTAAACATTGCTTTTGCCCTGAAAGCCAACGCACAATGCTTTTGCTGCACCCGTTAGGATGCTTTTGCGCAACGCACCGCCGATGCTTTGCTGCAACACGTAACTATGCTTTTGCTGCAACGCAACGCACGATGCTTTTGTTGCAACACGTAACTATGCTTTTGCTGCAACGCAACGCACGATGCTTTTGCTGCAACACGTAACTATGCTTTTGCTGCAACGCAACGCACGATGCTTTTGCTGCAACACGTAACTATGCTTTTGCTGCAACGCAACGCACGATGCTTTTGCTGCAACATGTAACTAATGTGAGGACAGCATTCAGTGTGCATTCAGTGTGCATTCAGTGTGCATTCAGTGTGCACAGCATTGAGGGTGAAATCAATTTAGTGTGAAAGCAATTTAGTAGCAAAGGCATTGGGCGCAGGTTCCAAGGAGATTGATTGATCATGCTTTTGCTGCAACACGTAACTAATGTGCGCACTGCAATTTAGTGTGACAGCAATTTAGTGAGGAAGCGATTTAGTGTGAAAGCAATTTAGTAGCAAAGGCATTGGACGCAGGTTCCAAGGAGATTGTTTGATCATGCTTTTGCTGCAACTGGTAACTAAAGTGCGCACTGCAATTTAGTGTGAAAAATGACAGCAATGACAGCAATTTAGTGTGAGTAGTTTAGTGTGACAGCAATTCAGTGTAACAAATGTTGGCCGCAACTGGACTAAACTTGGTTTTGCCACCTCAGCACATTGAGCAATTAAAAAAAAACGATTTCCCACCTCAGTTTAATATCAGTGAGCACATTGACCAATTCAAATGGATTTGAATTCCCCACCTCAGGATAACATCAACAAGCACAAAGATAATTAAAAATGATACACCCAATAAAATTGACCCCAAAATAAAATAAACCCAATAAAATAAAGCCAATAAAATTGATAACATCAACAAGCACAAAGATAAATAAAATGAGCAGCTTCGAACATCTTTGCTACCGCCACCTTCCTTGCAGCTCCTTCATAATAAAATGAGCAACTTGGAATAGCTTTGCTACCGCCACCTTCCTTGCAGCTCCTTCATAATAAAATGAGCAGCTTCGAATATCTTTGGTACCGCCACCTTCCTTGCAGCTCCTTCATATTAAATGAGCAGCTTCGAATATCTTTGCTACCGCCACCTTCCTTGCAGCTCCTTCATAATAAAAATGAGCAGCTTGGAATAGCTTTGCTATCGCCACCTTCCTTGCAGCTCCTTCATAATAAAATGAGCAGCTTCGAATATCTTTGCTACGCCACCTTCCTTGCAGCTCCTTCATAATAAAGTTAGCAGCTTCGAATATCTTTGCTACCGCCACCTTCCTTGCAGCTCCTTCATAATAAAATGAGCAGCTTGGAATATCTTTGCTACCGCCACCTTCCTTGCAGCTCCTTCATAATAAAATGAGCAGCTTCGAATATCTTTGCTACCGCCACCTTCTTGGTAAGCGCGCTGCTCCAACGTGACAGAAATCGTTGAGTGAAATCTTCGTTGCGTAGCAGTTCAGGGGCGACTACGAGCTTATTTTACTGAGGTTACGGCAGCATTTGAACACCTACAGTAAGCCCCGGAATTGCTAGATTCAGGAAGACCCCTCTATCAGGGTGAAATTTACCTTACGGAGAAGATCGTTAATTGGGAGATTAGAGCGGGCTACAGCCACCTTACTCTGCAGCGAATTAATACATTAAAACATGAGCAGACTTGGAATATCTTGCTACCGCCACCTTCCTTGCAGATCCTTCATAATAATGAGCAGTTGGAAGATTTTTGTAAGCACCTTCCTTGCAGCTCCTTCATAATAAAATGAGCAACTTGGAATAGCTTTGCTACCGCCACCTTCCTTGCAGCTCCTTCCATGGACCTGTACATACACTGTATGGTGTGTTTGACACACATACACTCACACAAACCGTGATGAGTAGCTGTGCTGATTATATTCTGCCACCTTCCTTGCAGCTCCTTCCATGTTATTGTACACACACTGTATGGTGGTTTTGACACAAATACACTCACACACACCGCACACCTTCCTTGCAACTTGATTGCAGCTCCTTCCACGGACCAGTGTTCCGAGTTATGTTCAGGGTGACTCGGTCAGCGCTGTGGGATGCTAAGCACTACGGTTTCTTGGTGAGTGTGTGTGTGTGTGTGTGTTGGCGCTGTGGGATGCTAAGCACTACGGATTCTTGGTGAGTGTGTGTGTTAGTGTTAGTGTGTGTTTTGGTGTGTGTGTGTGTGTGTGTGCGTGTCAGCGCTGTGGGAGGCTAAGCACTACAGATTATTTCTGAGTTTGTATTTCCTTTTCTTATTTGTGTGTGACTTAGTGTGTGTTTGTGTGACGTTTTGTGAATTTGTATGTGTTTGTAACTATGTGTGTGTGTCGGTGTGTCAAGTGCTGCCCCCCAGACTCAATCCCCCACCACCACCACCACCACACACACACACACACACACAAAACCACACATGGCACACAGACGACACACATACGACACACACTCACACACACCACCACCCTCACCCCCTGAACTGGTTCCCTGCTTCTGAAGTCTACTACCACCAGCATGCAAACACCCACAATGTGTGCATGGTTTACCTTCGAGCACCCAGCTGCACCCACACACCCTCATCCCCAACAGGTCTCAAATTTCCCTGGACGACTACCACAAGCTTGTTAACACCCACAATGTCTGTGTGGTTTAACTTACAGCACCCAGCTGGTTTAACTTACAGCACCCAGCTGGTTTAACTTACAGCACCCACACCCTCATCACCAACTGGTCCCAAATTCCCCAGGGCTACTGCCACAAGCATGTAAACACCCACAATGTGTGTATGGTTTAACTTCTAGCATCCAGCTGCACCCACACACCCTCATCCCCAACTGGTCCCTAATTTCCAAACTGGTCCCAAATTTCCCATCTTGAACCCAAATGTCCCAACTGGTTCCAAATTTCCCAACTGGACCCACATTTCCCAACTGGATCCAAATTTCCCAGGGCTACTGCCACAAGCATGGAGACACCTACAATGTTGGGTGGCGGAGTCTAGGCGCTGCCGGCTGCAAGTGCTGCCCCCCAGACTCAAGCTTCGAAACCGCTGAGGCCCCCCCCACCCCCCTGGTGTTGTCCGGACCGCTGTGGACAGGCCCCCTACACAGTCGAGAAGACTTGTTGCTGATGCAACAGGAGGCACAAGCCAAGGGGTGGTGTGGATATGGGTTCCAGGTGTCCAGTCCTCACCACTCAATTCCGACCGCCGGCACTGGTGAGGCAGGCCTTGGTAAGGGCAAGAAAGGAACTGGGGGTGAGCAGGTCGTTGCTGGGAGCAGTGGGGATGGATCTTCATTGCCCAGCAACACCAGCCTGGCCGAAACTAAAATAGCCAGTCCTCACCACTCGGTTCCGGCAGCCGGCACTGGTGAGGCGGACCTTGGTAAGGGCAAGAGAGGAATTCAGGGTGAGCAAGTCGCTGCTATGAGCAGTGGGGATGGATCTTCATCGCCCAGCAACACCAGCCTGGCCGGAGCTAAGATGGCCGGTCCTCCCAGTGCGATTCCCTGTGCGGTTTCGCAACCAGGGGAAAGAGGAACGAGAGTTATTGTGGAGGGAGAATCTGAGAGAAGAGGAGTAGAGGCCGGCAGCTCATCAGCTACAGTGTTGGTGCGGTCTAAAAAGGTGAGCTAGTTGCTGCTGCTGCTGCTACTGCTGTTGTTGCTGCTGCTGTTGCTGCTGTTGCTGCTGCTGTTGCTGCTACTGCTGTTGCTGCTGCTGTTGCTGCTGTTGCTGCTGCTGCTGTTTCTGCTGCTGTTCCTGCTGTTGCTGCTGCTGCTGCTGCTACTGCTGTTGAAGCTGTTGCTGTTGCTGCTGCTGTCGCTGCTGCTGTTGCTGCTGTTGCTGCTACTGCTGTTGCTGCTGCTGCTGTTCCTGCTGCTGTTGCTGCTGTTGCTGCTGTTGCTGCAGTTGCTGCTGTTGTTGCTGCTGCTGCTGTTGCTGCTGGTACTGCTGTTGCTGCTGTTGCTGTTGCTGTTGCTGCTGCTGCTGCTGCTGCTGCTGTTCCTGCTGCTACTGCTGTTGCTGCTGTTGCTGTTGCTGCTGCTGTCGCTGCTGTCGCTGCTGGTGCTGCTGCTGATGCTGCTGCTGATGCTGCTGTTGCTTTTGACGGCAATGGTGTGTGGAATGTTGAACGATTCTACTCAATTAGGCTGATTCCTCCCTAAGAGGTGAAGCTCCATTGCGGCTACTGCTACTGCTACTGCTACTGCTACTGCTACTGCTACTGCTACTGCTACTGCTACTGCTACTGCTACTACTTCAAAGGCAATGCCATGTGAAATGTTCAACTACCAACTCCTGTACCTGTGATGAATGTGCAATCCACAAGCATGCATTCATCACTTCATAAGACATGCAGGAAACATGCAATCACATCAAATCAAATCAAATAAATCCAATCCAGTTTAATCCAATCCAATCCATCCTATCCTTGGAATCCAATCCGATATAATCCAATTCAATCCAACCAAATCAAATCAAATAAATCCAATCCAGTTCAATCCAATCCAATCCAATCCAATCCAACCAAATAAAGTAAAATAAAGTAAAATAAAATTAATACAGTCCAATCAAATCAAATCCAACCAAGTAAAGTAAAATAAATCCAATCAAATCAAATCAAATCAAATCAAGTCCAATCAAATCAAATCAAATTCAGTCCAATCCAACCCAACCCAACCCAACCCAGCCCAACCCAGCCCAACCCAACCCAACGCAACCCAACCCAACCCAACCCAACCCAACCCAACCCAACCCAACCCAACCCAACCCAACCCAACCCATCCTAACCCAACACAACCCATCCTAACCCAACCCATCCTTACCCAACCCAACCCATCCTTACCCAACCCAACCCAACCCAACCCATCCTAACCCAACCCAACCCAACCCATTCTAACCCAAACCAACCCATCCTAACCCAACCCAAACCATCCTAACTCAACCCAAACCATCTTAACCCAACCCATCCTAACCCAACCCAACCCATCCTAACCCAACCCAACCCATCCTAACCCAACCCAACCCATCCTAACCCAACCCAACCCGATGCCACCTCTTCTCGTAAACTCCGATTATTAGAACATGCCGAAGAAGCTGGAGGGTCTGTTAGCCACGCTGCTGGAGGAGGCAGAACCCCAGCTTCCACCTGGCTTCCTCACCTTGGCCTCTGTGGCCAAGCATCTAAGTCAGCATCCAAGCAGAGACAAGCTGATCAATGAGCTTCAGGCGCGCGGCTTTTCAGCATGCTTGAGCCACATAGAGACACGTGCTTTGAGGACCAATGCACGCATGTATCAGGTGGGCGTATTACATTGTACATAGCCACAGAGGATCAATGAGCTTCAGGCACATGGCTTTTCAGCATCCTTCAGCCACATAGAGGCACGTGCTTTGAGGACCAATGCTCGCATGTATCAGGTGGGCATGTCACATTGTAAATAGTAAAGTATGATCAATGAGCTTCAGGCACGCGGCTTTTCAGCATCCTTGAGCCACACAGAGACACGTGCTTTGAGGACCAACGCTCGCATGTATCAGGTGGGCGTACTGCATTGTACATAGCCACATAGGATCAGTGAGCTTATGGCACGCGGCATTTCTGCATGCTTGAGCCACATTGAGACACGTGCCTTCAGGACCAACGCTCGTGTGTATCAGGTGGGCGTACTACATTGTACATAGAATAAATGAATGGCTTTTCAGCATGCTTGAGCTACATAGAGACACGTGCCTTGAGTACCAGCGCTCGTGTGTATCAGGTGGGAATACTACATTGTACATAGAATAAATGAATGGCTTTTCAGCATGCTTGAGCTACAATGAGACACGAGCCTTGAGTACCGGCGCAGGCATGTATCAGGTGGGCGTATTACATTGTAAATATAATACATAAATAGAATGCCTCATTACGAGGCGTGAGGTTGAGGGGGGACAGCCCATTTGCTTGCACTGGGTGTAACCACCAAACCACATTTCATATATATATATATATATATATATATATTGTAGATATTGCATCCAGTGTGTTGCATTGAGTGCATTGCATTCATTGTATTGCATACGCGGTACATGTTTGAGCTCCTGATGATACTGCCTTATATGCATGCACGATAAAGGTAGATGAGTTACATTGTATGTATGTTACAGGTTCCAGATTAGTCCAAATAGGCTAAATGATGAAGAAATGAAAGGCTGCCTTGTTTGCATGCATGATACAGGTGGTTAGTTTGTAGTGGTTAGTTTGGGTTGTTTGCATGCATGATACAGGTGGTTAGTTTGTAGTGGTTAGTTTGGGTTGTTTGCATGCATGATACAGGTTGTTAGTTTGTAGTGGTTAGTTTGGCTTGTTTGCATGCATGATACAGGTGGTTAGTTTGTAGTGGTTAGTTCGGGTTGTTTGCATGCATGATAAAGGTGGATGTGTTACATTGTATGTATGTTACAGATTCTAGGTTAGTCCAAATAGGCTAATGGGACTTGCCCAACCGTGACAGGAATGATGTGACATGAATTACGTGACAGGAATGGTGTGACAGGAATGATGCGACAGGAATGATGTGACATGAATAACGTGACAGGAATGGTGTGACAGGAATGATGCGACAGGAATGATGTGACATGAATTACGTGACAGGAATGATGTGACCGGAATGATGCGACAGGAATGATGCGACATGAATTACGTGACAGGAATGATGTGACAGGAATGCATTTGTATATATTGCATTCAGTGTAGTGCATTACATGTGTTTCGTTCAGTTTTGTATTTCCAAAAGTGTAGAGCTCCTGATGATATACACTTGATTGCATGCATGTATCAGGTGGGAGTTTTGCACAAACTTTTGTATTTCATTAAGTTGTATGTCATGAGGTGCATTTCATTATATGTATTTCATCAAATAATACAAATTATATACGAAATCATACTTGGCAACCCTATGTGTATTTCATTATATGCATTTCATTATATGCATTTCATTATATGTATTGCATCAAATAATACAAAATATATACGATATCATACTTGGCTACCCTATGTGTATTTCATTATATGAATTTCAGAAAGTGCATTTCAGAAAGGCTATTTCAGAAAGTGTATTCATGCCGCATCCTGTACGAGGCACTACTGTATAATGATGATTTATATTTGTTGCAGATCCTGCGGTAGTGGGTAGCCTAATTTGCTTTATATTATCTAGCACATTGTGGGTGTTTACATTCTTGTGGTAGTAGCCCTGAGAAATTTGAGACCAGTTGGGGATGAGGGTGTGGGGTTACAGCTGGGTGCAGATCCTGGGGTAGTGGGTAGCCTAATTTGCTGTTTATATTAACATTATAAAGGGACCCGCTCACTCACCTGAAAATTATTTGCTATCTATATTAATTGTACACCACCCGGACATATAAATTTGCAAGCACTCCCTTTTTGCATCCAGGTTTTATACATTTATATTAGTTATATATAATTATATTAATTATACACACCGGCATATAAATCTGCAAACACTCCCTTTTTTCACCTAGGTTGTATACATTTATATGAGTTATATATAATTATATGAATTATACACCCGACATATGAATCTGCAAACACTCCCATTTCCATCCAGTTTTTATATATTTATATAAATTATCAGGTAGTTATATATATTTATATTAATTATACACCCGACAAATAAATCTGCAAACACTCCCATTTGCATCCAGGTGTTGGAGGCGGATTCCAAGGGCCTTGGCATTCTCTGGTCTAGGAAAAAAGTGCTTGAAAAGTGCATACTCTTTGAGCATTTCAGTTTTTGCCCTCACCCCCCACCCACCCACCCAAACTTTGGAGGGCCATCACGTTTTTCCTACTAGGCAAAAAATGGCCCCCTTCTCCATCTTCTCAACAAGCTCTACATGTTTCAGGCATTGGGTCAGACATTTGTTCTCTGCCCCCCCCCCCCCCCCCCCCCCCCCCCCCCCCCCCTGACCCCAACATCTAATCTACGAACACTCCCTTTTTGCATCCAGGTTTTATATATTTATATAAATTATCAGGTAGTTAAATATATTTATATTAATTATACACCCGACATCTAAGTCTACGAACACTCCCTTTTTGCATCCAGGTGTTGGAGGCGGCTTCCAAAGGCCTTGGCATTCCCTTGAGAGCCGACTCAGATTTTTTCCTCCAAGCACAGTCTACTAGCTCATCGGATATTCGGAGTGTATCATGCCAGGGCAGTACAACTCATGAGGGTGATCGTGAAGGCAGTGGGATGCATACATCACAAGAGGGTGGCAGTTTAGGTGGTATTCAGAGTCCGCCAGATGATAGTGGCAATTTAAATGGTGTTCGAAGTATATCACAAGAGAGTGACAGTGAAGATGGTGGCCAGGGTACGTCAGATGAGAGTGACTGTGTAGATGGTGTTCAAGGTTTGCCAGACGGTGCGTTGGTACACCGAGGGGTCAAGGGCTTTGCCAGAGATGGGCCTGAGGGTGTAGCAGCAGCGGAGAGGGCATACATGGTGTATGCTGATTGACTTGTGTCTCGATTTCCCAGGGCATGCATGTATGTTACAGTTCAGGGGTAGGCCGAGTATAGGTAACGCCTGGAGGGGCGTGGTATTAAGGGAGCCCTGTCTTACTGCGGTAGAGAACGGGCTGCTACTTTACCTGGACAGTGCTACCATGGCGGTTGACAGCGACCGCTAACACAAATTATAAGCAGCGTCGCCTGCGAAGCTAAAAAATGGCGGAGAGTGATCGCGAGGGAGCGACAGGTGGCAACGGAAGCGAGTTAGTTACGAGACCGTTGGCTGACGTGTCGGGCTTCATCACAGTCAGCGGTCAGACGGACGAACGGACAAATGGGTAACACTGGGGGCTCCCGCCCCCCAGAACACGAAAGCGCACTTGTAGGGATTTGAGCCCCGCACCTTCTTGTTTCTAAGAGCTCTACCATTGAGTCGTTCTTAAAAGCAGGGGCTTTCCCAACCGTAACAGTACGTAAGGGCTAAAAAGAAAAAGCATTGATGAACTGAACCCCAACAGTATTTGTACCAACGAGGGCCCTGAGTTCGTGCTACAGTGATCATCTAATTATAAAATTATAATTAAATCATCATCCAACATGTAAAGGGGATTTTCACCCAAGGAGGTGGGTCGCTCAACAAATACCAGCCGCCGGAGGGGTCTATAATGAAATGTGTGTTGACAAAGTGGTGTGGGGACTGGGGAGATCCCCTCTGGCCTTGGTTAGGATAATACTTGGAAGTTGGAATTGTTATGGTTATGGTTATCCAAGGATGTATGAAGATATTGGATCAATTTATATTTTGATAATAATGCTTACAATTATTTTTTATTGTTTTTTATGATGAATATGATGATGATGGTGATGATGGTAACGATTACATTTCCCTAGTAATTAGTTTTAGTTTTTTACTGCTTAAGAAGGCGAGCAGCCAAATTTCTGGCTGGAGCCATGCAACCAAGTTAAAGTTCATGGTTACATGCACCTGAAGGCGTTTGACATTCTGCTGAATACAATTCGCCCCCCCCCCATTGTGTACCCACTGACTTACTTCGTCTGATACTTGACTGCGATATATAATAGCATATTTTGAAGAGTATACACGTGCCACGAGCAAGGTACTTCAGGAGGACTCCCAGCTCTGCTGCCTGAGACGCAACCAGTTGTAAAGCCTGCGTCCTGTGACGCAACAGACCCTTCCCACGTTACGTCCTGCGAAGCAACGTACCCTTCAACGTCGCGTCTGCAATGGAGGACGCAGCGTCCTGAACAACCATGAGGTGTCATGTGGATCTGCTCATGTAATTACCGGTATCAACAACTTGTACTTGATCTTAAACTAGGTTACCGTTACATATCTTGTGCCCCTAAATGAAATGTAATTATCAACAACTTGTACCCCTGAAGGCGTCTAACAGTCTGCCGAATACAGTTCTTTCCCCCAAAAATATTTAATGACTTACTAAGGCTGATACGAGGGTTTACTGCGATATGAAATTACATTTTGGAGAGCATGCATTATTGCATATGCCACGAGGATTGATCTGGATCTGCTCGTGTACTAAAGTAGAGCATGCATGGGCCACGAGGTGTCATTTGGAGCTGTCCGTGTAATAAATAAATAAATTATCAACAACTTGTACCTTATTGCTCCCGACTGTATCGCTCATGCAGCGCGATCCAATGGTTTGAGGTTTGTTGGAGCATGACTAGGTGTATGCGTACTGCTAGCGGGTAGGACACCTGTACTAGTAGCAATGCCCTCTTAACCAGCTTAAGCTGTGGCTGCGTACCTGAATGTCTAGCCATGAAACGATGAAGTATAATAATTCGTCCATTGTCGTCTAGACAGCCCCTCTATTATTCTATCAATATTATATCAAGTTGAAGTTATGAGGTTAGATCACATAAACATTTGTCGCTTGCCGGTTTATTGGTTGGCTCCCTGAGGGGATTAGGGGAAAGAAAGAAAGATTACAAGGGGCTCATGTCTTAGCAGTGAAACAACACCGTCGGACTCGAGAAACCACCCGCCAGGGAAAGATACCTACGGTATGCGAAACTTACTCGAAATCGTCAAATCTTCTAATCTTCACATCTTCATATATTCCCAAGATAGCCGGTCAAATAAGCCGGTTAATCTGACTGGCCTGAAATCTAAGCGACCCGTGTTCGATTCCCGTCGGGGCCGGATCACCATGGAGGGCACTTTTTAGCGTACGTACCTCAGGGTTGCGGACTGTGAACGCGGCGTTTTCATTTGTCGTTTCCCTACTGTCTTGTGGACTCAATCTAAGGACCTGGAGCATGTCTACGATTTCCCCATCAAAATTCGCTTCTTCGTGCCTCTCGTAGCTCATTGCATCAGGGCACTGTGCTTGACAAGGAAATCTACTCTTTCGCACTAGTTCCTGCAGGTTGCGCAGTAGCAACTATAGCCTCGGGAGTTGCTGCACCTGCCTCCAGGGAACTTCGTGAAGTCAGTGAGCTAATAAGTCCATTAGCCTTACAGGCCACCAAGTCGAATAATAATGCCATGCCATGCTACATTGATTCTTAACCCCCCAAAATAAAATTGTACGGATAAGTAAGCAACTGCTTGTGCATCCATCACCAAGGAGGCTGCCACTGCTGCTTGACGAACATTACACCACCCACGGGGCCGACCTCCAGGGCCCCCTACTATTTGGTTTGGTTTGGATTGTCACATGTTTTTTCCAGCTAAACCTGGTCTGCGCACAGTTTCCCAATCCCCCTCCTAGTCCTCTGGGTCGCCTAAGTTTCCCACAGCTGAGAAGATTTACGAGATTATGTCATTGCTCAGTAGGAGCCCCTCGGGATCAGAGAGTCGGAAAACTATGGTCTGGTCCAGGGTACTTTAGGAGGACCCCCAGCTGTGCTGCCTGAGATGCAACCAATTGCATAGCCCGCGTTTTGCGACGCAACGGACATTTCCTTCTGGTCAACGGACCCTTCCCACGTTGCATCCTGCTTTGCAACAGTCCCTTCGACGTTGCGTCTGCGACGGAGGACGCAGCATCCTGAACAACCCTGGTGTGTTCCCATATCGAGAGCTAACAAACCTCAGGACTTTAATCGTTTGTGCCGCTGGTTTGTGTTGGGAAACCTACCTCCTGGGCCGAAATACCTTTCACAACTACAAAAAAGGTCTTACAACAGACTTTGCTCCCAAGACCTGGACATGTGTTGAAACTACCTATACTTGTGTCAGTATATTCTGTACTCAAGGGTGTGGTGTGGTTTTGATCACATTCTGTACGCAGGGGTGTGGTGTAGTAGTAATCACATTCTGAACACAGGGGTGTGGTGTAGTAGTAATCACATTCAGTACCCAGGGGTGTGGCGTAGTTGTAGGGATAGGCAATATGATATCATATGATATCATACGATGCCGGCGGTCTGACTAGGTAACTTTGGCCTATGGCATCATATTATATGATATTTGTATGATATCATGTGATATCATACTCCTCTTTGGTCAGCATCATATGATTTGCCGGTCCCTGCGTAGTAGTGATCACACTCTGAACACGGGGGTATGGTGTAGTAGTTATCACATTCTGTACTCAGGGGTGTGGCATAGTATGGCAGTTCCCATGTCGACTCCACATGCAGACGGTGAGCAGCAGGAAGGATCGTAGAACATGCATGAACCACCAAAACAAACCAAACTACTCCCACTCCTCTGGATCGTCAAAGCTTCCCACAGCTGAGAAGATATCCGATATGATGTCGTTGCTCAGTAGGAGACCCTCTGGATCAGACAGTCGGATCCGACCTGGGCCATCCCCATGCTCATCCCCTACAAGGGAGGGTAGCTGAAGGACAAGGCCACGCGATACATGATACTTTACACTCTCCAAGACCACATCTACAGCATCTCCGCCGTACACCTCACCCAACTCCTTCAAGTCCAATCCATCCGCAGTCCGCAGTCGCAGCATGATGGTGTCCAGGAGGGCATCCTCCTTGGGGTGGTCATTGAGTTGGGTTGGGTTGGGTTGGGTTGGGTTGGGTTGGGTTGGGTTGGGTTGGGTTGGGTTGGGTTGGGTTGGGTTGGGTTGGGTTGGGTTGGGTTGGGTTGGGTTGGGTTGGGTTTGGGTTGGGTTGGGTTGGGTTGGGTTGGGTTGGGTTGGGTTTGGGTTGGTGATTGGTTGGTGATTGGTTGGCGACTGGTGATTGGTTTGGTTGGTGATTGGTTGGTGATTGGTTGGCGACTGGTGATTGGTTTGGTTGGTGATTGGTTTGGTTTGGTTTGAGCGTGGCCCAAAAAGCAAAGAATGGCTAAAAGAAATGCTCGCCGGTGTCTGTGGAGGCATGTACTATGCAGAAAGAGCTCCGTTCTAACCCTTCCCAAACTTTTGAACATCATGCCCCAAAAATACAAGAAACAAGTTGAGAAGCAATACAAGAAACAAGTTGAGAAGCAATACAAGAAACAAGTTGAGAAGCAATACAAGAAACAAGTTGAGAAGCAATACAAGAAACAAGTTGAGAAGCAATACAAGAAACAAGTTGAGAAGCAATACAAGAAACAAGTTGAGAAGCAATACAAGAAACAAGTTGAGAAGCAATACAAGAAACAAGTTGAGAAGCAATACAAGAGACAAGTTGAGAAGCAATACAAGAAACAAGTTGAAAAGCAATACAAGAAACAAGTTGAGAAGCAATACAAGAAACAAGTTGAGAAGCAATACAAGAAACAAGTTGAGAAGCAATACAAGAAACAAGTTGCTCACCGGTGTTTGTGGAGGCATGTACTCTGCAGGTAGAGCTCCGTTCTTGCCCTTCCCAACCTCCTCCAGAAGTCCAACCCAGGCAGCATAGTCAATCTGCTTAGCCGGGCGCGAGAATCGCCGGCCGGCTAAGTACGACGCTGCGTGTGTGCAATGGTGGTGGTGGTGGTGGTCAGTGCTTTTCTTTTTGGCTATGAGCAGCAGCTGCTAGGCAGCTCTCCTGACTGGCTTCTGAGCAAACTAGAGGCAACATAGTGCACTGTGGACCCCAATCTTCTCGAGAAGCCTAACCCAGGCAGCATAGTCAATCTGCTAAGCCGGGCACGAGAATCGACAGCTAGCTAAGAACAATGCTGCATGCGTGAAATGGTGGTGGTGGTGGTGGTGGTGGTGGTCAGCCTTTTTTATACCACCCACAGCTACCCATGTTTACTCCGCCCGCAGATGGTGAGCAGCCTGAAGGCGGATATCCCATGGGGTCAATCAAAAATCCAAATCCAACCAGACTCAATTACGGGACTGCGTTCTGTGCTCGAGAGTTTGTTGTAAAAGTGTTTATACTACCCGAGCTTACTCTGCCCGCAGACGGTGAGCAGCCGGAAGGCTGGTGGACCATGTAATCAAACCAAATTCAAATCCAATCAGACTCAACCACTCAACAACAGGATTGCATTCTGTAGTCAAGAGTGTAGAGTTATAGAATTTATACTACCCATGGTCTCTCCGCCCACAGGCGGTGAGCGGCCTGAAGACAGATAGACCATGTAATCAAACCAAATTCAAATCCAATCAGACTCAACCACTCAACAACAGGATTGCGTTCTGTAGTCAAGAGCAGGGTTCTACTTTTTGTCCAATTGGTCAGCGCTTAAAGCGCACAAACGTCAAATTGGTCAGCGCTTTCAAGTGCAAAACGCGCAAAAACTGCGCGCTACGCCCACAGGTGGTTGAAAAAATGCGCGAAGCGCGCAGTGGGGCTCAAAAAGCGTGCGCGAAATCGCGCTGCCGTGCGCGCTTTGTAGTACCCTGGTCAAGAGTGTAGAGTTATAGAATTTATACTACCCATGGTCTCTCCGCCCGCAGGCGGTGAGCAGCCTGAAGACAGATAGACCATGTAATCAAGTCAAATCCAAATCCAATCAGACTCAAACACTCAACAACGGGATTCCAACAACGCAAGACTGATATACCATGTAATCAAATAAAATCAAAATATTATCAGGCTCAACCACTCATTAGCGGAATTACAACAACGAGAGATTGATAGACCATGTAATCAAATCAAACCAAGCAAACATCTTTAAAATAAAATCCCTCCCCCCCCCCCCCCCCCCCCCCCCCCCCCCCCCCCCCCCAAAAAAAGCCCTAAACAAATCACTTTTGGGAAGCAGAACAGGTGATGCAGGATGAACGGATAGTCGAGTGAAGGTGCCAAACTGCCCACCATGTATCTCAAGCAAACTTCTACTACACGTTTATTCCACATTCTGTACACAAGAGTGCAGTGTGGTATTGTTAATATTACCCATGGTTACTCCGCCCACAGACAGTAGACAGCAGCCTGAATATTGATAGGTCATTTCACACACAAGAAAAACAGAAAAGAAAAACCCATGGATAATCTGTCCGCAGACAGTAGACAGCAGCCTGACTACTTATAGACCATGCCATCAAAACAAAACAAATCAGAAAAGCCAAAATAAAAACCTTGCCCGTCATGCGTCTCAAGCAAGCGACTACTCCTGGTTGATTACAGTCTGTAAACGAGAGTGTGGTGTAGTAGTGTTTACATTACCCATGGATACTCCACCCACAGACGGTAGACAGCAGCCTGAATATTAATAGACCATGTAATACAATCAAAACAAAACAAATCAGAAAAGCCGACAAGAAAAACCTTGCCCGTCACGCGTCTGAAGCAAGCACCTTCTCCTGGTTGATTACAGTATGTACACAAGAGTGTATTGTAGTAGCAGTTATATTACCCATGGATACTACGCCTGCAGACAGTGAGCAGCCTGAAGGCTGATGGACCATGCAAAGCAAAGCAAAGCGAAGCAGATCAGATCAGATCAGATCAGAGCAGATCAAATCAAATCAAAGCAAAGCAAAGCAGGAGCATGAATCAATAACCAATAATCGATCATCAATAAGCAAACCAAACGAGCACCTACCTGCCCCCAAGCCAAATGCGTAATATGGAGTACCTTTCCAGTACACTTGGTTGTGCTGACTCCGAGAACCTGGCTTGGCATAGTTGCTCACCTGGGTCCAGAGTTTGAGGCAAGCCAGTTTAGGGTTTAGTTTTTCTTTCACCATGGGAGATTCCAGTTCAGGATCGGGCTGATCTCTGATAACATTTGTGTATATGTATAATTGGATATTCTTTATTTAAATGGATTTGTTTTTATTCAAACGAAATTCAAAACAAATTCAAATTAAATAGATTGGATCATGCTGGATCATGATTGAATATTGTTTATTCCAATGGAAGTATTATTTATTTTAATGGAATTAAATGGATTGGATCATGATTGAATATTGTTTATTTAAATGGAAATGCCGTATTTCCCACACCGTAGTGTGAGAAATAGAGTATTAGGAAAGGCGGGACCAGGTACCAACATTCGCGCTAATATTTCGAAGTTTAAATCCTGCGGAAGGCGAAACGAGGACGTTCGCGTGCCGCTAATTCAAAATCAGTGCCAGATCACCACGAGTATTTAGTCTGTGCACAACACTAGTACAATACTACTTTGATCAAATTGCTGTCACAGCAATTCAGTTCTGTCATTTTTCTAGTTCAAGAAGTCACCACCCCAGAATAAGAAGCCCGCGCCCAAGGCCGCGCCCAATGTGACAAACACGTCCCCGGCTGCGCTTCCGAAGTGTGTTAGGACTGTTCTATCTCTAGATCCTCTCTAGATCCTCTCTAGATCCTTCCCAGATCCCCACTGGATCCTCCCCAGCTCCTTGGCCTAGTGTTTGAACGGAATTTCTCCGTCCTGTTGTTTGAGCCCTCGCTTCCGCTCCCGCCCACCTGGGCGGTGACCGAAGCTCCCGTTGAGTTAGATCACCTAACCACACCCTCTCACAAATCCCGCCCCTTTCTTCCTTCCTCACCCTCCTTGTGAGACAACGCACCAAGACGAAGGCCTCAATCCCTCGCCTACCTGGAGGAACTAAGCGCCCAGCTAAGTACCCTGCCCCCTAGATGCATTAGGACCTGTTTATCTGGGTTTGGAGAACCACCCCACCAGCCTCCATGGAGGTCTGCAACCACACAGTGTCTTGTTTTATTTTTTTTAGTAGATCCCTCTTTCTCTGGGGTCAATGGCTGCAGGAGCACACTGCCCTGCTTTCTCACCACCCTTGAAACCTCCTTGAAATCACTTACCTCTACAGACCAGTTAGGCAAGAGGGATTTCACGAATAGGTTCTACCTGTCTCCCTGCACCCTCAGCTATGAGGTACATGGGTTTCAGACATCCCGTGACTATTTAAGTAGGTAGATGGATTGCTCTACCCCAGGGCACAGGCCAAAGCCCCCATTTCTTCTGTGAACTGACCAACTTCTCTAAGCTGATCTTTAATCACAGATTTAATGAGGAAGGAGTAAAGGCTTCCTGTGATGTCTATGTGGATGGCTACCCTAAAAGGGCAGAGTCCCACATAGACATGCAGAAGGCCTTGTAGATTATGGACTTGGAGGCAGCCTTGCTAGGTATAGAGTTCAATCCTTCCAAGGTTGAAGGTGCCACCACCCCCACTACCAGGCTGGAAGCCCTAGGACTTCTGATTAAAGCACCACTCTTGCAAATGGACCTTTCGGCCCACAAGAAGAAGGTGTACAGATCAGAAGCTCTAATGGCAATACAGTCAAGGGAAGGGGGCGGCACCATCACCAGAAGAGAACTTGAATGCCTAGCAGGAAAGCTTATCTGGGCATCCAAATCACTCCTTGGGGGTACCTGCACTTCCTACACCTGTCTGATGCCCTTAACCCAGTCACAACCAACCATGCCACCCCAAAACCACATGCCACCCACTGACAAGGCGTTGGCTATGGACTGGCATGAGTCGGTAGGGATGCATGAGAGCATGCTGGCCAGAAAGGATGTTCATGTGGACAGTAAGGCCTTCAAAGTACACATGTACGCAGATGCCAGTAAGGTATTCGGTGCAGGTGTTACTCTGGGCCATGATACCTACTCCCACTCCTCTGGCCAGATAAACATGCATCACGTGCACACAGGTATTTCTGAAACTGAGAGCATGCTAATTTGCTTGCAGCACTGGGCACAGGAATTGGCAGGGACGTCAGTTCTGTGTTACATGGACAGCGTACAAGCTGTCTCACAGTGAACAAAGGGGGTTTCAAATACCAGGCATCAAGGATGCATTAGTCCAGATTGCACTCACATGCCCTGAGTTTGGGTTCACTGTCAAAGCCAAGCATGTAAAAGGTGAACTGAAACCTGCAGATGCACCCAGCAGAGGGGAAGCTAGCAGCTCTTACAACCATTACTTGTATAAGCTTTTTGACACGTGCAACAACCCACCAACTACCATCGTCTGCTTTCCTGCAGCAGATGGGTACAACAACCACAAGGGATGCACACAATGGTTCTCCATCCAACATCCCATGGAAGTACACTGGAAGCAACTCATTGTGCAGGTGCCCTGGGCAAACATCCTATTTTCTGCTTTAGGATAAACTTTGGATCTCCTTCATGCAGCTTGGGTAGCCTCACCCTCTGACACATTTGCACAGCACTGGTCCCTCAGTGGCCAGATGCACCTTGGTATAGGAGGATTTTCTCTGTCTCCAAGACAGGAAAAACCTCAGGCCCCATACCTTTTACCATGCTTGTGATCAGTACTGCTCACTATAACAAACCCTTTTCTCCCCCACCTATACACAATTTGTACCATCTGCCAAAGCAACAAGGGAAGGCTACTGCAGTGCACCACGTGCTCAAAGCACACCCACACCCAATGCTTTGGCATGGACAGGAATGCTATGTCCTGTGGTACATCCTTGTGCCCAGCCTGCACACTTCAGGAGGGCATCCTCCACAGCACCAGCTCACAGGGCAGAGAAGGTGCCAGGGGACTGGTGCTGCTGGAGGGCTCCACCCTGGCTGTCAGCTCTCATGACACTTATGCTAGTGCTCTGTAGCGGTACACCAAGTGCATGGCTGAGGTGTACATGTTAGTGAGCAGCAGGCGCTCCCACCGGGGCCCAAGGAACAAGTGCTCCAGCACTAGCTGAGTGGCACAGGTCCAAGGGACTTGAGTCACACACCATGCATTCCAAGTGTGTAGCTCAACTGTCCCAGGCCATTAGGGTGTTCCAGAGCCCCATGGGAGTGTCCTTAGGCAAACAGGGCATTTGTAAGACCCTTCTTATTAAGTGTTTGGAGGCCATGAGGGAGCTGAAGACCCTGCAGCCCCACATGAAGGACCTAGCTACTAGAGTTGCAGCCTGGCTAGTGATTGGATTTTTTATTTTTTGTGTGGACTCCTTAGAAGGAGTGAGCTCATTGCTCTGTGTCTGATGTAGTCACTACGAATTCCACCCTCTTTACAGCCTGGAATCTAGAATCCCTCAGCTTGTCTCGTTCCCTCTCCTTTCAGGCCAGTCTTTGTCCTATAGAATTTAGTCTTACTTCACTGCAGTTGCTCACACCCTTCCCCAGCTGAGCATAGACCCAGATAGATTTGCTATGCACAGCCTCAGACGTGGAGGTGTAGTTGCAGCCTGGGCCATTGGATCTGACCTAGAGTCAATCAGAACTCAGGGCAGATGGAGATCAGATGCCATTAAGGAATACCTTATCCTAGACCTCACAGTGAAGCTGAACTTTGCTTCTAGCCTTTAGATTCCCACTGCTTCTTCATCTCTCCCCTTAGTTACCTCTCTTGTCCTCTCCACTAGCCCAGACTGCAGTCTTGTACATGGTCCTTATCCTCCTACACCTTTCCCCCAGTCTTTTACTCTTCACCTTTAGTGGAACTTTCGCCTTGAGGGCACGTGTGTGAGAAAATGCAGTGACTCTTGCAAATGGTAGTAGCACAAAGACAGACCTGTAAGGGTCTGAAAATTAAAGCTAGATGGTGCAATATTATTATTTTAAGGTTTTAAGCCATGGCATATAATGCAGTCTAAAAGATGCTTTCCACCCCCTAATTAAGGGGGGCCAGGAAACACATCCAAGACCAGGCATTACAACGCCAGCTGACACCTTTAAATATTTTTATTTGCACCTGTACCTAAGGGGCCCCATCTGAAGATCGCTGGACCTCTTGTGCACTGACTAAATGTCCAGCAACAGCAGGCCCCTTAACTTTGCAAATACAAGTTACTGACAATGATGCAGCCTGCATTGCTTTCTTCCTTAACCCTCTAAGGGTAATTTACTTGGAAATATGAAAAAGCAAAAATGTAAAGGTATCTGAGTCCCAAACACCTCCCTAATATTGTTTATTTAAATGGATTGAGTCGTGATTGAAGATTGTTTTGAATACTTATTTGCATGAAGGTCGACAGGCCGTATTGGTTGTTGACCATTTAAGGCCCATCTTTAGTTAAGTTCAAAGTAAGACCTATAACCCGTTTGAGTATTTTTATACTTATTTGTGAAATTTGAAATTTAAATATTGAAATTTGAATATTGTTTTTGAGACTTATTTGTGCAACACCGTACGCAGGTGGACAGACAGTTAGTGGTCGTGATGGCGGTATTGGTGGGGATGGTGGTGGTGGTGGGGGTGGTGGTGGTGGGGGTGGTGGTGGTGATAATGGTACTGGTCGGGTGGTATGGGTTTGGGTTTGGGTTTTGGGGGTAGTAGTGGTGGACCCCTTTTGCCTATTTTGCCTAACCCTGGACTGTAACATACATGCACAGTAGTGGTGGACCGCGTGTCTGAGAGACAGGTAAGATTACTCACTACAGTGTAGGGTTGCAGTGGTGGGAGGTAGCCGAGGATATGGGGAATGAATGAAATGTAACTCAACAAGACGCACTTCGCAGAGCTCAAAACCAGCCTCAGTAAGAAGCTTCGATAATACATGTTAAAGTCTACTTGACACCGCGAGGGTGTATGAGACTCTGTGCTTTAAACAAAAAGAAGAAGCACCCACAAAGCAAAAAAAAACCATCACATCAGGGTTGTGTCGAGGACAAACAAACCAAGCTCCCAACCACCGTTTTGGTGGCGTAGGTATTAAACCCCCTAGAGCAGGACCCAAATCTCAACCACTTACATTGACGGAGGTAAGAAGCTAACAAATGAGAAGTCACAAGAAGAAAAAAAAGGGATAATAAATTACGGTGCCACTAAGCAGTCCAGGGCTTCCTGTCGTGCTCTTCTACAAGTAGAAAGATAGTCGGCTAGGTTGCTCCAAAAAGTCTTAGTGCCATTTCCATTCATAATACATGAAACAAAATAAAATAAAATAACCATGTGATCAATTATATAGAAATATCCAACACATGGCTTCCTTCGTAGTGTTCACAACCAGCCTCAGTAAAAAGCTTTGGTAAATAAATAAATATTATAAAATACAAATTGTTATCAATTATATATAAAATATCCCACACATGACTCACCTCCTAGTGTTCAAAACCAGCCTCAGCAAGAAGCCTCGATGACGCCACATACATATTACATACATATATATATGTATACATTACATATATACATACATATATATACATACATAACATATATATTACTTACATATTTGCAAACTCACCGTCCTCAGGCAGCACAAGTAGTTGGGCCAAACTCAAAAGGTACAAATATAATTGTTATTAAATACCGCAAATTATCTAGAACAAATGAAAATATCGCAAACACGACTCACCTCATACTGTTCAAAACCAGCCTCATTGAGAAGCTTTGATGCCTCTACATACATATAAGCCTTATCACCATCCTCAGGCAGTACAAGGCATTGCACTAACCTTTAAAAATGAAAAACAAATCCCTACGTAGTACACATAACCCACCTCGTAGTGTGCAAAACCAGCATGAGTAAGAAGCTTTGATGCCTCTAAAAACATATCTGCCGAATCATCATCCTCAAGCAGTACAAGTCCTTGCGCTAACCTTTGAGGATGAAAAAAAAAAAAAAAAAAAAAATCTACAAAATATGCCACACATAACCCACCTCGTAGTGTTCAAAACCGGCATGAGTAAGAAGCTTTGATGCTTCCACATACATATTCGCCGAATCATCATCCTCAGGCGTGGCAAGTCGTTGCGCTAACCTTTAAAGGTAAACATATAAATGTTATTAAATACCGCAAATAATGATAGAATAAATGGAAATATCGCACACATAACTCACCTCATAGTGTTCAAAACCAGCCTCAGTGAGAAGCTTCGATGCCTCCACGTACATATCCGCGGAATCATCATCCTCAGGCAGTACGAGTCGTTGCGCTAACCTTCTCCCGCTCTCTTTGCTGGACAACGATTTAGCTGGACCTTGGCTCTTGCTGCGCTTCTTATCCCGGCCATACCAGTTTGAAAAAGGGGTCCCCTCCTCTACCTACTCAGGAAGGAGAATTTGAATTTGGATTTGAATTTTAGTTTGAAAAAGGGGTCCCCTCCTCTACCTACTCAGGAGGGAGAATTTGAATTTGGATTTGAATTTGAGTTTGAAAAAGGGGTCCCACACCCTCCCTTTTCTCCCACTCACCCCCCGGCTCCGGCGCCTGCCTTACGAGTCCTGCCGCTCAGCGCCACCATATCGAACACCTTAACACACAAGGCTCTCCGCTTTGCCCCGGGGTCCCCCGCCTAACAGTTCCGAGCAGTACAAACCTACTATAGACAAGAATAATAAACACGCGAAACAAAGCAAGCTAAACTACAAAATACATGCACCCTGCGACCGACCGACACCACCCACGCCCACCCCAGGACCGACACCGAGCCCCGAGGAACTTGAATTTACTGAACCGATGCAGTCAATGTGATCTCCAAGTGGGCCGTTTTTGGCAATCAGAACGGCAGGCAGGGATGATACCGACGGCGAGTGAAGGTGCCGAACCCTCTCCCCCCCCCCCCCCTACCCCCCCCCCCCCACCACCCCACCCCCCCACCCACCAAACACCAACCCCCAACCCCACCCACCCAAACCCCCACAACCAAACACCACCCACCCCCCCCCCACCCCACACCAACCCCCACCAAAAACCAACATCCCAACCACCCGACCTTACTCTTCCGTCCCCGCACCCCCCCTCACCCAACCACCCCACAACAACTACCCCCCCACACCAACACCCCAAACCAACACCAAAACCCCATCCACCCCCACACCACCCCAACACCCACCCCCCCACCACCCATCACCCCCCACAAACCCCAACTCCCCACACAAACCCACCCCCCACCATACAACCACAAAACACCCCTACAAACCCAACCACCCCACCCAACACCCCCCCCCCCACCCCCCACCCCCCACCACCACACACACACTGCGCACTAACTCGCTCCACCTACGGCGATTTTGCCCACAGATACAGACACAGCCGGACACGCTGGTCCTGCGGAGTCGAAAAAGAAAAAGAGGTCCCCTCCTCTACCTACACAGGAGTAAGAACTTGAATTTGAATTTGAAATTGAAAAAGGGGTCCCCTCCTCTACCTACACAGGAGGGTCAACAATATGATGGAGGGAACACTTGAATTATACACACAAATAAATACACAACAATAAGATGGAGGGAGAACTTGAATTATAACCGATTATACACACAAATATGTACACAAACATTTGATGGAGAGAGAACTTGAACTTTACGCACAACTATTTACACACATATATGATGGAGGGAGAACTTGAATTATACAGACAACTATATACATAACAATATGATGGAGGGAGGACTTGAATTACACACATAAATATATACACCAAAATATTTAAATGTGATGGAGGGAGAACTTGAATTATAGACATAAATATATACACCACTTGAATATACACATAAATATATACACCACAATATTTAAATATAATGGAGGGAGAACTTGAATTATACACATAAATATATACACCAAAATATTTAAATATGATGGAGGGAGAACTTGAATTATACACATAAATATATACACCACAATATTTAAATATAATGGAGGGAGAACTTGAATTATACACATAAATATATACACCACAATATTTAAATATAATGGAGGGAGAACTTGAATTATACACATAAATATATACACCACAATATTTAAATATAATGGAGGGAGAACTTGAATTATACACATAAATATATACACCACAATATTTGAATATAATGGAGGGAGAACTTAAATTATACAGACAAAGACATACACACAAATATGTATATGTGTGTATGTATGTGTGTGTGTATGTGAGACCTTCATACAAATACATGGCTCCAGCCTTTAAGGCTGTTTGCTGTCTTCCGTTGTACCATCAACCTAAACCCTGAAGCATACAATCCCATTCTCTACATACATCAAGGGGACCAGGGGGCTGCCAAGGAGCTGCTGGTAATAATAGCAAACAATAAAGCTATGCACCTGAGTGTCTGTACTATAACGGCATTACAGCAAATAATGCACACCACACAACATACTAGCTTTTATCTTTTTAGCCCTTCCTGTCACGGTTGGGCAAGTCCCTTTAGCCTACAAATAATAAAAACTCACTAAAATGAACTGTAAAATACATACATGCCATCCTTTATGCGGACAAACATGCCTATAAACACGATAATAAAAACTCACTAAAATATGCAATAGTATACTCACAACTCAATACCCTATATTCCATCCTCAATCCTCACTTCAATTATGACCATTAGTGTATTACCAGTTCTCCATGTGCAATAATAGTTTTCCAAGTATAATAACGGTGCTCCAAGTGTAATATCGGTTATACAAGTGTAATATCAGTTATCGAAGTGCATTAACACCCAGGTGGAACAATACAACTGCTTGCATGGAGGACGTACACAATATTCAATACCACCAACTTGCTTGGAGGTTGTAGACAGAAATGTGTGTGGGGTCTGCCTTGATGGCTTCAGACACTGAGTGCTGTCAACGTGCTACACAATAGTCAATGCCAGAATACCACCGACTTGCCTGAAGGTTGTAGGCAGAAATGTGTGTGGGAGCTGCCTTGATGGCTTCAGACAAAGAGTGCTGCCAACGCTCTGCGTCAAGGCCAGGAAGGCCTGCTATGAGGAATCACTTCCAAGAGGGTAGTAGAGGTTTACCCAGGCCTGCTTTCGCTTTTCGCTTTTCCCCAGCAGGATGTCAACATAACTGTAAAATGTGTTACCGCACAATACTCAATACCGCCGACTTACCTGGAGGTCGTAGACAGAAATGTGTGTGGGAGCTGCCTTGATGGCTTCAGACACTGAGTGATGCCAACGCTCTGCATCAAGACCAGGTAGGCCGGAGATGAGGTCCAAGCTCCAGTTGGAGATACTGCTTGCATGAATCACATCCACAGCTTGGTACACTTGCTCCAAGTCGTGAGCGCGGCCGCAGGCGTCAAGGAGTTCCTGGGAGTCGGGTAGGTACAGGGTTATCTTCAAGCATATAACTTGAACTTGCTTAGGCTAGTGTGTCCAGAGTGTGGTCAGGTAAGGAGGGATGAACAGTTGGAGATATTGCTTGCATCAATCACGTACACTTGAGATTGAAATTGAAATTGATTAGGCTATCTAGAATAAGGTGGAGTGAGGAGGGATGGTTGGAGATATAGCTTGCGTGAATCACATACATGGTTTGGTAAACTTGATCGAAGTCGTGAGCGCGGCCGCAGGCGTCAAGGAGCTCCTGGGAGTTGGGAAGGTACAGGGCTGTTGTCAAGCAGAGTGAACTTGCTTTGGCTACTGTATCCAGAATGTGGTGGGGGGTTCAGAGGGATGGTTGGAGATATAACTGTCATGAATCACCAGTGTTTTTTATTTCAGATTTCTGTAGTCCAGGTTGAGTAGCTATTTGGGCTACTCAACCCTGATTTTAGGATAGTTGCGTAGCCATCGCATGACGGAGCGCGAAGCGCGGAACCTGGGGGGTCGGGGGGCAGCGCGTCCCGGTATCGGGGGGTCCGGGGGGTGTAGCATTCTACGTAATGGCGACGGAATGGCGACGCGTCGTCGAAAAATGAAACACTGTGAATCACATCCACTTGAGACTCAACTTAAACTTGCTTAGGCTATCTAGAATAAGGTGTGGTTTGGAGGGATGGTTGGAGATATAACTTGCACGAATCACAGCCACGGTACACTTCCTCCATGTCGTTAGCAGCGTGGCCACAGACGTCAAGTAGCTCCTGGGAGTTGGGCAGGTACAAGGCACTTTTTCTTGTTGTGACTACACATGGCAGCTTCCATTCAGCTCCATTTGCTTTTTTCTTTGGCTATGCGTGGAAGCTTCCAGTCAGCTCCATTTGTTTCTTTCTTTGGCTATGCGTGGCAGCTTCTAGTCAGGTCCATTTGCTTCTTTCTTTGGCTACGCGTGGAAGCTTCCAGTCAGCTCCATTTGTTTCTTACTTTGGCTAAGCGTGGCAGCTTCCAGTCTGCTCCATTCGTTTCTTACTTTGGCTACGCGTGTAAGCTTCTAGTCAGCTCCATTTATTTCTTTCTCTGGCTACACATGGCAGCTTCCAGTCAGCTCCATTTGTTTCTTTCTTTGGCTACGCGTGGAAGCTCCCAGTCAGCTCCATTTGTTTCTTTCTCTGGCCACGCATGGCAGCTTCCAGTCAGCTCCATTTGTTTCTTTCTCTGGCTAGGCATGGCAGCTTCCAGTCAGCTCCATTTGTTTCTTTCTTTGGCTACGCGTGGAAGCTCCCAGTCAGCTCCATCAGCCAGCGACTCAACTCCGAAGCTTCTACCTACATTGGTATAGCCGTTTTGCCGGCCACCAGACGCACTAGATAGATTCAGCTTAGATGAAGGAGGGATGGGAGGAGTCGCCTAGAAGCTGGTACGGTGTGGCCAGTGGTGCAAGTGTGATTGGTCGTGGGTCGGCATCTGTGCCGACCTACGGTTACCTACTCCCTTGCTTATGTATAGGAACCGGCATATCATATAACGCGTGGCACACAAAAAACTGAATATGGTGAGGCAGCGAGTGCTCCCAAACCAAAGCACAAACCCTCCTACGCTACAGGGATATTTGTTCAAATATGAAATTAGTTTTTTTACTAGCTTTAGGGTTTTAGGCCTCCTCCTGTACACAGTGTTTTAGAGTTTTTAAAGCTTTTCATGGCCATTTAGAGCCAATAAAGCATTTTGCATGATTCTTCATAGCGGTAATTTGGGCCCAAAACGGGTTAAAGAGTAGCGATCATTATACATAGCGAAGAAACAAATCCCTGCTACCTTACTCACCTGCTGGAACGCTTGCACGCCCACACTGAGGCAGTTGATGCCAATGTCGTGGTTCTGTTGTAGCTTGGTCATAATCCCTGCTACCATTCCCACCTGCTGGAACGCTTGCACGCCCACACTAAGGCGGTTGATGCCAGTGACATGGTACAGTTGCAGCTTGGTTGCATCAAAGGTGCCGAGGTCAGCTTCTACCTACTTTTCTTTAAAACACACCCCTAGCTACCTGCTGGAATGCTTACACACCCCACACTAAGGCTGTTGATTCCAATGTCGTGGTTCTGTTGTAGCTTGGTAGCATCGAAGGTGCCAAGATCAGCTTCTACCTAGTTTTTCTTTTTACACCCCCTTACCCACCTGCTGGAACACTTGCAAGCCCACTCTGAGGCGGTTTATTCCAATGTCGTGGTTCTGTTACAGCTTGGTAGCATCAAATGTTATATATAGCGGGAGGAGGGGGGGACTGACCTGCCTTACTCACCTGCTGAAATGCTTGCACGCCCACACTGAGGCGGTTAATGCCAATGTCGTGGTCCTGTTGTAGCCTGGTAGCATCTCAGTTCTTATCCCTGCTACCCTACCCACCTGCTGAAATGCTTGCACGCCCACACTGAGGCATTTGATTCGAATGCCGTGGTACTGCTGTAGCTTGGTAGTATCAAATGTTATATATAGCGGGGAGGGAGGGAAGGGGGGGGGGGGGGGGGGGGGGGGGGGGGGGGGGGGGACTGACCTACACCAACCACCTGCTGAAATGCTTGCACACCCACACTAAGGCTGTTAATGCCAATGTCGTGGTCCTGTTGTAGCCTGGTAGCATCTCAGTTATAATCCCTGCTACCATTCCCACCTGCTGGAACGCTTGCACACACACACCGAGGCGGTTGATTCGAATGCCGTGGTCCTGTTGTAGCTTGGTAGCATCTCAGTTATAATCCCTGCTACCCTACCCACCTGCTGAAATGCTTGCACGCCCACACTGAGGCGGTTGATGCCAATGTCGTGGTTCTGTTGTAGCTTGGTAGCATCTTGGTTATAATCCCTGCTACCATTCCCACCTGCTGAAACGCTTGCACACCCACACTGAGGCGGTTGATGCCAATGTCGTGATATTGCTGCAGCTTGGAAGCATCAAAGGTGCGGAGGTCAGCTTCTACCTAGTTGTTTTCTGTACACATTCCTACCCACCTGCTGAAATGCTTGCACGCCCACACTAAGGCGGTTGATGCCAATGTCGTGGTATTGCTGCAGCTTGGAAGCATCAAAGGTGCCAGGGTCAGCTTCTATCGAGATTTCAGCTCCCTCGCTGATCCCAAAGCGTTTGTCCAAGGTCTCGAGAATGTGTTGAATCATGGAGGCGGGGACCAGCGACGGGGTCTGCAAACAAGATTTTTGTTTGGGTTTGGATTTTAGTTATAGATTTGGTATTGGTTTGGGTTTGGGATGCTGGGGCCAGCGACGAGGTCTGCAAACAAGATTTTGGTTTTACTTTTAGTTTGGGTGAGGGACTTCGCTTTGGTTTTAGTTCTGGTTTGGGTTTTGGTTTTAATTTTGGTTTTAGTTTGGGTATGGGAATTGATTTTGGTTTCAATTTGGTTTTTATTTCAAGTTTGGGTGAGGGAATTGGTTTTGGTTTTGATGCTTTTGCTCTTGCTCTTGCTTTTGCTTTCGCCCTTTCTTGTGCTCTTGATTGTGCTCTTGTCATTGTTCTTACTTTTGCTCTTGCTCTTGCTCTTGCTTACGCTTGTGCTCTTGATTGTGCTCTTGCTTGTGCTCTTGCTTGTGCTCTTGCCCTTGCTTACGCTTGTGCTCTTGATTGTGCTCTTATCATTGTTCTTACTTTGGCTTTTCCTCTTGCTTACGCTTGTGCTCTTGATTGTGCTCTTGTCATTGTTCTTATTTTGCTCTTGCTCTTGCTCTTGCTTATGCTTGTGCTCTTGCTTGTGCTCTTGATTGTGATCTTATCATAGTTCTTACTTTTGCTCTTGCTCTTGCTTATGCTTGTGCTCTTGCTTGTGCTCTTGCTTGAGCTCTTGATTGTGCTCTTGTCATTGTTATTATTTTTGCTCTTTCTCTTGCTTTTGGTTGTAGTAGCGGTGTCACTCTCTCCCATCCCGATCCTCTCCACAGACAGAATACTCCGCTTCCTCTTACGAGAGGTCCTTACTCTCCACGGACTGAACAGAACAAGGCGGGTTTCAAGCCATGCAACTGCCAAGGCACTTATGCAGTCAAATACATCCACACATAAACTTTTAATTCAAGATCCACACATAAACTTTCTATTCAATATCCACACATAAACTTTCAAATTTTCAACTTATACATATATACAACCACTTCACACATCCACCACATACATTCACCACATCCACCACATCCACTTCACACATCCACCACATCCACCACAACATACAAACTCACTTCACACGTGTACCATATCTAGGGTTGGGCCGACATATAAACGTATAATATACGTGTATACGTTTATACGTATAAATACGCCATATAGTTTTTCTCAAATCGACCTTATATACGTCGTCTACAAACGTATAGTTTGTACTTCGAGAAGTACAGCACACGTCCCGGCACTTCATTTCCTTGGTTTGCATTATATTTTTGATTTAGATAGCTCATTGGAAAGCTTTTGACCTCCTCTATCACAATATGCAATAAAATGCACCATTCACATGCATCATTGTATAAACATTTGGCCTAAAGGTTGATCTAGATAGCCAGGATGGCACACATATCAGAGCGCCACCTAGCCTTCCATTCCACAAGCTGTGCTCCTACGTGGGCTTGAAGGATTGATGGTGCAAGCCTAGTGCAATGTGAACATGGACAATAGTGCAATACCGTTATGTACTTTAATTATTATAAACTTATACAGTTATAAGATATACCAACTGGCATTTAATGGCTCCCTTAGATTGGCACCGCGCTTCTTGGTCGTGATTTTTTTTCTGAGATTTGGACAACCTAAACTTGCCAGATTATTTTTCTGAGAGTTGATATGTGATGCCAACGAAATTAGCTACGCGGCAATACCTTTAAACCCATGTAAAAGTATGTTCTCAAGAAGTGCCTAATTTTTTATATACGTTTTTATACGTTTATATGTATACGTTTATACGGCTTATAAAAATAAAAATATACGTTTGCTTCCCAACCCTAACCATATCTATATACTCCCCCCTTACCCCCACACACACACCCACCCACCCCCCCACCCCCCCACACACACACTCAACTAACACCACAGTCTCAATCAATGTATAATCGCAGAACCTCCCTCCGCCCATTCATGTTTTTATCATCAATAATAGGATAGGATGGGATAGGATAGGATAGGATAGGATAGGATAGGATGGGATGGGATGGGATGGGATGGGATGGGATGGGATGGGATGGGATGGGATGGGATGGGATGGGGATGGGATGGGATGGGATGGGATGGGATGGGATGGGATGGGATGGGATGGGATGGGATGGGATGGGATGGGATGGGATGGGATGGGATGGGATGGGATGGATGGGATGGATGGGATGGATGGGATGGATGGGATGGATGGGATGGATGGGATGGATGGGATGGATGGGATGGATGGGATGGATGGGATGGATGGGATGGATGGGATGGATGGGATGGATGGGATGGATGGGATGGGAGGGATGGATGGGATGGGGGGGAGGGAGGGGATGGGTGGGAGGGGAAATGGTTGGGGCAGGGTATAGGGTCGGGTAGGGTAGGGTAGGGTGGGTAGGGTAGGGTATGTAGGGTAGGGTAGGGTAGGGTAGGGTAGGGTAGGGCTAGGGTAGGGTATAGGGTAGGGTAGGGGATAGGGGTAGGGTAGGGTAGGGATAGGGTATCAGGGTAGGAGGTAGGTAGGGTCGGGTAGGTTAGGGTAGGGTGTAAGGGAGGGTAGGGTAGGGTAGGGTAGGGTAGGGTTAGGGAGGTAGGGTAGGGTAGGGTAGGGTAGGGTAGGGTAGGGTCGGGTAGGGTTAGGGTAGGGGTTTAGGTTTAGGGTTATAGGGTAGGGTAGTAGGGTAAGGGTAGGGTTTAGGGTACGGGTAGGGTAGGGTTACGGGTAGGGTAGGGTAGGGTAGGGTAGGTTAGGTAGGGTTTTCGAGGGTTAGGGTAGGTAGGGTAGTAGTGGTTAGGGTTATAGTAGAGATAGGAATAGGAATAGGAATAGTATAGTATGTACCTGTCTGTATGTAGGCTAGTATAGTAATAGTACAGATCGAATAGGCTTTTTTTTTTTTTTTAGTTGATAGTATAGTAATAGTACTAGTATAGTATAGTATTAGTATGTTTAGTTATAGTATTAGTATAGGTGATAGTATAGTAATAGTATTCGTAATAGTACGTATAGGTTAAGTGATAGTATCAGGTATGTATAGTTATAGATTGTATAGTATCTTAAGTATAGTTATAGTTATAGTATATGTATAGTATAGTATAGTATAGTCTAGTATAGTATAGTATAGTTATAGTACTAGTATAGTATAGTATAGTAAGAGATAGTTATAGTTAGTATCGTATAGCTATAGTATATTATAGTATAGTATAGTATAGTATAGTATAGTATAGTATAGTAATAGTAATTAGTATAGTATAGTATTAAGTAGTATTAGTTATAGTATAGTATAGTTATGTATAGTATAGATAGATGTATAGTATAGTATAGTATAGTATAGTATAGTATAGTATAGTATAGTATAGTAGTATGTATCGTATAGTAATAGATTTATAAGTTTATAGTCTAGAATAATAGTATAGTATAGTATAGTATAGTAGTATAGTGTATAGTATAGTTATCGTTATAGTATAGTATAGTTATTCTAGTATAGTATAGTATAGTATAGTATAGTATAGTATAGTATAGTATAGTATAGTATAGTTATAGTATAGAATAGAATAGAATAGTATAGTATAGGATAGCATAGGATTCATGTCATTCTGACACACTCACCCCTCCCCCGAAGAAAATGGTATCCAAGGGCACTGCGCCCAATACCCGGGTGGCCGCAATCTCAGAGCATAGTAGGTCGATGTAGTCTTGGAAGCGCGACTGTGGACCAAGGTGGGGTGGGGTGGGGTGTGGGGTGGGCATCAGTTGGGTTGTCAACATCGTGCTGGTTACAAAATGCTGGTTTCAAGGTGGTGGCTTCAAGATTGTCACACACTATGGTGATCACGGCAGGGTACTTCCAAGCATGCGCTTTTGCGCACTGGCGCGCTGCCTTTTTGAGTCCCACTGCGCGTTTCGCGCAGTTTTTTGCAACCCCCTGTGGGCGCAGCAAGCAATGTTTGCGCTTTTTGCACCACAAAGCGCAGTTTTTCTGGTTTCAAGTGCGCTAAAGCGCTGGCCAATTTGGCCATTTGAAGTACCCTGGATCACGGTTTTAATATTTAAAGGTGCCTTCATTGAAGGACTGGACCAAGGTGAAGGGCATCAGTTGGATCGTCAATATCGTGCGGATTTCAAGAGGCATCTTTCAAGGAAGTGGTCACAAGATTACCACGTGATATGGGTTGATATGCTGAGCACGTGTTCAATTTTTTACTCTTGTACTGCGTACTCACTGAAGCGGTACTGTGGACCAAGGTGTGGAGCATCAGTTGGGTTGTCAATATTGTGCTGGTTACAAAATGCGGGTTTCAAGGTGGTGGCTTAAAGATTATCGCCAAATATGGTGAACGTATGGTGATAACGGTTTGGAGGTGTATTCATTGAAGAAGGACTGTGGACCAAGGTGGGAACATCACTTGGGTTGTCAATATTGTGCTGGTTTCAAAAATATCACGCAATATGGTTTGATATGGTGATGAAGTATTTGTATTATATTATATTATATTATATTATACTTATATTTAGAATATCGCGCAATATGGTTTGATATGGTGATCAAGTATTTATATTTACATTATATTATATTATACTTTAACTTATATTTAGAATATCGCGCAATATGGTTTGATATGGTGATCACGTATTTATATTTATATTATATTATATTTATATTATACTTATATTTAATATATCGCGCAATATGGTTTCATATGGTGCACGTATTTATATATATATACATTTATAATTATAATTATCTCCATCAGTGCCTAAGTCAAAAGACACCCTAAGTTGGTACAAGATTGTGGTACAGAGCCGTACAGGCCCCAAAATGCTCGGAATCGAATTCTGTCTGGCCCACATTTCGCGCAATTGTGTCAGCTACGCGCACATGCAGTTCCGGTTCGCATGCGGTCGCGAGCAGCCTTGTACGGAAGGCCGGTGGCAGTACATCAGATGTGCGATAAATTGTGGTACAAATCCAGATCGCGCCAGACACGAGGCCGCGCGAGCTATTCCGAATCATGTTACCGAGGGATGAAAGGCTTATCAACCCCCTACCACA
Organism: Chlamydomonas sp. ICE-L; assembly: GCA_013435795.1. Taxonomy (NCBI): domain Eukaryota; kingdom Viridiplantae; phylum Chlorophyta; class Chlorophyceae; order Chlamydomonadales; family Chlamydomonadaceae; genus Chlamydomonas; species Chlamydomonas sp. ICE-L. The sequence continues at coordinate 13,352,197 of JACBWV010000610.1, read as the reverse complement.
AGGTCGGAGGCTGCGCTTCAGCCTTGGCCTCGTAATTTACTGAGATAGCAGTACAACTCGACAACCTGACCACCTGATCACCTCCCAATACCACCTCCCAACTTGAGATTTCATCCCCCTTTCCCAAATCAAAAACTAACTTCAGATGTGGATGTTTGAAACAAAGTTGAAGCAAGTTGTTTAATGAATATCTAGATCTATTTTGAAAATAATTGTGAATTTTGAAATTTCAAATAAAATAAAAAGTTAGTCTTCGTGCAACAATGCAAATCTAAGAACCCAAATGAAACAATTCAGCTTGTGCAGCCTTGTACCACACTTAGGGCACCCACAATATGTAAATATTCAGTATTTTTGGGGTCCATATTCACCCGTACTGCCCATGTACTGCCATCCAAAACTTGATGTAACAATGACTCATGAGGAAAGATGTGCACAATAGGGCTACCTACTTTTATTTTACAAAAACTTGTTTTTGATAGCGATAGGCTCCGTTCCACTTCTGCGTAAAATCCGTACCGACTTAAGGAGCCCCATAGTGAAAAAAATCACATGTTTTGATTTGCCTGCTTCCCACCACCTGAGAGAATCCAACTCTGAGTATTTATATGTTGAACTGATGTGGTTAGGTAACATATTAGCAAACAAAAGTTTTCTTTGGACTTGATGTAATAGGTGAAAACCATCCGTACCACTCAGGGTCGGACTTAGGCAGCTAAACATTTATACTTATATTTATATTTATATTTATAATATAGCGCAATATGGTTTGATATGGTGATCACGTATTTGATATTTTACTACTTGAAGGTATGTTCATTGAAGCGCCACTGTGGACCATGGTGGGGACGTCAGCTTTTGGGCAGAGCCCCCCCTTCTAAGGGCGGGATCCCCCAGGGTCACCCCATTGTCCATTTGACCACACGAAACAAGAAACCCTGGATCTTACTGGCCCCTGGCCCTGTCGTAAACCCTGGCTCTTACTGGTACCTGGCCCTGTCGTAAACCCTGGCTTTGTTCCGGTGCACTAGATTCCTGTGCCACCTGACGCTCTGATAGCCAACACTCTCCACCAATTTTTCCGCATCGCTTGCGACAAGCCTAGGACTTGTTCAGTAATGTTTTGAATGTTGATGTTACCGCCGAAGACGGCGATCAGCCTTATCACGTTTGACAGTTATGATGACAACTTGAAGAAAAAAGGAAAAGCAAAACCAGGGTCTGCGTAAATCTCTTCGGTCCTGTTCGACCCTCTTGGACTCTCTTTGTGCGCAACAAAGAGAGTCAAAGAGGTTCACGCAGACCCTGATTTTGCTTTTCCTTCATCTTCAAGTTTTCATCATAACTGTCAAACGTGATAAAGGCTGGAGCCATATATCCAAGTTCAAGTGCATAAGCTATTTCAGGGTAGCTGCCACATACTTGGTTGTGAGCCCCTCTCACAGGTGATAGACCAATCAATCAAACCAGACCAAGCCAAGCCAAGCCAAGCCAAGCCAAGCCAAGCCAAGCCAAGCCAAGCCAAGCCAAGCCCAACCCTGCCACTTACTTGGTTGTGAGCCCCTCTCACAGGTGAAAGACCAATCAAACCAAACCAAGCCAAGGCAACCCAAGCCAAACCCTACCACCTACTTGGTTGTGAGCCCCTCCCACAGGTGATATACCCAGGCAAGCAAAACCAGCCACCTACTTGGTTGTGAGCCTCTCTCACATGTGATAGACCAAGCCAAGCCAAGCCAAGCCAAGCCAAGCCAAATCCTGCCACCTACTTGGTTGTGTGCCCCTCTCACAGGTGATATACCAAGGCAAGGCAAGGCAAGCCAAGCCAAACCCTGCCACCTAGTTGGTTGTGAGCCCCATCCACTGCTTAACCCACCGCCTCCAATGGAACATCACAACGGAGGCAGGTTTCCTCTTGGAAAACAGGATATGTTTGCAATCAAGCGATAACTGAACTGATTTGTTATCCCAGCTCTTGCCCTTGCCACCTACCTAGGTGTGATTACATGCTGCACTCAGGAGTGCTGTGTAGCTGTGTTATACTACTGTCAGTGTTAGCTGTTCTATGGTTCTATCTGTCTCACAATCTCCTTTTCCGTAACCTAAAGGTTTCTGTACTTGCCTAAAGGGCCTTCTGCCTCCATGTAAGCTGTCCAGATCAATAAGTTTCCCATTGCCTGGCTTCTCCCGCTTCCCTTACTCCGTCAACTACTCATGCTTGCATTGCCCACTGTCGGTGACCAGCCTGAAGGCTGATATACAATGCAACAAAAAAAACAAAAAAAAACCTACCACCTACCTGTTTGTTACCCCCATACACATAGGGGATAGACTAATCAATCAATCAAGCCAAGCCAAACAAAACTAAACCCTGCCACCTACCTGCTTGTGAGCCCCATTCACATAGGAGATAGACCAATCAATGAGACCAAGCCAAACCAAAACAAAACAAACCAAACCAAAATAAAACAAACCAAACACTGCCACCTACATGTTCCTTACCCCCATACACATAGGGGATAGACCAATCAATCAAGCCAAGCCAAACCAAACCAAATCCTGCCACCTACCTGTTCCTTACCCCCATACATATAGGGGATAGACCAATCAATCAAACCAAGCCAAGCCAAACCCTGCCACCTACCTGAGGATGAGCACCATACACATAGGGGATAGACCAATCAATCAAGTCAAGCCAAGCCAAGCCAAGCCAAGCCAAGCCAAGCCAAGCCAAGCCAAGCCAAGCCAAGCCAAGCCAAGCCAAGCCAAGCCAAGCCAAACCCTGCCACCTACCTGGGGATGAGCCCCATACACATAGGGGATAGACCAATCAATCAAGCCAAGCCAAGCCAAGCCAAACCCTGCCACCTACCTGGGGATGAGCCCCATACACATAGGCGATAGACCATTCAATCAAGTCAAGCCAAGCCAAGCCAAGCCAAACCCTGCCACCTACCTGGGGATGAGCCCCACACACATAGGGGATAGACCAATCAATCAATTCAAGCCAAGCCAAGCCAAACCCTGCCACCTACCTGGGTATGAGCCCCACCCACAGCTCGACCCACCGCCTCCACCGGAAAATCACAGTAGAAGCATTTCTTCTTGCAAAACGGGATGTGGATGTATGCTGACTGTGGGGAGGAAGAACATGATGCTGTTGCTGCTGCTGCACTTGCGGCTCCTGCTACTCCTGTTGCTGCTGCTGCTGCTGCTGCTGCTGCTGCTGCTGCTGCTGCTGCTGCTGCTGCTCCTGTTGCTCTTGTTGCTGCTGCTACTGCTGCAAAACCTGATGCTCTTGCTGCTCCTGCTACTGCAACTCCTGAAACCCTTGCTGTGCCTGCTCTTGCTGCTGCTGCTGCTGCTCCTGTTGCTCCTGCCACAGAAGCGAATCTCCTGGAGTGGAGGGGGGGCTGATTGCATGTGTGTGCTTGCACACGCTGTGTGGATGCTAGCAAGAGGCTTTGGCTGGACCTAATGCACGAATGCTGCTCAAGTTGACTGTTCAGAAGCTTTTGGCTCCAATGTGAGGCGACAGAGGTGGAGCCCCCCCTTGAGCACACCCTGAGCATGCAAGCTGGCTGAGGAGTATGAGCACTTGTGGTGTAGGAAGGTAACCTCGAGAATTAGCACACTTGAAACTGGGCAGCTCGAGCGTAGCCGAATACTACAACAAACGAAGTCGTCGAATGGACGAAGGGTCCCAAAATTATGAAGTTTTGAGAGGACGTCGAGGGCCGGTCTGTTCAGGTCACCACCTGAACACACCGTGTTCAGGTGGCATTTTGGAGGCACGCCGCGCCACGCCAACGCTTACCTGGAATGATCCTGCTCCCCTCAATTCCAGGTAGGCGCCAACGCGCGCCAACGTGATCTCTTACCGGCACATGCACGCCTCTTACCGGCACATGCACGAATGCGTCACTCACCCGCACTAAACTGGTCACCCCACCTCATCACTGCGGCGTCACTGCTCGCACCATCGTGTCAAGGCGTCGTCGCATTGAACGCCCCCTTCCACCCCTGCCCCCCTGGGCCCTTCCTAGTACCAGGCTTGAATTATAATTTTGTTATAATAACAAAGGATTTCCATCGTAGGAAGTGGGGCAGGGTAGGTCAAAACGCTTCGTTTCACTTCACCAACACTAATTTTGGAGGGGCTGCCACATATGAAATATAGATCTGGGCTCATGAATCACGACACATAGACTTTGGCTCGTACTTATATCTTACAGATGAGTACTTGTCCACTTACCACCAAGAGAGCCGAGGAGACTTAGATAGTACTTTGAAAGGCCAACATACTTTCAATGGCCAGGGCGCTAGCACTATGCCTGATCATGTGATGATGTCAGCCGACCTTTTTGAGCAGCTTGGTCATTTACATTCAATAGAATTGCCCCTTCAGTGACCACAATCCGAATGAACAGGAGTTTCCCCAGGGGTACTCTACGAATGGTGACAGACTGGGATCTGTTCAATGCAATGGTTCCTGATTGTGATCAGTCTTATGGATTATTAAAGAATTAAATTATCACTGTAGCCCGAACTCAGCCCCCCGTCGGTTAAACGATTGTTTGGGGTTCAGTTCATCAGTTCTTTTTCTTGTTAAGCCCTTCCTATACGGTTGGGCAAGTCCCTTGAGCCTATTTGGCCTACCCCTGGACTGTACTATACATACATAAAAGGAGAACATCTTCAGCAGGATGAAGAGAACAAGAAGACTTTCAAACAAGCCATTGGGACGAATGGCATCAATACTACAGTATTCTCATAGATATGATACATAATGCAGCCGTGGAGTCTAACATGGTAGGGAAAAGAAGAGACCCAACTATTAAATATCTCAAGCAGGTAAACTCAGGCCCCCTTGGCTTGTTGCTCAATGCCGAGAAGCTACAAGGAAACAAAGATGGGCCACTTAATAGAGCGGGGCCAGTTAGGCCCTTGTGAGAGAATATAGGGGCCACTAGAGCTGCCAACGCGAGTTTGACACGTTCAGTGCGGCCCGTTAGATTTGATGAGCTAGCAAAGACCCAGATGCTTACCGTCGGGTACCATAATGAGTACGATAATATGATGTTATATGGTGTTATAATACGATATATGATAATATGATTTTTTGAGGCGGACCGCGAGCGCGCTCATATCGTACTGCCGATCCCTACACTGAGGGGTAACATATCATACTAACTCACATCACTCAGTAGGTTAATTCAGCTGGGTCAGCTTCGCCTCAGCCCCGCACAGGACACAGCCCCTGGCCCCGCAGGCCTGTGGACCTGTGCCAGATCTGGTTTAAATTCATCGTTTTTATGCGGCCAGATAGCAATCTCTTTTATTTTCGTTTTTGCTTTCCCGGAATTTTGGAAAAAACCGTGGAACCGCGCGACCTGTATTTCCTACCCTCACCTGGCGTGCATCCATATCATGATATCACTACCTTCCGTCAATTCGCCACCTGTCGCTATGCCCCGCCCAACATCACCCGACCCTCTTGCCGGGCACGATAAATATGCGCTAGTTAGGAAACTGGGCTCTGGGGCCTTCGGGGTGGTGGTCGAAGCGCGGGTTAGGAGCACCGGAAAAAGTGTCCCGATTAAGTTCATCAAACGAGACAACAGGGTACGGCCAGGCTCCGTATTCAGTTGAAGGACTTGTTGCTGCCGATGTATTGCTGTATGTCGCTCACCATCCTTCCTTAAACTGCTGCAGGACAATGAGGTGAGATCTGGTAGCTGGTAGCATGAAGACATCCTGCGGTACAGCACTACTCCTGTGCTGTTGGAACTTGGAAGCAGCCACACTTCCTCTAGCTCCCAAGATTGCCTTCCTGTAATCCTGTATCATGAAGTGTCAAGCAGGGCATTATCAGCCAGCCTTCTCTGTCTGAGTGAACCTGCAACCCTGCCTTCTACTTCCTCCCTTACAACTCCTCCCATGCTCCTGGAACTCACTTCAAAGTGGCACGTCCTGAATGTTAGGAACGGCAACTAACATTAGTATTAGAAAAACTAATGTTAACTAATAGCATTGAAGTGTCACAATAATATAAGTGTTTTTAATAAATTCAAAATTCTGTTGAGACGGCTCGCCCATCTAATATAAACTAACATCCACTTATATTAACTACCTTAGCCTTTCCCTACCTGTTCGTATTTATTTGATAACATCACATGATGCCTCCCTCAAGGAGACTGCTCCTCTCATCTCTGTCAGCGTTTGCTGTTCTATGGTTCTCAGTGATTTTGTTTTCAAACCTGCAAGTGGTTTTTTTCTAGCTTTACGGTTCTAGGCCTCCTCCAGGGACTGCGTTTTAGTGTTTTTTGTAGCTTTTGTAGCTTTTTGAGGGCATTTATCTCATGAGATAGGTCGTTTTTTTTACTTTTTTATAGCGATAATTTCTCCAAAACGGGGTCAAAACTAGCGATCGCTATATATATAGCGGAAATAAATATCCCTGATGGTTCTACCTGTCGCTCTCTTAACCCGTTAAGTAATGATAACGCCTGGTGGGGCGTGGTATAAAGGGAGCCCGTCGTACGCGGGTGGGGAGCGGTCTCCTACCTCAACTGGACAAGCTACCATCGCGGTTGACGACGACCTGCAACGCCAAGAGCGACCGAAGGGGGAGTCGAACCCCCAACTCTTCGTTCCTCAGCAATCTGGTCTACCACTAGACCATTGTAATCGCTAAAGAGGCTCAGCCATCATGGCCACCTTCATCCTTATCGGCAACAGTACCATTAGTCGCCCCACAGCCATCATGGCCACCATCATCCTTATCAGCAGCAGTACCATTAGTCGCCCCACAGCCATCATGGCCACCATCATCCTTATCAGCAGCAGTACCATTAGTCGCCCCACAGCCATCATGGCCACCATCATCCTTATCAGCAGCAGTACCATTAGTCGCCCCACAGCCATCATGGCCACCATCATCCTTATCAGCAGCAGTACCATTAGTCGCCCCACAGCCATCATGGCCACCATCATCCTTATCAGCAGCAGTACCATTAGTCGCCCCACAGCCATCATGGCCACCATCATCCTTATCAGCAGCAGTACCATTAGTCGCCCCACAGCCATCATGGCCACCATCATCCTTATCAGCAGCAGTACCATTAGTCGCCCCACAGCCATCATGGCCACCATCATCCTTATCAGCAGCAGTTCCAGAGATTTTTATTTCCGCTATATATAGCGATCGCTAGTTTTGACCCCGTTTTAGCGAAATGATCGCTATACAAAAAAAAAAAAATGTTTTTTGTTTCTGCCCTAAATTACCCTAAAAAGCTACAAAAAGCTATAAAAAACTATAGAAAGCACTAAAACGCCGTCCCTGGAGGAGGCCTAAAAAATATATAGCTAGGAGAAACCCACTTTCAGATTTGAAAAATCACTGAGCAGTACCATTAGTCGGCAATTCCACATGCAGGCACTATTTGTTGTTTCATACAGTTTCATATGATGATATTCAGATTTCAAGCAGCATTCCCTCAGACGTTCCCATTTCCAGACGTTTTCATGCAAGTTATGGCTCAGTGTCTGCCTCAGGGTACTACAAAGCGCTCGCGGCAGCGCGATTTTGCGCACGCTTTTTAAGCCCCACTGCGCGTTTCTCGCAGTTTTTTTAACTCCCTGTGGGCGCAGCGCGCAGTTTTCCGCTTTTTGCACAAGAAAGCACTGACCAATTTGACGTTTGTGCGCTTTAAGCGCTGACCAATTTGACAAAATGTGGTACCCTGGTCTGCCTCATAATTTTCTTTTCAGTTTTTCTGCCCTTTCCTTTCAGTTTTGTTTTCTTCTGCTTTTTCATGCACTCCAAGTTCTGGCTCAGTGTCTGCCTCATAGTTTTTATTTTTAGCTACGAGCAGCAGCTTCTAGGCAGCTCCCTTTGTCTAAGCTTTAAGCAACCTAGGCACCTGGGAGCTGCTATCGTTAGTTTTCCAGTGCTACTGGAATCTTTGAGTTTGGCCCTGTGGCAGTCACAAGGAGCTGCCTAGAAGCTGATGCTGGTAGCCGAAAAGAAAACAGTGGTCTGCCTAAACTCGATGGCCATGTGGTATCAAGTGTTGCCTTGGTATGGACCTTCACCTCGTCGCTATGTGCCCATTGTTTTTTTGTGCGACACGTCGCCATTCCGTCGCTACTTGGCTAAAGTAGTCAGAAATGCCCCCCCAACCCCCCCGGGCTCCGCACTTCGTGCCCCACTAGGCAGAGGGGCAGCGCGTCGCACTGGGGTTGCACTGGGGTCGCACTGAGTTGCTCCATTTGCGACACATGCAACAAACAGTGTATGTGCCCCTGCTTGTGTCTAGTTTAAATGATATCATACTTGCCTTTGGTCAACATCATATGATTTGCCGGTCCCTATGTATATGCCCCTGCTTGCGTCTAGTTGTGCATCATGTGCTCCACTCTCTCAAACCCTCTTCCTCTAAATCCTGCAGGGAGGTTTTCCTGACTGCGGACTACCTATGCATCGTAATGGAGTATGCGAATAGCGGCACCTTGTTAGATTATGTGAATAAATATGTGCTGAGGAACAAGACGCTGAATGAAACAAATGCTCGCTGGTTCTTTCAGCAGCTCATCATTGCGTTGGACTACTGCCACCGACGTGGAGTGGTAAACCGAGACGTGAAGCTGGGAAATGCGCTGCTGCATGTGGGTGTGGTGTGTGGTGTGTGTGTGTGGTGGGTGGGTGGGTGTGGGTAGGGTGAGGGGTGGAGTGGTGAACCGAAACATGAAGCTGCTGCAGGTGGTGAACCAAAACATGAAACATGAACCTGCGTTGCTGCAGGTGGGTATGGGGTGGGTGGGTGTGGGTGGGGTGTGGGTAGGGTGGTGAACCGAGACATCAAGAAAATACGCTGCAGCAGGTATAGAGATGGACGCGGAGTGTTCTGTATTGTCCCCGCTAAGGTTCTTACGCTGCACGCTTGTCAACATTTGCCCTGGCAAGCTTGTACTTTTCTTCTCTTGAAGTCTTTTAGGGGCATCCTTGCCTGCATGATTCTAACTACAATCTTGCGCTTGTTATTTTCGAACTTGGGCAAGGGTCGCTGTTTTTCTGTTCAGCTATGAGCAGCAGCTTCTAGGCAGCTCCCCTGGCTGTATAATCAGCCAAACTAAAGCAATCTAGCGCAACTTGAAGCTGACGTAATCAGCTTTCTAGCGCTACTGCAATTTTGGGGCTTAGCCCAGTGGCCAGCTCAGGGAGCTGCCTAGAAGCTGCTGCTAGTAGCCAAAAAGAAAGACTGGGGTAAGAGTCCCAGTTGTCTGAAGTGACCAATGTAGATCTGGTCTTTGAGGAGAGGTGAAAGAATTTTGAGGAGTGCGTATCACGCCTCAGAACTAATACTGTTTAGGCAGCCACCTAGGCTGAGTAGCTCTGAAGATGGAATACAAATGGCAGGTTTGGCTGTGGAGCTGAAGGTGATGCTTGATGGTGATGAGTCATGATCAGCAAAGGTTTAGCAATGAACCCAAATCTCAAATCTGAACCCAAATCCCTCCAACAACTTCCAACAACTTCTAACACCTTCCAACTCCCTACTGAAAGTTCCAACAACTTGTAACTCCCCTCCCCACCTTCCAACACCTTCCAACTCCCTAAACAACGTTCCAACAACTTCTAGCTCCCCTCCCGACCTTCCAACACCTTCCGACTCCCTACTGAAAGTTCCAACAACTTGTAACTTTCCTCCCCACCTTCCAACACCTTCCAACTCCCTACATAAAGTTACAACAACTTCTAGCTCCCCTCCTCATCTTCCAACACCTTCCAACTCCCTACTGAAAGTTCCAACAACTCATAACTTTCCTCCCCACCTTCCAACACCTTCCAACTCCCTACAAAACGTTACAACATGTTCTAGCTCCCCTTCCCACCTTCCAACACCTTCCGACTACCTACTGAAATTCCATCACCTGACAACTCTCCTCACCACCTTCCAACACCTTCCAACTACCTACAGAAAGTTCCAACAACTTCCAACCCTCCCCCCCTCCCCCCCCCCCCCCGCCCTCCCAACACCTTCCAACTCCCTAAAGAAAGTTCCAACATCTTCTAGCTCCCCTCCCGACCTTCCAACACCGTCCAACTCCCTACTGAAAGTTTCAACAACTTGTAACTCCCCTCCTCACCTTCCAACACCTTCCAACTCCCTACAGAAAGTTACAACACCTTCCAACTCCCTACACAACGTTCCAACAACTTCTATCTCCCCTCCCCACCTTCCAACACCTTCCAACTCCCTACTGAAAGTTCCAACAACTTGTAACTTTCCTCCCCACCTTCCAACACCTTCCAACTCCCTACAGAAAGTTACAACAACTTCCAACTCCCCTCCTCACCTTCCAACACCTTCCAACTCCCTACAAAATATTCAAACAACTCATAACTCCCCTCCCCACCTTCCACCACCTACAACTCCCTACAGAAAGTTCCAACATCTTCTAGCTCCCCTCCCCACCTTCCAACACCTTCCAACACCTTACAGAAAGTTCCAATAACTTCTAACTCCCCTCCCCACCCTCCAACACCTTCCAACTCCCTACAGAAAGTTCCAAAAACTTCCAACCCCCCCCCCCCCCCCCCCCCCCCCCTCCCAACACCTTCCAACTCCCTACTGAAAGTTCCAACAACGTCTAACTCCCCTCCCCACCTTCAAACACCTTCCAATTCCCTACAGAAAGTTCCAACAACTTGTAGCTCCCCTCTTCACCTTCTAACACCTTCCAACTCCATACAGAAAGTTCCAACCACTTCTAACTCCCCTCCCCACCTTCTAACACCTTCCAAATCTCTACTGAGATTGTATCAAGTTCTAACACCCCTCCCGACCTTCCAACCCCTTCCAACTCCATACAGAAAGTTCCAACAACTTCTAGCTCCCCTCCCCACCTTCCAACACCTTCCAACTCCCTGCAGACAGAACCAGATCAACTCCCCCTGCTGAAGATCTGCAACTTCGGGTACAGGTGGGTACTTATTTTTAGGTACTGCTGGATACTGCAAGATATAGTGCTCTAATTATTTTGAGAGTATGTGTAACTTAGGAGCCTTGCCAAGACAAAAAATGCTGGGTGCCATGTTTCTTCCAACTCTAGTGCTGGTCTTTCAAGGTTATTTTTAAGGAAAATCCCCCCCCCCCCTTTTCATCCCAATATTGGTTCTGGAGCCAATTGCCCAGAATCCAGAAAGACCCCGGGGTCACCCTTTTGTCTGTCTATTTGTACTGCTGTCTGTCTGTCTGTCTGTTTGTCATGCTGTCAGTCTTGTCGTCGTGTTGTCGGGGTGTTCATGATCTTTTTTGCGGAGCCCCCAGGGTCACCCCTTTGTCCAATTGCCGTGTTGTCTGTCTGTTTGTCGTGCTGTCGGCACACAACCCTGGCCCTAACTATGTCGTAAACCCTGGATTCGCTCCGCTGCACTGGATTCCGAAACAACCTGTCGCTTTGAAAGCCAACACTCTCCGCCAATTTTCCGTGTCGCTTGCAACGTGTCGAGGACTTCTCCTGTTTGCATTACCATTTACCAACCCACCAATCACCAACAGCAACAAGTGCAGCAGCAATCTCAGCACCTCAAACAAGTGCAGTTGCAGTACAAAACTCATCACCTGGTATCATTAACCTCTCCTTTGTCTCCTTCCTCTGCGTATCCCGCTACTCCACTTGTGACATGGCGCTCTGCTTTCGGACGATCTTTCTACCCACAGCAAGGTGAGAACGAGTGAGCAAGGTGTACTGAATATTTCTTCGTTGATTTGGTCAGATACTGCTGGATACTGCAAGAAATAGTGCGCTAATGTTTTTAGAGTATGTGGCAGCTTAAGAGCCTTGCCAAGACTAACATTGCTACCATAACGTACAATGAGTTCTCCAATCCTAATCACATGGCTAACTAGATCCAGTCGTGCATCTGAAACTGAGCACAGTCACTAATGCCACGCCCTCCTTCACGCCCCCTGAAGGCACACTGCATGTCAAAACCAAAGTCGGAGGTGGGCACTCCATGCTACATGGCACCTGAAGTTATCAACACGACTTCAGCGTATGACGGCAAAGCTGCAGATATCTGGTCCTGTGGGGTGATGCTGTATGTAATGCTCTTTGGGAGCTATCCGTTCAAGAGTTCAAAGAAGGTGAGAAATCCTCGAGCTATTTTCACCACATTATGTATTTTTGGCTTCAAGACGCAGCTTCCAGACAGCTCCCTGAGACTGCCACTGGGCTAAGTCCCAAGATTTCAACAGTACTGGAGAGCTGATTCAGTCAGCTTCCAGATGCACTACGTTGCCTCTGGGTTTAGCTGCGTAGCAAGCCAGAGGAGCTGCCCAGAAGCTGCTGCTCGTAGCCAAACAGAAAAGCTATGATTTTCACGTCAATTCACATGCTTATTCCAGATTGCGGTGGTAAGGCATTTCCTCGAGCATGCGCGAGCTCGTGATGTGAGGTCAGGCATACATAATGGTTAGGCATACATAATGGTTAGGCATACATAATGGTTAGGCATACATAATGGTCAGGCATACATAATGGTCAGGCATACATAATGGTTAGGCATACATAATGGTTAGGCATACATAATGGTAAGGCATACATAATGGTTAGGCATACATAATAGGACAGCATATCAAGGAGTAGGGAGTATAGATGGCTATATAATGTAGGCGCCTAGAGACACCAAGGACGACGAGAGTTATAGTAATTGATACTCATCCTAGTCGGGTCGAACCCGTTGCGTGCGCTGAGTATGACTCAGCAGTGACTGTGTACAATGGTACCAGGGTACCGTTGTGTAAGACCTACCTTACCAAGACCCATAGGTCTGGTGAGTTACCGGGGGTGGTTCCGAACCTTCACTCCAGCGAACAGTCCCATAGGTTCCGCTCTGGCGGAGAACCTGGAACGGGAGTTCTCCCGTTACACTTGATGATGGTGGTATTTGTGGCGGTGGTGGTGGTGGTGGTGGTGTATTCCTATGTATACGAGTCTTTGCAGAGCCAATTGGGCAAAAATCAGAGATATTGAGACAATTCCAAAGGATAGGGTGCTAGTGCCTAACTCTGCCTGGTCACACCACCAATGCAGGACTCGCAGACAGAGGCTCAACAGAATCTGAGTATCATGAATCAGATCTTGGCCATGGAGATCTTGACCATTCCTCAAGGTAGCAAGATTTCTGGAGAATGCCGTGATCTCCTCCACCGAATGATTGTTGATAAAGACAAGTAAGATTCTGAGCTATTCCTGCTCTTCTCACACATGCATGATGCATCCTAGTTACCTTAGAACATGTCAGTTATCGCCTGTGTCACTGATTTTATTTTCGGCTACCAGCACCAGCTTCTAGGCAGCTTTCTGAGACTGCCACTGGGCAACACCCAAAGATTCCAGGAGCAATGGAAAGCTGATGATACCAGCTTCCAGGTGCCTAGGTTGCTTAAGGTTTGGATGAAGACAGAGCCCAGCAAGCTGCTTGGAAGCTGCTGCTCGTAGCTGAAACGAAAAACTATGGCATGTGCTTGTCCACACTGCTTGCGCGCACTCGTGCCCTTGCCACTTGTTCTTCTCAGCTTCTGTAGCGTCATCTATGGCGACTGAACATTCCATGTGCCTGCTACCCCATCCAGGCGCATAAAGATGGAGGATCTGCTTCAGCATCCCTGGTTCACTGAGAAATTGCCGCCAAATGCACTGATCATGAATGCGGGCGTCTCAGGCAATGAGGTCTACTCAAATCTGCAGGTGATCATTGTGGGAGAATCGTGGGAGGGGAAATCGTGGGGTTATGCCTCTTTTCATTGGCGTCATGTGACTTTGACAGAAACCGATGGCATACACAAAATATAGCCCATGATGTGCACCCCTTAGCTAAAATAAAATAAAGCTACTGCGCTACGGAAAGCTTAGTGGGCACGTCTTAAAGCCTGCTACACAGGGACCAGCAGCTTGTATTCCCAAGCATCAATTATCAGCCTTTTGTTCTCCACAACATTACATAAATTAAATTAAATTAAATTAAATTAAAATCAATTAAATTCAGAATTCATCTCATTTCATTCGGGACGCACCTCCAGGCGCCCTTAATTAATTATTAGCCTTTTGTTCTCCAACAGTCTTTCTAGAGACTCATGCTAGGTCACCTTATGAGCAGGTACCGGCATATAATATGATGTTGACCAAAGGTGAGTATGATATCATATGCTATCATACAATTTGCATCATATGATTCTTTACATACATGGTGACTTCAGCCTAGTCAGACTGACAGCATCATATGATATCATATTGCCCTTCCCTACGCATGAGGACCTTTATGGCCCTCTGGTAGGGCTCAGCTTGCGAATGCTATTACCTTGGAGTTAGGGCATAGGTGTATTTATGTTACAGAGGTAGCCAAATAGTGGTGGGGTGTGGTGTTAAGGGAACCCGTCTTACGTGGGTAGAGAGCGGTCTTCTACCTCAACTGGACAAGCTACCATCGCGGTTGACAACGACCTGCAACGCTGAGAGGAGGTAATTGAAAGGATGCTAGCAGCGAGTTGGCAAGTCGGCCAGACAGTAAACAACTCTACTGACACATATGCTACAATATTTATCCTAACCAACGTAACCAGTAATAGTTGCTCAGAAGGGGCTGAGAATGAGCTGGTCCCTGCAGAAGCCCCTGCCGACCCCTGTGCTGTTAAAACGTCAAATTATTCAACAGTCAAATTTCCGTGTCAGTACGGTATTCTCAAGCAGCAATAATCAGCCTTCTGCTGCCCAACAGTCCTTCTAGAGACTCATACTAGGCTACCGCATGAGTAATGGTTGCTCATAAATGTGTCATACATGATGGCATGACTCACCTACTTATAGCATGGCTATGATCCAGTCAATTTTGGGAATACAGTTTGTTTGGACTGTATAATGCATGCAAGTTTTGTTTGTTGGAGGATAAAGCAAATGTAGGTGTACGCTTGACATACGTGCCGCTCATCCACCCTAACTGCACGTGACACCTTGAACTTGAGCTTGGTTACATGGCCTTTAATGCTTTAAGCCCTTTTCACATACGTACATAAATTGTTTACATTTCTACATACACATACATACATACATTTACATACTTTCATACATGTTTTACATACATACATTGGTTACAAGGCCTTTCAAGCTTTGATCCAGCCTTTTATGCTGCTTGCTGTATCTGGTAGCAATATAATTAATTATAATGACAATGCCGCACATGACGCTCTTGGACTTCTTGTGCTGCTGACTGTGGACGAGATCAATCAGATCCTGAACGATGCCCTGACAGGGCTTAACAAATACAACTTCTCCTTTGCTGCCACCAACTCAAACTTGCTTGATGGCAAGATCGACACTGAGGATCTGCTGCAGGGACCGATGGCTCTCCAACAGCAGCAGGTGGTGATGCAAACTCCCGCCGCTATCACAACCATGATGTCTGATAGCAAACGCCCATGCCTACCCTCCTTAGCAATACATTCCACCCAGGCTTCCAACCACCTTAGCAATACATTCCACCCAGGCTTGCAACCACACCAGACCCCAGTAGACCCAAATCACCTCCAACAGCAACAGGTGGTGATGCAAACAATGCCCAGACAGCAAGCACAACTTCCCCTCTGCTGCCACTGACTCAAACGTGCTTGATGGCATGATCGACACTGAGAATCTGCTGCAGGAAGAGGTGGCTCTCCAGCAGCAACAGGTGGTGATGCAAACGCAGCGGCAGCATGAAAGATGCCCAGACAGGGCTTAACAAATACAACCTCTCCTCTGCTGCCACCAACTCAAACGTTCTTGATGAAATGATCCACACTGAGAATCTGCTGCAGGAAGAGATGGCTCTCCAACAGCAACAGGTGGTGATGCAAACGCAGCGGCAGCATGAAAGATGCCCAGACAGTAAGCAGCTACTCGCCGTCTTTGGCGGTAAAACAAGATTACCAGGAAAAATCATTTCAATCAAATTCAATCAAATTCAATCAAATCCAAGAAAACATCATTTCAATCATTTTCAGTCAAATCAATTTCAAGCAATCTCAAGCAATCAATTTTTGTTTGCTGCAGACTGCCGATGAGATCAATCAGATCCTGAACAATGCCCAGATAGCAAGCACAACTGGTCCTTTGCTGCCACCGACTCCCGATGTCCTTGATGACATCATCGACACTGAGCTGGCAGTCCAACAGCAACAGGTGGTGATACAAATGCAACAGCAGCAGCAGCAGCAGCAGCAACGGCTTTATCAGCTCCTCTATCCGCTGTAGCGGTTGAAGGTGCAGCAGGAACAAAAGATGGCAGTCTAACAGCAACAGGTGGTGATGCAAACACAGCAGCAGCTTCCTGAGCTCCTCTGCCAGCAAGCACAACTTCTCCTCTGCTGCCACTGACTCCCAACATGCTCAATGACATCATTGACACTGAGCTGGCAGTCCAACAGCAACAGGTGGTGATACAAACGTAGCGGCGATCCTGAACAATGCCCAGCCAGCAAGCACAACTTCTCCTCTGCTGCCACTGACTCCCAACATGCTTAATGACATCATCAACAATGAGCTGGCAGTCCAAGAGCAACAGGTGGTGATAAGTTAATGTGTCACACAGCAGCAGCAGCTCCCTGAGCTCATGGGGCAGCTGTTGCGGTTAAATACTTGCTCAAGCTGGCAGTCCAAGAGCAACAGGTGGTGCTACGTTTATGTGCTACACTGTAGCAGCAGCAGCAGCAGCAGCAGCTTCCTGAGCTTCTCTGGCAGCTATTGCGGTTAAATACTTGCTCGAGCTGGCAGTTCAAGAGCAACAGGTGGTGCTACGTTTATGTGCTACACTGTAGCAGCAGCAGCAGCAGCAGCAGCAGCTTCCTGAGCTTCTCTGGCAGCTATTGCGGTTAAATACTTGCTCGAGCTGGCAGTTCAAGAGCAACAGGTGGTGCTACGTTTATGTGCTACACTGTAGCAGCAGCAGCAGCAGCAGCAGCTTCCTGAGCTTCTCTGGCAGCTATTGCGGTTAAATACTTGCTCGAGCTGGCAGTTCAAGAGCAACAGGTGGTGATAAGTTTACGTGCTATACTGTAGCAGCAGCAGCAGCAGCAGCTTCCTGAGCTTCTCTGGCAGCTGTTGCGGTTAAGCACATGCTTGATACGGAGCTGGCAGTCCAACAGCAACAGGTGGTGATACGTTTATGTGTCACACCGGAGCAGCAGCAGCTTCCTGAGCTCCTCTGACAGCTATTGCAGTTAAACACTTGCTTGACACTGAAGAGGGAGCTTGTAGCTCTCTGCCACGGCGCTCCCTCCCCTGTCTTGTTTGGCTGCAATGTGTCATAGGATGCTTTTATAGGCTCTGGATAAAATCATTTGTGTAGCCATGCCAAGTTGCAAGCAAGCAAACATGAAGCCTTAACATGTTATTGACTCTTAAGCCCCTTTCAGTGATATACATTGGTCTAGTGGTAGACCAAATCACTTTGAGGATGAAGAGTCGGTGGTTTGATTCCCCCTTCGGTCGCTCTTAGCGTTGTAGGTCGTTGTCAACTGCGATGGTAGCTTGTCCAGTTGAGGTACAAGACCGCTCCCTACCCGCGTACGACGGGCTCCCTTAACACCACGCCCCACACGGCGTTATCATTACCTCTTGACTCTTAATGCCGTGCTGGCTGCAGCTATGGGGAAAGACAGCACATATTTCACCATTTGATCTGCACATAGTTCTGAAACAAACCGGTGTGCTGGATGGACTTCGAAGGACAGGTCGAGAATTCAAAAAGCGATTGCTGTAAAGTGCGCAGGAAGAATCACTGCTATCGCCAGTGTGTCATGCGTTCAAAGCGATTTGTGCTGTGCGAAACACTAAACAATATGGAGCTCGTGCTATCTCTTAATGGTGCCACTTTCTTGCATCCCTCTGTGTAATGAGAACGCCTGTTTGGGCGTGGTATTCACGGAGACCCGTCTGACGGCGGTAGAGAACGAGCTGATACTTAACCTGAACAGAGCTACCATGGTGGTTGACAGCGATCGCAAACTCTAACGGGCACCTGTAGGGATGCGAACCCCTCACCTTCTTGTTTCTTCGAGCTCAACCATTGAACCATTCGTTGAAATGAGATTCCTTCAGTGCAGAATTTTAGACAGACACTCGCAAGCTGCACATTGCTAAAAGTGTATGTCTGTGCTGTCCTCATTCAGTTAGTTCGCTCCCTCCAGCTCACTGTTTTCCTTTTCGGCTAACTGTACCATCTTCTAGGCAGCTCCCTGAGACTGCCACTGGGCTAAACCCAAAGATTCCAGGAGCACAGGAAAGCGGACAATATCAGCTTGCGGGTGCCTAGGTTGATTAAGGTTTGGATGTAGAGAGAGCCTAGGGTGCTGCCTAGACACTGTTGCTCGTAGCTATGTATGTTGCTGGTTGGTGGTGGTAGTTGGTTGTTGGTGATTGTTGTATTTGTTGTTGGTGCGGGGGTGGGGGCCCCCTCTTAGCATGTGCTTGGTTGGATTTGTTTATGGGAAGTGGGCTGTTAGGCTGGCTACTTTTCCAATATGCGCTGTTCACCGTGCTTGCTCATACAACACGCTTAAGATTTGGATGTAGAGAGAGCCTAGGGTGCTTCCCAGACGCTGTTGCTCGTAGCTGTGTGAGTTGTTACAGTCCAGGGGTAGGTCAAATAGGCTAAAGGGACTTGCCCAACCGCGTAGGAAGAGCTTAAAAAGAAAAGGCACTGATGAACTCACCCCAAACAATCGTCTCACCCGGGGGCCTTGAGTTCGTTCTACAGTGATCATTATATTCTATAATATAAGTAGCTGAAAAGGAAAACTGTGCTCCAGCTTTTAGAGGTCTGCGCTTGATGCCTGGTCGTCTAGCTCTACATTGTGATGATTGGTTGGTTGGTTGGTTCGTTAGCGGGTGTGTAAGTTGGTCAAGTGTCACTGTTAATGTTGTTTGGTTTGTCAGGTTGCCTGGTTGGTTGGTTTGACAGATAGAACAGGTACTGTACATAGGGGAAGTTGTTGATAACAGTGTACCTAGAGGCGTAGAAAGATGGAAGTGACCAGGGTACTTCAAATTGCCAAATTGGCCAGCGCTTTAGCGCACTTGAAAACAAAAAACTGCGCTTTGTAGTGCACTAAGCGCAAAAATTGCTTGCTGCGCCCACAGGGAGTTGCAAAAAACTGCGCTATAAGCGCAGAGGGGGTCAAAAAGTCAGCGCTCAAAAGCGCAAAAGCGCGCGCTTTGAATTACCCTGGAAGTGACATAAAATATAATCTCTCCATGTCCATAAATCAGTAAATCCTCATAGCATATGAGAATCGTACAATAATTGCATGCATGATGGGTTTGATAGGACTTGCTTACATGTATATATGTATGTACGAGTCTAATTCATGTTGATAACTCATGTCTAGGAAACGGCAATATGATATCATGTCATAATATGATATCATATCGGCGGTCTGGCTGGGCTAAACTTTATATACAATATCATATGATGAAATGTGTATGACATCATATGGTTAAATGGTCGCCTTCGGTCAACATCATATGATATGCCGGTCCCTGCTCATATCCACGATCCGTACGAGGTTGTTCCTCCTTGGTCCAGTTGTGCCACTGTCGTATGTACATCATAGTTTTTATTTTCAGCTTCGAGCAGCAGCTTCTAGGAAGCTCCCTGGGATCTCTATTCATCCAAATCTTAAGCAACCTTGGTACCTGCAAGCTGATATAGTCAGCTTTCCAGTGCTTATGGAATCTTTGGTTTGGGCCCAGTGGCAATATCAGAGAGATGCCTAGAAGCTGGTTCCGGTAGACGAAAAGAAAAACAGCAATCTACATGAGACACTTTCAGGAAGTTGTGAAAGAATCTGCATGTGATCACTTCGAGGTGGTTGCAAAATGACACCAGAGTGATTGTACTGCAAGTACTTGCATGGTAACTGGTGGGTATTATAAGCGTGGCACGTGATTGCTGTTTATTAGTGATTGGTGGAAGACTTGAACTTGGTTACGAAGTTAAACTGGGTTACATAATTAAACTTGGTTACATAGCTTCAGCAAGCTGCTCGCCGTCTTCAGCAGTAAAAACTGATGGAGCATACTTGAACTTGAACTTGGTTATATAGCTTCAGCAAGCAATTTGGCTGCTCGCCGTCTTCAGCAGTAATTTGTTTTTGCCAGGAAAATGTAAACGCGAACAAATCACTTTTTCCATTTTCTATTTTTGTACAGTACAAAACAACTCATCCCACCTATCCAAAAAGAATTGATCCAATCTCTTCATACATTTATGGATGAACAGAGGAAGCTTCGCTCGACCTTCAACTTCTGCATTGCACATCAGGTAATGTAGAGGAATCATTTTACTCTCAAGTTGCACTGGCGCAATGTGGTTACGGTGCCTGCCTTCGCGGACATCGATGGTGATTATGTTTTACCCGGGTGGTCCTACGGTGACTGTAGCTAGCTCAGGCTTACGCTATCGAGTCCTTAACTTCACGTCCTGTGAGTAACTGTATTATACGGATGTAACACTTTCAATTCCAATTTTACTCTCAGTTTGGGGAATCAGGTTCTCATACTTCCTTCTCGAATTCAGCAAGGCTTCGTCAGTACTTTCAAAAAACACATGGTGTTCATCTTGAACGGTTCCAGAATCACGAAGGTGACACACTCGATCCTTCCAAGGAACAATTGGACGTTTCCACCCATACGTGATTCTGGAACCGTTCAAGATGAACATCACGTGGTCTTTTATTGTACTGACGAAGTCTTACTGAATTCGAGAAGTCAGTATCATAAACCTGATTTCCCAATCTGAGAGTAAAATGATTAACCTACATTACCTGATGTGCAATTCAGAAGTGGAAGGTCGAGCAAAGCTTCCTCTATGTATCCATGAATGTATGACGAGATTGGATCGTATGTTTTTTATAGGAATGGTCCGTTTTTTGAGTTGATTTTTGATCGTTCAAAAGTAGAAGGAAACATAGGGAAACAATACACATACAAAATGGAAGGGGGGGGGGGGGGGGGGGGGGGGGGGGGGATTTGTTCGCGTTTACATTTCCCCTTTTATTTGTCTTTACCGCCAAAGACGGAGTGCAGCCAAATTGCTGGCTGGAGCTATGTAACCAGTTCAAGTTCAAGTTCAAGGAAACCATCTCGTCTAAAAAATACGCTCATCCTTGCTGGTGAGCTGGTTCGGTGTTCACTCCCGCCCTTTCATATGGCGTATGACGATGTCACATATTAATATGTAATATGAATAACAGGGACGCAACAAACTGGTGTGTTTGTGTGTGTGATGCGCATGTGTACACCAGGGCTGTTCATGGCGCTGCGTCCTCCATCGCAGACGCAACGCCAAAGGGTCCATTGCGTCGCAGGATGCAACGTGGGGGGTGGGGTGGGGGGGGGGGGGGTCCGTTGACCAGAAGGAAGGGTATGTTGCGTCGCAGGACCCAGGCTATACAATTGCTTGCTTCTCAGGCAGCAGATCTGGGGGTCCTCCTGAAGTTCTGTGGTGCATACCGTGCCGGCATATTTTGAGGCTTGTTGGAGGACTTCCCAAGATGTTGTGGACCGGGCTTGTCTTGGGTAAACTATGGAATATATATATAACGAATTGTTTTGGGTCAACTATGGCCTTTAAGTCTGTAACTAATTGTTTTGGGGCAACAATGGCCTATGGCACACACACAAAAACAATGTTGCCATGTTCACGGGCCCCGTGCACCACCTTGGCCAGCTTTTGGGCATGGAACATAGGTCTTGATGCCAGCTTTCCAGAAGGAACCTCTGCCAACTCAGCCTCTGTCTCTTCCTCCATGTCTTCTGTGTCGAAAACGTCATCCATAGCCTCGTTCATCATCTCATCTATCAAGCCGGCCTTCATCATTTCTGAGAGCAGAAGTGTATCAGACGCTTGGTCGTTTAGTTGCTTGGTTGGTTGGTTTGTCGGACGGTCGGATGGATGGTTGGTCGGTCGGTCAGTCAGTCAGTCAGTCAGTCAGTCAGACTGACAGTCAGTCAGTCAGTCAGTCAGTCAGTCAGTCAGTCAGTCAGTCAGTCAGTCAGTCAGTCAGTCAGTGAATCAGTCAATCATTTAATCTGTACTGCCTGCCTGCCTGTCTGTCTGTACCACAGCTTTGTTCATCATCTATCAAGCCCGCCTTCATCCTTTCAGAGAAGTATACAAGTCAGACGGTCAGTCAGTAAGTAAGTCAAGCAAGAAGTCATACATTCATTCAGCCAGCCAGCCAGTCATTCAGTCATCCAGTCATGCATTCATTCATTCAGTCATACATTCAGTTAGTCAGTCAATCTGTACAGCCTGCCTATCTGTATCAAAGTTTCGTCTATCATTTCATCTATCAAGCCCGCCTTCATCCTTTCTGAGAGCAGAAGTATATAAGGCAGACGGTCAGTCAGTAAGTAAGCCAACCATTAAGTCATACATTCATTCGGTCATTCAGTTAGCCAGCCAGCCACGCAGTCATTCAGTCAGCCAGTCAGTAAGTAAGTCATTCAGACATATATTCATTCATTCATTCATTCATTCAGCCAGTCAGTCAATCATTCAGTCATACATTCAGTCATTCAGCCATTCATTCATTCAGTCAGTCAATTAGTCAATCTGTACAGCCTGCCTGTCTGTACCAAAGTTTCGTCTATCATTTCATCTATCAAGCCCGCCTTCATCCTTTTTGAGAGCAGAAGTATATAAGGCAGACGGTCAGTCAGTAAGTAAGTCAAACATTAAGTCATACATTCATTCAGTCATTTATTCAGTCAGTCATTCAGTCATCCAGTAATTTTTCAGTCAGTCAGCCAGCCAGTCAGTCATTCAGTCATACATACATTCATTCAGTCAGTCATTCAATCAGCCAGTCAGTCATTCAGTCAGTCAGCAATTTAGTCAGTCATTCAGTCTGTCATTCGGTCATACATTCAGTCATTCATTCAGCCAGTCAGCCAGTCAGTACTGCCTGTCTGCACCAATGCATCGTTCATCATTTCATCTATGAAGCCCGCATTCGTATTTTCAGAACGTACAGAGATATTTGTCTGTCTGTCTCTCTGTCTGCCAGTTTAACTGTTTGTCTGTTCGTCCTTCATCCTGTCTTTCATCCTGTCTCTTCGTATGCACGTGTGCTTGCTACCGTTTGTCTCTACCTCCTCTCGGTGCCAGTACTGAGTTGTCTATCTGTCGCATCTGTCTCTTGCCGCCTTTTGTTGCACGGTGCTTGTTACCCGTTTTCGTTGCTGCGCTGTCCCGTGTGCTGTCGCTTGCAGCGGTGCTTAGTTGTTGCCTGTGTGCTGTTTGCAGTTGCTGTCGTCTGTTTTGGCGGGTGCTTGGGTTCCTGTTGTTGTTGTGGTTCTTGCTCCCCGTTTGTGTTGCTGTGTTAGCTTTTGTCGTCTGGTGTTGTGAGTCTGATGTGTCATAGTAGTTGTCATGCACCTCCGCCGCGTTCTGTTGTCCCGGACACGAGAAAGAGCACATTTAAGCGCTCCCTTCATCCATCGCACCTCGTCCCTTAAGACGTATATGTCCGCGCTCCCTACAGTTATAGCAATCCTTGCACCACCCACCTCTACCAAATAGTCCACATGTATGCACGTGTTACCTAACGTTGTCCTGATTGTTATTGATATTTCGACATTCACGACACGATGTCCTCCAGTCCAGCAAAGTGAGCCTGTATCCTGATTGCGTGATAGAAACACACAACAGCTAACGACCCTTACCAACCTACTACGATTCAGTACTGAAAAACCTGTTTGTCTTCCTTGTATGTACATGGTGAAACATGACTTTTCTTGTACCTAGTTTACAGTGTAGAATGTCCTGTTACTGTTCTGAACCATGGCACACACCACCATCAGCCTGTATACCAGTCCTGTCTGTCCTTACTGCGAAGAGTGTGCACTAGAGACTTTGTCCTATCAGTGTTGCAGTGCAGCGCAACATAAGCCTTGTCTACCTGTCTGTATGTATGCATGTGTGCCTGCTGCCTGCCTGTCTGTCTGTAGTGCAATAAGGGCCGTTCCTGTCTGTATGTATGCATGTGTGCCTGCCTGCCTGTCTGTCTGTGTGCACATAAGCCTGTCTACCTGCCTGTATGTATGCATGATGTGTGCTGCCTGTATGTCTGTATGGTTGCAAAAGCCTGTTCTACCTGTCTGTATGTATGCATGTGTGCCTGCCTGTCTGTCTGTCTGTGTGCACATAAGCCTGTCTACCTGTCTGTCTGCATGCATGTGTGCCTGCCTGTCTGTCTGTCTGTCTGTCTGTATGCACATAAGCCTGTCTACCTGTCTGTCTGCATGCAAGTGTGCCTGCCTGTCTGTCTGTCTGCCTGTCTGTATGCACATACGCCTGTCTACCTGTCTGTCTGTATGACTGTGTGCCTGCCTGTCTGTCGGTGTGTCTGTATGCACATACGCCTGTCTACCTGTCTGTCTGTATGCCTGTGTGCCTGCCTGTCTGTCTGTCTGTCTGTCTGTCTGTGTGCACATAAGCCTGTCTACCTGTCTGTCTGTATGCATGTGTGCCTGCCTGTCTGTCTGTCTGTATGCAAATAAGCCTGTCTACCTGTCTGTCTGTATGCACATAAGCCTGTATACCTGTCTGTCTGTATGCCTGTGTGCCTGCCTGTCTGCCTGTCTGTCTGTCTGTATGCATATGTTCCAGTCCCCCTGTCCGTTGTGCAACATAGCCTGTATACTGTCTGTATGTTCGTTTTGCACTAAGCCAGTCTGCTGTATGTTTTGCATGCATGTGTGCCTGCCTGTCAGTCTGTCTGTGTGCACATTAGCCAGTCTGCAGTTGTCTGCATGTTTGGCCTGTCGTCTGTATGCCACGTTGACCATCGGCCGGTGGCGGTCTGGTCAGGTCATGGGTGATCCTGCCGATAGGCATCCTATCTGCTGGGCACATTACCAGGCGGCCTGGTGGCGCAGGGTTTGCCGTCTGCTGTAGGCACTGGTGCCGGCCTTCTATTTATCTTATGTTGCACGGGGGCCGGTCTGGCGGGCCGTCTGTGTCTGCACGGGTGCTCTCTCTGTTTGTCGTTGTTATGATGTTTTGCCTCTCTGCCTTCTTCTGTATGCACGTGGTGCCTGGATGTCTGTCTGACTGCACGTAATGTTCCGCGTGTCTTTCGGCATGCACGTGTCTGTCTGTCTGTCTGTATGAACGTGGGCCTCTCTGCCTGTCTGTCTGTATGCATGTGTCTGTCTGTCTGTCTGTCTGTCAGTCTGTTTGCACATCTGCCTGTCTGCATGTGTGCCTGTCCGTCTATCTGCCTGTGTGCATGTGTGCCTGTCCGTCTGCCTGTCTGTATGCACATGTTCCTGTCTGTCTGTCTGTACGTGTGCCTGTCTGCCTGTCTGCATGTGTGTGCCTGTGTGCCTGTGTGCACATAAGCCAGTCTGCCTGTGTGCCTGTGTGCCTGTCTGCCTGCTTGTCTGCCTGTATGCATGTGTGCACGTCTGCGTGTATGCACAAGTACCTGTCTGCCTGCCTCTTTGTATGCACGTGTGTGTATCTGCCTGTCTGTCTGTCTGCCTGTCTGTCTGTCTGCCTGTCTGTCTGTCTGCCTGTCTGTCTGTCTGTAAGCATGTCTGCCTGTTTGCCAGTATGCACGTGTGCCTACCTTATGAATGGTGTTACACAATTACGTTGCCCAAATCTTCGAAGCCTAGTCACTTCCACGACGGCATTTAATATGGGTTGAATCCTCACCCCTCGACATTTAACATGGTTTGAATCCTGACCTCTCAACATTTAATATGGTTTGAATCCTCACCTCTCAACATTTAATATGGTTTGAATCCTGACCTCTCAACATTTAATATGGTTTGAATCCTCACCTCTCAACATTTAATATGGTTTGAATCCTCACCTCTCAACATTTAATATGGTTTGAACCCTCACCTCTCATCATTTAATATGGTTTGAACCCTCACCTCTCAACATTTAATATGGTTTGAATCCTCACCTCTCGTCACTTTATATGGTTTAAATCCTCACCTCTCGACATTTCCATCATAGTCCTTTGCATGTCAGGTATCTTCATCAGTTTGTTCATATCAGACATTACAACGGTGCTTTTGCTCAAGGCGCCAGCCACCTTGGCCATAGCTGTTAGGGGGGGCGTGTGTGTGTGTGTGTGTGTGTGTGGGGGGGGGGGTGGGGGGGGGGGGGGAAGTGATTGGGAATTGGATTTGGATTTGATGGGGAAGTCGCGGCTGTCAGGTAATTTCATGGAAGATTTGTTCATTTCAGCCATCCACTTAGTGCTTTTGCTTAAGGCGCCAGCCACTTTGGGCCATTGCTGCAGAGGGGGGGGGGGGGGGGGGGGGGGGGGGGGGGGGGGGGGGTTTTTTTCATGTTTTTTTTTTTTTTTGTTTTTTTTTTTGTTGGTTTTTTTTTTGTGTTTTTTTGTTGGGTTATTGTTTTTTTTTTTTCTTTGTTGTTTTTTTTCTGTTTTTTTTTTTTGTTTTTTTTGTTTTGGTTTTTTCTTTTTGTTCTTGTTGTTTTTGTTGTTGGGTTTTTGTTTTCTGGTGTTTTTTTTTGGTTTTGCGGTTTGTTTTTTTGTTCGTTGGTTTTGTGGTTTTGTGTCTTGGGTGGGGGGGTTTTGTTTTTGCGGTGGTGTGTGGGGTTTGTATTTTTTTTTGTTTTTGTTGGTGGTTTGTGGGTGTTTTGGGTGTGGGGTTTTGGTGGTGGGTGGGTGTTGTGGGGTGTTTTTGTTTTTTTTGTTGGGGGGGGTGGGTGGTGTTCTGGGGCGTTGTGTTTTGGTGTTGGGGATGGGGTGGGTTGGAGGTGTTGTTGGTTGTGTGTGGGGGTGGGGGGGGGGGGGTGGGGGTGGATGTGGGGGGTGGGGGTGGGTGGCTGGGTGGGGGGGGGGTGGGTTGGCGTGTTGGGGGGGGGGGTTGGGGGGGTGGGGGGGGGGAGGGGGGGGGGGGGGGGGGGGGGGGGGGTGGGGGGGGGGGGGGGGTTTGGGGTGTGGGGGTGTGGTGGGTGGGTTGTGCGGGGGGGGTTGGTGTCTTTCGGTGTGTTTTGGTGTGGGGGTGGTTGTGTGTGGGTTTGGGGGTCGGTTTTCGGGTAGGGGCGGTGGGGGGGGGGGGGGGAGGGGGGGGGGGGGTAGGGGGGGGGGGTGCGGTCGTGAGGGTGGTGTGGAGGGGGGTGGGTGGGGGTGGGGGGGGGGGGGGGGGGGGGGGGGGGGGGGGGGGGTGGGGGGGGGGGGGGGGGGGGGGGGGGGGGGGGGGGGGGGGGGGGGGGGGGGGGGGGGTGGGGGGGGGGGGGGTGGGGGGGGGTGGGGGGTGTGGGGTTGTGAGGGGGGGTGTGGGGGGTGGGGGGTGGGGGAGGGGGGTGGGAGGGGGGGTGGGGTTGGTTGGAGTTGGGGTTTGGGGGGCGTGGGGGGGGGGGGTGGGGGGGGGGTTGGGTGGTGGGGCGTGGGGGGGGGGGGGAGGTGGGGCAGGGGGGGTTGGGGGGGGTGGGGTGGGGGGGTGGGGGGTTGTGGGGGGAGGGGGGGGAGGGCGGGCGAGGGGGTGGGGGGGGGGGGGGGGGTGGGGGGGGGGGGGGGGGTGTGGGGGGGTTGGTGGGGGTGGGGGGGGGGTGGTGGGGGTGGGGCGGGGTGGGGGTGGGGGGGGGGGCGTGGGGCGGGGTGGGGGGGGGGGGTGTGGGGGGGGTGGGGGGGGGGTGGCGGGAGTGGTGTGATCGTGGGTGGTGGGTGTTTTTGGGGTTGTGGGGGGTGTGGGTTTGTGGCTTTGGGTGGTTGGGGAGAGGGTGGGTGGGGGTGTTGCGTGGCGGGGTGGGGATGGGGGTTTGGGGGGTTGGGGGGTTAGGGTTGGGGTGGGGTGGGGGTGAGGGAGGTGGGTTTGGGGGGGGGGGGGGGGGGGGGGGGGGGTGGGGAGGGAGTGGGGGTGCGGGGGGGGGGGGTGGGGGGGGGGGGAGTAGGGGGGGGGGCGGGGGGGGGGGGCGGGGTGGGGGGGGGGGGGGGTGGGTGGGGCGTGGGGGTGGGGTGGGGGGGGGCGGGGGGGTTGGGGGGGGGGGGGGGGGCGTGGGGGGGGGGCGTGGGGGGGGAGGGTGGGGGGGGGGGGGGGCGCTTGCTTCCAGCTTCGGCTGGCGCTGGCTGCCTGTCCCGTCCTCTCCTGCTTTGTTCTCTCCGCCCCCCCCCCAGTCCTTTTTGCTCCGGGCCCTCCCCTTGGCCATAGCTATAGAGTGTGTGTGTGTGGTGGTGTGTGTGGGGGGGGGAAGTGAATTGGATTTGGATTTGGATTTTGATGGGGATCGCTGCATGTCAGGTATCCTCATGAGTTTGTTCATATCAGACATCTCAACAGTGCTTTTGCTCAAGGCTACCCACATGCCGCCAACACACCCTGTTGTATAAACAACAGTGACCAGTTTCACACACACAGCTCTTCACAAGGCCCTCTCACCAACACTCCTACTACTAGCAGGCTACGCACATGCCTCCTACACCCATATCGTACAAAAAGGGAACCTACACACAGCTCAATCAGTACGCTTTCACCAACACTCCTACTACTTGCAGACTAAATAGGCCACCCACATGGCTCCAACAACCATATTGTAAATAAATCAGTGGCCTGTCACACATACACAGCTCTTCACAAGGCGCTCTCACCAACACTCCTACTACTAGCAGGCTACCCACATGCCTCCAACACCCATATCGTACAAAAAGGGGAACCTGTCTATCTGCTCATTTAGTGACATACCCACACTGGCCATTTAAGCTTTGTTGGTGTACAGTTGCGCCACAACAAAATGTATAGCCTTAGCATATAGTACCCCATAATGGAACCTACCCATCTGCTCATTCAGCACGCTCTCACCAACACTCCTACTACTTGCAGGCTACACTCATAGCTCCTACACCCATATCGTACAAAAAGGGAACCTACACACAGCTCAATCAGTACGCTCTCACCAACACTCCTACTGGCAGGCTTGCTGAAAAGGCCACCCACCTTCCGCCAACACCCCCGTCGTGAATAAAGCAGTGGTCAGTTTCACACACAGCTCTTCACAGTACGCTCTCACCAACACTCCTTCTACTAGCAGGCTACCCACATGGCTCCTACACCCATATCGTACAAAAAGGGAACTTACACACAGCTCAATCAGTAAACTCTCACCAACACTCCTACTGGCAGGCTTGCTGAAAAGGCCACCCACCTTCCGCCAACACCCCCGTCGTGAATAAAGCAGTGGTCAGTTTCACACACAGCTCTTCACAGTACGCTCTCACCAACACTCCTTCTACTAGCAGGCTACCCACATGGCTCCTACACCCATATCGTACAAAAAGGGAACTTACACACAGCTCAATCAGTACGCTCTCACCAACACCCCTACTGGCAGGCTTGCTGAAAAGGCCACCCACCTTCCGCCAACACCCCCGTCGTGAATAAAGCAGTGGTCAGTTTCACACACAGCTCTTCACAGTACGCTCTCACCAACACTCCTTCTACTAGCAGGCTACCCACATGGCTCCAACATCCATAGCGTAAAAAAAGGGAACCTACACACAGCTCTTCACAAGGCGCTCTCACCAACACTCCTACTACTAGCAGGCTACACACATGCCTCCAACATCCATAAAGTAAAAAAAGGGAACCTACACACAGCTCTTCACAAGGCGCTCTCACCAACCCTTACCACTAAGCAGGCTACCCACATGCGTCCAACACCCATATTGTATAAAAGGGAACTTTCACACAGCTCATTTAGAACGCTCTCACCAACATTCCTATTACTAGCAGGCTAAATAGGCTACACACATGCCGCCAACACCAGTTTTTTTTCCCTTCAGATGTCTGCAGTCCATGTCGAGTAGCTACTTAGGCTACTCAACCCTGATTTCAGGATAGTTGCGTAGCCATCGTATGGCGGAGCGCAAAGCGCAAAGCGCGAAGCCTGGGGGGGTCGGGGGGCAGCGCGTCACGATATCGGGGGGTACGGGGGTGTAGTATTCAACCGAATGGCGACGGAATGGCGACGCATCGTCGAAAAATGAAACACTGGCCCACACCCATATCAAAAATGGAACAGTGGTCAGTCTCACACGCACAGCCATCCCCAAGGCACTCTCACCAACACACCTACTAGCAGGCTAGCTGAATAGGCCATCCACCTGCTGCAAACACCCATTATCGTAAATACAAAAAGAGGTCCGTCTTACAGACAATACCATCCCCAAGGCACTCTCACCAACATTCCGATTACTAGCAGGCTAGCCACATGCCGCCAACACCCATCTTGTAAATAAATCAGTGTCCAGCCACACATACACAGCTCTTCACAAGGCGCTCTCACCAACACTCCTACTACTAGCAGGCCACCCACATGCCGCCAACACCCCTATCGTAAATAAATCAGTGGCCTGTCACACATACACAGCTCTTCACAAGGCGCTCTCACCAACACCCCTACTACTAGCAGGCCACCCACATGCCTCCAACAGCCATATCGTAAAAAAGGGGAACCTACCCATCTGCTCATTAAGTGACATACCCACACTGGCCATTTGAGCTTTGTTGGTGAACAGTTGCGCCACAACAAAATGTGTAGCCTTAGCATATAGTACCCCCCAATGGAGCCTACCCATCTGCTCATTCAGCACGCTCTCACCAACACCCCTACTACTAGCAGGCTGCCCACATGCCGCCAACACCCATCTTGTAAAAAAAGGGAACCTACCCATCTGCTCACTTAGTGACATACCCACTGCAGGGTAATTCAGAGCGCGCGCTTTTGCGCTTTTGAGCGCTGACTTTTTGACCCCCTCTGCACTTTAAGCGCAGTTTTTTGCAACCCCTTGTGGGCGCTGCAAGCAATTTTTGCGTTTTTGCACTACAAAGCGCAGTTCTTTTGTTTTCAAGTGCGCTAAAGCGCTGGCCAATTTGGCCATTTGAAGTACCCTGACCCACTGTGGCCATTTGAGCTTTGTTGTTGTGCAGTTGCACCACAACAAAATGTATAGCCTTAGCATATAGTACCCCCCAATTGAACCTACCCATCTGCTCATTTAGTGACATTCCTACGCTGGCCATTTGAGCTTTGTTGGTGTACAGTTGCGTTACAGCCTTGCGTGAGTTCACGATCTCCTTGGCTAGAATCTGCAGGCATGAAAAAAAGCCTTGTGTTACAGCCTTGCGTTACAGCCTTGCGTGATTTCACGATCTCCTTGGCTAGAATCTGCAGGCATGAAAAAAAGCCTTGCGTTACAGCCTTGCGTGAGTTCACGACCTCCTTGGCTAGAATCTGCAGGCATGAAAAAAAGAAATTTCTTATAATTTGAAAAAAATAAAATTCGAAATTATGTTTTGAATAATTGAATATTTGTTTTTTCTTCCAAAATTATTATCTGAATCCCGTAGAATATTTGAATATTTTGTGGTTCGGGTTGGTGATGGTCCCAGTGCAATAAAATGGGCGGCCCCTCTCAATCTCATGCCTCGTCAAAAGGCATATTATTGATTCATTTATGAACATTCTTATTTGGTGGTTGGGCCCAGTGCAAGCAAACAGGATGGCCTCCCAGCCTCATGCCTCATTGTAAGGCGTATTATTCATATATTTATGAACTTTCTTATTTTGATGTCCATCACAATGGTTAAGCACATCACATGTTGTACTAACTACCAATCCCATCACCACCGGCACCACCACCACTGCCACCACTATCACCACCACTACTACCATCATTAACACCATCACCATCACTGCCACCACCACCACCACCACTACCAACATCACTACCACCACCACTACCACCAACAGTACCACTAACCACTTACCACCCACCATTACCTACGACCACCACCACCATAACATATACCCCCCCCACCATACCATTTACCACCTAACACCAGCAGCAGCATCAGGTACCACCACCACACATTGCTACCACATATACCCACACCACCCACCGCCCGCAGGACGTACGTACCGACCACCACAGCAGGACGACCACCCACCATAACTACACAACAACCACACCAGCCAAAACCGCAGCCTCCACCACTACAACCATCACCACCGGGACCACCACTACCACCACCACCACCACCGCCGCCTCCACCACCACCACCGACGACACCCACCACCACCACTACCACCGCCGCCTCCACCACCACCACCACCACCATCGCCACCACCACCACTACCACCGCCGCCTCCACCACCACCACCATCGCCACCTCCACCACCAGGCACAACTCCCCTTGCACATGGCATTACAACAGGTGAATCACAGCCTATCCACCCACCCACCCATCCTCACAAGCCATCACCACCACCAGCTCCCCTTGCACAAGGCATTTTAGTAGAAGAATCACAGCCTGTCCACCTACCCCCACACACATACCATCACCACCACCATTACCACGACCAGCTCCCCTTGCACATGGCCTTTCAACCGGTGAATCACAGCCCGTCCATCCAATCACCCACCCACCTGTCCTCACATACCACCACCACCATTACCACCACCAGCTCACCTTGCATGTGGAAATGTCACCACGCTTGCCAGCTTCTTTAATCCTAGCCTCCACATACCACCAGCACCATCAACACCACCCACCTATCCTCACACACCACCACCACCACCACCATTACCACCAATCCACCTATCCTCACATAAAACCACCACCACCACCATAACCACCACCCACCCACCTATGGTCACACACCACCACCACCACCACCATCACCACCCGCCCACCTATACAGATATACCACCACCAGCTCCCCTTGCATATGGCATTACAACAGGTAAATCGCAGCCCACCCACCTTTCCGCGCATACCACCATCACCACCACCAGCTCCCCTTGCACGTGGCATTACAACAGGTAAATCCCATCCACCCACCGGCCCACCCACGTTTCCTCACATACCATCACCACCACCATTACCAACACCAGCTCCCCTTGCACATGGCATTGCAATAGGTAAATTGCAGCCCATCCACCCACCCACCTACCCACCTTTCCGCGCATACCACCACCACCACCACCAGCTCCCCTTGCATATGGCATTACAAAAGGTAAATTGCAGCCTGTCCACCCACCCACCCACCTATCCTCACATACCACCACCACCACCAGCAGCTCACCTTGCACGTGGCAATGTCACCACGCTTACCAGCTTCTTAAACGCTCTGGTCCACCTACCACCACCTCCACCACCTATCCTCACATACCACCACCATCACCACCACCAGATCACCTTGCACATGGCAATGTCACAACGCTTACCAGCTTCTTTAATGCTCTCCTCCACCTACCACCACCACCACCACCCACCTATCCTCACACACCACCACCGCCATTAGCAACACCACCATTACCACCACCAGCTCACCTTGCACGTGGCATTTCAACAGATCAATCGCAGCCTGTCCACCTACCCACCCACCAACCCACCTATCCTCACACACCACCACCGCCATTAGCAATACCACCATCACCACCACCAGCTCACCTTGCACGTGGCATTTCAACAGATCAATCGCAGCCTGTCCACCCACCCACCCACCAACCCACCTATCCTCACATATCATTACCACCACCAGCTCACCTTGCATGTGGCAATGTCACCACGCTTACAAGCTTCTTTAATGCTAGCCTCCACTTACCACCACCCACCCACATATCCTCACAGACAACCACCACCACCACCACCCACCTATCCTCACATACCACCACCACCACCACCACCCACCTATCCTCACATACCACCACCACCACCCACCTATCCTCACACACCACCACCACCAGCTCACCTTGCATGTGGCAATGTCACCACGCTTGCCAGCTTCTTTAATGCTAGCCTCCACTTTTTTCTGCTCAAACCTAATATCTGCACCGCAATCAATTGAACAGGACAAACTCAAGTAAATTAGAAGCTCGAAAATACCATAGGTACTGTAGGTGCATGAGTAAACAGCACGGTGTTTTTATTTCAGATTTATGTAGTCCTGGTTGAGTAGCTACTTGGGCTACTCAACCCTGATTTCAGGATAGTTTCGTAGCCATCGCATGGCAGAGCGCAGAAGCGCGGAGCCTGTGGGGGTCGGGTGGCAGCGCTTCCCGATATCGGGGCATCCGGGGGGTGATGCATTCGACAGAATGGCGACGCGCCGTCGAAAAAAGAAACGGCTGAAGTAGCAGCAATTTGGTTGGGCAGGAGTAAAATAAAAAGGCCACAAATATTATGTGCGCAAAAATTTGCTGATTTTTCAAATCTGGAGCGCTCCGGTAATTGGCTCAAGTTACGCATACCCCTTCCGCCAAATGTCTCTCTTTAATTCGTTTAATATAATTTGAAATGAAAGAAAAAATGATATCGAGTTTTTTGCGCCAATTTATCATGTGCCTCCACAGGACTCCGGTAAAAACAAATTATTCCCGGGCTAAACAACAGTTTGTTCTCCACTATTCTAGCAGTCAACACGTGAAGAGAGGGCAGTTGGAAGACCCCCATACATACGTGGTGTTGGCTTAAAACCAGTTTGTTCTCCACTACACTAGCACTAGCAGTCTCCACTACAGTAGCAGTCTGCATGTGAAGAGAGGGCAGTTGGAAGACCCCCATAAATTTGTGGTGTTGGCTTACAACCAGTTTGTTCTCCACTACACTAGCACTAGCAGTCTCCACTACACTAGCAGTATACATGTGAAGAGAGGGCAGTTGGAAGACCCCCATACATACGTGGTGTTGGCTTAAAACCAGTTTGTTCTCCACTACACTAGCACTAGCAGTCTCCACTACACCAGCAGTCTCCACTCCACTAGCACTAGCAGTCTCCATTACGCTAGCAGTCTACACGTGAAGAGAGGGCAGTTGGAAGACCCCCATAAATATGTGGTGTTGGCTTAAAACCAGTTTGTTCTCCACTACACTAGCACTAGCAGTCTCCATTATACTAGCAGTCTGCATGTGAAGAGAGGGCAGTTGGAAGACCCCCATACATACGTGGTGTTGGCTTACAACCAGTTTGTTCTCCACTACACTAGCACTAGCAGTCTCCATTATACTAGCAGTCTGCATGTGAAGAGAGGGCAGTTTGAAGACCCCCATAAATATGTGGTGTTGGCTTTTCTTGGGTCAAGACTGGCCTGCCTATGACTGTCACGTTACTCTTTTATTTAGTCTTTAATGTTCATGTATATATTTAGAAAAGTTAATATCTACTAAATGCAGTCTCTATTACCAGTCTCCTTATACAGAGCTACATTTATTTTCCTTGAACAGAGCTTTCCCCCCCCCCCTGCGAGTAGCGATCGCTACCTGGGACCCTGTTTTGGCCAAACCTTCCACTACCATAAGACTCGAATCTCAGCCCCGCCCCCCGAACCCCCCGGGCCGCCTTCCCAAATCGCTACCAAGAGTCCAACCTGGAAAGACACCAAATCCCTGATCGCTACCAGAAGAACCCCTTCCTGAAACGGAAAAAAGTCCGACCTTGTATAGGTATGTTAACATTTTGACCCTTGTGGTCCTGAAACGGTAAAAAGTCTGTCCTTATATTGTTGTGTGAACCTTTTGACCCTTGAAGCCCTGAAATGGAAAAACAAGTCTGTCCTTGTATCACTGTGTGAACCTTTTGACGCTTGAAGCCCTGAAATGGAAAAACAAGTCTGTCCTTGTATCACTGTGTGAACCTTTTGACCCTTGAAGCCCTGAAATGGAAAAACAAGTCTGTCCTTGTATCACTGTGTGAACCTTTTGACCCTTGAAGCCCTAAAGCGGGAAAAACAAGTCTGTCCTTGTATCACTGTGTGAACCTTGTTACCCTTGTAGCCATGAAATGGAAAAAAGTCTGTTCCTGTACAGTTGTGTGAACCTTTTGACCCTTTTAGTCAAGGCTGTTATTTTTAGCAACGAGCAGCTGCTTCTAGGCAGCTCCCCTGTTTATCTAGCATACATGTCACAAGCATAGAAGTTATTTTCAGCTACGAGCAGCAGCTTCTAGGCAGCTCCCCTGTCTATCTAGCATACATGTCACAAGCATAGAAGTTATTTTCAGCTACGAGCAGCAGCTTCTAGGCAGCTCCCCTGTCTATCTAGCATACAGGTCACAAGCATCGAGTTATTTCCCTACGAGCCGTCATCTCTAAGCCTTTGCCCCTGTCTATCTAGCAGTCATTCCCAATCCATAAGAATTATTTTCAGCTACAGCAGCGCTTCTAGCAGCTCCCTGTCTAGCTAGCATACATGTCACAAGCATAGAGTTTTATGTTTCAGCTAAACGAGCAGCAGCTCTGAGCCCCCCCCCCCCCCCCCCCCCCCCCCCCCCCCACAAACCTCTCCCCACCCCAAGCCCAGAGTATGAGGGAGGGTATGGGTTTGATAATATGGGTGGGTAATATGGGTGGTTTTTATATGGGGGAGTATGGGTGGTGGTGGGGTACTGGGGGGTTGCCCCACCCACCCACCCACCCTCACCCCCCCACCCCCACCACCGCCCTCGGACCCCCACCCCCCACCACCTAGAATGGCAATCCGGCCAAGGCCCATTTAACATTGGGGCCGAGTTGCGTGGGACCCAAGGGGAAGTGTAGCTGAAACATGCTGAGAAGACTGTCCTGCTACTGTTTTGTTTTTAATAATAAGAACTCCAGTTTTGGGCCTCCCCCTGCAAAGGTGAAGGGTGACTAGTACACGGGCAACCCAGAGGGGGTGCAGAACTGATTTTTGACTATCACACAATCCCTATGTGGGAATTCTGAGGATGCCATTACGTGCGCCATACTGTAACCCCCCAGAATCCATATCTAAGTTTTTCAAAAAGGGGTCATTTCTATTTAAGGGGGTGGGTGGGGGGTGGGGGGTGGGGGTCAGCCCTCCCCAGGGTTTTTAGGCGTGGTGTGGCCTACCTTTTTTTTTCTACTCCCGCTCGCGTTTTTTTTTCAAATCTGAAAGTGGGTTTCATAGTTATAGGCCTCCTCCAGGGACAGCGATTAATAGCTTAGGGGGGCAATTTAGGGCCAAACATTTTGTTAAGCGGCAAATTGGGCCAAAACGGGGTCAAAAGTAGCGATCACAACATATAGTGGGGGAAAAAATCCCTGTACACTTGAAATTGTTTTACTGTCCCTAACTGTTTAACTGAATCTGAATCTGAATCATCATAAATGTGTTACTGATTTTTCTCCCTCAGGCCCTGGCGGGGCCCTCGGTCGAAAATCCGCCTGCGTCATAACTGTGTTACTTAATCATCATAACCGTGTTACTGAATTATAAACCTTGCTGAGCTAAATGCATGCAGGACATTCCAGGGAAGGTGCTGGGGATCATTGAATCCGTGAAGGATCCACGCCAGGGTTTGTTTTAAGTTAAGGAACCAGTGTCTTTACATAGCACCATGGTGCCCCTCGTAGCCTTCTGGGTGCTACTAGAAGCTTGTTTTACCCCAATAAGCAACCCCACAAGGCTATGGCTTAGTACTCAAAAATACCAAGGTGAGTAAAGGAAGCATGTGTGCTACAAATAGCACCTTCAATGCATGCCTGATCTGTACCAACATACTTGCCTCTAATGGACCTATCCATGGAGCGTTGCTGAGCTCTCAAGTTTGATTGCCATTTCCTAACCAACTCCTTGGGGTCCGGCTCCTTGTAAAACCACGCCTTGAGCATTGCTAGCTGTGTTTAGGATTCTACTGACAAAATAAGGTGTCCAGGTTATGCTCGGGGTTGAACGAGAAGCACCGAGAGGGTCTGCACGCAATGACTGGTTCGCGGGCTGGTGCTAACGATGGATATATCGATGGTGGGAAGGTGTGGAGGTGGCGCAAAAATAACTGTAGAAATTGAAAGGGGTGACGGGTGAGCGTTGCGGTGATTTCGTGAAGAGCCTGCGGACTGGTCCCTTCAGCTTTGAGGTCTGATGGGACAGTACGAAAGTGCCGTTACGAGTGGGAGAAGATGCCCTCGAGTAGCTTTCCTAGCAGAATAGCATCGGGGCATAGCATGGCTGGAGGAGAAACCGCAGGCCCCCCTCTTCCCGGGCCTCTCCAGGGGCCTCTCCCCCCCCATCCGCGCCCTCCCGACATGGATGCTAGCTTGGCCAGGGGCCCCTGCCCTTGGCGGACTGCTGTCCGAATTCTCGATGCAGTCGCTCTACCATACTCGCAGCTTCGTTCATACCAACAGCGATTTTTGAGCAGCTAATCGGCGGCGAAGCTTCCGACTGGCGGGTGCAACCGACTGCTTTCCGGCCAACCGTAGAGGAGCTTCTAGAGAAGAGGTGAAGCCCGTGGGGGGACACAGCGAAGCTGCAGATTCGAGAAGAAGGCACGAATAAACGATAAGTTGCAGCAGAGGTTCGTTTCTACCGCTGACTGCAAATCAATCCGCTGATTGTCCTAACATCTTACTGAGCTGTGTTCGGAGCCCTATAAAGGTTTCCCATAGCGCTACATAGCAAACCTAACTAGACTAGGATTGATCCACAGGCCTTACCTTTGAATCCTGCTACTTTTCGTGCTGATACATGGTGATAGGCGCATGGATCGTGTCGTCTGGGTTTTCCCGTCCTGGCTGTGTAAGTCTCCCGCTGCCGGGTTTGGTATCCATGGCGAGCCAGGACATAATTTGGCCTGGGCCAGAAAGCCATTTTGGGCCTTGTACCCATGCAGCCCTCCTGGATATGATTACTTACGTGGATACCTGGTGCATAGCCTTCACTAGGTGCCTGAAGGCTGTAGTCATGATCTTGAGGTGGTTTGAGGCCTGGGTCAAAAGTTGTGAGGCAACCACAACATGATTACCATAGTACCCTTATGGGACATTATCCCAAATATTTGACATATTTTCCAGGGTTTACTTTTCACACATCTGTCAGGTCTGTATATCTAACAATTAAAATGCAAATATAAATACAAAGTCTAGGTAGATTTGGTGTAGTCAAATTTATCTTGAAACGCGCAGCTACCGGTACAAGGGCTGAACAACTGTCCCAAGTGAAAATTATATATTTATAGCTAGGTCAGGTCGGTGTCTTTTTTCTGAAATCTGGAGGTCATTTTGGTGGCCACAAGTGGCGACCATAGCCTCATTCTGGAAAGGTGACCGTCAGGTACAGGTTGGACAACTTCAGGTCTGACTGGTGCCTGGGAGTTTGGAACTTTAAATTTAGAAATGGTAAATATCAGATCTGATACGGTGGGCTGAGGGATGACCCCCTCAAGAGGTCAGGCCGTCCAGCCACCCCACGGTTGGCAGCCCATCAAAGGGCCTCTGGGGGTCTTCAAAACATAATCCAATCAGCAATACAAAGTAACAATACAGAACTCAAAGAAGAAAAGAAGTGGTACTGTCCGCACTAGTTTTAGTCCATGTATGCCCGCCTGTCACATCTACCCAAGCATGACAAACAGCGAGAATCAACAACAATTACTGTAGTGCTAACCCAAGCCTCTTACTTCCACCCCGTCCTGCCTGCCTGCCTGTGCCTGAGGAGAACCCTCATGGTGCTTTCCCGTGTCTTTCTATCCTTCCTTCCTTTCAGCCGCTGCACGTTCTATTCTATTATAATAAATGTTTCTTTCAGGCACCTGCATGCTATCGAATATCTTTATATCTGTTCAAACACAATACCCATTGTTGTTCCAGGCACGTCCACACACATGCTCATCCAGTCCCATGCAAGCAATCCCCAGCAGTACCAAGCGGTTCTGCGCACATGCATGGTCCCATGCAACCCTCCTTGTTGCACCATGCACATCCACACAAGCACCAACACAGAACCACACAATCCCCATCATTGTACCAGGCACATAGCCTCTTTCAGTGATTTACAATGGCCTAGTGGTAGACCAGATCGCTAAAGAATGAAGAGTCGGGGGTTCGACTCCCCCTTCGGTCGCTCTTGGCGTTGCAGGTCGTCGTCTACCGCGATGGTAGCTTGTCCAGTTGAGGTAGGAGACCGCTCCCCACCCGCGTACGACGGGCTCCCTTAACACCACGCCCCACCAGGCGTTATCATTACCAGGGACATCCACACACATGCACAGTCCCATGCAATTC
This sequence comes from Chlamydomonas sp. ICE-L, assembly GCA_013435795.1. Lineage (NCBI taxonomy): Eukaryota > Viridiplantae > Chlorophyta > Chlorophyceae > Chlamydomonadales > Chlamydomonadaceae > Chlamydomonas > Chlamydomonas sp. ICE-L. The sequence goes on along the minus strand of JACBWV010000610.1, from coordinate 13,312,097 downwards.
CCAGTGTTTCACCGTCCACGTCCACACGAACGCACACAGTGCCACGCAATCCCCAACCTCTATTTCCCTACCTTTATTTCCCAACAGCTATTTCCCAACCTCTGCTTTCCAAGTGCCATTACCCCCTCTACTGCAGGAGGACAGTCCTGGATTTATTGACAAAAATGGGCGACAAGAGCCTTCGAACCCATGCGGTGCTGCTCATGTTAGCTACATGGGTAGCTAGCTTTGAGATCTCTATTTTAAAACCTCTATTTCTCGACTGCTATTTCCCAACCTTAATTTCCCAAACTCTATTTCTCAACTGCTGTTACTCTCTCTTCTGCAGGAGGGCGGTCATTGAATTTACTGACGACAATGGGGCCTACGAGGGGAACTAGTGTATACAGGTATGTAGGTGGTGCGTGTGGTGGAGGGGTTGGAGGGTTGGATCGAGTGTATGGAGAAGCGTTGGGTGTATACCAAACTGTTTACACCCTACACCCTTGACCAGAGCACGATGATAGCAATCTATAAAACACTCCAGTGACCAGAATCAATGTTTTTCAGAATCCTTCGAAGACAGATTGAATTGTGAACCCCTTGAAGGTTGTTGAGTTTTTGACATTTCAACCGCACTGCAGGGGTGTTGGCTGGCACAAAGCTATGGAAAAATGGCGTGTTCAAATTTTGCGCCTCAATGAACGGAACCAAACAACTATTGGCTACCACACTGATGAAGTAGAGGCCGCCCTAGCATATGATGCTGTCGCCATTGCTCTAGGGTAAGTCCCTCCCCCTTCTCTACCCCTCCTTGTCCTCAATTGAACTCCCCCCCCCCCTCTCTCTCTCTCTCTCTCTCTCTCTCTCCTCTCTCTCTCTCTCTCTCTCTCTCTCTCTCTCCCTCCTCCTTGTCCCGCATTGCTCTAGCGTAACGCCCTCCCCCAATCCCCCATCTTCCCCCCTCCTTGTCTTTCATTGAAGTCCCTACCACCTTGTAGTGTCGCCATGTACCAGATTAAAATGGATATATAGGAAGATCTTAATTGTTACTGCTACTGCCAAAGTTGGCGAGTAGCTTAAAGGCTGAAGCCTTGCAAATAGACATACTAAAACCAGGGGGTCGTGAGGAAGTTTTTCAAACACCCTGCGTTAGGAAGTTTTCAATCCCCCCCCCCCCCCACTACCCCTACCCCCCCCCCCCCCCCCCCACTACCCCCTACCCCCCTACCCCCTACCCCCCCTACGCCCTACCCCCTACCCCCTACCCCCTACCTCCTACCCCCCCCCCCCTCCCCCCTCCCTCCTACCCCCCTCCCCCCTTCCAAGCTTGTGATGCCCATATCTCCTTCACTAATTATAATTAAGGGGTCAAAGTGGGGTGCATAGTGTTCCTCTTGACCAGCTCTATCAATTTGTGGTTTTACATTTGGATTTGAACACAATTGGACAACATGGTCAAGCAAAATTCCTCTATTAGCCCTGATTCTGCTTTAACTCGAGCTCTGGCTGAATGGTATAGTATGACCCAGCATCAATCAGGCAGGTCTGCGGTTCGAGCCCTTGCCAGGTTCATACATTGCAGACTTGCAGCCTTGGAAAAAGTAGATACCTTACCTCCGTGCTGTCGCGCGGTAGTCCAAGCTCAGGCGCAGTTGCGGTCTGCAAAACCAAATTAGTAGCCATAGTAGCCATTATCAAGTATGGACGGTACATGCAAACAGGATGGTTCCTTCAATCTCACGTTCTGTGGCAGCTCGTACTATTTTTCACTTTTTTATTCTGCTTTGACCTAGCAAGTTTTTGGTGGTCACTAGTTGAGCACCACCTCGACCTGTTTACTTTTTCTTGAAAACTAGCGCAAATTCGGAACGTTCTCGTCCAGGGTATTAGATATTACCAACCAGTGACTATGTAAGGAGGTTCCGAGGAAATTTTGAGGAAATTTCTATTCTTAAACCGGCTCTACCCTCCCTCCCCCCTTTTTGTTTGCGTGTGTGTGTGTCGGGGGAGGTGGTGTGTGTGTGTGTGTGGTGGGGGATGGGGGGGATCTACCATCCCATCCCACCACCCTGACAATTGATTTCGACGAGCTCCGCTGGTTTGCTTACGACCCCTCTAGGCCCCGAATTCAATTTGCAGTACAAGAGCAACTTTTCCACTTTTTGAACGCCCCCCCGTCTTTAACCTGCTTCAAATTATATTAAATGTAAATAAACATTATTGTGTGTGGAGATGCTTCTTGATTATTCTGTTGAGGTGAGCAACATAACTTATAATCCTATCAGTTCACTTAAGCCATCTCCCTTAAGCCCATCCAGTTACCAATTCAATGCAAGCTACCTTCACAATTCATAAAGTGTTCTTATAATCAGCCCGAGCGCAACAGTAAACCCCGTTTCGAAGAATGGCTCAATGGCTGAGCTCCTAGAACGAGGAAGGTGCCAGGTTCGGATCCCCACGGGTGCGCTTTAGTATTCGAGATCGCTGTAAACCGCCATGGTCGCTTTGTCCAGGTAAAGTAAATGCGGGGCTCCCTTCATACCACACCTCACCAAGTGTTATCATTACTTTTTTTATAATCAGCCCTTCCTGATGATTTGCCGAGATTGGGCAGACTCCTTAACCCTATCTGGCCACCCCTGGACTGTAATACACACACACATTCGCTTCCAGAAAAACAGATGGCCTTAATTTCCCGGAGAAAGTGTCAGAGGCCAAGATCACTGATGCGCTGCTCCTCAAGCTGTTCAAGACCACTGACAGGGACAAGATCGTGGAGATCGTTGAGCAACATCAAAAAGAGAACGGCATTGCAATGAGCGAAGGATGGAAGTCAGCCCTCCTCAAAAGGCCTGAGGTGGGAGACTGGAGGGGGGTTATGGCTTGGATCGGGGTTTGATTTGGTTTTGGGGGTGAAGGGTTTGGCACTGTCTTTTATTTCAATTTATGCTGGTGCCAACTATCAGCTGGTGCCAACTCAGCTGGTGCCAACTATCAAAATGTGCGACGCAAGCCTAATTCCAGGACGGTTGCGGAGCATCCGTCTTGTAGAGCGTAGCTTGGCGCATTAGCAGCCTGTTCAAGGGGGATTTTGTTTTGGGGGTCCGTAAGGAAACATGCATTTCGCACATAGATGACACATGTAACACACGTTTGTAACAACTTTGTCAAGCCTTTAAATTGTACAGAAAAATTTACGACAAGTCTTTTCCCAACATTCCTACAAACCTGACACATACTCATTAAGTCATCACCAATACGCATTCCTTGCGTAGCATAAGAAAAGGGTATTATACTTCATACTGCGCTGCCTTATCCTCAGCTACCCCACGCTCAGCTACATCATCCTCAGCTACCCCACGCTCAGCTACATCATCCTCAGCTACCCCACGCTCAGCTACCTCATCTTCAGCTACCATATCCTCAGCTACCCTACGCTCAGCTACCTCATCATTCCTTGCGAAGCATAAGAAAGCTTCAGCTACCTCATCCAGCGCTGCCTCGTAGCATAATAAAAGGGTTTGCTTGATCATATCACGTCATGAAAAATGTGATACTATCAACTGTGATGCCACACGCAAGACGCACGCATACACACAAGTCACACACATGCACGCAAGTCACACACAGACACACACAAACACTATAACTACCCTCGTCTTGCCTGTCTCCTGTGTTGGTGCCACCACTTCCGGCATGGCCTCGACCTCAGCCTAAGACATTTCCCTCAGGCAAGGCCTAGCCATCAACACAGAGGCGAAAAGCGCTGAGGCGGGCGGTCTACTACGGTTAATTTTGCTCATGCCTCATGCCTTATCAACAATTAATCAACCAATCAAGCACCAGTTAAACACAGTAACTTCAGGACTTGGACTCTAGATTGTACATGTGTAATGTCTGGCCTTTGGCACTTGCGCCCATGCATGGGTCACTCTCAGATTTCTGACTAGTGACTTCCACCAGGGGGCTAACCAGAGTTGGACCTGGACTATCCCTGGCTCAACCCAGGTGACAAAGGTGCTACAGAGGGCTCAAATCACTTCACTGGCGTCTCAAACGTCGCGACGCAAGGCTCATTTCATTTCCGCAAACTTTCACTCCTTAGCGTCGCACAATAATTTTGGGGCGTTATGGTGAATGTGGGTGTGGGTGGGGGGTAGAGGGCTTCTTGTTTTGTCTACGTATATGAACTTATATAACTAGAAGTCTTGAGAAGAAAGTTTATTTTCCACATCTACTATATGCATACAAGAGCATACCACATAATGTTTGACTTGTGGCCAAGATCACTGATGCCCTGCTCCTCAAGCTGTTCAAGACCACTGACAGGGACACTGTAAAGGACATAGTTCAGCAGCTTGAAAAATATAAGTAAGGTGATGATTAATAGATCGTGGCAGCCGTATATATATATATATATATATATATATATATAGAGAGAGAGAGAGAGAGAGAGAGAGAGAGAGAGAGAGAGAGAGAGAGATGCACGGTGGAGGGAAGAGTTTGCGTGTTGCTTGTTGCAATTGAGTGAATAATTATCAAGGCTTGGAGAAACAAATACCCGGCCTTGGTACTGCTAATTTCTTACAATACTAGGTCCTGGATTCACATATTAATGGGCTTCAGAGTTTAGGGCTAATGTCGGACAAAATTAGCCCAAATAGTGCGCAACTAATTTAGCCAAAATTAGCCAAAACAACCCACATGAGTTCATGATGAAGTAGCTCATAACTACGGGAGCGAACGAAGATCGCGGTATTATTATATCAACGCATTACATCGGAGGAAAATAAGTATAGAAGTAAGATGCAATAATTTGGCAAACATCCTGGATGGCTCTGTCCAAACTCTAGACCACTGTTTATTTTTTGCCCATGTAGGGTAATGCTATGAGCTAGGGTACGCACATAGGGCTACATAGGGTATGTACGACGGGATACATAGGGCTACGTAGGGTACGTAAGTAGGGCTAAATGGGCAGCGTCCGTAGGGCTACGTAGGGTACGTACGATGGGCTACATAGGGTACGTACATAGGGCTATATAGGGCTGTGTACGCAGGACTAAGTAGGGTATGTACGACGGGCTACGTAAGGCTCATACGATGTCCTGATATGTCTCTTCTCTTCACCTCTAGTTAGCCCTAAAAATCCGGGATTTATTGAAGTGCTAAATAGCTCCAGTAGCGCTATTAGGGCTAAGCAGCTAAGGCCCCCCCTCCGAACCCTACATTTTAGGGCTAAGCAGCTAAGGCCCCCCCTCCGAACCCTACATATTAGGGCTAAGCAGCTAAGGCCCCCCCTCCGAACCCTACATATTAGGGCTAAGCAGCTAAGGCCCCCCCTCTGAACCCTACATATTAGGGCTCAGCAGCTAAGGCCCCCCCTCCGAACCCTACAATAGCTCCAGTAGCGCTATTAGGGCTAAGCAGCTAAGACCCCCCCTCCGAACCCTACATATTAATTCACTGAATAAAAGATCAATGCTATGAGCAAAGAATGGAAGGCCCTCTTGAAGAGGAAGTTGAATCCAATGCCTGAGGTGGGAACCAGGAGGGGAGTTATGGCTTGGATTGGGGTTCAATTTGGGTTTGGGTCTGGTTGGTTTGGGGGGGGGGGGGGGGGATTCTTGTTTTGGCTACACATTGCATCTTCTATAACTATTAGTCTTGAGAAGAAAAACGTTACCAGATTATACCACATAATGTTTATATTGTGACTCACGCCCTGACAAAAATATACGTGAGACGGTGTGGGGAAGAAGCCCCCCTCCCCCCCCCCCCACACACACACACTTTTCCGTTGAGGGACTAGGGGCTGGCTATATGTGTATGAATGTCACTCATTGAACGTCACTCACTAGCGTCAACTCCCTGCCAGTATTGCCCCAAGGCTACTGTAGTACTGCAAGGCCACGGATAAGAGTGATTTCACACCTGTGTGGCCACACCCAATTCTACAGGTTCTAGACGTGGATGCTCGGAACCATGGCTACAAATTTGTGTTGTTCAGATCAGACCGCAGCACTACAAGGCCATATCGGGGCCAAGTCCTACTCAATGCAATGGAGCAAGCCGAGCTACCAGAGAGTCTCCGGGCTGTTTACAAGGATAAGAGACAGGTAACATGATGCTGCTAATCTCTGGTGTAAGGACTGGATAGGATGATGACACATATGATAGCTTGATGCTGATGAATACTACTAATTGTGATAGTATAGTTACAGAGCAGGTTACACTATTGTACCCCCCCCCCCCACACACACACACACAAACAGATACGTTCATAAACATTCACTGTTGCTACTGTAAATGCTGACAGATCTTCCCCTTCCTACCGTCCTCCCCCGTCTCCCATTGCCCCCCCCACACACACACATACAATAACTCCCACCCCAACCCCTCCTCCACGATATATATAGACATACAGGGATTTTCGCGTAGTCCTCGCGAACTTTTGGTGTCACATTGGGGCGGGGGGCAGGGGGTGTCATGGACAATTGTACTGTACTGCCAAGTTCAATTTTTATCAGCGCGAATTCCTTCTCAGAGCGAATTCAACTATGATCGCTCATCATATTCTTAGCGCTTATTCATTATGAGCGATTGCAATTGTTTCGCTGTCATGGTCTGCTTTTCGGACCATGACTCAAACAAAAAACTCAATCCTTCGTCGAGTTGTTCAATTTTTTGCCATATAAAGCAAATATGGCGCTAGGGTTCATAATGTTCAACCTCTTGCTTTTTGATGCCACCATGCTACCGATAAAACAAACAGATTTTAAATGGCAGACGAGCAGCCAATCAGCAGGCAAGGCGAGCTCTTTAGAACAATGAGGGCAGGACACATGCAGGACTCAGCATAGACGTTTAGCAGATGCTGCTGACCCATCCCACCGGCGCCAGACCCAGCGCAAAGCCTATGCTACGAGGGGGGCTGCCATGCCTGCGACTGAGCGCCACGCCGCTAACCAGAGCAGGCGCAAAGCCTATGCTGCAGGGCAGGCTGAAATCTGTTGATGCGAATCGTGCGATAGCGAGTGCAGAAGGGGTGTGCGTTTCTGTGTCTGTGGGCAAAGGGGGGGAGGTAAGGGAGCGCATAGCGAGGGTGGAGATGGCTGGGTGGTGGTGTTTTTTGGCGGTAGGAGAGTGTCTGTAGAAAGAGAGTGTGTGTCAAGGGGGTGGGGATGGGGGGGCAGGAAGATTTAGGGCTCAGTAGGGGATCATTTAGGGTCTGGGGGGGTGGGTGGGGTGGGGTGGGGGGGGGTATAGAAATTGGGTAGGGAAGGGAAGGGGGCAACTTTTGCAGGCGAAGTCATGAAGCTGGTTGTTTGAATGTCTGGCCATCCAGCTGGGTGTGATGGTTTTGAGTGACACGCCGACCATGATGTTTTAATCATATATGTATAAGCTTGTGAGGACAGAACCCCCCCCTGGATCTTCATTGCCTCACACTTCTACAATACTACCTGTTTTACATGATCATTATCAATTTTGACATTTCTGTTGTGCAGAGAATCGCCACAAATAACTTCGAGACTGCTGAGGAAGCCGCCAAGGCGGTTGACAGGTGGGTGCCTGCACTGCTCTATTTTTCTGCTACGGCTCAAAGGTCAGGGATGATATGCCGGCTAGAAGCTGCTACACGTAGCCCCAAATAAAAACAGCGGAGTTGACTCGGGTGTTCCCATGCAATGGTGTGTGTGTCCTCCCTCCCCTGTGAGTGTGTGTGTGTGTGGGGGGGGGGGGGGGGGGGGGGGGGGGGGGGGGGGGGGGGGGTCTGCCTAGACGCTGCTTCATGTAGCCCAAAATAAAAATAGCTGTGCTGACTCGTTTGTTGACATGCAATGCTGTGTGTCCCCCCTCCCCCCTCCCCTTCCAGCGCCTTCCACCCCCTTCCCCTCCTGCCACCACTCCCAACCACCACCCTGACTCCCTGCCCCTGCTAGGTTGTCCTACAAGATTGGGCGACTCGGCTCAATCAACTTCCCTCTCTCAGAGGAGGAGAGGGCTGGGCTGGACAGCATCGGGATGGAGGAGCTCATCGCAAGCTTCAAGCAGGCTACCCACAAGAACATGCAGGGAACTAGTGTTTACAGGTATGGAGGTGTTGTATGTGGTGGATGGGTTGGATGGAGCATATGGGGGAGTGTTGGGAGGATATGAAACTGTGTACACCATACACCTTACACCCTTGACCAGAGCACGATGATAGAAACCTTCAAAACACTCCAGTGACTAGATTAGTTTGTTTCATAATCCTTTGAAGATGGATTGAGTTGTGGATCCCTCGAAGTTGAGGTGTTGACATTTTAACCACACTGCAGGGGTGTTTGCTGGATCAAAGCTTGTGAGAGATGGGAAGTACAGATTGGGCGCCTCAATGAACGGGCCTCCACATTTATTGGCCGCTATGCTGATGAAGTAGAGGCCGCTCTAGCATATGATGCCGCCGCCATTGCTCTGGGGTAAGTACCCCCCCCCCCCCCCCCCCCCCCCCTTCACCTTCATGCTCCAAATCACAGTAGGCAAAGGACCATGTGGGGATTCTTACAACAGCTATAAGCTGGGTAGATCACCGCTTCCAGCAACCAGGTTAACTGTGTGTGCCTAGATGAACAAAGTCCAACATATATCTGCCCCTGCTCTGATGAAGTAGAGGTCGCCCTGGCAACATGCTTCCTGCCGCCATCCCGCCCCCTTCCCTCGCCACCCGTCCTCTCTCTCTCCTCCCGCTCCCTCTCTCTCTCTCTCTTCGTCTCTCTCTCTCCCTCTCTCTCTCTGCTCTCTCTCCGAGCCAGTCTCTCTCATCTCTCTTCTTTCTCCCCCCCCCCCTTCACGACCCAAACTAAGTGACCAACAAGGCAAACGTAAAAGTATCTACCGAGCCACCACTTCTAAAGCTACACATCTCCCTAGTATCACTCACCCTCTCTATTCTCTACATCTCCCCCTCCCCACTTTATCCCTTATTTCTAACCTCCTTGTCCCCCATTGCTCGAGGTGACTACCTCACACAACCCCACCCCCACCCCCACCACCTTCTCTCCACCCTTCTCGTCATACATTGAGGTCCCTACCATATTGTACTGTCTCCATGTCCTAGATTCAAACGCATAATAGTATATTAATTCATACTGCTACCGCCAAAGACAGCGAGTAGCCTGAAGGCAGAACCCATGCAAGAATACATTCAAAAACCCGAGGGGGGGGGGGGGGGGGGGGGGGGGGGGAGAGGGGGAGAGGGTAAGTTCTCAGACAGCATCATGGGAGGTTGTTGTTCTCACCCTATACCCCCAGAGGCCTCATACCTCAACACCCAGACAGTAACCCATAGTGAAAGGGGGGTCCATCAGCATGAGCTCGCCAAGGCTTTCCAACAAAACAATCAAAATATAACAATATCAAGTTGGGGTTGGGACAGCATAGGTGTAACTAACCCTTTGTGAGTGTGTGTGTGTGGTTGGGGGGGGGGGGGGGGGCAGGGGCTTGGCAGGAAGAGGTCAGTGGTGTGTGAGTGTGTGTGTGTGTGGTGGTGGTGGGGGGGGGGGAGGGACACACACACACAAACAGGTGTAACTAACCCTTTGTGAGTGTGTGTGGTTGGGTGGGGGGGGCAGAAGGCTTGGCGAGGAAGAGGTCAGCGGTGTGTGAGTGTGTGTGTGTGTGTGTGTGGGGGGGGGGGGGGGGGGGGGGGGGGGGGGGGGGGGGGGGGGACACAAATAGGTGTAACTAACCCTTTTAAATGGATATCCGGGGCCAATGTAACTATTGTTGTCCTACTATTTTGGTTCATACTATTTTGTTTTTTCTGTTGGCCGTAGCTGTCTGAAGCTTTACAGCACTCCAGTGCTAGTCTCCAGTACCCATGCAGAAATCCATACTTAAGCTCGAGGGGGGGGCAAGAAAAAAGCTGCCGTACCGCATCTTCGCTTTGGATAGAGCTTATCCTCAAACTTTAAAAACAAAAGTTTTTTGGGGGGCCAAAAATAAAGTTTTACTAGAGTTAGAGGGGTCCAAAGTTTTTTTCACACAAAGCGGCCCAAATCGTAACTCCGAGATAAATCACGCCTGGGCAACCTTACGGAAGATGTAAGAGCTAGGGGTGCTCAAAAGTAATAAGGCTTCTATAGTTATATTTCAAACCCCTAGCAGATTGATTAAATAAGCATACCACGCCATGATACTTGTCTATGGCTAATGTGCTGCGTTTGTAGCGCTCTTGTTGACTGCACATGTATGCCTCTCTTTTGCTAGGGGGGACCACCAACTTTTCTGCCATTTTCATGTGGCATAAAAGTTGTTATCCAATCATTTTTTTTTTTATACTTCTGTAAGATTTGTTTAACCCACCCCTTCAGTCCCACAGTCTATTGCTGTGAAAGGCGTTTATGGTCCGAGGCCCAAACATTTTAAAAGCTTGGCCCTGCAGATGTTACAGCACATACCCCCTCCCACACACACACACTTTGTGACAAGTCACACACAATGACACCACCAACCAGAAAGTGGTAAGGCACAACTGAGAAACACACGAGAGAATAACCTACCCCCACCTATCATGAAAAAACAGTGGCCAAGAAAAATTAAACAGGTCCTGTATTTTTCCCAGATTTAAAAGTTGTAAACCCTAAAAACTAACACAACCCCTAGTTTACAGCTCACTCACATTCATGCCAGCATCCACCCACCCAAGCTAGATATAGGGCTCTCCTATCCAGACCTGGAAGCTCTTACCCTGGGGTCTAAGTGACTAGGAGATGGGAGCAGTCCAAGCCCATACAATTGTGGTTTAGTTACTTATGCTCGCGTGGCTGGTTACTTCTTAGCACCCCTAGAGCATAACTGGAATGGGCGCGAAACGATCTTTCGAATGACCCCCATTTTGGGGGGGGGGGAGGGTAGGTGAGGTAATCGGGTTTTAGGAGGGGGGGGGGGGGGGGGGGGGGGGGCCTTTTCAAAACTTTATTTTTCCCCTCCTTTTACATGTATGAAACTTCCACAATTCCAACTCCCATCTGAATCGGACACCATATTGAACATGCGGCCCAAAATCTGTCTTTCTGCCCCCCCCCCCCCCCTGCTTGAGCTTGCTTAAAATGTGAATTAAATTTGAATAAATTCAAAGAAAACTTTTTGTGTGGAGATGCCTCTTGATTGTCCGGTTGAGGTGGGCAGCCTAACCTTTCATCCTACTAATTCCCTTTTAGCCTACCAAGGTACCAATTCAATGCAAGCCACCTTCACGCATCCAGGATTGTTTGCGATTTGCTGGTTTCCAGTTCATAGAGTGTTTCTTATAGTCAGCCCTTCCTGATACACAGACAAACACATATTACGCATCCAGGATTGTTTGCGATTTGCTGGTTTCCAGTTCATAGAGTGTTTCTTATAGTCAGCCCTTCCTGAGACACAGACAAACACACATTCCGCATCCAGGATTGTTTGCCATATGCTGGTTTCCAGTTTGTAGAGTGTTCTTATAATCAGCCCTTCCTGAGACACAGACAAACACACATTCCGCATCCAGGAAAACAGATCATCTCAATTTTCCTGAGAAAGTGTCAGAGGCCAAGCTGACTGATGCGCTGCTCCTCCAGCTGTTCAATACCACTGACAGGGACAAGGTCAAGGAGATGGTTGAGCAACATGAAGAGGAGAAGGGCAATGCAATGAGCGAAGAGTGGAAGGCCCTCCTCCACAGGAAGTTGAAAACAATGCCTGAGGTGAGAGAATGGATGGGGGTTGTGTGGGTGTGGGTGGGTGGGTGGGTAGGGGTGGGGGTGGGGTGGGGGTGGGGGGGGGGCTTCTTGTTTTGGCTACTTAAAGCATCTTCTTTAAATATAAGTCTTCAGAATATAATGATTTTCCTACTTTTGCTGCGCATACCATAGTTTACCTCACATAATCTCACATCATGTTTTTGTATTGAGCCTAACGCCCTGACAAGTGAGACGGCGTGAGAGTTCATAAATACACTTTGACTGCTATGATTCATATACATACATATATATATATATATATATATATATATATATATATATAGTGAGGAGGGTTGGAAGACCCCCCCCGGAAGTTGGGGAGTGGGCTTGGCTTGGGCCAACACTGGCCTGCCAATGATAATGTAATGTAATGTGGTGTATATGCCCCCAACCAAGATGTTTCAACCTGTGAAAATGACCTTGAGTTAACTGGCAGCGTTATAGACATGTATGTGTACATCATATCATATATGTAGGGTTCGGAGGGGTGTGTTGTGTGTGTGTGTGTTGTGTGTGTGTGTGTGTGTGTGGGGGGGGGGGGGGGGGGGGGGGGGGGGGGGGGGGGGGGGGGGGGCTTCTTGTTTTGGCTACGCATATGAGCTTATATAACTAGAAGTCTTGAGAAAAAGTTAATTTGCCACATTTGATGTATGCATACCAGAGCATACCACATAATGTTCGACTTTTGACTGACGCCCTGGCGAAAGTATCATTGAGATGGCGAGGGGAAGAAGCATCCCCCCAGCCCCACCCCCCAGGCCAACCCGCCCGTTCAGAGGGACTAGGGGCTGGTAATGGATGTGAGTGTCACTCATTGGCGTCAACTCTCTGCCAGTAGTGCCCCAAGGCTACCACTTGCGAGTACCGCCCAGATACAGAGGGACGGTACTTAGTTTAAGAAAATGTCTGATCCAAGTGGGCCCCCTAAGGGGGCCCTCTTGCGAGTACCGCCCAAAGCCAATTCCTCTGTCTCAGGGCGGTACTCCAAGTCTAAGGCAGCTAAAAGAAGGGCTGCCTTTCGCTAGCCTGGAGTACTGCATGGCTGCGGATACGAGTGATTTCACACCTGTGTGGCCACACCCAATTCCACAGGTTCTAGACTTGTCCGGCAGGAGAGCTCAAGTGAATGCTCAGAAACATGGCTACAACTTCTTGAAGTGCACATCAGTCTGTAAGGGTAAAAAGTGTGTGAGGCCGTTTCTGGGCTTTGTCCTAGTCAGCGCTAAGGAGCAAGCTGAGCTACCGGAGAGTTTCCGGGCTGGTGCTTCCAAGGAGAAAAGACAGGTAACATGATGCATGATGGTAATCTCTGGTGCATGATGGTAATCTCTGGTGCATGATGGTAATCTCTGGTGCATGATGGTAATCTCTGGTGCATGATGGTAATCTCTGGTGCATGATGGTAATCTCTGGTGCTTCCAAGGAGAAAAGACAGGTAACATGATGCATGCTGGTAATCTGTGGTGTTAAGACTGGATAGGATGATGGCAAATCTGATAGCTTGATGCTGCTGATTACTACTAAGTGCGATACTGTTGAGTGTTCCGACTTGTATATTTGTGTATACCGGTAAATATAATTTGATGCATGATGTGCTTTACTGATTAATTTACTGGTGCAGTGCCCATGTGGCTGTTGGCCAGACTTGTTTTGGGGTGTGTTAGTTATATAACAGGTTACACACTTGTCCCCTCCACCCCCCCGTCAACACTCATACTTATTTGTGTATAAATATATGTATTTGATACATGATGGGATGTATGATTACATTACTAGTGCAGTGCACGTGTGGCCGGTGGCCAAACTTGTTTTGGGGTGGGTAAGTTACAGAGCACGTAACACCTTTGCCCCCCACCCCCCCACCCACACACACCACCCCCTTCCACGCACACACACACACACCACTGCACCCGGCCCCATCCCCTCCCTCGACACACATACAATCAGAACAATTACTGCTGCAAGCTGAACATTTCTACGGATCTACCCCTCCCTAATGTCATTCCCCCTATAGTACCCCCTACCTCCAAATAAACTCCATGATAGTCCCCCCCCACCACCACACACACAACACACACACACACACACAACACGCCACTCCACCTGGCCCCATCCCCTACATCGACACAAATACAATCAGAACAAAATTCCTGCTGCAAACTTGAAACATGTCTTACGGATATCCCCCATCCCTACTGTCATCCCCCCTCTCCCCCCCTCCCTACATCACTCAATCCCCCCCGGACACACACACCACACACACACACACACACACACACACACCACCACCTTCCACGAACACCACACACACAACGCCACTCCACTGGCCCAATTTCCATCTCCCTCGACACACATTACAATCAGAACAAAGTCATGGTCTGCAACTGAAAATTTCTATGATCTCACACTCCCTACTGTCCTCCACCCCTACCCCCTGTCACCCCCCTACCCTCCACCACACACAAACAACGACGGGAACCACGAATACGAAAGCGCCCACCGGCAAAAAAAAAAACACAACACACACACCCACACACACACACCCGCACCCCCCATCCCTTCTTCCCCCCACTCACTCGCACCCCAACCCCGCCGACCCACGCCCCCACCAAGGCACCACCCAAAAACCCACAAGACGAAACCAGATATATAACCAGATCGGAGTCCAGCCGCCCCCCTCAAGCCGGAGTCATAGCGCCCCCAGCCCCCCACATCCTTACCACAGCGGACCTCCCGAACATCCCATGTACCCTCCGCAATGCAACCACCCCCTCTCCCTCTCCCTCCCATCCTTTCCCTTCCTCCCTCCCTCACCTCCGAACCCACAAACACACACGCACCACACTACTTCTCCCTACCTCTTCCCCGCCACTTCAGCTGTGGGGTTTGCTCATGCCTGAATATGAACGTGAAAAATAGCAACCACAACTCGCGGCCGTTTGCACATATTTCCGCCCAGCTAGCTGAGAACCCCGGACTTTTGCAATCACTAAGCTACTTATGGGCAGCTATCAAATTGTTCATTGCACGCAGTTACCCAGTCGGGTGTGCAAGCAGTTGATTTGACCAGCAGGGGCCTTCATTCAGCCACTTTTGTCAGTCTCTCGCTATAGCATTGCGCTCAGTGATAGGATTATTGGTAAAAAGAAAAGAGCACGAGACCTTAAGAGCATTGCAAGGGGGAGAGGGCACAGCCAGACTGAACGGCCATGGAAGTTTCAAAAATGTAAAACAATTTGCGATTACACCACCAACTACGAAATCAACCACAGCAAAGGCAATGCCATGGCAGGGCGAGATGGCAATTGAAGAGCGTATGCCAGATACTGATTAAGGAAACGTTTGTAGGCGGATAAATGCAAGTGATTTTTCTAATTTACAGCCGGCCTGTCGGATGTGACGGTTCGGAGTGACACGACGACCAAGATGCTTTGAATCATATAGATATATGAGATTGTGAGGACAGTTGTCCCCAGGGATATTCACCCAAAGTGCCTCATACTTAGTCAATTCTATTTCTACCCAATCTGCATGATTATTTGATCATTTTTGCAATTTCTGTCGCGCAGACAATCGCCACAAATAACTTTGAGACTGCTGAGGAAGCTGCCAAGGCGGTGGACAGGTGGGTGCCTGCAATGCTCTTCTTTCCTGCTACAGCTCAATGGGTGTGAGTGTGTGTGTGTGTGTGGGGGGGGGGGGGGGGGGGGGGGGGGGGTCTGCCTAGAAGCTGCTTCATGTAGCCCAAAATAAAAATAGCTGTGCTGGCTCGTTTGTTGACATGCAATGCTGTGTGTCCCCCCTCCCCCCTCCCCTTCCAGCGCCTTCCACCCCCTTCCCCTCCTGCCACCACTCCCAACCACCACCCTGACTCCCTTGTCCCTGCTAGGGTGTCGTACAAGCTCGGGCGACTCAGCTCCATCAACTTCCCTCTGTCAGAGGAGGAGAGGGCAGAGCTGGACAGCATCAGCATGGAGGAGCTCATTGCAAGCTTCAGGCAGGCTGGCCACAATAACAGGCGGGGAACTAGTGTTTACAGGTATGGAGGTGTTGTATGTGGTGGATAGGTTGGATGGAGCATATGGGGGAGTGTTGGGTGGATACCAAACTGTGTACACCCTACACCTTACACCCTTGACCAGAGCACGATGATTGCAGCCTTCAAAACAATCCAGTGACCAGAATCAGTGTGTTTCAGGATTCTGTGAAGATGGATTGAGTTGTGGATCCCTCGAAGTTTGTTGAGGTGTTGTCATTTCAACCACATTTCAACCGCATTTCAACAATATGTTGTCATTTCAACCACATTCCAACCGCATTTCAACCATGTGTTGTCATTTCAACCACATTCCAACTGCAATTTCATTTCAACCACATGTCAACCGCATTTTAGCCACGTGTTGTCATTTCAACCACCTGTCAACCGCATTTCAGCCACATGTTGTCATTTCAACCACATTTCAACCGCATTTCAGCCACATGTTGTCATTTCAACCACACTGTAGGGGTGTTTGCTGGATCAAAGCTTGTGAGAGATGGGAAGTTCAGATTGGGCGCCTCAATGAACGAACATTTATTGGCCGCTACGCTGATGAAGTAGAGGCCGCCCTAGCATATGATGCCGCCGCCATTGCTCTGGGGTAAGTACCTCCCCCCTTTCCTCTTCATGCTCCAAATCACAAAAGGCAAAGGACCATGTAGGGATTCTTTAAACGGCTAGAAGCTGGTCAGATCACCGCTTCCAACAACCAGGTTGACCGTGTGTGCCTCAATGAACAAAATCCAACATGCATCTGCCCCTACACTGATGAAGTAGAGGCCTCCCTAGCATACATGCTGCTGCCGCCATCGCTCCCCCTTCCCTCCACCCTCCCTTCTTTCTCTCTCTCTCACTATCTCTACTCTCTCTCTCTCTCTCTCTCTCTCTCTCTCTCTCTCTCTCTCTCTCTCCTCTCCCTCTCTCTCTCTCCCTCTCTCCATTTCTCTCCTCTTTATCCCCCATTGCTCTGGGGTGACTCCCTCCCCCAATCCTCCCCCCCTCTCCACCCTCATTGTCCTTCAGTGAAGCCCCCACCACCTTGTAGTGTACTAGATTCAAACACACAAGAGGACATTAATTATAACTGCTACCGCGAAAGACAGAGAGTAGCCTTAAGGCTGAAGCCATGTAAAAATACTTTCAAAACCCGAGGGGGGGGGGGGGGGGGCAAGAATAAAGGTCTCATACCGCATCAAGGGAGGTTGTTGGTTTCACTCTATACCCCCATTCACCCACGTTGAGGCCTCATACCTCGACACCCAGGCATTTATACATAGTAAAATAGGGGTCCATTAACATCCGCTCATCAAGACTTTTCCAACCATGCAACCAAAATATAACAATATCAAGTTGGGGTTGGGACAGAATAGGTGTAACTAACCCTTTATGAGTGTGTGTGTGTGGTTGGGTGGGGGGGTCAGGGGCTTGGCAGGAAGAGGTCAGTGGGGTGTGTGTGTGAGAGTGTGTTGGGGGGGGGGGGGAGGGGGGGGGGGGGGGGGGGGGGGGACATACAAATAGGTGTAACTAACCCTTTAAAACTGTATATCCGGGGCCAATGTAACTATTATTTCCAAGGGGGGGGCAACTTAAAACCAAAATGACCCCTTCATAAAACCTTGTAGATATCATTGAGAGGATGAATAATCCGGTCTTATTTCTTAATTTGGCCGAGTACAAAAAAGTGCCGGTCCTCCAAAGTTTGGGGCCGCGGGGTGGGGGGGGTAAGGAAAAATCTGACATTTTCAAAAAGAATTGTACTTTTCAGCAGCCTTTCCAGGGGGCCCTTAGGAAGTTTTTTCATATACCTATGTCGGAAGTTTTTGTAATCTGCCTTACCCCCCCCCCCCCCCCCCCCCCCCCAAAGGCCCATATCTCCTCCAGAAATTAGAATTTGGGGGGTCAAAGTAGGGTCTACAGTGATCTCCTTGACGAGCTCTATCCATTTATGGTCTTACATTTGGATTTGATCAAAGTTTGACAATATTGTCAAGCACACCCTTTCCTGATCCTGATCCTGAGCTGAGCTACCTAGTGTTGGTGTTTGAGAATTTGAAGGGGGTGTTAAGCCTAAGTCGCATGCCTAAGTACCCTCCTTATACCCAAGAAGTTTGTGGAGGAAAGATTGAGTTTCTGGTTTGACCCAACCTTCACACTTGGTGTACTTAGAACCTGTGGAGGTCACTACTCAAGCACTACCACGACACTTCTTCTCATTCTCGAAAAAAAGCGCAGAGTCGGAATGCTCTCGTCGAACGAATTTCAAGGGTATGCTTAACTTCGTCAGATTCCGTCTGGTGAGTAAGTTACGAAGATATTTCCGAAACCAGCTCGACCCCTGTACGAGGATCTGCCAACCTGGCAGGTGCCTCGACTTGGATCTAGAGGATCACGCCTCCATATTTACTCGCTGTCGGAAATAAGGGTGGATTCGGAAAGATCTCGCCGAGCTTGTGTCATAGGTCTGCTTAATTATATCAGAGACCGAGTACTGAGGAAGTTTTGGCCTCTAACAGTTTTCACAAGAGGAAATTTCTGCAAGCCGTCGGACCCCCCCCCCCCCCCCCCCCCCCCCCCCCTATTTTTGAGGGGGTCGATATCTACCCCACCCCGACACTTTTTTCGACTTTTTTCGATGGTTCCGGGGCTTACGATCCCTTCCGGCCCCGATTCCGACATGCGGTACATGAGCAACTTCCTGAGGGCCCCCCGCCTTTCAGGCACTTTTTTTACAGCCCTCAGAATGACATGGGAGTGGAACTGGGGTGTTCCCCTACTAAGTACCAATCCATTTATGCTATTGGGGTAGGGATCCACCCCATATTATGCCCAGGGCAGAGGGGGGGGGGGGGGGGGGGGGGGGGGGGTCTAGGGTCTCTCTCTCTCTCTCTCTCTCTCTCTCTCTCTCTCGGCGTTTTTTTCGTTCCAATAGTGCCTTGTGCTATTTGATGTTATTTGATGGACCCACAATCCAAGGGCACTACCTGCGACAAGTGCTTTGCGGCAACCACGGAAACTTAGAGCGCCATCAGAATTCCCTAAACCCTGATTCCCTAAACCCTACCCCCCCCCCCCCCCCCCCCCAAGCCCCACCAAACTATGTAACATTGGTGATGATGATTTTCTATGCTTCAAACATTCCTTATGGTCTCGAGACCAACCTCAATGGATAGGCCTTTGAAAACACTGTACAATAAGCCTAATTAGACACCATAACACTAAGTGGTGGGTGAGATAGTGGCTGTACAGTGGGTTCCGGAGCCGGGAGGGGGGGGGGGGGGGGTTTGCAGAAGGGTGCCTCAGCACTTTTTCGTGATGGGGTCTAGCACTTTTTTTTTGCCCCCCCCCCTGATTATTTCCTACTATTTTGGTTCCTCTATTTCATTTTTTCTGTTGGCTGTTGCTAGTCTCCAGCACTCCAGTGCTAGTCTCCAGTACCCATGCAGAAATCCATACTTCAGCCTGCTTCAAATTAAAATTAAATTCAAAGAAATTCAAAGAAACCTTTATTGTGTGGAGATACCTCGATTGTTCTTTTGAGGTGAGCAACAGAACCTTTCATCCTATCATTTCCTTTTAAGCCTACCAAGGTACCAATTCAATGCAAGCCACCTTCACGCATCCAGGATTGTTTGCGCTTTGCTGGTTTCCAGTTCGTAGAGTGTTCGTATAGTCAGCCCTTCCTGATACACAGACAAACACATATTACGCATCCAGGAAAATAGATCATCTCAATTTTCCTGAGAAACTGTCGGAGGCCAAGCTCACTGATGCGCTGCTCCTCAAGCTGTTCAAGACCACTGACAGGGAAAAGGTCGTGGAGATGGTTGAGCAACATCAAAAGGAGAAGGGCAATGCAATGAGCGAAGAGTGGAAGGCCCTCCTCAACAGGAAGTTGAATACAATGCCTGAGGTGGGAGAATTGATGGGGGTAATGGCTTGGATTGGGTTTGGGTTGTGTGTGTGGGGGGGGGTGGGGGTGGGGGGGGTGGGGGGGGGGGCGCTTCCTGTTTTGGCTACTTAAAGCATCTTCTATAAATGTAAGTCTTCAGAATAAAAGTAATTCCCATTTCCGCTATGCATACCAGAGTATACCTCACATCATGTTTTTGTATTGAGCCTAACGCCCTAGCAAAAGTACAAGTGAGACGGCGTGAGAGTGTAATAATAAAAAAATGAATAAATAAACTTCGACTGTTATGATTCGTATACCTATATTTAAACTTGGTTGATTATGTGAGGAGGGTTGGAAGACCCCCCCGGAAGTTGGGGAGTGGGCTTGTATTGAGCCAACACTGGCCTGCCAATGACAATGTGATGTGATGTATATGCCCCCCACCAACATGTCTCAACTTGTGAAAAAGAACCTGAGTTAATTGGCAGCGTTATGGATATGTATATGTATATCATATCATATATATAGGGTCCGGAGGGTTGGGGGGTTGGGGGGGGGGGGGGGGGGGGGGGGGGGGGGAGTTGAGCGCTAATAGCGCTAGATAGTGCTTGAAGCGATTCCGTAATATTAGGGCTAGTTAGAGGTGAAGAGAAGAAAAATATTGCTTGTCGGCGTGGCCTAACGAAACAGAACGCGACGGTACTAGTAGGGTGAGGGTACAAGTACCAGGTCCGGCGGGAGATACTGGTGATCAGTACGAATTATAGCTTGGGGCCAGGCAGTACAGGTGACTAGCCCTCTGTGAATCTCTTAGAAGCCTCCCAACGTATCGCTCGTTAATTTTTGTATTGCATGACTCAGTAACTTTCATTTGCAAATGGCAACCGTTTACAATCCACCCAAGTCTTGGTACGTGAAAGATGGAAAACAGACATCCATGAATTTGCAGCAGGCGCCTCGTTAGATAATGGCACGACTGAATAGCGCCAGGGGAGCTTGGAAGAAGCTCTTAAGGCCTGAGATGCAAGGCTTTCCTCTAGGCTCAGTAGGGAAGATGTGGGAATGTGCAATTTACATCCGCACCTACTCGTGAAGCTCCCCCTCCAGAACAGGTTCATTGCGCCTACTTAATTAGCTTGTTTTATATATATATATATATATATAGATATATATATATATATATACCAAGATAGACGCCTTCGTCATGGTTGATAGTCATTTATCGTGAGTGATTTGACTTTCTTCAGACCTTCATGGCCATTCCGTCTCCCTGCGCACTCTCGCCCTTGCACAGCTGACTGTGCAAGAAAAAAAAGCTTTAGGTATGCAGCTTAACAAT
Organism: Chlamydomonas sp. ICE-L; assembly: GCA_013435795.1. Lineage (NCBI taxonomy): Eukaryota > Viridiplantae > Chlorophyta > Chlorophyceae > Chlamydomonadales > Chlamydomonadaceae > Chlamydomonas > Chlamydomonas sp. ICE-L. Next base: position 13,291,086 of record JACBWV010000610.1, on the reverse strand, counting down.
TGGGCAGGTCTGGTGTTCTCAGCGGGTTCGGAATCTGAGCAAGCGTTCACAAGTTGTTGATAAGTCGAATTCGCAGCCTGGTCCAAGACCCCCTTGTCTTTCTACACAATCAAAGCCCGCAGCCGGAGTGAAGGTGGTGAGGTAGGGAGAAGGGGAGTATGTGTGTGTGTATGCGGTGGTAAGGGGAAGGGAGGGGGGGGAGGGGGATGCAAGGGGGAGAAACAGAGTTTGTATCAAGGGGGTGGGGATGGGGAGCAGGAAGATTTAGGGAGAAGGAGGGGGTTATGTAGGTACTACTAGGGTAGCCCGTGTGGCCGTTGGCCACCCTTACCTGCCCCCCCTCCCCACCCCACCCCCTTCCTTCTTCGCCCCTCCCTCTGTTCTCCCCCCCCAAGCCCCACCCCCCACACACCTCACCCTCCCCCCCTGCTCCACCCTCCCTGTGTCCTCCTTCCTGCCCCCTTCCTCTTTTCTGTCTTCTATCCTCCTTTACTTCCCCTTCACCCTCCCTCCATCTCTCCTCCTTCTCTGTTTTCTCTTTTCTTTCCTCCTTGACTTTCTCTTGACCCTACCTCCATCTCTCCCTTTCCCACTGTCCCATCTCCTACCCTTTCCCCCCCCCCTGCACCACTATAAACACACCTTATCCACTACCTGTTCTGAACGTTCGCGATACCAACCCCGCTGAGAAAACTGGCCCTGCGCAATCGCAAAGCTGCATGCCCGAAGCTTGTCTTCGTGCACATTTACCCAGCCAGGCCTGCAGGATGTGGTGTTGACCTTGACCTTGCCTGGCTGTCAGCTGCGCACCGCTGTGGGTCAGCATCAACGGGTAAACGTCGATACTGGTTAGCATGGTTCCTTTCCTTGTCGTTCTGGCAAATTCGCTTTGCACGCTGCCTGAGAGTGTTTAAGAGTTAAGACCCTCCTAGGGTTTAGGATATAAGGTTTAGGGCTTAGGGTATAGGAGATCTGGCTTGTGGAGGGTATTAAAATACGTTGCTGCTGCATTATCATGTAGGCCCCAAGAAGCAAAAGGTTGTGGTTCCATGGGAAGCGAAGTGAAACGCGAGAGCGCGCAGCTTGACGAAATGGCCATGAGGATCTGAATAAAGTCAATTAAATGAGCTGAACTGAAAAAACTCTTATACCAACATTTCCCAACCTGTGAATAGGACCCTGAGTGCACTCGCGACAAGCTAGGTAGAAAAAGGAAGAAGCCTGCGCCAAGGGGGTCGAAGAAGAAAGCAAACAGAAGTGAGAGTGGTGAGGAAGACATTGAGGAGGAGGAGGCGCTGCCCATGCACGATGATGACAATGTGGATTATGTGGACAATGATGTCGGTGATGAGCAAGCTATCCATGAGGATGAGGGCACTGACCATGCGCATGGCCAGGGTCCAGCTGCTGCCAGCAATCATCATGATGGTCCAGTGCCCAGGAAGAGGAGAAGGAGGGGTGAAGGGATGAGTGGGGAAGTGGATGCCGAGCTCCCTACGGAAGTACAGGCTGGGAGTAGGGGGCCTAGTGGATTTGATGTAGTTAAGCAGGAGCCGGACTGTGTGGAGGAAGCTGTTGGGGCTCTCTCTGGCCTCGTGTTCCCTGCCCAAGCATCCATGTTCCCTGCTCGGGCTCCGGGTTTATCTTCCCTAGAGCTTGCCTCAGTCCTCCCTACTAGCATGGACACCCAGCTTGGCCCTAGCCTGCTGGACACAGCGGCGTTTGAGAGCATTAGTGGATGGATCCCACTGGAGTGTGGTGAAAGGGTGACTGAGGATGAGTATCATGCTCAGCCACCGCAACCTCAGCCACCAATGCATCAGCTTCCACACGCCCAACTACCTCATCCTGCGCGACCTCTTCCTCAGCTACCTTATCCTCAGCTACCCCAAGATCAGCTACCTCAAGAAGTGATCAAACCGGATCCTGATTCATGTTTACTGGGATGGATAACCTTTGAATGATGGCGAGGTCACCATGCAACAGGATGTTAGTGGTGGCAAGGTAACCAGGTAGCACTATAACAAGATGGATAACCTCTGAATTATGGCAAGGTTGAGAGGTACATGTTTCTGTTTTGTACAGCAGCAAATTAAGATATATGCTGAGTAGTACAGATTCATTATGCAGACATGCCAGTTCAGGATAAGGGCTGTAGATGAGGCCACAGCGCAAGGCCGTGGTTGTAGCCATATAAACAAATGTATCAAATGTAACAAATGTACCAATTGTAAAACAAATGTAACAAATGTACCAATTGTAGCCATATAAACAAATGTACCAATTGAGCATGCCAGCCTGGTGCTAATCAGAGGGTTTTCAACTCTGTGTTTTGCGTCTCAATCAGATTTTGGAGGGTCCATTGCGTCTCGAACACAGATTTCACCTGAGCATGCAGGAGATCGTGGCTCGTGAAACGGGATGACCCTTCAGCTCAAACCATGGAGCAGTCGAACATCTTGGCGATTACCAAATGGTTGACTAGTTCTGAGACGAAGTAGCAGCAATGGTAGTAGACATGTAACATGTTTTGTACCATAAAACCACATGTCCATGTCCCCTGCCATAGAAGTGATTGCCTGGACTTTTTAAACCTCTATAGAAGACCCTTGAACCCTGCATCCTAGGACTATATTTAGTTATGCTTTGAAGTTGTTTTATTCTGGTCCCGCCTTATGGGACATGTGAATGGCATCACTTGCTTGACCCTGTTTTTCTGTGAAGCTGGATTTGTGATATGCTCTCCATGCCAATTTGTATATGCAGTAGACAAGATTCTGTAAAATTGAAAATTGAAAATTAGAACATCCAAGTAAGTCACACTGCCGGGGACAGTTGACCCTACTAAGGACGTGGTTTTATCGACACCGGTTTGTAAGCAAGAGTCTGTATTCACACCCCCATTATTGGGTCAATATCTGCTAAGTGTGGTAGGCACAGCCTAGTTGTGGGTAATCAAGGCTACCATTTGAATATCCATTAGAGTCTCAAAACCAGGGGCGGGGTATGACACTGGATAAGGAGCTGGAAACCCTAAGGTTGCTGGCACAGTCTTCACGCCTCTCACGTGCACCCCGTCTGGGCCTGAGGGCCTGAGCAACCAGGGGACCCCCGAACCACTGGCCTGGGGAGCAACAGCACTTCCATTGCGCATCACTTTGAAAATGCCAAGAGACCGTTCGAGCTTCGCTTCCTTCCTGCAATACAAAGCTTACATTTCTACTCCTTCCACTCTCCTGGGCTTTTCTAGCACAGTGGCTCTCATTGGAAAGTGTAGCGCTTTTCAAGCGCACCACTCCTGACGAAACTGCAGATTGTCACTGTCGCCCAGTTTGTTAGATCCTTGGGGGCAGAGGGTGGAGGCGCTCTTGCTAGGTTGGGGGTTACAAACTGCTTCGGGGTGAAGGCGCCCAAGGTTGCACTGATATATTTCTGTGCTATCCACTGACTCCCTGCCTGACGTGCGTGGTGCAATCGACTCTGGGGAGCGATGGCTGATGCGAAGGTTGGCCACATGTACGTTCAGGGGAATCTAGGGGATAACGTCCTTCGTAATCGATCGCCCACAGCTATTCTTGTAATTACCTTAGCTTGTGGCGACCTGAGTTGTGAGTGGTTGGTGAATGTTGACCTCAAAGCAGCTCTCCGCCAGGGGATGAGGGGATCACAGTTGTTATGTGCGGGTGTGTGGGTGTGTGGGTGTGTGTGTGTGTGGGGGGGGGGGGGGGGGGGGGCGTTTGTGCCAAAGGGCTATTTGTGTGTACATGTTTCAAAGATTTCTCTGCCTCACAGCCAGCCTCAATGGACCTTCCGTCCCTGTTATTGGTTGAGCTCACCAAGTATCTTTGAACACTTCCAGCATGTATGTGTTTGCTATGGCATGCATCCCTTGACCCCCTGATCGGTATGCCTGTCAAGCAACCAAATTGTACCGCAGGCTTTCCGTGTGCCCGTGAACACGGCCGTACGTATGCTTTTTGCATGATGTTGCATGCATGTGGTCTTGTATAAACTGACGAAGCCTTACTGAACTCGTAAAGAAAGTATCGTAACCTGATTTCCCATTCTGGGATCAGAATGGTTCCTCTACATTGTTAATAGATGAGCAATCCTGAAGTGGCAGGTCGTGCAAAGCTACCTCAGTTTATCCTTGCATATTTGAAGATATTGGATAAATCATTTTTTACAAGAATGCCAGAGGATGCTTATATTTTTATTGGTTTTTATTGTTTTGATAATGTTTACTTTTTTCAAGAAGCATGCACTATAGCAGAGACAATATTACACATTCCGAGATGTAACCAAATGCCAGGGCAAGCCTAGGGCCCCTAAAATTGAGTGCCATAGTAAGATTACGTCACATAACACAACATGTAATCTTGTGCCGGAAGGCATGGCAGGCAGTACACCCCTGATTCCATTGGGAAACTACCGTATGTACACAAATCGAAATTTGCTAGGCTTCACATATTGCCGGAAGGAACATCATATCCCTTCTCGAGCCCATCATTTTATCTAATATCGAAGTCTAGCATTTTAAGTGGATGGGCTACTCGATCTACTACTCTACTACTTGACTGTTGGGGCATTTTTAATCATCGTCAGCATCATCATCATCATCATCATCATCATCATCGAAACTATGTGATGCTACGTGGGGTATCTTAACAGGTGCTACACGGGGCATCTAAACAGGCATCCAAAAAGGGCTATTATGTAGCACCTTCATCTAAAAACCTAAAGCCCTTGTGTAGCACAAGGGCTAGAAGCAAGTCCTATGCAGCGTTGCAAGCGATGCGGAATATTGGCGGAGTGTGTTGGCAATGGAACGACAGGTGGCAACGGACCGGAGCTGACCGAAGCCAGTTAGTTATGAGACAGTTGGCTGACGTGTCAGGCTTCAATTTTTCGGTCAGTCGGACGGACAAATGGGTAAACCTAGTGGCTCCCGACCCCCAGAAGGGGGGGGTCTGCCAAAAAAATCCAGAAGTGGACCATCACCTATTACTTCCCTTCTTTCAGCACCTTGGAGATATACAACCCTATGCTCATATCCGCGTGCTTGACCCCACCTACTCCCTGGTGAGCTTGAACCTTGACCATATAGTTGTACTTCTCAGGCCAGGCGAACGTGCAATATGCCGCAAGAGTGATCAAGGGCTCACTTGCATCGCTGGTAGCAAGCTGTATGCATGAAGAGGGAAACGCACCGAGGAAGAAAATGGCTGCAACATTGTTGCAAAAGCACTGAGACCCCTGGCTGATGACCTGGTTGCTGCGGCTGCCCTAGATGTTGTGGCGCCAGCTGCTCTGCTGGTGGCACTGCCAGCACATTTAAGTGTGGAGCCTCTTGCTCTGGCTCGTGCTCAGGTTGCATTTTTTGCAGGCGGTCCTTCCACTTGTTTCTTGGATGCTTCTTCCCTTAAGTTGCAGCATGCCGGCCCTTCAAGCCGACGCGGAGAGCCTACATTCCATCATCCTCTCTCGCCTTTGCACCAACATGCATGATGAGAATCTCCTTAAAGAGGCCACGCATCAGCCGCTCAACGAAGACATGTTGGAGTCGCCTTAGGGTGGCTAAGACTGTATGCTGGAAGGTGGGTGCTCTACCGCCATGCTGGATAACCTCTGGGGGGGGGGGGGGGGGGGGGGGGGGGCGGGGGAGGAAAAGCCACCTAGCTGACGCCACATGTTCAACCAAAGAAGGAACTGCTGCTAGTCATTCCTCAAAACCTCCAGCTAGTGGTTGTAGGGTTGCTGGCGAAACTCGAGGGAGGAAGCCCCTGAAACACACTTATGTATGGCATGATATGAGTGCAGCAAAGCACCAAAAGCTGACACAGGGGACTTGGGGACGGTGTGAATGCGCTGCCCATCTAGCTCCATGTGTGGGTCGAAACAATAACAACGAGGACCACTAATTGTCCCCCCGATCATGTGAGCTGCCAAGCGTTGCAACTCAGCCCTTACTTCTGCCATCAATTCAGGCCCAAGGTTTGCACCCACCCCTGCCAATTTTTTTATAACCCACCCAATCACTCGCTTGCTTGACACCCCGTTTATCTCCGCTACCGCTGTGGTAGGGGCTGGACGAGGGACCTCGTTACCATGGGCTGCTTCATCAAGGGCTGCTTATTTTTCTTCCTTGGCAGAAGGAAGTCTGTGGAGGTAGATGCACATGAAGATGTGACCTAAGAGCAGTTGAGTGTGCAAATTCAGGGCGTCCACACCCATGCAACTGCAAGTCGACAATTTGCTGTTTCTTACTAGCGGTGGACATGCCAGGTGCAGCATTCGTGTTGCCAGATTCCGGAAGGAGTGCTGTTGTAGGCATGTCATTTGTTGGCGGTGCAGGTGAATGCTCAGTTCGAGGAGTTGGCTGAGACTGCCGAGCTGGTGGTGACTGGCAAAGGGGTGGCGGTGGATGGTGTTCTGATGGTAGGAGAGCATGGTTCAACTCTGAGCATGAGCGGGCAAAAGACTCGCTTCCAAGGCCGTAGTCTAGGAACTTTGACACACACAGGGTAGTGCGCTTGGCATCAAAAAGCTGGTTGAAATGTTGTGACATAGCAGCGCAGTGCATCCCAATCTGCCTTCTCACATCACCATCGGCTGCAAGGAATGCTGACAACAAGGTAGAGCCGGATGCGTTAGCCCCAAGCCAAGTACTTATCATGTACGCGATGGCATTATGTCCAACTTGGTCGGGGTCATTGGTGCACCTGGCTTGTTCTGGCACATAGGGGAGAGGTTCATCATGGTCAAGCGGAGGCTGCTCATGCCAGTCAACACTTGGCAGTGTCCAGATTTTCTGAGACAAGTTCTCGCATGCCGCTGAGCCAGCCACGGGCTTCTGAAAGCTTGCACCAAGCCCTGTTTGGCAGTCAGTCGTGACATCTGGGTAAGCCTAATGAATGCCCAGCTTGTGTAGCCCAACCCCTGTTTGCTCCTTGCGCATGATCTGTCCGACCTCTAGCGCATTGGGCAAGGTTTTGGAACCCTGCTGGCTGCGTTGCTGCGAGAAGCTGTTCTCCACAAGGTTAGTGCTCAGGCGCTTCCCAGATATCTTCATCCCTGGAACCTTGGAGTCCACCCATGTAACGGATTATAATCGTTACACCATAGCGACATTCGGCAAAGGAGTTTATATGATGTCTTGAGTACTCATTCTCTAGTAGTCTAGTACATAAACTGAGCCATACCGTTACAACCCAAGCCACGAGCAACAGCAGGCCGTTGCAAAATGCCGATGCATCATAGTACTCCTCGTCTGATATAAAGGCTTTTTTTCCATGTTTTACTCAAACTGCCTCATGCCAGCTCCGTCCTGAGCAACACAGCTCTACTTGCCACCTCCTTCATGGCATCGTCTCCAACTGAGAAGCCCCCGTTGGTAGTGAGCTCGTTCAGACCCCAAAAGAGCTTTGAGTACTCGCATAAGGCGCGTTGGTTCTTTGTGATTCTTGAAGCATGAGGAGTTGCGGTTGCGGTTGATGTTGTTGCTGTTGCCGTTGTTGCTGTTGCTGCTGCTGCTCCTCTTGCCTCTGCTTCTGCTGCCGTAACAACGTCAATGTACTGCACAGATGCTGCCAGTGTCTCCGTCGCTAGATGGCAACGCATGTTTGTGAAGGTTGTGAGATGTGTGTGCACAGATGTAAGCTTGGTAACCCGAGGGAAATTGTGACTATCCCACTCCGCTATGTCCATCATCTGCTGCCAACCAATATCAACGAGCTCCCCATCCGGCATCCACCACTGCACATCAGGGCAAGAGGTTGGTTTAATGCATGTTGTTGAAGGTGAGGGAGGTTTTTCATGAGACAGGTGTAGGTACATACAAAGAACTGTGGTGCGATGCAACAAATTGCTTGTGTTTCTAGTTTCATAAGCATGCAAGTAAAACATACAAATTCATTTTAAAGCCTGCATTCAGGTGCTCACCTTCACTTCTCTGATGAAGTCATTCTGGTCGTTGCGCTCCCTCTCGTAGGCAGTCTGTGATGCATGGTAGAATTCAAGGGACCAATGGATCATTTCAGGATGCCACCGCATGCCGCGTTTGTCGTCTCCCAGAGTCCTATACTTCAGCTGCTACTGGAAGAAAACACTGGCAAGCACATCTTTCTTGTATGCCGCATTAGCTGCGTTGTCGTCAAGCATGTTTAGCAAGTCTGCAGACAGTTGATCCTCCAAAAAAACCATCTCAACAGCTAGAGTTTCAACATTTGTTTCAAGCTTCTGCACTTGCTCTTCTCTCTGCTCTAAAAGCTGCTTTTCTCGGCGAGACTTGCCGACAAGGTCCATCTCATGGATGCGTCTGTTTTTCTCTAGCTGCTCTAAGTCAGAACGAGACAGACGCTTTGGATCCTTGTCTTCCAAGGCAGTAGAGTCTCTGGCACAACTGGCACGCTGCCGATATGCCACGTTGGCAGAGACTTTGGCTGAGGCTGCACAAGGTCTACACCGATGGGAATGGGCGTCAGTAGTAGGGTCCAGCAAACCCAAGCAATCGCCAATCACTGCTTGTTCTGGGCATTCACATGGGCGGCAGAGTGCAAGCGCCTGCAAGAACCTGCCCACCCCACTTTTGTTTGTCATGGTCTCCTCAGCAAGCGAAGGTGGAGTTGAAATTTCATGCCCTCAAATAGTCAGCTGTGGAGAAGGGCACACTTCTTTGTCGTCTCTGGGGCAGGTTAGAACAACCTTGAGGTTGAGGTCTTCAAATGAAGGGGAATCGCATTTGAAGACAATCACCTGATTCCCATCATCAGACATAGGATTACTTGTCCAATGAGGACATATCTGTTCCAAAGACAGACAAGAGAATAATGAAGACCGCTCAGGAATAGGCATTATGTTGGTGTCAGGCAACTTCAAATCCCCCAAGACTTGTCGAAGATTCAAGCCTCTTATAATGGCGCCTTGATGGTGATCAGGGGGGGGGACATTTTCCTTGGCCTTCCTCTTTTTATCTGTAGCTTTTTGAACCACCACGGCTGTAGCTGCTGGCTCAGCTGCTGGCGCTGCAGCTGCCTCATTTGCCTGGTCTGCAGCTGCCTGAACTACTACTTCTGGGGCTGCAGGTGGCTCAGCTACCCGACGCCTAGCCCTATAAGCCTGTGCATACCGTCTAGATTTCTCCTTCTTCTGCTCAGCTGCCAGGTCTGCAGCCTCAGCTAATGGGGCTGCATAGAGAGCACGCTCCTTGTCTCTAAACTGAACCTGTGGCAAATCAGCGGCCTTCCTCTTTTTATCAGGGGCTGCAGCTTGCTCAACCCCCTCTATCCTACGGCTAGCTTCAACCTGCGTGCGGTAACCAAGCGAGCAACATACAGTTAATAAACAAGCAACCATGATAATAAATTATGACCCCTATGCAGCAGATGTGCAAGGGCTTGGACAGCAGTCCTACGAGCATTGAGGCACTCAGTCAGGTTGCGAGCAAGGGATAACTCCAAACACACCTTCCAGGAGGCTGTAGATATGCGCCCCGAACGTGAGATGTAGGGAGGAGCATTGGAGCGTTGCAGATTGGAGGCAAGGCCAGAGACGAGACCTACAGATTGGAGGCGAGACAATACTGCCATACTTTGAATTCTTAAGCCTTCATTTTTTTGGCTTTGCCTCCTGTGATTCATTATTGACAGTGGGTACGCACGATTCGAACCAGCATTTCATACAGATCGAAACAATATCAGGAGGAACAAACGCAATATCCAGAAACATACCACACCTTCACACCTGCTGCACTCTTGTCGCAAGCTGGGAGGCCCAAAGTGTTGGATATGTCGCCTAAGACCTTCCTTTTCTGTGTCTGGTCTGCGCAACAAAAGGGGTGGGGGTGGGGGTGGGGTGGGGTGGGGATCGATTCACATTGCTATTTAATTCAGCCTCATCTTGACTTTTTAGCATGTCTTTGCGCACTTGATAATGACCGGGCTTAAATAGTACCCCAACAATATATCTATGCCTATGCAATAGTACCTTCTGAATTAGTATGGAATATTATGAAATCCCTAACACTTGTTACAAGTAACAAAAAAAGCAGGCAGCTAAGGGACTAAGCAAGCAAGATATGTACAAAGACCGCACTTCACTTCAACCTTCCTCATGTGCTATGATATGTGTTAACACGTGATAAAGGAAGGTAGGAACTGCTATGGACAGGAACATATTCTGGCTAGCATGCACCAAAGTGATTCAGGATACCTGCCCTGTCCCAAGCCTGCTCACCTGGAGCTCCTCCGAGAGTTGTCATCAATTTCCCTAAGTGGAATTCTGAAGCCACTTCTTGCAAGTAAGGCAGTAGGAAATGTCCAGACAATTGATTAGAGTTATGAGGGGTAGGTGGAAAACAAGAACTGCATTCCACAAGCAGGCTGTTGCAGAATGCCATGCCCTTACCATAAAAAGGGTGCTTCATACTTGTATTTGCGTCAGTATCATCATACCTGGGGCTTGTTGTTCTCTTTGCTGCTCTGGCCCACCTATTCCTGTACTTGCTCTTTTTTCTGCTTCCTGCCTTCGCCTGCTTCCTGCCTTTTCTGCTTCCTGCCTTCGCTTCTGGGCATCGTTTTCTTTTCTGATACGGCATAGCTGATCAATCCTTTCCTCCCTAGTAGCAGGTGCATCGCCTTTTGTAGGACGCGGCATGGGAGAATGCGACGAAGGCTGCCAGCCCGATTTTTGCCCTAGAAAATCCTGTGCGGTATTACGAAATATGGTGGAAACGGGTCCCGGGAAAATATTTTTCTAGACCGCGTTGCTGATGCTCGAAATGATCTGTTTAAATGAGGAATTGCTCGCGGATTATTGGAAGGCCATGCGCTTAAATGATAGCCAAGCTGTTGCTCGGCGAGTTCAATCGAGTTCATCTTGTACGGTGGACGTGTATAAACTCACCAAGGCGTCACCTTGAGAGATGTCCACCACGGTCTGCGAGCTCCTGCGCTTCCGAGCGTCCACCCCTTTCAAATTTAAGAATGGGAGGTACAAGCTGGCCTCCAGGAGCAATTTCCCTTCTATATAGCGTTCCGAAGAGTTTCATACGCGGCTCAAGATTTCGACCACCCTGGAATATTGAGGGCCGAACATCGGAGCTTTCTCATACAGGGTGCCCAGGCCGTCCATTTAGCGGTGGGGGCAGCCTGTTACCATAAAGATGTTTCAGAGAGTTTGCGAACCCTAAAAATACCGAGCGCGCATATCATGATGGGGCCCGAACAAGAAAATAAAATCTGACAATCTGACAGCCCGACACTGTTCGCTGCCTGGAACCTTGGGGATTTACGCCGCCGCCCCCCCCCCCCCCCCCCCCCCCCCCCCCCCCCCCCCCCTACACGGGGATGGCTGAACGGAGGGACGAGACAATCCTCTCCGCTCTAAATTTTATGTAGGATGAATAATTATGTGTATATCAAGCTCTGACTATGCTCAAAAGTTCGGAGAGGATTGTCCCAAGCCCTCATCTAGGCCACCAAACATGGACAAAAAAGGGGCGCACTTTTGTTTTGCAGGAAAAATGTTTTTTAATTTTTTACTAAGTTCTGCCGACAATTCGACTCAGAATTGGAAATGGAGAAAAACAAAGTTTTACCAACCAGGGAGGGGGAGGCCCAAATGGCCTAGAAAATAGCCCCAAATGGGCTTAAAATGCTGGACGTGCCAAGGAATGTGCCATGAACATCTCCTAGACAGCTTTTTATTACATGTTACTAAACTGTGAGCCCATTGAGGTATTACCACAATGGCGCTACGGGCCCTAAACATTGTGAGGTATGAATAAGGTTTTTGGCTCTAAATGGCCCAAAATGGCGTAAATGGACTCACAACACAGTTGTTAGCCTCTGTGATGCAGAAATCAAACTTGATACTGTTTTTACTGCGTATTAATGAAATATAGCCCAAATTAGGTAGATTTGTGGACACACATTTACAGAAGTCCCCTTCGATTTTCACCTATAGCGGTCGTCTATATTCCCTCATAAACACAGCAAAAAGCTATACGCCAAATCTATTTTGCGACCAGCTCCTCGGCCACTTGGCAGACCAATGCCCCATACATATATTAATACCATTTGATGCTTATTGGGAGCGTTTACTACAAATGGGGCGCACTGTACACTGATTTCATGCTTATAGACACCCATGTTGCCCGTCAAGATCAAGCTACACAGTTTGGGACAGGACTGCTTTTAGGCTTGTATACCTCCGTTAGATGCCCCCCAAAGCGCTGTCCAAAAATTGGACCGATCGGGCCATGCAGTTTTGAGATACAACAGGCAGAGCCAGTACAGTCACAAGTACGAACACATATGCTACAAAGCTGAGATGGGCTCGCGCTAAGGTCCAAGGTTGGCAGTTGTGGTACAAGGTCGATTCCTAGCCCACGAACTCGGCGAAACAGGTCCTGACGGTGGATCGCCATGCTTCAGATAGGCCTTACGGATAGTTGCAGCGCGAAATTAGACCGCGCATCACTACGAATTCCATCGCAAGAGGGGATTCGTACTTTTTCCAAGTACTGGGTCTTCGTCTCCTAGCATTGGCAAGCGGCTAGCAGCCACCAGAATTACTTAATATAGCGTGTTTAGATAACTGCGCGCCATGGAGCTCCTCGAAGCGCGCAGTGGAGCTCCAAGTCGAACTCTGTTTTTAGGCCCCCCTAGGACCCAACACGTCCAGCGAGAAAACTTGCGATCGATAGGAGAATTGAATCCATTTTATGCATAAGGGGTTCAAATTACAATTATTTGCGCCTTTAGATTGACGCGATCGATGCGCATACGTGACCTCAGCATAGTCACGGGTTTTCGAGACGTGCCGTGCCCTAGCCCCCCCCTAGGCCCCGCCCCCCCCCCCCCCCCTACTTCCGGTGCCGAGTGTCGTACCCCAGGGCCGTAACCAGCCCCCCTGGCCCCGCCCCTGGTTCGTCCCGAGTCTGAACCTGTTCGTCCCGTGCCAGGAAGCTCTCTGGGTGCTTGGGTGCCTGCCCTCCATGCTTGTACTGCCTGTACCGGGTATGGTGTTTGTTTTTCTTCTTTCCATCTAGGAATGCTGCGGCACCGAGCTCGGAGAATGCAATCCCTCTAGATTTGGCTCTGCATCAACATGGGAATTAAATACATCCTCCTACAGAATAGGGCGGGGAAAACTAGGCTTAGCAAATACTACATCCCCGTGCCTGACGCGGAGAAGAGGAAATTGGAGTACGATGTTCATCGCCTGGTGGTCAACCGAGATCCGAAGATGTGTAACTTCGTCGAGGTAGAGACTAGTGAACGCCTGGTCCATTATAGCGTCTACCCACCTTCTAAACGCCGCAATCCTGCTCCCAACCACACCTGCAGTTCCGAACGAACAAGATTATTTACAGGCGATACGCGGGCCTGTTCTTCAGCATGTGCATTGACCCCGCTGATAACGAGCTGACATTCCTGGAGGCTATCCACTTGTTCGTCGAGATCTTGGATCATTATTTCCAAAACGTCTGTGAGCTCGATCTCGTGTTCAACTTCCACAAGGTGTGTATTGGTTAGCTGTTCAAGCCTAGGAGACTGACCAGTTGATTGGGGCAAGTGCAAGCATGAGAGGATTGGATGGAGAAGCCGGGGAGAAGCCACTTGTTTTTGGTGAAGGTGGAGGGCTGAATTACATGGCATAAACTTATAGGGAAGTTACTAAGCTCAGTGGAAGTTGAATGGCCTCGGTCCTGCACTCAGGTTGGGATTAGTATGAGAAGACAAATGCATGGTCAAATTAACATGGTCCTTTTTATGACCCATCCACTTCACCACACATTACAAGCTTATAGCATACCCGCAGAGGATATTTAGTCTCTTTGGGCTCAGGGCACTATGTTGTTCATCGACCCCTCAAGTGCAATGTTTCATTTTTTTGCTACTTGTGACAGCTTCAACCCAGCTCCACTAGCCAGCCACTTGGTCAAACCCAGTGCTTGCAGTTGCATCAGAATGCATTTCATATCAGCTTTCAGACGCACAAGCTAGCTTTATGTTTGTCGATGGACAGGAAAAGGGAGCTGCCTAGAAGCTGCTACGTGTAGCCTAGAAATGAAACAGTGCCCACCAAAGTGCTTTGAGCAGTTTAGTGGGCTCTGGGCTGTAAGTGTAGTGCCCTGGGCAGCTTCCCACACTTCCTAGTGTCTACAACTTCCTAGTGTCTAAAATATGGATGCAAGATAAAGTCCAAACGGTAAGGTAACTTGCAGTGTCGTAAATGGTTGTGAAAAAAGGGCATTAAGTCACTAAGTGTTAGAAAAAAAGAGTTAACCCATTTTGCTAAGCAGACCACTTGAAGTGTATGTTTCATTTCTCACACTTTTATTTGTGCAATCCTGTGGTAGCGCATCGCGAACGCTGGGCCTACTGACGTCGGTCCAAAATACAAGTGGTGTATGAAACATCTCGGTCTACATGCGCCGTCCATCCTACTACATGTGTGCTAAGCCTGCATTTGCATCACACAGGTATACTTAATCTTGGATGAGTTCATCTGTGGTGGAGAGATTCAAGAGAGTGCCAAGAAGGTGAGACATCCTCTCTTTTCGTTGTTTTGTTTTGGTTACATGATCAATCAGTATTAAGGCTGCTCACCGCCTGCTGGCAGGGTAAACACAGGTGACATAAACACTACTGCATCACACTCCAGATAACAGTGGGAAGTGGTTTTGACGAAATTTATAATGCCTAGAAGCTGCTGCTCGTAGCTGAAAAGAAAATAAATAAGTAGTGACCAGCAAATCATATGATGTTGACCAAAGGCAAGTATAATATCATACAAACTGCATCATATGATATTGTATATAAATGGTAACTTTAGCCTAGTCAGACTGCCAGCATCATAAGTTGACATGATAACACATGATATCATACTGTCGTTCCCTAACAATAAGTCCATAACTATGACGCTACTATTGTGTGTGTGCTTCATTAGACCTGATTCATGTTGATAGCCTGACCATGTCATGTGCATGATCACGCCTGATATGAGTAATAGATGCCTGGCCCTTCAGTTAAGCATATGAATCTTATAATCACTGAGCAGGTAAGATTGGAGTGCTGGGTTTTACAATAACGGAGGAGGGGGGGTTGGGGTGCTGGGTTTTAGAATAATGCAGGAGGGGAGGTTGCTTCAGAAGGTATCATGTCCTTCAATGAATAAATAAATGGTAGGCCTTATTACGAGGCGCGAGGTTTAGGGGGCCACTCCGTTTGCTTGCACTGGGGCCAACCGCCAAACATTTTATATCAGACTAACCAGTATTGACCTTAGACAAGCCAAGTCTAATTTATATCTTCCAGGTGGGGGGCTCCAACTATCCTTTGAGAAACAAAGCAGAGCAAAAAAGCTAGGAAGCTAACAGTATCTTCATGCAGTTATAACCATTCAGCGGATTTGGATTTGGGTCATGAAAACACTTAGTAGTTTGTATATTGTACCGGGAAATAAAGAATTTAATCTGAGAATTCTGACATTTTTGCCTGAGAATTGAGAATTTTGGGGGGGGGGGGGGGGGGGGGGTCACGATTTTTCTGAAATTTTGCCTGAAAAGTAGACGCACAAACTACGAGCCCTAAATCAAAATCATCCGCTGAATTGCTTGAAGTGTGCGTGACACCCTAATGCCTGCTTTCTTAATTAGACATTTGATCCCTGTAATCAGTTAAGAGCCCACATCATCATCATCATCATCATCATCAGACCCAATCCTCATCATCAGCCCACACCATTATCATGAGGCATGATCCTTCGTACGCTGATCAACCCCTCTGGACTACCACTGCAGGTCATCTTGGAACGCCTTGCCGAGCTAGATAAGATTGACACTTAGAAAGTTGGTCACCTAGTGGCTGCCTCAACTAGCTTCATTGGTTTTTTGTGATCTTGGAGGCAGACCATTCTGTGTCAGATTTTTTCGTGGTACCTTTCCAGCCATGGACGGAGTTGTCTTGTCAGCTGTGGTGTTCTTTCCTGGTGGACATCTCATAGAGCCTTCGGCATGGAAGACTGTTCAACATCAGTGCGTGCCCAGCAGAGTATGATTTCAGGGAGTCAGCTGTTGAGTGTTGCACTGTTTCATTTGTTGGCTATCTGTAGTGGCTTCCACACAGCTCCATAGCCAGTCACTAGATCAAGCTCAAAGCTCTCAGCTGTGTAGGAATGCCGTCCTGTCAGCTTCAAGGCACACTCATTGGCTTTAGGTGTGGCCCGAGGACGGGGGGAAAGAGCTGCCTAGAAGCTCTCTGCACGTAGCCCCAAAAACACTGGATTGCTGGCTTGTATGGCGCAGCATGAAGCCCATTGCCTTGATGACTGCTTCTCTTCTGCGTGCGGCTGTGTGCCCGAATCCAAAGACCTGAGTCATGTTAAAAGTCATGTGCATGATCGCGCCTGGTACAAGTTATAGATGCCCCGAGCCTTCATCTGAGCACATGGCAGCACTTGCATCAGAGGGCCAGATGTCCTTCTACATTAAACAGGTGGAGGCGAGGGTGGAGGTTACTTTTTCTGGGGGCTTGCCCATATGGCTTCCTTTCGCAGAGACTTCTCAACTGCCTAGCATTAGATGGGAAGGATTACTTGACACTTTGTGCGAGCAGCAGCAGCTCAGCCAGCGAGGCCTGAATCCCAGGATCACATTAATCAGAGACTAGGGTTGTTCTAGGGGGCTCCAAAGTATGCATCAGACGCAACTGGTTTCAATATCTGCGACTTCGACGCAAGGGACCCTCTAGAATCTGTTCCTGTGACGCAAGACGCATTGTATAGAACAACCCTGGTTGAGGCTCGTCACCTGTATGTGTATGGGCACCGGAGCATGGACACTCAACGACTGATGATCAAATCTGGGAATCAGGTCCTACGGCTGTACTTCCTAGATTTAGGAAAAATAAAGGTACATTCGGCCTGCATTCGGTAGTATATTAATTGGCACCTTCACTATATTTTGGCTGGACTGAAGGCCCTACTCACATTTCGGTTTTATTACAGGATTTAACACACACTAGTACTCCACTTAAACCATTTTATGCCCATATAGAGGCAATGAATGTTCATGGAATATTCATTACGATTGTTGTTACGATTTTTGATTCAGCCATCTCCCTTCCCTGATCTCATCATTTTTTAACGTAGGATTTTCACCTCAAAGGATGGGTCTCCGTGCGCCAGCCCTGGACTCAAAGATTTTGTCGACGTGATCGGCGAAGTCACTCTTATTATCTTGTGGTGTTGTATAGTCAATTCGAGTGCCGCGTCCAGTGCCTGGACCTGGACATAGAATTGGTGAAAGTTGCATACCGCAAATAGAAATCGTTTTTTTAGCTAGTAGGCAGTTAGGCACCCGTAGGTCGTCATTTTTAGTTGTTACGCGGCTTCGGCCTTATGGCTGATCGCCATCCTCACAGGGTGACAGCTTTTCTATGGTATCCTTCCTTATGGTTCATCTGCTTATGGGCGTGGGTGTTGGGGGGTGGCAGGTTCTAACAGGATAAAAGGGGGATCTTTGTATGAGAAGGATTTTCACGCAAGGACGTGGTCTCCTCCCTTAGGAGTCCTTACACGCCACAAAGGTCAGGTAGGATTTCGTCGGAGAAGAAGAAGGAATTACTCATTTAATACTTAACTCCTACCAGAAGATGTAGGCATCTTCAGGGGGGAATTGAGAAAAAATAACTTCCGGTGCGAAGCAAAAGGTAATGCCCCGAACGCCACTTTTCGAGGCCCAATTCCCGACAATTCTCATAAATCTCGATTCTTAGGCCCAAATGTCAGAATTGTTAGGCCAAATTCTCATGTTCGAGATACGGACTACGAAGTGTTTTCGTAACCCTTGACCAAATGGCTACAAGTGAAGGTAGCTAGAAGCTGCCTTCCTTTCGTATAGCCCTCCTCAGTTTTCAATTTACAATTGCCTCTCAGTTTTCAATTTACAGAACATGAACTTCCGCGTATCCCCTCTTTTTATCTGATTCATCAATCGGCATTAAGTATCATCGAATGCCCAATCGCGATCCCTGACAGAGTAGCAGCTTATCAGTTTTTGACTTGAACTTTTTGACTTAAACACGGTTAAATAGCGTCAGCCAGCAAGTTGGCTGCTCGGAGAGCTCGCCGTCTCAATCGCCACTGATTTGGACTGTAGCCTTGAGAAAGGGATATCTGCCATCCTACCTGCCGTTTGTACCGGTAGCTTTTTCCTCCTCCAACTTCCACTCCGTACAGCAGACAAACCACGCTGTGCTTCTCGTAGTTCTTCTATCATCTCTCTCCACCATTGGTCCGTCGGCTCTGCTTTCTAGCCCCGACAAAGGTTTTGCCCTAATTGTCGTTCCAATAATTTATAGCTGAGTAGCCGATAAGCCAACCTAGCAGAAGCAAGGTAAGGCTGTCTGGAACAAACTCAATTACTCCTTACGCTCGATATCTGTTACATCAATAAAAGAAAAAACCATGTAACGGCAAATTTGCACCTGAGCTCAGCAAGGGGGGATTAAAGCATACAAATGCTTAAAGCAGGGTACTATTATTATATAAGGGAGACATTCAGAAAGTGTTTGGAATAATTTAGGGTCCCCTCATCCAAGTTGAAAATTCAATAGTCTGCAACGTAGGCGAATGGCACTTCACCTTTGACCAGAGGGTCCTAGCAATGCTCAGAAAATAATAGCCTTGGCTGATTGGCTGTAGTGATGATAGCCTTACCTTTTTGCAGACTTTGGTTCATCCATTCTATAGGGGAGATTCGCCATGGTACTGCTAACTACTGTTTTCTTGCTCAAATGAGTCTTCTTTCTGTTTTGTTCTTTCTGTTTCGTCGACTATACTATTCAAATCGGACAGCTCTACCGTACCATTGCTGAGTACCGCCTATTTTCTTTATTTTGTTCTCACTCAGTTTCTCACCGTTATAATTTCTCTACTAGAAGAAAGCCTAACCTCAAACACCGAAACGGGCTGCAGATTCCAGATTTCACATTTGTGCTGGGCGCCAGGCAGACTTGGAGCACCTGATAAGTATCTTCGTCATAGCTTGTTAACTGGGATAAGTGATAAGTGATAAGTGATAAGTGATAACCTCTTCGTTATAGTTTTAGCCTCTTCCTCTCTTCTAGAACTACAGTTCGACATTTTCCCAGGTATCTGAAAAGCTGATCAAGAGGGCGTAACTTGAGGGAGATACAGCATCATCAAGCTTCTCTCCTGGAAAACACGGATTATTACTGAGCCCTCTACTGTCTTCTCGAAAGACCGCGGTCCGTCTGTTCGCTCTAGCTCTGATCATCTGAACAACCATCGGACCATCAAAGCAACAATACTGCAAATTCCTCTAGGATTTCGTATATCCCTTGTTATATATGTGGCTGGACTGCACTTCCTAAGCGCGACACTTACATCTCACTGCATCGCCAGGATTCATACGTCCGAAAAAATGTCGGATGGCGATGGTGCTGGCCAGCAGAACCTACCAGGAACAAAACCTGATAGAATGCCCAGTATAAGCCTGTACAAGGCCCACAGCGTGGTGGAAGAGTTCTACCAGCAGTTTCAAACTCATGGAGTGGGCTGCAAAGATGCACAGCATATGAGTGTGTCCGACGCTTGCAGAGAGTCTTTGGAGAGTAATCACCAGCATAGTATTCGAGCCAATCCGAAGGGAGGCGTCGCCGCTGATAGTGTTGAAGCTGCTATAAATAGTGATGTTCCCAACCACAATGATGATGTACTACGTTGCGATGGCGGCGCACAAGACTGGCTAGTCAAGGGGAAGGCGGCACAGCGCTTACTGCACCAGCAGCAGGGCCTTCCGAACGATCCAACCCCAGAGAACTTTGCTGCAGCTCTGCAACGCGAGGGTGGTCTGACCCCCACAACAGCTGTAACCCTTCCACCTTGGTGTGCAACATGTGGATTGCCTTCATGCTCCTGCTGCCTCACGGACGTACCTGCCGAGCTGGTAACCCTGATCTATGATTATCTCGTGAAGGCTGGGGACGCTGAGTCTGGAGTCGCGGGATACCAACCACCACACACATCTAGGTCCGCTTTGACTACAGCAGCGGCAGTTGAGCGTCAGTCAATTGGAAACCATAATGAATCACACACCATGGTAAGTCATGGCAAATTTGGGGGATTGGGGTTTGAAGCATCTGACTCCTTTTTTCTTTTCTCTTTCCCCCCGCATCAAAGGGTGGGTCTCCCTGCACGAGTTCTAGACTGGGAGGATTTGAGACGGTGCCTTTCCCACTCGGAACAAGGGAATAAGCGCCCTAGGCTTGGACTCCTACCAGGGTTGGGATTGGGATGAGGTGGACGGCTAGTGTGAGTGAAATTAGTAGGGGCGGTTGGGTTGGAAGGGGATTAAGTTTAGGGGGCTTAAACTTAGTGGCTCCTACTTATCATACTTGTGTACTGCTTTAGATGCACATTCAACATATTGACATCCCTACTCTAGGCAGAGGCTCTGGTCTCTTCCCTCAGATTACCACCCCTACACGAAACATACACACAGTATGTACATATTACATTATAATACCCTTGTACATATATATGTACCTCAAGCAGAGGTTCTGGCTACCTCCCACTGACTGGGGTGCAGTGGACACAGTATGCTAGGTGGGGACGGCTTTCTGGAAGTTGTGTGATATTGCTGATACATCATACGATATATATACACAATAGTATTACTAAAAACAGGATATAAGAATACAGATAATAAAAATAATAAAAATAATATGCAATTGCGTACTTGGCAACTCTACTCATACACTTACATTCCTACCCCAGCCAGAGGCTCTGGCTACCTCCCACATATTACTACTACTGCATGTACCGGCAACATGCATACAGTGCATGCATATTACATTATAACCCGCATGTACATGTATTCGTACCTCAGGCAGAGGCTCTGGCTACCTCCCTCATGTTTCTACTACTGCTGTACTGCATGCACCGGCAACATACAAACAGTGCATGCATATTACATTATACCACTCATATACATGTATTTGTAACTCAGGCAGAGGCTCTGGCTACCTCCCGAGTGCGGCGCCGTGGAAACAGTATGCTAGGTGGGGACGGCCTACAGGATGCAGTGAGACTATCCATCGCGTGCAAGCAATTGAGATCTTCATTTATAAACATGCTCAAGTTCAGGCCGGATCTAGAATTCCAGGTAATAGATATAAGATATACAATTCCAGGTAAGAGATATAAGATATATATTTCCAGGTAAGAGATATAAGATATATAATTCCAGGTAAGAGGTATAAGATATATGATTCCAGGTAAGAGGTATAAGATATATAATTCCAGGTAAGAGCAAGGGGGGGGGGGCAAAAAATAAAGTGAAATACACCATCCCCAAAAAGTGCTGAAGCACCCTTCAGCAGACCCCCCCCCCCCCCCCCCCCCGGCTTCGTAACCCACTGTACAGCTAGTATTTCAGCCATCACTTAGTGTTATGGTGTCTAATTATGCTCATATAACAGGGTTTTTAAAAGCCTATCCATTGAGGTTGGTCTCGAGTCCATTGGGGATGTTTGAAGCATATAAAATCATCATCATCAATGTTACATTGTTTGGTTGGGCTCGGGGGTCAGGGCCACTTGGCCCCTAATGTGCCCACCCTCAATACCCAATAATCAGGTATTCAATAAGCAGTTCTTCAATCCAAGCTTCAATCGGGCATTAAACAATCATGTCTTCAATAATCACTAATGTATGTATGGCTGAAGGGCACAATGTCGTCCTTTACAACATGTGGTCTTAGTTGGTGACGTCATCGACCACCATTCTCCAGAACAATGCTGGCGCGTCTACTAGGGATGCCTCAAGCCGCACTTGAGCTCGCTCCCACACACTGCTCACGCTCTCTGACATTGACCTCCTTGGCAACCACCCCCTCAAACTCAGCCACCTTCAGAGATAATTGGTTGATGTCGTCCTCGCTGAGTTGCTGGCCTGGGTGCACAGACTGCATGTGGTGGACCCCCCCCCCCCACCCCCCCCCACCCTCTGCCCTGGGTATATTGTGTGGTGGATCTCTCCCCCAATAGCATATATGGACTGGTATTTAGTACAGGAACACCCTAGTTGCACTCCTATGTCATTATGAGGGCTAGAAAAAGTGCCTGAAAAGTACCTAATGTTTTGCAAATGTCAGATTTTCTCCTCAACCACCCCCCCCCCTCCCCCCCCCCCCCCCCCCCCCCCCCCCCCCCGCGGCCCCAAACTTTGTAGGACCAACACTTTTTTCTTCTGGGACAAATCAAGAAATACAACCTGATTCTTCATCCTCTCTATGAAATCTACAAAGTTGAGGGATGGTGTATTTTTGGTTCGAAGTTGCCCCCACCCTGGGTAAGAGGTATAAGATATATAATTTTAGGTGACAGTTATAATATTTGTAATTGTAGGTAGAAGATGTTAGATATAGAATTCCAGGTAAGAGATATAAGATATATAATTCAAGGTTAGAGATATAAGATATATAATTCCAGGTTATAGGTATAAGATATAGAATTCCAGGTAGGAGATATAAGATATATAATCGTAGGTAAGAGATGTAAGATATAGAATTCCAGGTAAGAGCTCCTCTTGAGCTGCAGAGGCTGACTACCTGAAGGGATAAGGGGTCTTCCAGCCATTCTTTATCTATCTGACAAATGGGCGTGATAACATTTTTTATTGAGAGGATTTTTACCCCAGGAAGTGGGACCCGTACACAAGACAGTGCCCACTTCGAATTAAAAAAGAATGGCGGAGAAAGTCCTACATAATTAGGAAGTTCACGTTGGATAGGTGGGGCATGCCAGACCACGGCCGATTGAGACTGGCACCACTGCACCTGACAAAGGATGGACTGTTGATTCACTTCACTTTTACAGTGTTATTAACTTATTATTGACAGACCAGCGGTGACCTACGACAACCCCGCTACCCACATCCGGGCGGGGAGGGGGGTCTTCCACTCTTCCAACCGTTATTTATTTATCTAACCAATGGGCGTGATGAACATATGGTGAACTGATGCTGCACTTCACTTTGACAGTTGTATTATAGGCAGGCCAGTGTTGACCCAAGACAAGCTCGCTACACATATCGGGGGGGGGGGGGGGGGGGGGGGGGGGGGGGGGGGTCTTCCAACCATGATTTATTTATATGAGAAATGAGCATGATGAACAAATGATCAAATGTTGCTGCACTTCACTGTCAGTGTTATTATTGCATGCAGGCCAGTGTTGACTCAGACGCGTTAACACGCCAAGACTACTACTCTAATAGTAATATAGTAACATAGTTACGAAAGCGTCAAAATGTCAATCTCGTTGCATTGTACTCAGTGCACTTTTCTAATGCAACAGGTGCTGTCCAACATACGTACCGACAGAGAGAAGCGGCGCATCATGAGGCGTCTCACACTTTCCCAGCACAACATGTTCATGAAACGAGAGGTGGGTCGTGCGATTGAGGGGGGGTCCAGTTGAGGGTCCAATATGTTGCAGAGTTTGGGGGTCCAGTACGTTGCAGATTTTGGGGGTCCAGTTGAGGGTCTTGTACGTTGTGGAATTTGGGGATCCAGTACGTTGCAGAGTTTGGGGGTCTAGTTGAGGGTCCAGTACGTTGCAGTCGTAAATTAGACTCATTTGACATAGATATTGGCTCAAGAAACGTACATTCTGAAACCTGTTACGTCTCAAAACGTCTCACACTTCCCCAGCACAACATGTTCATGAAACGAGAGGTGGGTCATGCGACCAGGGTTGTTCAAACGTTACATTGAACATCGCTAACACAGATTTGGGGGGTCCAGTGCATTGCAGATTTGGGGGTCCTGTTGAGGGTCCAGTACGTTGAAGAGTTTTGGGGGCCAGTACGTTGCAGAGTTTGGGGGTCCAGTTGAGGGTCCAGTATGTTGCAGAGTTTGGAGGTCCAGTTGAGGGACCAGTACATTGAAGAATTTTGGGGGCCAGTACGTTGCAGAGTTTGGGGGTCCAGTTGAGGGTCCAGTATGTTGCAGAGTTTGGAGGTCCAGTTGAGGGACCAGTACGTTGAAGAATTTTGGGGGCCAGTACGTTGCAGAGTTTGGGGGTCCAGTTGAGGGTCCAGTACGTTGCAGAGTTTGGAGGTCCAGTTGTAGTACCAGTACGTTGAAGAATTTTGGGGGACAGTACGTTGCAGAGTTGATGGGCCCAGTTGCGGGTCCAGTACATTGCAGAGTTTGGGGGTCCTGTTGAGGGTCTAGTATGTTGCAGAGTTGATGGCTTGACCTCTGAACTACTTCACCTTCACCATTGTGCACCACCACCACCACCACCACCACCACCACCACCACCACCACCACCACCTCCATGCATACACAGGTCACATTTGAGGTAGCCAGCTGCAGCTTGCTCGCTGCGGCAATGGGTGTGGCCTGCCTCGTGCATCCTACCTTCTGTGCATCCCTGGCTAGACCTCAGAACTACCTCATCTTCACCACCGTGCACCACCACCACCACCACCACCACCACCACCACCACCACCACCACTATCATCTTCACCACTACCACCACCACCACCACCACCACCACCATCACCACTATCATCTTCACCACTACCACCACCACCACCACCTCCATCATCTTTACCATCACCACTTACTACTAACACCACCACCACCACCACCACCACCACCGCCATGCGTACACAGGTCACGTTTGAGGTAGCCAGCTGCAGCTTGCTCGCTGCGGCAATGGGTGCTGTCTGCCTCTTGCTTTCTGTGTATCCCTGGCTGGACCTCTGAGCTACCTCATTGACACCATCGTGCACCACCAACACCACCACCAACACCACCAACACCACCCACCACCAACACCACCCACCACCCACCACCAACACCACCCACCATCCACCGACCACCACCCACCACCAACACCACCAACACCACCAACACCAACACCAACACCAACATCAACACCAACACCGACACCGACACCGACACCAACACCAACACCAACACCAACACCAACACCAACACCAACACCAACACCAACACCAACACCAACACCAACACCAACACCAACACCAACACCAACACCAACACCAACACCAACACCAACACCGACACCGACACCAACACCAACGCCAACACCAACACCAACACAGGTCACTTTTGAGGTAGCTAGCTGCAGCTTGCTTGCTGCCGCCATGGGTGCGGCCTGCCTCTTGCATCCAGCCTTCTGTGTATCCCTGGCGGGACCTCTGAACTACCTCATCTTCACCATCGTGCACATGCTCCTGCATAGCTTCGTCCTGACCAAAGCGTACCTTGCCTGTGCCAAATTAGGCACCCGCAAGGCTATCCTCCTTGGTGTGGGTGGTATCTGCATGTACTACCTGGTTTGTGCTCAGGTGGCGCAGCAGTTATTGGGAATCCAACAGGTGTGTTCGTATTTTTACAGTCCAGGAAAGGCTCTGCCACATCACCTATAAAACAATTATTCCTTTCCCCTGCTTTCAGAACAAAAAAAAGAAAACATCCTTATAGTCTAGGACTAGTGCAGGGAGACCTACCCTTCAAGGAGAAAATATTTTTGCCAAAAAGGTCCAGGAGTAGCCAAATAGACTTAAGGGACTTGCCCAACCTTAAAACAGGAATGGCAGTTATGCAAAACAAAACTGGTGAACTGGACCCAAACAAGTCGTAAAAGTCCTATGCAGCGTTGCAAGCAACGCGGAGAGTTTGCAGAGTGTGTTAGCAACGGAACGACATATGGTAACAGACTGGAGCTGACCAAAGCCAGTTAGTTATGACTTATGAGACAGTTGGCTGGCTTGTCAGGCTTCAATTTTTTTGTCGCACAAACGGACAAATGGGTAACCCTGGGGGCTCCCGCCCCCCAGAAGGGGGGGCTCCGCCAAAAATGGTCGGGGATCCGACATGTACTTCATATGTAGCCTTTCCTGCCACCTTGTGCATGTAGCCATGCATGTCTTTCTAAAAACAATTGTACTTATTGAAAGGATTTTTGCCCTAGGAGGTTGAACCCTGGGTTGTTCTGCACGCTGCGTGTTGCGCGACAGACACAGATTTTGAAACCGGTTGCTGAAGGCAAATTCTGACAAGTTTAGCCAAACCCATGCATAGCCATATAAATACGGAATGGCGACGCAGTGGCGAAGCGTCGCCATAAGAACAAAAGCGGTTGTGTCTCATGATGCAGATTTTAGAGTCCCCCAGAACAAGCCTGGTGGGACCCCTCAATTGCTAGGTCCGATCAGCATAGTAGTAGGCTAGCTGCCATTTGTGCAAAACGTTATTTCTATGGGTACTAAATCCTCAGTACCGCTGGTTTGTGTCAGCTGCGTCTCATGATGCAGGTTTTGAGGTCCACCAAAACAACCCTGGTGGGACCCCTCCAATGCTTGGTCCAATCAGTCGGCTGGCTGCCATTTTTGCATGTTTTTGAAATGTTATTTTCTATGGGTATTTTTGTGTTTTTTAACGTAATTTCCTTTTTTTTTGTTTTTTTATAAATGTTATAAAAAATGTTATGACACATGCTCCTGACCACAAGTTTGTTGCCTCCCTGGCCTCGGTAGATAAACATATAGTACGTCTTGTTACGAGGCGTGAGGTTGAGGGGGCCAGCCCGTTTGCTTTCACAGGGGCCAACCACCAACCTGAACTTGGTAATTTCTATGGGTATTAAATCCTCCAAGCTGCTGGTTTGTGTAGAGGGACCCTTAAGCTGGGTGATATAACCAACACCAAAAACACCAACACCAACAACACACCATCCTTGGCTAGCCTGGGCTTCATTCTGAGCTCGCCAAAGTGTTAGCTTGTGGCAACGCAGCTAGCAAGGTTTTTGGGGATGATGGTGGATCTGAAGGGAAAAGCTTTCTTGATCCCAGTCGGCCCCCTTGCTATCCAGGGATATCCACAAGGCTAGGAAGGGGAGTTGGCCCCCCTGCTAGCTAGGGACATCCACAAGGCTAAGAAGAGGAGTTGCCCCCTTTGCTAGCCAGGGATATCCACAAGGCTAGGTTGGGGAGTCGGCCCCCTTGCTAGCCAGGGACATCCACAAGGCTAGGATGGGGAGTTGGCCCCCCTGCTAGCCAGGGACATCCACAAGGCTAGGAAGAGGAGTTGCCCCCTTTGCTAGCCAGGGATATCCACAAGGCTAGGAAGGGGAGTCGGCCCCCTTGCTAGCCAGGGACATCTACAAGGCTAGGAAGGGGAGTCGGCCCCCTTGCTAGCCAGGGACATCCACAAGGCTAGGATGGGGGCCCTGAGGTGGGATCAGGTGAACCCCTCACCTGCGGCCTGGAAGGCTGATGCTGAGGTGATGCTGAAATGATGGAGGCTGGCACAGGGAAGAAGTGGTTTAGGAGGCCTCTAGGGATCAGGCTGGTAGGTGACGCTTCAGAGTCATGTCTGATGGAGAATTGGCAAAAGCATTTGTGCAGCCATTTACCACAGCCCAGATGGCAGCAGTGGCCAACAACGAATGGTCCAGCTCAAGCAGAGAACTGAGTGCGTTGGAGGTGGCCATTGAGGTCATTCATGAGCAGAGGCCAGGATTCATGGCTGTCAAGAGGCTGTGTTATGGCACTGACAGCATGGTGGCCATGCAAACAGCTATGGTGATTAAGGGGAATAGGAACCTGTTCCCCCTGGTGAAAAGGATCAGGCTACGGTGCTTTGAGTTGGACGTAGAGCTCGAGGTGGAATGGAGGCCTAGAGAGCACCCAGAGCAACAATTGGCAGATGACCACTCCAAGTTGGTGGACAACTCTGACTGGAGTCGGCAAGATGATGTGTATAGGGACGTGGTGAACAAAGAGGTATTAGGAGGTAGGAAGCCATCACTAGACGTATTTGCACCAGGGTAGTTCCAAGCGCACGCTTTTGCGCGCTGGCGCGCTGCTTTTTTGAGCCCCACTGCGCGTTTCGCGTAGTTTTTTGCAACCGCCTGTGGTCGAAGCAAGCAATTTTTGCGCATTTTGCACTACAAAGCGCAGTTTTTTGTTTGTTTTCAAGTTGGTCAATGGAAGTACCCTGAATTGCACATGCAGCAAATATACGAGTCGCGGGGGCCTACTACTCCGGAGTATGGGGTATGGGGTGTAAAGGGATCGATGCCTTTGATCAGCTGTGGGTCAGACCTGAGCTGGACGGCCTTAGGGAGGCACAACTGGCGTACATCAACGGACCCTTCAACATGATGGGAGAGATCCTGGAGGAGATCAGAAAACAGAGAGTCGACTGCATAGTCATAGTACCGGTGTGGCCTAAGCTGTGGAGGGCCATCCTTCCTGAGCTGCCTATTAGGGAAACGTGGGGCATGCCCATGAGGAGTGACTTGTGGCAGCCTGGAGCCCTCATTCCTTTGGGGAAGAGAAGGTGCACAGCCCCTTTCAGTGATATACATTTGTCTGGTGGTAGACCAAATCACTTTGAGGATGAAGAGTCGGGGGTTCGATTCCCCCTTGGGTCGCTCTTGGTGTTGCAGGTCGTTGTCAACCGCGATGGTAGATTGTCCAGTTAAGGTAGAAGACCGCTCCCTACCCGTGTATGACGGGCTCCCTTAACACCACGCCCCACCAGGCGTTATCATTATCATTAGAAGGTGCACGGGGGTTGCATACAGGGTCCAGGCTCTGTATATCCTGTGAGAGAAAGTAGGATGCCCATCCAGGGGCTTTCGGCCAGAGTGAGTCGGGGTGTGTGGTCCAGATGCTGCGCCCGGAACCAAGTAGGTTGGGGGGGTTGAGGAAAGGTGTTACGAGTCGAAAGTACGGTACAGTACAAACAGGAGAGCTAGGCAGAAGGGCCTAGCCTAAAACTCAGTACCACCTTTCAAAGCCACGTCACCACAACCCACTCTGACTCAGGAGAGTCGGTGCTGATGTACTGCTTAGAGCATTCTCTTCTATTCTATTACGAGAATGGGGGGCCTGGTCGGCCCCCCATTCTTGTAATAGACCGGCAGTACATCAGTTAAAAATTCGAAACGGGAGAGCAAGTGAAGGGGACAGGGCAGGAGAGCCGAACTGACATCCTTGACGTCGATACGCAAGGCACGAGTTTAGGGATCTCCCCTGAGCTAAGTAAATCAGTTTATAAAGCTGCTGGTTTGTGTAGAGGGGCCCACCTTCTTGGCACTATTTTTCTTTTAGGCTACCAGCACCAGCTTCTAGGCAGCTCCCTGAGACTGCCATTGGTCCAAACCCAAAGATTCCAGGGGCACTGGGAAGCTGACGTTATCAGCTTCCAGCAGGTGCCTAGGTTGCTTAAGGTTAGGATGAAAAGAGAGCCCAGGGAGGTGCCTAGAAGCTGCTGCTCGTAGCTAAAAAAAACTATACTTCTTGGGTGTAAATACCCTTTCATACCCTGGGGTAGTGGGGTAGTCTGGTGTACCCTGGGTTAGTGGATTAGTCTGGGTTAGTGGGTTAGTCTGGGTCAGTGGGATTGTCTGGGTTAGTGGGTTAGTCTGGAGTACACTGGGTTAGTGGGGTATTGGGGTAGTCTGATAGGCAAAATCGTTAAATGCAAATTTAATTTATTTGTTATTGACTTCCGTATTCACTAGGTATGTGTTCTTGCAGTCCATCCTGTTAAGGCGTAGCCAAATGGGCTAAATATGCCATGCTACCATAGGCAGTTGGTGGTTTCCAGTGCAAGCAAACGTGCTGGACCCCTCAACCTCACGCCCCATAATAAGGCGTACTATTTATTTATTTATTGCCATAGACACTCGGTGGTTGGCACCAGTGCAAGTAACCGGGCTCCCTCAACCTCACGCCTCATAATGAGGCGTACTATTTATGATTGTAATCAGTGTTTTTTATTTCAGATTTCTGTAGTCCAGGTTGAGTAACTGCTTGGGCTACTCAACCCTGATTTCAGGATAGTTGCGTAGCCATCGCATGACGGAGCGCAAAGCGCGGAACCTAGGGGGTCGGGGGGCAGCGCGTCCCGGTATCGGGGGGTCCGGGGGTGTAGCATTCTACGGAATGGCGACGCGTCGTCGAAAAATGAAACACTGATTGTACTGCCATAGAAAATTTGTGGTTGGCCCTAGTGCAAGAAAACGGGCTGGCCCCCTTAACCCCACACCTCGTAATAAAGCAAACTATTTATTTATTGCCATAGACACTCGGTGGTTGGCCCCAGTGCAAGCAAACGGGCTGGCCCCCTCAACCTCACTCTTCGTAATAAAGCATACTATTTATATATTGATTGCTATAGACAGTTGGTGGTAGGCCCCAGTGCAAGCAAACGGGCTGGCCCCCTCAACCTCACGCCTCATAATAAAGCATACTATTTATTGATTGATTGCCATAGACAGTTGGTGGTTGGCCCCAGTGCAAGCAAATGGGCTGGCCCCCTTAACCTCACGCCTCATGATAAGGCATATTATTAATTTATGTATTGCCATAGACAGTTTGTGGTTGGCCCCAGTGCAAGCAAATGGGCTGGCCCCCTCAACCTCACGCTTCGTAATAAAGCATACTATTGATTTATGAATTGCCATAGACAGTTTGTGGTTGGCCCCAGTGTAAGCAAACCTCTTGGTGCTGGTACCGGTGCGATTGTTGGTGGGTCGGCACCTCCCTCTGATCTAAGGGCGCCCACTCCCTTGTGACGGGTAGGAAAGGATTCGCCACATCACATATAATCAATCTCTTGTTAAAAAAAGCAACTGGGGGATCTTCCTATTCATCCAAGTATCTGTTCAAAAAGGGTATCTTACCATGGACCCTACGTGGACCCTTATAGTTGTTAATCAATATGTATATATATATGTATATATATATATACAATTTTTATATATAAAAAACTCACAGTATTGTATTTGCATGTGTGCAAGGTTTCTGCACGCTTGACCCCGGAGCCATGGAGCCGACGGCCGACAAATGGGAACATGCCTTGCTACCCCCTTGCTGCATATATATAAAATTAAATACAATTTATCTATATAAAAACTCACAGCATTGTACTTGCATGTGTGCAAGGTCCCCCCTCGCTTGAACCTTGAGCCATGGAGCCGACGGCCGACAAATGGGCTAATGCCTTGCTACCCCCTTGCTGCATTGGTAAGAGTTTTTTTTTTATTTTGAAAGGATTGTCACCTCTAAACCGGATACCTGTGCCTAATAACATACATTGGCAACTTGTTCTGAACCTTGAGCCATGGATCCGACGGCCGACAAATGGGTTAATGCCTTGCTACCCCCTTGCTGCATTGGTAAGAGTGTTTTATTTGTTCTGAAAGGATTGTCGCATCTAAACCGGATACCTGTGCCCAATAATATACATTGGCAACTTGTTCGGAACCTGGAGCCTTGGAACAGGCAGCTAGATGCGGATATTCCTTGTAAGAGATTGACATCTCTAAAGCGGATACCGGTGCCAGATACCATACATTTAATTTCCACTGTATCTCAAACTCAGGGCCCCCGTCGGTAAAATGGTTGTTTAGGGTTCAGTTCATCAAAGTTTTTTTTTTCATCCCTTCCTGTCACGGTTGGGCTAGTCCCTTTAGCCTTTTTTCCTACCCCTGAACTGTATATACGTACAGGTTAATTTAATTAATTCATACTGAGTTCAGCTGAATCAGTCAATAAAAACATGTTGTTTTCAGGAGTAAAAAAAGGGTTGATCCTTAATGCCTAAAAAACCCGAGGAGGGCCGACCTCCCCCCCCCCCCCCCCCCCCCCCCCCCCCATAAATAGAAATAATAGGCATGACTTGAAATTATATATTGATTCTGGGTCCTAACACTATGGCGCACACAATGACATCCTCATAATTGCCAAACAGGGATTGTGTGAGAGTTAAAATACTCACCTATTCACCCAACCACCCACCCAACCACATTACCCACCCATACCCACCCATCCATACCCATCCATACCCATCCATACCCATCCATACCACCCATACTCACCCATTCACCCATCCATACCACCCATTCACTCACCCATACCAATCCTTGCCACCCATACTCACCCACCCGTACCCACCCACTTTCTCCACCCTAAATATTATATAATATAATTAAATCATCATCTCAGCTGGGATGATAATAAAAAACATTGATGGACTTAACCCCAAAGAATCGATTTACCAATGACTGAACCTGTGCATGATTGCCCCCCCCCCCCCCCCCCCCCCCCCCCCCTCACACACCCACACACCCCACACACCACCCCATTAACCCATCTCAAGAAATCAAAGAAATTGACCCACACCCACCCAGAAATCATTACACAACTGACCCCACGCCCACGCCCACCCATCCCAAGGCTTATGGAGGGCTGAAGGTAGCAAGGGCACCCATTGCGTGCTTCCCAATGCTTTTTCCCCCGCGGCCGCCCCCACCACTAAATTGCGCGTTTGCGTTAAGGTTGTGTATAACACTAATAATAATAATAACCATACTTATAGTAGTAACAATACTAATAATATTATTAATTACTGAATAATCATACTAATACTATCTCCATAGGTGCCTAAGTCAGACCCTGAGTGATACGGATGGATTGAGCCTATGCCCTCAAGTCCAAAAACAATTATTGTTTGCTAATAAGTTGCCCAACCACATCAGTTCAACATACAAATACTCGGATTTGGGTTTTCTCAAATGGTGGGAACCAGGTCAAGTGAAACATGCTAATTTGTTACTATGGGGTTCCCTAAGTCGATACGGGTTCTACGCAGGAAGTGATACGGAGCCTATCGCGACCGAAACAAGCCATTTTAAAAGAACACTGAGTACAAATGTTGTGTAACGTCTTTCCCTACCGGTTGTTATTACAGAAGGTCTTGGAAGGCAGTACACAGGCAGTACAGTTGAGTACGGACCCCAAAAACACTGATTATTTACATTTCGTGGGTGTCCTAAGTCTAGGTCAGAACTGCATAGCCTTAATTGAAACATTTTGGGCCTCGGTTTTGCTCTGTCAGTTTTTGTTTCCGTCTCTGTGACTCTGTCGTTGTGTCTTTGTCTTCGTGTATCTATCTGCTTCTCTGTCTCAGTCTCAATGCCTCAGTCTGCTTCTCTATCTGTCTCAGTCTAAGTGTATGAGACTGCTTCTCTATCTGTCCCAATCTCATTGTCTCAGTCTGATTCTCTGTCTCAGTCTCAATGTATCAGTCTTCTTCTTTATCTGTCTCAGTCTACTTCTCTGTCTCAGTCTCACTAGTGTCTTGGTCTGCTTCTCAGTTGCACTCTCAGTGTCATAGTCTGCTTCTCTCTCTTTCTGCCTCAGTGTCTCAGTTTGCTTCTCAGTTGCAGTCTCAGTGTCATAGTCTGCTTCTCTCTCTTTCTGCCTCAGTGTCTCAGTTTGCGTCTCCGTTGCAGTCTCAGTGTCATAGTTTGCTTCTCTCTCTTTCTGACTCAGTGTCTCAGTTTGCTTCTCAGTTGCAGTCTCAGTGTCATAGTCTGCTTCTCTCTCTTTTTGCCTCAGTGTCTCAGTTTGCTTCTCAGTTGCAGTCTCAGTGTCTCAGTCTTCTTCTCAGTTGTAGTCTCAGTGTCATAGTCTGCTTCTCTCTCCTTCTCTCTCAGTGTCATAGTCTGCTTCTCAGATGCAGTCCCAGTGTCTCAGTCTGCTTCTCTATCTGTCTCAGTTTTAGTGTCCCAGTCAGGTTCTATGTCCCAGTCTAAATGTACCAATCTGCATCTATGCCTAACTCATTTTAAGGTTCTCAGTCTGCTTCTGTATCTGTCTCAGGCTCAGTGTCTTGGTCTGCTTCTATGTCTGAGTCTCTGTGTCGCAGTCTGCTTCTCTATCTGTCTAAGTCTCAGTATCTCAGTCTGCGTCTCTGCCTCAGTCTCAGTGTCACATTCTGCTCCTCTATCTGTCTCAATCAGTCTCAGCCTGCTTCTCTGTCTTAGTATCAGTGTCTCATTCTGATTCTATGTCTCATTATCAGTGGCGCAGTCTGCTTCTCTATCTGTCTAAGTCTCAGTATCTCAGTCTGCCTCTCTGTCTCAGTCTTAGTGTCACGGTAAGCTTCTCTATCTGTCTCAATCAGTCTCAGTCTGCTTCTCTGTCTCAGTCTCCATGTCTCTTTCTTCTTCTATGTCTCAGTCTCAAGTACTTTATACATATTCACAATAATCATAAGCCCCCCACACCACACTCATCCCCCCCCCCCCCCCCCCCACACACACACACCTACACCCACACCCCACTCCACCCCCCCCTACCCACACCCACATCCTCCCCCCCCCCCCCCCCCACACACACACACACCTACACAGGTGTGGCCCTTGTTTGGTGTTGGAAGAACCTGGCGCTGGTTGCATGCCATCTCTAACTCAGTCGCCTGGATCTGTGGAGTATGTGAGTGGAATGGCAGCTGGTACGCCCTGCGACACCGTAATTCAGTGCATTGATGCTGTGACGGCACAAGATCCGACACTAAGCCATTGCAACAGTCCATTCTGCCAAAGGGAGTCATATGCCATACCGTTACAGATGCTACGTGAAACCCATGTAGAACTGATAGAAGATGAAACCCGTTACACCTTGCCACGGGGCGCAAAGTTGAATTCAACCTTCGAAGGAACCTTCCCGGTCGCTTGCACTGCACTTTTCATCCCAGGAAGTGGGACGCCGTGCACAAAATAGATGGGCGCTCTGGAGGGTCCCCTGGTGGTCGGCCCAGGGGGCCGTGCTGCATTTTTTCGTACTACTTAAAATTTACATCGCCAGGAATGTGGATGGCTATTGTGCATACATATTCGCCCGCGCAAAACTTGTTTGGAATTAAATACAAACTTGCACCATGGATCAGGAGGGCAGGTGTGTGTGTGTGTGGGGTGGGTGGGGTGGGGGGTGGGGGCAGAGCAGGAGGGTAGCAAGAGGCCATGGAGAGTCTAGAGGGCAGAGAGGACAAAGGCATGAGGGGTAGGAGGTCAAGAGGCCGAAAGGATAAGGAGGTGGGAGTGCCATGCAGACCAGAGAATGATAGAGGGGCACAACGTATGGTACGACAGCGGGGAGTCGGGCAATTCTCTTGAAGGGTGGTGAATATCACATAGCTCGCTGACATGATCGAAATTGTGCATCTGTTATCCCAGTTCATGCTTGAGGGGATATTGAAGTTGCGAGGCTTAATGAGTATTGGCACAAGAAGATTGAAGTTGCTTTGCAACTATTGAAGTTGCGAGGCTTTACGAGTATTGATTCAAGGAAACAGAAGTTGCTTTGCGACTATTGAAGTTGCGAGGCTTTGCTAGTACTGGCTCAAGGATATTGAAGTTGCGAGGCTTAATGAGTATTGGCACAAGGAGATGGAAGTTGCTTTGCAACTATTGAAGTTCCGAGGCTTCACGAGTATTGGCACAAGGTTATTGAAGTTGCTTTGCGACTATTGAAGTTGCTTTATTTGGGACTAAAGAAGTTGCGAGGCTTTGCAAGTACTGGTTCAAGGAAATAGAAGTTGCTTTGCGTCTTTTGAAGTTGCGAGGCTTTGCTAGTACTGGCACAAGGATATTGAAGTTGCTTTGCGACTATTGAAGTTGCAAGGCTTTGCTAGTACTGGGCTACTGGCACAAGGAGATTGAAGTGGCTTTGCAACTATTGAAGTTGCAAGGCTTTGCTAGTACTGGCAAGGATATTGAAGTTGCCTTGCGACTATTGAACTTGCTTTGCGATTATTGAAGTTGCGAGGCTTTGCGAGTACTAGGACAAGGATATAGAAGTTGCTTTACCACGATTGAAGTTGCTTTGCGATTATTGAAGTTGCGAGGCTTTGCGAGTACAAGTACAAGGATATAGAAGTTGCTTTGAACTTATTGAAGTTGCGAGGCTTTGCAAGTACCGGCATAAGGATATTGAAGTTTCTTTGCGACAATTGAAGTTGTGAGCCTTCACAAGCACTGGCGCAAGGATATTGAAGTTGCTTTGCGACTATTCAAGCTGCGAGGCTTTGCTAGTACTGACACAAGGATATTAAAGTTGCCATGCAACTTTTGAAGTTTCGAGGCTTTGCTAGTACTGACACAAGGATATTGAAGTTGCTTTGCAACTTTTGAAGTTTCGAGGCTTTGCTAGTACTGACACAATGATATTGAAGTTGCTTTGCGATTATTGAAGTTGCGAGGCTTTGACTTTTCAGTCGTAGGTGTTTACACTGTAGACTCAATGGAATGAAGATAAGAGTTAATCGCAATATAGCGATATAT
The DNA here is from genome assembly GCA_013435795.1 of Chlamydomonas sp. ICE-L. NCBI lineage: Eukaryota > Viridiplantae > Chlorophyta > Chlorophyceae > Chlamydomonadales > Chlamydomonadaceae > Chlamydomonas > Chlamydomonas sp. ICE-L. The sequence continues at coordinate 13,254,874 of JACBWV010000610.1, read as the reverse complement.
CAGGGAGATCTAATGCGTACTTCATTGTACTGCTTAGTGGCGTGCGGGCCATAGCTAGCCCGGACGTCTGGCGGCAGACAACACGGGTCACGGAGGGACCAGGGACTGGTGTGACTTTGCCTACTCTGGTGCCGACATATAAGTCGGACAATAAAAGTACTGGCACAAGGATATTGAAGTTGCTTTGCGATTATTGAAGTTGCGAGGCTTTGCGAGTACTAGTACAAGGATACTAAAGTTGCTTTGCGACTGTTGGAGTTGCTTTGTGACAATTGAAGTTGCGACAATTGAAGTTTCTAGGCTTTGAGAGTACTGATATGACAGGTCGCGTTCGTCACCACTCATCAATCACTACGACAGCTGGTAAAAGGACCGCTTTTTACGTATGATTTTTTGTCAAAATAACGAAAATTATTACCAGTAATATCGTAAAAGTCTTGGTATTGGTTGTCCTTCTTACGCTGAGGATCTGTTTTTTGTACATTAGGAATCGAGCATGACGTAGTCCAAGTTCCAAGTTGGCAGAAGAAAAAATGTAGCCATCCAATCCATCTGCCTGCAGGCAGTGAGCAGCCTGAAGGCTGATAGACCATGTAATCAATCAAATCGATGATGATGATGAATGAATTACACTCAGTACAGCATTGCTTTGGAAATATAAACAAAACCTGCACCAGCGAGATACACATCAGATAACACGCCCAATACTTCATTTCTAGGAATACATCTACCAACGGAGACGCAGGAGGTACCGTATTGAATAAAGTGAAACAGTACTGTACTGAATCAAAGTGAGACAGTACAACAATATGAGGTGACCTGGAGAAGTCTTTAAACTATCTAACCCGCTAATGGCAGACCGAGCAATACCTCTCTGTGCTAACAGGCTGCCATAGCTTTTATTTTCAGCTACCAGCAGCAGCTTCTAGACAGCTCCCCTAGCTTGCTACCCAGCCTAACCTTAAGTAATGTGGTGCGTCTTGAAGCTGGCAGAATCAGATTTCCAGCCATGTTGAAATCTAGGAGCTTAAACCAGCGGCTAGCTCAGGGAGCTACCTAGAAGCTGCTGCATGTAGCTGAAAAGAAAAGCTATGCTGACCGCGTCCCTAGAAACTAATCTCAAGTTCACAATAATCTGGCTATAAGAAGCTTACATTCTGGCTATAAGAAGCTCATATTCTGGCTATATAATGGTCGTATTCTGGCTATAATAAGCTTCTAGTCTGGGTATAAGAAGCTTATATCCTGGCTGCAAGAAGCTTATATTCTGGATTTAAGAAGCTTATGTTCTAGCTATAAGCTCATATTCTGACTATAGAATGGTCGCATCCTGGCTATAAGACGCTTATATCCTGGCTATAAGAAGCTCATATTGGTGATATAAATAAATACGCCGCCGCCACCAGCCTGGTAAAGACTCGACATTGCTACAGAAGACTATCTAGCCCACCTACTTAATCTATTGCCACTATTTTCGGTGGTCAAGTATCAATCTATTGCCACTATTTCCGGTAGTCAACAAGACCACCAGGGTGGACAAGGTCCACTACTACTAGTTTCACGACTTCTTCTATTTTCACTACTTCAAGGTCCACGACTACTAGTTTCATGTTCCCATACCATCTTGGATGTTGGTAAGCATGCAATGGTTGACTGTGCTGACCTATACAGCTCACGCCCTCTGCGTTGACTAGGCTGAGCAAAACAGCTAATCAGAAGCAGTTCAGCCGAACAGTACGGTGTAGCAGTACAGTGAAGTAGTACAGCTCATAACTTCCATGTAAATATGACGCTCATGTTATAATGAATATTATGGTTGACTGAGATGGTTCATACAGCTCACACTGTCTGTGTTGACTGGGCTAATCAGTACAGCTAATCAGTACAGCTCATGCCTTCCATGTCGATATGACGTTCATCTTAGAATGAATACTATGGTTGACTCAGCTGATCCGATCAGCCCATGCCCTCCGTGTTGACTGGGCTAATCAGTACAGCGAAGTAGTACAGCTAATCAGTACAGCTCAAGCCTTCTGTGTCTATATGACATTCATCTGACAATGAATACTATGGTCGAATGAGATGGTTGTCACAGCTCACACTGTCCGTGTTGACTGGGCTAATCAGTACAGCCAAGCAGTGCAGCTAATCAGTACAGCTCATGCCTTCCATGTCTCTATATATAAATGACGCTCATCTTAGAATGAATACCATGGTTGACTGATCTGATCCGATTAGCCTACGCCCTCCATGTTGACTGGGCTAATCAGTACAGTTAAGTAGTACAGCTAATCAGTATAGCCAAGCTTTACAGCTCAAGCCTTCTGTGCCTATATGACATTCATCTTATAATGAATGCTATAGATGACTGAGCTGATCTCTACAGCGCACACCCTCTGTGTTGACTGGGCTAATCAGTGCAGCTAGGCAATACAGCTAAGTAGTACAGCTCATGCTTTCCGCGTCGATATGAGACTCATCTTAGAATGGATTTGGTGGTTGAACTGTTGAGCGTCTCCCTTCTTGTAATAGTTGGATCGGCTGTCGGGTACCGCAATGCGGGACTGAGGAGTTGGTGGGTTCCAGCCAAAGTGGTGATGGTGTGACAGGTGCGGCTGGTAGGTGGCGCCTTGAAGGGGCTGGGATCCAACGAAAGAAGGGTGGGTGGGGTACTTCACATCCGTCCTGTTGAGGGGGTGGGTGGGTAAGTGGGTGGGTGGAAAGGAGAATGGGCGGTTGGGTGGGAGGATGGATGGCAGGGTGGGTGGGGGGTAAGTGGAAGGGAGGAAAGGGGGTTAGGTGGGAGGATGGATGACAGGGTGGGTGGGGGGTAAGTGGAAGGGAGAATAGGGGGTTAGGTGGGAAGATGGATGACAGGGTGGGTGGGGGGTAAGTGGAAGGGAGAATAGGGGGTTAGGTGGGAGGATGGATGACAGGGTGGGTGGAGGCATGGCGTTTGCTCTTGATAGTTTCAAGGTTCACACATGAATGCATGTGGAGGCTTCATCCCCCCCCACCCCCCCCGCCCCGCCCCCTCCTTTCATTTTCTCTGGATTTTTACCCCTTGGCTTTGACCTTGAGTCCCCACCACATCCCCTGACAAAGACATCGCTGTTACCCAAGAGCTGGTGGTGTTGGTGGGGATGTCGGTGATGTTGGTGGGTGATGTTGGTGATGTTGGTGGGGGTTGGTGGTGATGTTGTTGGGGGTTGGTGGTGATGTTGGTGATGTTTTTGGGGGTTGTTGGTGATGTTGTTGATGTTGTTGGAGGTTGTTGGTGATGTCGGTGATGTTGGTGGGGGTTGTTGATGATGTTGGTGATGTCGGTGGTGTTGGTGAGGTTGGTGGAGGTTGTTGGTGATGTCGGTGATGTTGCCGGGGGTTGTTGGTGATGAACGGGTAACACATAGGCAGTTCAGTCCTGTCACACAAATAAATAAACAAATGGTACGCCTTATTGCAAGGTGTGAGGTTGATGGGGGGCAGCCCATTTGCTTGCACTGAGGCCAACCACCAATCCTTTTACATATATCCCTGTTATTTTCTATTTAAGGGTGGTTGGAAGACCCCTCCGGATGTTGTGGAGCGGGCCGGTCTTGGGTCGTGGGTTATCTATGGCCTATCTATGCCAGGCTGCTGATTTCATCATATCAACAACTATATTTTTGCTGCCTTATAGATGTCGCCGTCATGTATGTTTTTTTGTTTTTTGTAGCTATTGGATGGATGGAACCATCTTCTCAACTTATTACAACTCCAATCAACAGGGTCTCAAACCGGTAGTATTGCTGCCTTACCAACATATGATAATGAAACCCCAAACGAGAAAAGCGCTATGTAGCTTGCTGCTTACCCTGTACGTGGTGGGGGCTGATTTTTGTTATCATTCGTCTCTGTATCCCATCTCCTATTCTTGATGATTTCTCTTTGAAAAGAATACAACTTAGATACCCAGTGCTCACTGACCAGAAATAAGCTTTTGTTACCCCCCCCCCCCCCTCCACACACACACACACCCACACGCTCACACACTCACAGGCAGGTCGGATGCCCAGCAGGCAAAGATGATAAACAAGGGTTACAAATCTCTTTGCGAAGAATCCAACTTAGATCCCTAGTATCCTCTGCCCCGGAAAGAAGCTTTTTCTTACCCCCCCCCCCCCCCCCCCCCCCCCCCCCCCCCTCCCCTCTCACCCAGCCCACCCCTCTGAGCTTGCAACTTACCCTGAACTTGGTGGGGGCTGTTGGTATGCTCGGAGGTCAGCCAGAGACTTAGTAGTTGCATGGTGCATGTGCTCTATGTGCTGCGCGTAAGAAAGGGAGGTGGACAGGTAGTTGTGTTAGTTAGAAGTGTTAGTTAGTTAGTTAGTTGGTTAGTCAGTTAGTTAGTTAGTTAGTTAGTTAGTTAGTTAGGTAGTTGGTTAGTTAGTTAGTTAGTACAAGGCAAGCAGATTGTTGCATGGTGTATGCGCTCTATCAGCTATGTTAGTTAGTAGTTTTAGTTAGTTAGTTAGTTAGCACAAGGCATGCAGGTTGTTGCATGGTGTTTGTGGTCTATCAGCTACAGTGAAGAAAAGAAGGTGGGTGGGCAGTGCTGGTAGGTCAAGACATGCAGGTTGATGCATGGTGCATGTGTCAGCGGTACCGCTGTCAGCATGTCCTGTATGCGGTGCAGATACTTGGTTGTTGGGTAGATAGGTACATGGGCGGACAAGTAGATGGTACTTGGCTCTGTGCCTGTAGTTCCTGGCCGATAGCTCCAGCATGAGCACCCGGACCGGTTCGGGACTCAAGACCGACTTCCCGAATCAGAGGGGGGGAATCGAACGTGGGAAGACGGTAAAATGCTTGCCTTAAGGCCACTGGCTAAAGGGACGTTTTAAAGCTAGAATTGCATGCAGATTCTGCGAGGGTTTGCGCACCTGGCCATCAATGGGGAAGTGAAGCGAGCTTCGATGAAGACTGTTGTCTGGAGAAAATGAGTGCTTCTCGGGGGAAGATCCCCTCTCAGCTCGCCTGCAATTCGCAGAAACACCAAGGACCATCAATATATTCGCTCGTCCGGGGGGCGATACGTTGGGCACAAGAACACATGTGTAGGGCGCAGATGAGGGGATACGCTTACCTATTCTCTTTTGCAATCCATTCCTTATGATGATCGGGCTTGTACTGGCTAGGCGCACCATGGCCTACGGTTGTCTGTGCTTTGTCCCACCAACGACCGCTCATTGTTGCTGTTATGGCTGAAATCAGAAATCCTGGTGAAAGTCTGAGGTCTGCGCTTCTGCGATGCTAGCCTAGCTTTCAGGGAGGTAAGGAGAGTGCTGCTTATAGCACACAAGCTGGATCAGTACAAGTGTACTGATACGCCAGCTAACGAGAGCACCGCACCCGTTTTGGAATTTGAGCTGAGCTGAGCCGAGCTGCGCTGCCGTTAGGTCGCAGGTCGTTGGACCTACCCGGACCTCCTACCAGGTACCTACCCACCCAGCCACTCTGAGGGGCGCGCCCGAGTGCACACACAACCACACTCGAAATCCAATCCCCCACCCCAGGGGCCCCTCCGCCCCTGCCCCACTCCCCCCTACACCCCTCACCTGGATTGAGAAGCATGAGTCTGATTGATTTGGGCTTCCGCAGATTTTCGTCGGCTCCGGAACCTGATAGCATAGCCGGAAGACGAGTGGAAGGTTCCGATCCGACTACGTCCCCAACCGTAGCACTCTGCTCCTAAACCATGGCTACATCCCCCGCGCGCAAACTCATATATGTTTTCTGACCGGAGCAAACACACTATCACCTGCCTTTTACACAGCTTCAAAAGATCCTACCTCTGACCGAGCGCACCTGGTCCACTCTCTTTTCCCCAATTCACCCCACAACCATTTCTGGATTCGAAAACGGCTCCGCACTGATCAGCCGTGACCGGTCGTGCAAAAACTTCAACCCGGTGCTAGAAGCACCCACCCTGCACCCACATGCCCACAGCGACAATTTTACGCTCAGATTCCCACCCGCTGGCTAGCTTGAAGAGCTAGTTTAAACACCAGTAGTCGATTTGGAGACCGTTGGTGACCCAGCCGAGACGTTGGTGACCTTTCTCATCTTCCCCGATTTCGGTCGTAGCAACCCCCTCTCCTACCTCCACTCCTAGGACCCGCCCCGCCCCCCCCTCTCCCGGTCTCCTCTCGCCCCCCCCCTGTCCTACTTGCCTTCCCCCCTCGCCTCCTCTCCCTCGCCTGCCCCCCCCCTCCTCCTCCCCCTTGCTTCCACCCCTTGCCCCCCCCCCCCCCACACACACACACCCTACACCCCACCACTCACATCTGTGATACAGCGCCAGCACGAGTCGCCATGGATGCCTTGGCCAGGGTATCTTACTACTTCCCAACAAGGGCCTTGACAGCTTTCTGGGCTCTTGCCAATGTGATAGTCAACAATGAGCCAGAGGTGCGTTAGCCTTTACAGCCCCCCCCCCCCCCCCCCCCCCCCCCCTTTTGGTGGTTGAACCCAGTGCAAGCAAACGGGCTGCCCCGCTCAACCTCACGCCTCACTCGTATTAAGGCATACCATTTATTTATCTAGCCTTGTTTTTGACTTGGACTTCTCATATACAAGTGATCACATGTATATGAGAACAATGAACGTAACATTTGATTATCACCTGCATTATCTGTACAATATTATACGTAAAATTGTAGTACTTGAGCTCAGCCTCTCCTGTCTTACGTCGTACCATTACAATTGTGTTGGGGACCAGATCTTGTGCTGCTTGTTAATAGACCCTCCGGATACCTATAGTTTTTTGCGGAGCCCCCTTTTCAAGGGGGCGGGAGCCCCCATGTTACCCATTTGTCAGTTTGTCCGACCGAAAAACAAAAATTGAAGTTCGACACGTCAGCCAACGGTCGCGTAACTAACTCGATTCGGTCAGCTCCATCGTTGCCACCTTTCGTTCCTTTGCCAACACACTCCGCCAACTTTCCGCGTCGCTTGCGACGCTGCATAGGACTTGTTTTAGTTGTGAAAGGAATTTCACCCCAGGAGGTGGGTCTCCCGACACAAACCAGCGGGACCGAGGATTCAGTTTGAATGGCATTGCCACTCCTACAAATGGGTAGTTTAGAGTTCCCTTGATTATTTGACGTTCGGCAAGTCCCTCAAGCCTGATTGGCTACCCCCTGGACTGTAACAACTACATTATGTGTACATGCCATAGTCCAGGGCTAGCCAGCCTGGTAGGCTAAAGGGATTTCCCCAACATTCAAAAATCACGAACATTTCTAGATTGACAGGAAGGGCTCAATAATCCTCGGTGTCACTGGTTTGTGTCGGGAGACCCACCTCCTGGGGTGACAATCCTTTCACAATTTTTAAAAAAGTGATGAAAAACAGCTCCCAACAATGAAAACAAATGGTTGCCTAAAACAGCTCCCAGTAATGAAGAAGTATTGAAAAATATCTCCCAATAATGAAAACAAAGTAATGAAAACAGCTCCCAAACCAGTGGTTATCAAACTCTATCTGAATCCCACTTTTTCAACGTGAATGCGATGTTCAAGTCGTTTGACACAACCCAGCAAAATGAGGCATCTAAAAGAAGGTGCACGGCTGCAGACTGATGAGGAGGACTAACCTACCCAGTAGCTAAGTGACCTGGTCAAGTCTTTAAACTGTCCTGGGCAAGTCTTTAAACTGTCTAATCCGCTAATTGTGCTCCCTGGTTTTCGTGGGTGTCGCGCGGGGGGACTTGGAAATAGAAGACGGAGATAGAAGACGTAGCAGCTCAGAATGGGCTAAAAATGGATGTATAGAACAATCCAATCTAGTAGCAAAGTTGCTACCTCTCTGTGGGTGCCAAAACAACCCTGAATTTCAAAAGGAGTGGTTAAAAAACCATACTGGACTAGCTAGTTAACAAAGATTTTAAATATATACTAGCATCTGAGCCCGTCGAACCGACGGGAGGACCCCCGTGGCCACGTCAGCGACAGGTCTCGGAACATCGAGATCCGAGACTCGCTGCCACCTGGGCGACAGGTCGGCAAGATATGAAACCAATGCCCTGAAACCACGCGCTAAACTCGACATGCAAATTTAAATATACATTACACGCTGAAATAACTAATTGTCCAACCAACCAATATACCAACCAACCATATCATTATCCCTTGCTCCCTCCCTCCCTCCCTCCCTCCCTCCCTCCCTCCCTCCCTCCCTCCCTCTCTCTCTCCCTCCATCTCACAAACTAATTCAACGCCGCCTTCTGTCCTTCTATGCAGTGTGCGGATACCGAGAGGAAACTCTTAATCGCTCTTGTTGTTATCTTTGGAGTTATGGTTATAGTGGTGTCTTTTACAGACACCTACACGGCAAGCGATGGTCAAGTGAGAAATGCAGCATTTCAATTGTGCCTTGATTATTTTACAGACACCTATTTATTTATTTATTTTACAGACACCTATTTTACAGACGGTCAAGTGAGAAATGCAGCATTATAATTGTGCTTTGATTATTCATTCATCTTCCTTATCTGTGTGTTGCTTGCTTGTTTGCTTGCTTGCTTGCTCGCTTGCTTGCTTGTTTGCTTGCTTGCTTGCTTGCTTGCTTGCTTGCTTGCTTGCTTGCTTGCTTGTCTGCTTGCTTGTTTTTTTACTTGATTGTTTCCTTGCTTGTTTGATTGCTTGCTTGTTTTACTGCTTAGTTGCTTGCTTGCTGTTTGTTGTTTGTTTATAGTTTGTGTATGGCATACGTGTGTTCATGCCTGCATCTGAAACCAATCTCCAGTATGGAAACGTCCATGCCTGTGACCATGCAAATAAACGAACAAATTAATAAATAAACGATCATGCCTGTGACGATGCAAATAAATAAACAAATAAACAAACGAACAAATAAATAAACGTCCATGCCTGTGACCATGCAAATATATAAACAAACGAATAAATAAGCGTCCATGCCTGTGACCATGCAAATAAATATACATTTTATTATGTGTTCTTAATTCGTAAAAGCGCACAACTTCTTATATCCTGCAGAGTTACCCCGTTTTGATCTTCCCTGTGTACGGGCCAGTCTGCTACACTCTGCCTACAATTGAGGACAAGGTGAGGCAAGGCCCTTATCTATATACATAATATTGTGGTGTCAAGTAGACTTTAACATGTAATGTGATGTAATGTAATGTAATGTAATGTAATGTAATGTAATGTAATGTAATGTAATGTAATGTAATGTAATGTAATGTAATGTAATGTAATGTAATGTAATGTAATGTAATGTAATGTATACACTGACCTATTTATAGACTGTCCTATCTGTATAATATCGTATGTATACACTGACCTATCTATTGACTGTCCTATATATACAATGCCCTATATATAGACTGTCATATGTAGACACAGTGTTCGCTCAAAGCAAATCTCACAACCTGCCATGTGCAGGATCGTGCCTATGACTGCTACTATCTCAACATCAGGGACTACACCCATGCCTTCATTTCCACCACCGGTTTTGTTCTCGTCGCTTTCTTCAAGACTATCCAGGGCTAGAACTAAAACCCTAAACCCTAAACCCTAAACCAGGCAAATCTCACAACCTGCCATGTGCAGGACCGTGTCTATGACTGCTATCATCTCAACATCAGGGACTACACCCAAGCCTTCATTTCCACCACCGGTTTTGTTCTCATAGCTCTCTTCATGAGCCCTGTAAAGTGTTAGCCCTATCAAAATCTCACAATCTGCCATGTGCATGATCATGTCTATGACTGCTACTATCTCAATATTGGGGACTACACCCACGCCTTCTCATCGCTCAATGCTCTCTTCATGACTCTTGAGTCCTATCCAGTGTTAGCCCAAATCAAATCTCACAATCTGCCATGTGCATGATCATGTCTATGACTGCTACTATCTCAATATTGGGGACTACACCCACGCCTTCTCATCGCTCATCGCTCTCTTCATGACTCTTGAGTCCTATCCAGTGTTAGCCCAAATCAAATCTCACAATCTGCCATGTGCATGATCATGTCTATGACTGCTACTATCTCAATATTGGGGACTACACCCACACCTTCTCATCGCTCATCGCTCTCTTCATGACTCTTGAGTCCTATCCAGTGTTAGCCCAAATCAAATCTCACAATCTGCCATGTGCATGATCATGTCTATGACTGCTACTATCTCAATATTGGGGACTACACCCACGCCTTCTCATCGCTCATCGCTCTCTTCAAGATTCTCTTGAGTCCTATCCAGTGTTAGCCCAAATCAAATCTCACAATCTGCCATGTGCATGATCATGTCTATGACTGCTACTACCTCAACATCGGGGACTACATCCACGCCTTCATTTCCACCAACCGACCGGTTTTGTTCTCATTGCTCTCTTCATGACTCTTGAGTCCTATCCAGTGTTAGACCTAAGCTTTGCTCCAGTTTAGTCAGGCAATATGTGGATCCAAATTTACAAGCAATAGTTTACACAAGGACATTTTTAAAACTGTATGTATCTTGCAGCTATTCTAGATTGGCAGAGTAAAACAATTAAGCAAATCCCACAATCTGCCCAGTGTAGAATCGTGTCTATGACTCCTACTACCTTAAGGTCAGAGATTACACCCAGGCCTTCATTTCCACGACCATTTTTGTTCTCGCCACTCTATTCATGACTCATGAGTAGGGAAAGGCTAAGTTAGGTAATATTAGTGAATGAATAATATTAGTGAATGTTGGTTAATATTAGACTGACAAGCCGTCTCACCAGAATTTTGAATTTATTTGAAAAACTAATATTATTGTGACACTATAATAATATTAGTTAATATTAGTTTTTCAAACACTAATATTAGTTGCCGTTCCCTACTCATGAGCCCCGTGCATTGTTAGCTCTAATCAAATCCAACAATCTGCCATGCCCAGGATCGTGTCTATGAATCCTACTACCTTAAGGTCAGAGATTACACCCACGCCTTCATTTCCACAACTATTTTTGTTCTCGCCACTCAATTCTTGACTCATGAGCCCCGTGCATTGTTAGCTCTAATCAAATCCAACAATCTGCCATGCCCAGGATCGTGTCTATGACTCCTACTACCTTAAGGTCAGAGATTACACCCACGCCTTCATTTCCACAACTATTTTTGTTCTCGCCACTCTATTCTTGACTCATGAGCCCCGTGCATTGTTAGCTCTAATCAAATCCAACAATCTGCCATGCCCAGGATCGTGTCTATGACTCCTACTACCTTAAGGTCAGAGATTACATCCACGCCTTC